>OY728156.1:84703139-85903139 GCA_963277665.1 Viscum album | reverse complement strand
TAAACAGCAAAAAAAATTGTTAGAAAGGAGGACCATAGAACCATGGAATTACTTCTTTTGCAATAAATAGGGATCCCTCAACCCTAGATAATTATCATATCCACAATCCAATTCATTACCATCAATATTTTACAATCTAATTTTATATTGGTTTTATCTCCATGAATTTGTTATCACACATTTGAGAAATACCTGAGGAAAAGTCATGTCTATAAACATGTTATCCCAAAAGGAAATTCTAATACATTTATATCATGTTGTTATTTTCACCTTATTGACACATACAATTCACATCTGGGAATTATTCTGATGATAGATACTAATTTTAAAAAAATCAATCTTGGTTCATGAATCCCCTTCCTTGATTGATTCCTTCTAATTTCTATGATGATGTTTATGGGGAACAAACTACTAGATATATGAATATAGCATAAGGAAATAATGGATCAATACATATAACATCCACATATCATCATATTTCCTTCACAATCTCACAAAATAAAGTACAGAAATAACCAGAAAGAGTTCACAAAGATATAATGGGATGAAATTAAAGAGGTTCAAGTAAAAATTCACATTGCCTCATTCTTTACTGATCGCTTAATTTCAAGGATATGTCTTAGGGAATAGGGTCTAGATGATCTACCAGAATAACCAAATGATCCCATCAGAATTGGAAGAGATGAATAGAAGATATAAAACATAAAACATGTTTTAATAAAATAATGCATCACTTAAAATAAAAAAAGTCATTTTTTTGATTGAGGTATTCTTGCTGTGAAACATTTAGGAAGAAACAAATTCTTGGTGTGAAATATAATTCATATAATTCATCAATTATCTACTAATATTCACAATTCCCCAAAAATGATATTTTAAAACCCATTCAATATTTTATCATCATTCATTCAATGATTTATTAAATACAGACCAACAAAAATCTTCTTATCTCTCCTAAACATCCTCAATTAATAATTCATAAGGTAAAGTGATATCTATATTAATATTTCATATCCAAATTCCACTTACCCTCCCTTCTGTTAGTTTGAAATGATATTCCATCCAAAAAAATATAAGTAATGGTATTATAATATTCATTAAAATATATATAATCAAAATTATAACTCCAATAATATAAAAATATTGGATCCCAATAAGAAAACCATGATATTATCAATATTTGGTGGCTCTCACATGCCTGTACATCCTTTAAATCCGTCATGAATAATAAAAATTCATGATCAGTGATGTTTACACTAAATTCATTTTATTGAGGAAATATAATATATTTATTTTTAATTTGATATACATTCAAGAATACAATAATAGAATATAATAGAAGCATCATAAATTGAGAAACCTATATAAAATATTGAACAAAAAATTTAACTCATAATAGAGAGATAAATATAATTTTTCTATGCAGAACAGGAATGGATAAAAAAGAAAATATATTCATCCCATGAGAAAAAATTATATAGAATCAAGCCTATATTAAGAGATAAAAAATAGAGTCATGGAATACATACGATGATCCCATATTGCGAAAAAAATAACCACCGTAACAAGCATCATATGAAAGTTATTGAATTCAAAAGTTAATATAATGTTATTATTTTTTAACAAATAATGAATGAAGAGAAGAGAAATATAGAATTTGAATGAGGAAATGGTATCCATAACCTAGAATAAATCACCTAAACCAATATTATGTTTTAAAGAATTACATATCATCGTTGAAGGAAATATTTGAGAACATTGTTCGTTAAATGGTATTGTGGTACAAAACTCATGGAATAACAACTCATCATATAATATTAAATTGGGTAAAAGAAGATGTATCCTTGATATTATCATAAAGTGTTAGTAAATTATTTTAAATGATTTTATATCTATTAATTTAATTTTATGTGATAACAATTTTTTTTCATTTTCATCGTGGTATTTCAGAAGTTTAATAACATGTGAAAAGAAGAACAAAAATGTCTTATAATGGATGTAATGATTTTTTAATGAAAATAAAAATTTACATTCAATGAAAGAAATGGTGGATGATATATTTATATAAGAATTCCCCATAAAATATCCAACTCCAAGAAAAATCATGGAATAAAAAACACCACTTCTAAGATACCCTACATTGAAATTCCACCACAAATTATAACCCAGTACTTCCAATGATTTTTTTTTAAATAAACGATCTCACTAACTCCTACACCCAATCCCCTATCGAAAATTTTGAAATATTTTCATCATACATCTACAAATTCTGGAAATAATAACTAATAGTATAATCTCTCTAATGTCTTCCTTAATGATTCCACTCTGTGGTGATCAACTATGACCTCATGGTACACCTCATTGTCATGAATTGGATAGGGACATTAACATGATTCTTTACCAAAAAATTATCCAATGTTATGGACACCAAAATATATCTATAGATTATATAATTTAATTTTTTAAAATAATATTATCCATTTTTTTCATAATCTGTCAATTTCAAATCCAAGAACTAATATTAATGATACATGATAATTAACAATGCATATACCCCTCAAGATGAGTTTCCATTATTGGAATATTACAGAAAGATGAATATCCTTTTATTGGATCTCAATGTTCCACAAAATCATATATCATATTAGGTATGATGGGTTTTAGGACACCCCAAGCCTTGCTGGTATTGATTCAATCAAAATCCATGTGTTATCACCATTCACGAACTCCAAAATACTTCATAAGTATCACCATGGATTTTATACATCATTATAATTTCCCTATCAAATTTGTACACCTATTATGGTGATTTGGATGATTGGTGGTGTACCCTTGAAACCAAACTTTAATGTTCCAAAAGTACGTGATTACAATAGAAAGTATTTTAAATATATAAATGTTAGAAATTTTCCTCATTATAGTTATTTGGAAAGAAGAAAACATGAAATGAATAAAAATAGCATATCATGAATATTATGGTAATTCAGTAGGTGATAATTCAAAATCCAAGACTTAAATGTCATATAAAAATTATTCAATATGAATTAATTGTGAAATAATTCCATGGCAATGGCCATGAAGTCCACATTTCTCCGGAATAATACCTCAATATTAAAATTTCCATCTTAATATCCTAGTAGTTTATATGAACCAAAATATATAAAATCTAAATATAAAGTGATAATAACATATATTCGATGTAAGATCATTCTTAAAAAATATAATTTAAAAAATGAATTAAACATACTAAATCATAATGAAAAAATTATTCAATTAACCTCACTGAAAATCAGAAAAACTAATTTCCCATCATCATAATGTATTTAACCCCATGTTATAAATTTGTGAGGCATTAGGGTGTAAGAGAGGGAAATTATTGTTGAAGTGGAATTGGGAACGAATAATTATGTTATTAATTTGATGTTATAAATATATTAATGTATATAATTGAATAATTAAAAACATAATTATTTGTACCTATGTAAGCTTCCCCAATAAATCTTCTATGTCACACCCTAATGCCACAGATACACATCTCTCATATGTTCAATAACTCATCCTTCCCATTATTATGTATTCATTACTAGACCAATATTATTTAAAAAATAGTTATTTCAATACATGAATCCCTTGTTTCATATCACATTAACATCTTTATCACAAAATTATTAAACATAACCATGTGTACCGATAGAATCCACTACATCCTATGTATATTTATTATTCCCTAAGCTGTTATAGGAAATAGAAACCCATGAGAAATTTTATACCCTATTAATGGATTCATGTATACTGTATAAGATAATGTTTTTACATCATAACAATACATGTTTGTAACAAATTATTAAATTAAAATAAATTTTATTTCTCTGAAAACATTTGTTACTCAAAACAATGAATTTATGAAAAACATGATATATTATGGAAATAATATTATGAATATTCCATTATAATGGATAGAATGATTAATACATAGAAAATATTGATAATTAATGGTTTAGACATGTATAAGATTAATTCTGTATTTTTATATTAATTTTAAATTTAAAAAATAATATTTTGAAAAATATATATACTTCTATTAAAAAAAATATTTTTACACACAAAAAGTATTTTTATATTGGTAAAATTAATTATTGAATATTTATTAAACCTACGGATTTTAGTAAAAAACCATTTGTTACTTTTAAAGTGTCTAAAGTATATGGTTGATATTTGGGAGAGTATGAAGATATTTTGGGTGGTTATTAGAGATATTCTATAGGTTCATATTTTGTGCATGGTTTGGCAAAACTGTGAAACACATCTAGGAAACTGTGAAAAGTGAAACAGGGGAAAAAGGGATGTTTTATATGCTTCCCATGGTTTGTCCAAACCAGGAGGTAGCCTATGAAGAAACCACGCCACTCGAGATAAAGGTCTTTTCCATGGTTGTCACATGTATTAGATCTATACGATACAACCATGAAGGGATAAACAATAGATTTAGTGGCTAGTGCATGTTTGGTGCATGAGTTAACTAACCGTGCACTATTAAAAAAAATCCTAATAGATGGATCTAGGTTAACATTGTGTTTTATTACTTTTTTCCAAAATACACCTAACATTGTATTTTTTCCTCGAAAATGTCAATGTATGTTCTTGAATTGATTTTTAAGTGATCTGTGAAACTCACAAGGGGATTTGAAGTAAAATAGTAATGGAATGTCTTAATTCACTGTTGTTCTTGATTATTTTTTTATGTCTACTTCTCAATCTCTATAATATCCTATGAAATACCTCCACAATGGGTAGATCTAGAGTGGTGAATGAAAAATATATTTATATTTCGTTTTTTATGGGAAATAGATCTTGAGTGGGTTCATGGAGTGTCAACCTCGTTTTGAAATAATTTTTATGTTGTTTATTTTTTTCGCCAATACTCTCATGAATGGTGGCCTCACTCTTGAATCCAAGTAAAAAAAATGATTGGCATAGATTCAAATTGGTTGAATTTCTTGATTCTGATTATTAAATTGTTGTTCAAAAAATAATATGAATCTTCATTAGGGATGAATTGTGGTTTTTGGTTTAATTGTTGAATCAATGTATTCGGTTGTGAAAAGTACCTTGGTTTCATGATTTGTAGATGTTTATTTTAAAATATGGATTTTCGGGATTTTTCAATGGATTAATGGAAAAAGGTTTACAATGAACGGTTTTTTATCGAAATGGTTTTGGAATGGTTTTTGGGAATACTTGTTAGTCTGTGTTCATATTGATTTATGAGGCTTGGTATAAATATTTCCTTGTTCATAGTTCCAAAATTCTAGTGACACATGGGATATAATTACATTTTCATGAAATGATAGATCTAAAAGATACCACTGATGTGTATGGAACTGTCAAAAAAATAATCATGCATTGTTGGTGGTGTGGGTATGTGGAATGGAACAGTTATTCCAATAAAATGTATTATTCAAATTTTTTAAAGTATTCAATAGTTGTTTTCACTAGAAATTTATTTTGTTTGAGAAGATATTTTTTCATTGGACGTTGTTTATATTTAGTTAAAATCTATTTTAGAAATTATTTTATATAAATTATTTTATATAAATGTTTCTAACTATTCTATCATTTTAGGGTGAGTAGGGAAGTTATTGGGTGTAAACTACTGAGTTTTAGTACTCAACCCTAGTTTGGAACATTGGTTCTTTTACAGATATCATCTATCTATATACAAGAAAAGGTAAAGTATCAAACATCATGAGTACTACTTCATGATAATTGATATGTTTAGTGGAGTTGGATCATGGAGAATGTTATTATTTAGAGGCATGATGTTTTCATTGAGTTTTATAAGATTGTCTTTCACTTCTTACTTCTATGATTAATTTTCTTTTACTATGGGACTCTTTGTTTGGTTTAATATGAATAAAATTTTTTATTTGTATTTAATTTTTATCATTCATCATGTAGTGTATTATTTGGTTACCATTTTTATGGTTGGTTTTTTATATTTAAGGGAAAAATTTCTCCCAAGTAAATTAAATCCCGTTGTCCTTTTTTTCCTGCCTAGAGAATGATGTGGAGATTACATATGGTAAAGTAATGTCTCACTACCATATCAAGAGAATAATGAGAATGAGGGATGTTTAGTAATAGTTTTATTTAATACAAAATCTATTTGGAACAAGTTTTATTATCTTGTTCATTCCATTGTGGACTAATTATTCACCAATTTTCATAGTCTTTCAATAGAAATAAATCTGGTTTACTCATTGATTTAGGTTTATATAAAGTATTAGGATTGACGAGACTTGAAATGTAGAGAAAAAAAAGACATGACAACACTTTTTATGATGAAATTAAAGATACCAGTTTGTTGGGTATGTAATATTTTCACAGACACTTTTAGGATTTGAAATCTCATTTGCATAGGTTTATCCAATGATACAGTGATGACATGCATTTTATTGGAGTGAAATTACACAATTAGTTCATATTTTTTCGAGTAATTCTTGATTATTTGGTGAAATGTGCTGACTATTGAATAATTATTAAATTGGATTATGATGATGGATTTTGGGAAAAAGACAATTGTTCTGATAGTTGATGTGGTAGAATATGAAATTCTAATCATAAAATTGAAAGAGGGTGGGAATTTGGGTGTTTAATATTTTTATTGAAAATGGAACGTTGTAGTTTTCATAGGAACTAATCGGAATAGTCTATGGAGAATGTGGTTTCACATGAGTTGTAGGTGAACCAAAAACTAGTTCAGAGTATCGTCCCTTCATTTCATGCTATGTAAATTGGGATACTGAGGGATGATCCAAGATAAGTGAATCATTCCATCACGTTATAGAATCAATACACACATATATTTCATTGTTATTATGAAACTCAAAGAGTTTAGGAATGGTTGAATAAGACAAATCATACCTCCAATTTCATCTTTACACTAGTAGAGATGAACATCAATATGATGATATACATACTAAAGGATTTTTCACTCCAGTGGTTGGAACTAGCGGTGAAGGAAAAAGTGGATTAAGGCCTAGATTAACATTATTTTATGGAATTGTATAACAAACTAATATATTATCAAAATTTCATGATCTATAGAACAATTTACTTCTTTAGATTTCCGAATGTAAATTTTCTACCACAGAAAATGTTACTAAATTCATGATTTTTGCGTAATTTTTATCTGAGGATATGGTTAATAATTATATATAGTCTCAAATCATTGAATTGCGGATTTATCATAAGATTCTCTCACAGATTGATGTGCTCTGTTTTACAGATTATATAGATATTTTCAAAAGATAAGTAATGGATCAATGAGACACATCACGAGTTGTGGGAAGAGAATGTCTGTTAAAGCACACATGAAATGGTGGGAACTCTAACGCTCGGGAAGGAAAAAGAGTTAAACCTACTATCAAGGTTGGAATGTGAATCAAAATCAGATAGGTGGTTTCGTGAACCTTCTTCCATAACCAATGTCATAATTTGGAATTCTCCAATTTGGTGCATTTGAACTCATTAAGAGAGAGTGTACATCACCACTATGATAATGACATAATTGTAACATTATGGGATATCGTTAGTGCTATTTTTATAGGTCCCTAAGGAAAGATGCATGAGACACTTCAAAGGTATCATAAGTGTCGTATGATTTGATGGATTTAGGGAAAAATAATCAATCTTCTTTGAAGAATACATCTTGATATGGTGATTCTAGGAATGCATTTAATCCTCTGCAAGGTCAATCTCTATATGGAAACATGGATAAAAGTGAATAGATGAATCAATTATATGGATAAGATGAGGTGATTACCTATGATCGGAATGTGCCATATATGGTGAGAGGAAAAAATATTTTGTACTCTACCCATATGAATGTGTTTTTTGATACTAGTGCATCACATTCCTTTAATTTGTATCTGGATATTGAATTGTTGGATTTAAATTTTAAGAGGATTCCCTATGTGATAAAAATTAAAACTCCTCATGGTAAAATATAATGATAAGAACATTTGGGTCAATCATGTTATATAATAATTGATATAAATAATCTAAAATGAGATTTATCTATGCTGTAGATAGATTTCAATGATGTAATATTGGTTTTGGATTGGTTGATACTGTCCAAGGCTTACATAAACAATTATAATAATGTATTTAGGTTCAATAATGATTATGGTGTCAAGAATATCATTAGATGATAAAGGAGTGTAAAGGGAAGTACAATGGTCTTGTTGTAACCAGCTATTGGAATGATATCATACTATATGACTGAATTGATTTTGGGATCAATGGGAGAGATCCAGAATACATGTTTCCCATTAGTGGTTAATTAGTTTCCTAATTTTTCCCTAAAAATTATCATGGATACCACCTATATGAGAAGTGGACATTACAAATTATCTCAACCCATATGCAATTTATATTTCCATACTGTTTTATATGATAGAACAAACAATATTAAGGTAGTTGAAAGTGTAGTTGAAAGAGATGGAAAACCACAGTTTCATTTGGTTGAGAACATCTCTATGCGCATCACCGGTCTATTATATAAAAATGGTGGATATAACATTATGTTTGTGTATGGATTATTATAATCCTAACCAAATTACTATAAATAACATGTATATACTTTTACACATTAATTATTTGTTCTATAAATTATTGTGAGCTCAATTGTTAATCAAAATTTACTAGCATTCGGGATATAACCAATTAGAGGTTTAGAAGGGGGGTATTCCAAATACAGCATTCAAAAACATAAATATACTTTATGAATGTATGTTAATTCATTTAGGTCTTATAAATTTAGTAGAGGCCTTTATGGAATTGATTAATCACATAATTTTTTCATATCAAGATAATATTTTTTTGGTGTTTGTTGAAGACATATTGGTGTATTTATGGACAAGGGATGAGATAGAGAAATACATGGAAATAGTGTTGGAAATTTTGTGAGATCATGATTTGTATTCATAATTATCAATGTATGATTTTTGGAGACAAGAGGTATACATTCATGGAAATTTTATTTTAAAAAGGGGTGTTTCCGTGGATTCAAAGAAGATATAAGTTGTTTTCTATTGGAAACCATTGAAGATTGTTTTTGATATATGACATTTTGGTTGTCTACATTGTTATTACCAATGATTTGGTCATGAATATTCATTACTATATTATCCTATGATATATTTGAAAAATAATAATTTTCCATTCTATTGGATTGAAGAATGCATGAAATCATGTCAAGAGTTGAATGTTCACCATATATCAGAACCTATCTTGAGATTGACAAAATCAATAATGGGTATGCGGTGTATTCTGATGCTTCATTATTTGGGTTGGGTTTTGTTCTATTGAAAGGAGACCATTTTTTATTTATTGTTCAATTTAGTTAAGGGTTCATGATTAGAACTACCAAACACATTATTTAAATCTAGGATAAGACATCCATGCATTAAAGACATGGTTTTATTATCTATGTGGTGAAAGTTTTACTATTATTATAGATCATATGATCTTGAAACATATTTTCTCACAAAGATATTTTAATCTGAGGCACAAAAGATGGATTTAATAACTAAAAATGTTTGAATTTGATATGAGGTATTACCCGAGTCAATGAAATTTTGAGGTTATTAAATTAATAAGAACGATGTATTATTAGTTCTAAAACGAGTCTTCAGATGAATGGTAGCTGATGTTGGTCCACACTGAAATGAATGTGTTGTATAAAGACCGAGGTGATGTTGCAGTTTTCATTCCAATTTATCTTATTGTCGATTTATTGATTAAGGTAAATGAGTCACATATATCTTATTCAGAAGTACTTTTAATGATTTCAACAATAATTGGTGGGGACACCATTATGGGATGGAAGCCAGATGAGTGTTTAATGTCGTGGTTCCGAAATCAGATGGTTTTAACTATGTATTTTCAGTGACACATTCTTCATTCTTAAAACCATTCAAGATGGGATCCTAATCCAATAATAAAAATTATTTATAATGTATTGACAAATAAATTATGGTTTATTTCAATGAAAAAAGCGCCATACGGGTTTTATGGTTCTTAACATTCTAGCCAGTTATTTGAGAAAAACAATGGCTAGTAGTTATATAGTAGGAATTACCCATTCTGATTTTTAAATGGATGTATGTAGAAATATATTTCGTAAGTGGACTCCCAAGAATGGGTTGGAAGCATGATGCCATATGGGTTAAGTGCATAATCTTACCAGGTCAGCTCTTTTCCTCTATCTTTAGTAATCACATGAATTAAAGGATCTATCAAAAATATTTATATGATATGTTGAAAAATACATGGAATACAATTTTTTATCACATCATTAAGAGATCTAAGGATTGAGTTTCATTTTTAGAAATTCAAATATAAATACCTTGGGACACATTTAACTATGGTATGGTGAATCATCCTCATAATGAGTTTGAATCTAAATGTTCTTTACACATGTCGAAGGACATGTTGTGGGATTATGTAAATTATTTTCATTTCTCATGGGAATTCAACATGTTTTTGGTGTTACCCTCAAAATACAATAGATATTAGTCCTCGATAAAAATACCAATGATTGAATCATTTTATGGTAATCCTTTTCTTTCTATAAATTTTTGGGTAGAAATAGGTGAAACTTCACCAATTGGGATGAGCCTTGTCTTAAAATATCAGAGAAGATTTACTTTATCATGAAATGTATGGAAACAACATAGAGTATTTATAAAACATTTTAATGTCAAGATCATTAGTCATTGGCATTAACTATGAGCGATCATGTGTTCTTGAAGATATCTTCATGGCCAAGACAACATTGTTTTGGGAAACAGGTAATGTTATCACCCAATAAATATTCCATTTTGAGATACTAGAATGGGTTGTTGATGTGGATTTATTTTGGCCATGATTCCACGGTCTAGGGTGTTACATAATGTGTCTCATGTATCTTAGTTGAAAAGGAATCATCCTAACCCTAAAAATGTGATCAAATGGGATCATGATGACCAAGATCTAGTTGATTATTTGGTACATATCCCAATGGAGATTTTGGATAGGTAACATAAAGTAATGCGTGGAAGAAGCACAAGCCTATCGTGTGTTTTGTGGAAACATAGTTAGACTATGGAGTAGAAATTTGAACACATAGGGGAAATAAAAGTGTAATGGTTAAAAAATCATTAGGGAAACAATGGATTTTTACATTCATGGAATGGATGGAACAATGTTGGGTAGAATGTAGTACCCCCAATTTTTTTGTATATAACAATTCCATATAATTTTTTAACTATATTAATTATATTGGTGAGGATTTTGATATATTAGGGAACTTTTATTGTGTTTCATTTGGATTTTCTATAGGATAATTTATATTTAATGGTATGGGAAAATCATGTAACACCTCCATGAAGTTGTTTATAGTTATACATCAAAAAATAGAAGGTTGATGATATTTTATGGTTTTCAAAACCGTGTTGAATTCTAAGAGAAACATTGCTACTCGAGATATTTTTTTGGCTTGGTTGGTGCATGGATTTGAAATTGTGTGAGACAACCAAGAAAGGTTATACCATTGAGGCATTTGACATCACATGGTTGACATATGGTTTACCAAATAATGCTACTAATATATGAGTTGTTAGAAATACATATCTGAGAAAAATGGATTGACGTTTTCCTTGTGTTTTATTACTTCTTTTTCACCAAAATGGCCCTAACTCTAGATTTTCCTAGTCAGTGGTCAAGGATGATTCTCTAATAAATTATAAATTATACGAGGGCTTATAATGGTGATTAGAAGACTTATTTTTGTAGTAAGCCTTTCTTCATTTCTGTTCTTGATAATCTCTTTCAGTCTACTTTCACCAATCTCTTAGATTGTTATATCTATGTCTAATATTGATAGATCAAAGGTAGTGAATGCCAAATATGGTTATATTTTCTCTTTTTGTTGTTAGGGGAGTAAATATATAGAAGGTTCATGGATTTTTAACTTGGTATTGTTATGTTTTTCAGGTTATTTATCTTTTTCGTTAAACCACTTGAGGTGGGTGGATTCACAAATGACTCTAATTGCTATAAATGGTTTTCTGAGATTCATGTAGGTTTAATTTCGTGATTTAGGATGTAATGTTGGGGTCAAATTTAATAAGAAAATCATATTTAGTGATGAATTATTGTTTTTGGTGAAACTATGGAATTTTAGTATTTAGTTGTGCAATGTACCTTGATTTCTGTATATTAAAATGTTAATTTCAAAATATGGCCTGCTATATTTTTTAATCAATTTATAGAGAAAATGTTTCAATTATATTTTTTATTGAAATGTTTTTTACATGGTTTTTTGGAATGCATGGTTGTCTCTGTTCATATTTCATTATAAGGCTTAGATGAAATACGACCGCGTGATTATTGGAAAAAAAAGTTTAATGGAACATGGGATAAATGTTTCTTTGTGATGAAATAGTATATTAATGAAAAATAGCTCATTAGTATGGAACTTTAAACATGTAGAATTCCTTTTTGGTGTTTTGGATTACTAAAATGGAATTTTTATGGAAATAAAATGTTATTTTTGGAATGATTAAATATATTGTTTGGTTATTTTCTAAGACAAATAGAGTTTTATGATAAAATAGTGTTATTTTGGAACTTATTTAATTTAGTTATAAATAATTAGTAAATTCTTTTATATAAACAATTTCATTATAATTTTTATAACATTTATATCCACGCGGGGTGTGTAGGGATGTAATTAAAAAAAACTGACTATGTTTTAGTAGTCATCAATTCATTTTAAATTTAGAGCCTTTTAATATATCATTTATTGAGAAATGATAAAAGGTAATGTACCAAAAATATTTAGTACTACATTGGGATAATTGGGAAATTTGGTGGATTCAATGCATTGAGTATGTGGATCTTTGGAGTCATGTCATTGTCATTGAGTTTTATTAGTTTGTTTTCTCTACTAACAATAATTATTGGTTTTCTTTTGTTGTGGTAATATTTGGTTGGTTTGATTTCATTGAAATATTTATACTTGGAATTCATTTCTATCATGAATCAATTAGTGTTTTAATTGTTTTTCCATTTTTAGGAAGGAGTTTTTATATTTAAATATAAAATATCCCCCCATGTATATTTTTCACTTTCAACATTTATTTCAATCCTTTGGCATCATAGGGTTGTTGATTTAGGCCAGGTAATATCTAAATTCCCTCTCTAGACAATAATAAAACGAGGGGTGTCAAAATATTTTTGATTGATTTAAATTATATTTTATAAATTATAAATAATAATTTTTTTAAACATTCATCTATTTTATCTTTTTAGTCATAACATAATTATAAATCATGTTTTATGCTTCAAAGTTATTTTTCAAAAAATTAGTTTTCATCACATTTTGTTCATATGGTTAAAAATTATTTTTTATGATTTGGGATATTGAATTAGATTAATATAATTTAATATTTATAATTATTAGGTTTAAATTTTTTAATTATTCCCATTTTATTTTATCCTATTATAATAGTGACTATTGTAAAATTTATCACCCTAGTAAAGGGTAAATTAAGTCTATAGAGTTTATAATTATGTGAAAATGACATATTTTTTCTTACTAATCAGAATTGTATGAAATAAATTGGTCCCTTATCACATTTTTCTATAAATATATTATATTGATGGGAACAATCCCTTAAAAGGACCTATATAATAATTAAATCATATACTATTACAAAATGTCAACCTATTCGTTTTCATATCTACATTGAGACTACATATTGAAACATCATGTTTTTAATGAATCAAAATATCTTATTTGAGACTAATTAAATTATTTTCCTCATAAAATATGGTTTTTTATTATTTATTTATTATATAATTACCATAATTTACTATGAATGACTGATGTTGTATTTCTCATTTTTATAACAAAAATTACTAAGTCTTTTAAAATATTATGAAGTGGTAATATTGGAATGATTTAATGTGTCAAATGAATTATATATATAATGGAAATATAATTTATTTTTTAAATAATAAAATTTCAAATTTCAAATTTTTTATTTATTTGATGATAAATAAAATTAAAATTGTCAAAAATGACATTAATGATATTTTATAAAAAAACTAATAATTTATTAAATGATTTGAATTTCATAACCAAACAAAAATATGAAAATTTAACTATATATAGTTAATAACCATCAACTTTTTATAGGTCTTTTATCATTTTACTGTATCATTGTTAACACTTAATGTGTAGAAAACATCAATATTAGTGTAATTGTCAAAATGATCAATTGTGGGTTAAAAGAAAAGGTAAAGGATAATAATGTATTCCAAGCCTATACAAATTTTATTTTAAGTATTTTAGATACTCATACTCATATTAACCTTGAATAAGGTCAATTTGGATCAATTTTGACATCTATATTAATTTATATTAAGTTATTATCATAATAAATTCCAAGATTTCCCGTCTCAGCAATTTAAAAAGGTAACCCTACATTCCGTTATTCGCACACATTTGAGATATATATAATAAATTATTTGTACCAAATTATCATCTACACTTCCTAATACATAAATTTTAGTTATTTATTATATCCCCAGATACCTACCCCATACCCATTTTGAGGAGATCAGAATGATATTGTTTCAAATATGTAGCCATCACCTAACCTATCGCATACCAATAAATTATAAATTAGATCCATTTAATTTTTTGTATTATTAGGTAAATAATTAATGTAGTGTCTTAAATATATATAAATGGTATTATGATTGTGAAAAAACATCTATAAACCTTCTTTCACATTATATTATTTGTGAATGCGTCTCTCATTCATACATATGGATAAATATCTGCATAATGAAATATAATTTATTTTTCTTCAATGTTTATTATGGATTGGTATTTGGGATGTTTAAATATTTATATATGATATTTATTAATAAATTATAATTATGTAAATATAATTTCATACATACCATCATACCATTAAATCCTTTGAGGAAATATAACATTACTCATTCTTAACTATGGACATCTTCCGACACGATGTGATATGAATTTCTTCATTTAACCTCTAATAAGAAGGTAATGAGAATTAAATTTATGAAAATATATTATATATATTATATAATGATTATCCCTTAAGGTTTAATAAATATTTACCATTTTTCACCCATCTTTGGAAAAAATGAAAACATTTTTCATATATATATATATGACTTACATGTCCATGAATAGAGTAATTAATTATTCAATTAGTAAATTTTATGGATGAATAGATAGATATATATATATAATAAATTTTTATGATATATATTTGATTATTAATATTATATATATGATGGAACCCTGATAAATATACAGTAACTAAAACTAGATACCCAAAATAGATATTGAAAACAAAACAGTTACCGATAAGAATAATTATTTAAAAAAAAACAATAAATATATCAGTTTTAAGTGGTATATGTAAATCATATATATTTTTATATATAATTATTTTAGTTTCACAATAGAATAAAAATTTGTCTATATTTATTATATAGAAGGTTAAAACTGGTATGAATGATGTTTGACATAAGGTAAGGGGTTTTATTTTAAAATATCAATATTTATTAGGATTGATATTTATTATGATATAATGATGATATTATATAACATAACAATAAATAATGTAATTACGTCTTTTATACAATACTAATATCCGTAAAATACATCTTATTATTACATTTTCCTCACATTATATCCTCAATAGGCAAAAAATATTTGTTGTTAGAAAATCTACATTTTTTCCCTATTTATTCGAAAACCGATTATCTTCTATATCCATGATTTTAACAAATGTTATCAAGAAGGATTTATATATTATACTATGAAATATAAATTTCAAAGTTACCCATTTTTTATTTTTTATAAAATTTATCAAGACTAATCTTCATGATTTTTTTTCAAACAAGGTACTTTTTGATTTTTGTTAGAAAAGAGTAAAAATATTATTCTAATTTACCTAATATGAAATGGATGTAATTTCCCACCATAATGGCCACTAAATTCCATCAAATATAATTTATATGGTTCTATTTTTATATTAAAATAAATAGTTTTCTATAATATGTTGGAAAATGTTGTTATTTTAATGATGTTTTTTCACTATGCGATGATTATTTCCATAATAAATATTTAATTTTTTTATTAATTTCTTTTTTATTATTCAATTAAAATCATTAATTTTACTTATGAATTACAAGGTATATAATCCATTTTTAAAATTATTATTATATATATTTTTAGTTTATATTTATGATATGATGTTTCTAGAACCTATTCTATTTATATGGGTTATTATATGATTAAATTATTATAGGATTTTGAATCCCATTCAATTTACGTGGGGTTTTCTAATATGAATGTCATCCAAACTTATTTATATTGATGAAATATGATATGATGAATTCATTATGATCATTCAATAAAAATATAAATTATTTTCATCATGTTATTAGTTGTGTATATATTTCCCTCTAAAGCATAATGTAATGATTAATATATCTAGACATAAAAACGACTTGAATAGGGAGTGAACATACTTCAGTAATTCAATTTCACCACTATGAAAGTATTATGAGTGATCCATGACTAAAACTTTTCTTAGGGAGTTAGCACATTCCACTATGACTGTTTCGGAAATGATAATATAATACTAAGAAAATCAATTTCTATAATTCTATATATGGAAAAATTCTATGTTATATTCCAGTTTTATTACCTAGAGAATCATTTTCATTTACTACATTATGATTCCTATCTAATGAACAACAATGATTTGTTACAACACTCAATATTACAATATTTGATAATAAAAGAATAATTTTTAGATGTTATTGTCATACTATCACCCATTTATGTTAATTTAATGCTCAAGTGATCATTGACATCTACCTTATTTACCCTTACTAAGAATCAAATATCACACTTTACAAAATTTTATTTCCCAAGGTTGTAAAAAAATTAACTTTTTTCGATATATATAGATGGATTTAGTTATTAAAATCAATGTTGGAGACTAAATAGACCATTTATGAACTTCTTTATTTTGTGTCCATGTCAATGAAGGCACTAAGCATTTACGATTTTTTCATGGATCATAATGATTTCAAATAAATATTCTCATAATAAGGTGTAATATCTATATATTAATATTCATAGTGTCTATACAAATATCATATTTAAATTTATGGTAATGTTAAGAAAAATCATAGCACATGTGATTCTATACAATATACCATATTTTTTTATTTCTCAAATACACTAAAAAATTATACAATAGAAAAATAGGGATCATATGAGTGTGATATGATATTAATGCATTATTGAAGGAACTATTATTTCATGTCCCCCACCCCCTAAAATCATTTGGTTGTACATTTACATACTTACATGGGTGGTGATATATTTCAAATTAGAAAATATACAATATCTTACATAGAGCCACAACAGAATAAACATTATCCCAAGATCAACATATATAATTAATATATCTAAATATTTAGATATAATGACTCTATTTTTTATATTACAAATAGGTACACAAGAATCAATTCTAGAAAATAATAACTAATCAACACTAACTTAATAAAAATTATTATAGACTCACTTGGCAGAGTAATATTTTATTGATAAATGATATATTGCTTCATAACTATAATTTATTCATCATGTCAGGTAATTAATTATAATATATCATTATATTCATCATTCATCATTCATTATTTATGTTATTTATAATTTTATAAATTTTTATTACACAAGGATAGGCCACAATCTACCAAAATTAATGATTGAATTTTCATATATGTCCAATGTTTGTAGGTAATTGATAAATATATCTACCAACCATCATGTTATCCATACAACATTATCATACCATGTATGAATAGATCAAAATGAATAGATCTCAACTCAACCCATCTAAACTAGTTTCAACCCAGACCATAATGCTTTAAGTTCAATGTATCCACTAATTAGGAGAATCAATAACCACATTTCATTTGGAAATACCATTAATTTGTCACTAATAATCATCACTAAACAAGGTTCACATAAAAACCAATTTTCAAACAGTACAGAGAATCCACATAGGGAAATAGAATATTTCAAGGAAAAAATAAATGAAACCAATTCAATAATATTGAGCCATTAAAAACCATAATAGTGAGAACAACATCATTATGAGCTAATTATATATCTTCAGTAAATAAAAGGATTAATCACCATTTAAAATTACCTAATTATTCATGAATATGGTTTCATATAATCGAATGACATTACAAAAATCTCAAAAAAAAAAAATAACATAATCCTTAAATGCCTCTTTAGAAATATTACAGAATTTTATACATATTTATGTAATATAAAAAATTCACATTTATCATTTGATAATAGTATCATCACTATTAATTTCAGTTGTTTATAAATTGTTACCCGTATAAACTATACTATATATCATCAAAAAATTTCCTGATATAGACACACACTATATAGTAAATATCCTGAAGAATCCTTAAAAAGGATAAGATGCATGTGATGTAATAGATTAATTTTTTTAAATATATCTTACCTTTTAAAAAATATTAATTTAATTGTTTTTTTGTTGTTGAAACAATCTAATTTATTATTTAACATAATATTTAATTAATGTCTATAATCAAATTGAATGATAATAAATATTATTATTAAATATTTATATTATAATAATTTTAATATCTTTTCCTGAAATAGTTTCAAAATTTATCACTATGAATATAATAAAATTTTAATAAATGATTCAATTAAACAATCTAAAATATATTTTTATATAGTTTTTATTATCAATTTAAATTATTATTTACAATGATAAATTAATGTGTTCATTTGAAAATTAATTCATAAATTATAATATTTCATTTAAAAATTTATTTAGAATGAAAATTTGACAGTTCCATAAAGTGAATTTTTGTATTTATGTCAATTAATATAATATTAATTGTAAAATATAAATTCTATTTTACAGTACATATAATCATTTTCATAAATGTATACAAATATCCTTCATAAAAATTATTAATAAATTATAGTTATATATGAATAATTTTAATTATTTTTGTTAAAACATGATAGTATTTAAGTTATAAAAAATGATTTGAAAAGATGGTAGGTAAAATTAATATATTTGTATTGGTTTCTAAACTATTAACACAATGATTAATCTATTTAATCATTAAAATAAGGAAATTAATAAATAAAAAATTTACAATTTTGAATTAAAAAAATAACTATATTTATGTTTAATAAGTTAGAAATAAATTTTAAAATATTTATGTACAGTAAAAAGTAATTAATTGCAATAAATAATTACACTAAATATATATTTTATAATATATAATGACTTAAAATTCAGTGAGTTTTATATAAATTACCTAGTAATAAATTTTTTGGCATACATAGGGTGTTCATGGACTTGTACACCCCTACATTGATGGGAATTCATGTCAACCAGACGAGATATTGATGAATTTTAGTGTTTGGGTATGCATAAGGCCAAAAAATGAATTCCCTTGATAGGAATAGAGACCTAATAATGTTATTTGGTAGGTTAATAGAACCTATAGGTATTCTTGTGGGACAATTCGTAGGGGAACCTCTCATTTTCCATGTGTGACAATTTTCTTAGGTCTTGTTCCTATGATTCTTTATAAGGATTGTGTATCAAGAGTTTCTTATATATATATATATATATATATTGAGGAAAATAAAATAAATTAAATTCAAAATTGGGATTGACATGTTTTGGAACTATTTAAGAATCATTTAATCATAAATTTTAAAAATAGTTGTTCAATATAATCCATATTAATAGTACGATCATTTCAAACGCCTTCTTTATTTCCAAAATTTATCTTAAACCATCCATGTAATTTATTTTCTTCACCCAACACTTTCTCTCTTTTTCGCAAGAATTTGGACCTGTATGATGTCAATTTTTTTGGTAGATACGACTGTATACATGAGAATGATCAATGAATGAAATAAATTTCATAGAATATAATCATTAATATTTAATAAAAATATAAATATATATTATATTTATATCAATAAAAATTTGGTTTAGATCTCAATAAATATGGTTAATTTGGATATATATGTATACAAATATCAAAATATTTTTGATAAAAACCAGATAAATTTATGTATATTAAAAATTAATTCATTTAAATTCTTACTAATAACAATTTAGGCATGAGAAACAACATGTAGTAGGTTGTCTTTGTTTTTCCTATTTAATCAAAATATCATTACCAAATATACCCCCCATGACCTTGATACCTCTCTCTTGCTAAATCATTTTATACTTATTTTCTTATTGAAATATTTTATTTCAAATTTATGGAAGAAGAAATCATCACTTCTTAGAATTTTTAGTCTTTAGTAGAAATGAAAATTTAATGGAATTATATTTTCAAACATATATTGTAAGGTAATTATAACCTTAACACTCCAAGTAATTTATTTTTCAAACATTTTTTATGTACTCTAAATTATAATTTTTAATCCATTGATATTTTTAAAAAATACTTCTTGTAAGGTAATATTTTTATAGAAAATTAATTATGGATTAAAATAAAAAAATATTTTTTAACATAAGGGAATAATGATTTCCTCAATCTTAAAATTTTTTATATAAAATACTTATGTATGGGTGATCTATTTTTATATATTCCTTTTAGATAATTAAATTCTTAACTCTTATTTTATTGGATATTGTTTTGTTAAATCTTCCATGCATAGGTCTAAGAATTTTTTATCTGTTCCCTTTAAATAAATTTTAATAATAAATATTATAATTTTTTAAAGGTATATGTGTTTTATAATACAAATAATTTTTTAAATGATAGATTCTATAATTTATAGAGTAAATTGTTCTATAATATACATATATTCCATTCATAATAATATTAACTGTAATATGTTATAACTATTCTAGATGTTCCGATAATATTATTAAAATAATATATTGTAAGTTAAAATTTCAAAGTGTTTATCAATTGTTCCGTTGAATTCAGAATATTACTAAATAATTATAGGTCACTATAAACCGTTATTTTATATTTGAGAAATAATTTTTCTGAATTTTAACTGGATATAAAAATATTTTCTTTTAGGATAATAATTAATGAATATTTTGAAAATATTTTAATGGATTGAAAATTATAATAGTGATCCATGAATTTTTTTCTGAAACTAAATCATGGAAGATGGGTATTAATAGAGATTATGATGAAATATTTTTTGAACCCCTAACCACAAGGGAACATTATCATATAAGTGATAATTTAAATGGTCACATGGATTTTGTACGATTTTTAAATATTTATATTAATGAAAAAAATTAATTATCCTCATAATATTTTAAGTTAGAAAAATATTTATTTCAACATAAGACAATATTAAAATTAAATAGTTTTTTCAAAATGTTATTTAATTTAGAGTATTCTACAAAAAATATGCATACATTTTCAAGAAAATAGAATATTATTAATTGTGGGTAATATATATTTTACATTTTTAAATGAAATTTAGTAACTATTTATAAAAGGATAATGTACCTTGTTTTATAACCCCTTAATGGGGAATTTTATAATGAACCTAGGTTATGAAGTTTCCTAATTCCCAAAAATATATATAGAAATGATAACATGGAATATAAGGACCAAAAATCGCTCAGTTACATTTTATTAAAAATATTATACAACATTTTTTAGAACCTGATCAGGGAGTGAAGGTCAAGAGAAGTTACATGTGATCACATTTCAAAATTTATTATCCATAAATAATAATCGTATACAATTTTTTCATTTCATGGAATTATTATATTAATTTTTATGTGAAAATACACCATTTATTATAATTCATTATTCCTCACATGTAGTAATTAATTATTTACTTGCTGGGATAATTCTCTAATTCTTGTCCCTCAAATACAATTTTATTAACAAATAATAACAACAAACAATATTAGGCCATATTAAATGAACTAATTCATTATGTTTACCCTATAATACGGTATACAAAATTTCAATAATTTCATGTCAATTCCTTTATTTAATTTCATGATATAATATTGCAAATCCTCAATATGTGATGATATTATTAATAATAATATTTTGTCAATAGAACGAAATATCACATTTTCTAATTACCAAAACTATTAATTTTTTATTTAAATAATCAACATATGATTTTATTGTGGTATAATTATATAAATAAAAAACATCACTTTATCCTTTATTAATATAATAATTTCATAAAACTACAACATCAAATTATTATCACTCACATATTAAATTATTAATGTAATGATTATTAACTACATACTTTTGAATCAATGATTTTATATAATATAAATAAAATGTATGATTTGAAAATGTTTATAAATGGAAGAATATTGATGACTTAGATCCCTTAAGACTAATTTCACTAATCACATAAGAAAAAGATAATATTTTTAAGTTCTGCAACGGACTTCATAGTATAATTTAATGTGTTTTAACATAGCATATCTAATTATTGAAAAAAAAACATAGAACAGAAGTGGGTGGTTATTGAATTCATGGGTGTGAGATTCGATCCAAGACAATAAAAAACTCCTTAGAAAAAGGCTTCATTGGGAAATTAGTAGAGAAAAAGTATGATGGGTAAATAATAGAGGTACAGAGAAATTCAACATGTATTAAAATAAAATATTCCTAAAATAATAGTGAAAATACTTTATATTTTCATTAAAATTAAAAAATTCCCATTATCCGTTTCAAGAAATATTGATTTTTTACATGAAAATTTTCTCACTTTTTAATTCATACATTTAAGATCACATGTAATGTCCATAAAAGTTATAGAATCTAAATATTCATTATTTCTAATAATTTCTATTTAGTCCCTTAAAATCCATTTAATGAACATGATTTACATATTTAAATCATAAAATGATTATTCCATGATCATTATTGCTAATTTCCAAAAATTGTATAATTTTATCAACCTGTTTCTTTTATAAATTTTATTATAGGAATAATGGAATAAAAAATCTAAAAATATGGTTATTTCAAGATTTTATAATATACGATGGGGTGTTTTTGTAAGGGAAATCACGTTTACTCTTTCTAAGTTCCAGTATATGGCCTAACCTAAACATAGAAAGATTAAGTATTAATAATACCATACTTGGGTCATGTTAATATTTTTTACATTTAAATATGAATAATCCACCATTATATACCCCTGAAATATTAAATGTTTCCATTGTGTGACACATGAAATTTGAAACATTCCATTATTCCATCATTAGAAAATATAAATGTCCATTACTAATCATATTAAAAAAATAGTATTACCATTACGTAGTGAAGATAAATTATGATGTTTATTTGTAATATGTCCCACCCATATTTAGTGATGGGATCCTAAATAAAGGAGTGTCTTATAGTGAATCAGGACCTATACAAGTGAAAGATAAAATCTGTTTAGAGTAAATGGCACCAATTTTCTCATCATATTCCTCAATCATTAATAATTTCAATGATGGAGAGTAGGATAGATACAATTGAACATTCAGCTGATATTTTTTTATTTTCACATATACTATTTTTTTCAACTAAATTGTACTCATCTCATGATTACTAATATGAGTTAATTTCTAGATGAAATATTATCTACATATCAAACATAATTGTAAGAGGTTATTTAGTTGAGTTATTTATATATATAGTTTTTATAAGATTTAATATATATAACAAATCATTTCATGGTGTGTGGTATGTTAAATGAAATAATAGTTATTTTATATGGATCATTAATCATCTAAAAATTTGAGGGTTATAGTTTGATAATTAAGTAAATTAGTTTTAACTTGATAAATAGTAGGTAAGTAGATTAATTGATAATTTGTGAATATTATTCCAAAATTTTCATCCTTAAAATATATTTTCATATTATATAGTTTTTTATTTTATTATTTTCAGACGTAATTTTCAATGAATAATATTTTTAAAATATAATAAAACAAAAAAAAATTTCTTTTTGTATTCATTGAGATGATAACATACCTCGTTCAGGCTACAAATGGTTAGCCATTATAATATATAAGAATAATTTTTTGTTGATTTTATAAATAGAAACAACTATATTTTCTTTATTATAATCAATTATTATTAATAAAAAAATTGGGGAGGAGGATCATAAGGAATGAAAATAGATTGGATAAAAACTTATTAAGAAGCAAATGTAAAGAAATTTTAACTAAAATATAATTACTACAACCATTTGATATGAATGTTTTGAAATTAAAATAACATCAAGTTCAAATTAAAAATTTACTTTTATTTTTATATAAGTAATAATACATGGTATATCATTATGGAATACATAAAAATTTTCATGTACCACATGTACATTAATATGATGAACAATTTCAAAAATATTCCTCTATATGAGAATGATAATACTCAATAACATATTTTTTTTAATTTCAAAACATTTTAATATATTATTAACGATATAAAATCATATATTAATACAAAAAATATGCACATTTTGAAAATTGTGTATGACTTGGACCCTTTAAAAAGTATTTCTCCTTGTATTGTTATATTAATTCCTATTCTATGTAATCATTAATATCAAATATAGGAATATGATAATTGTTATGTGTAAAAACACAAAATTTTAATATATTAATGTTCTAATGAATCATTTCATCCTCACTAAATAAACTAGGATTTTTCAACAAAAGGTCAATCATTTTATATTAGGTCATATTTCAATATTCTTGGAAAATTAAACTGACATTAAAGAATTTGTTTATATAATGTTAAAAATTTAATTAAAATATTTTGATAAATAAATTAATTAAAATGTTAAAACATCACAAAATTGATAAACATATACATATTTAACAGTAATGAAATGTCAGAAACCTTAATAATTTTGATCATGATGATTTCCAACTTTCTCATTTACCATCAGAAGAAAGTTTCTATAATTTCTAATACCACTACAATTAAAATTTATCACTAAAATCAGACCATAAAGAAACATTTCAATTCAAAAATTATCATTTTATTGATATTACCATGAAACATATATTTATACTCATGATAAATATGGCTAAATATTCCACACTAATACTACTTCTCAAACCTCATAAGAGACTCCCATCAATGAAATATAAAAAATTTAGGTTAGGTGATATATTTAATACATTTAAAACCATATTTATTTATTAGTAATTTCCTTATTTCATACCTCATTGTACAATTCATATCCATTTTTAAGTGTGATATATAATACTAATCAAACATAATTTCAACATCCTCATTAAATTGAAGCTTTTTTTCATATCTCTTACATTATAGATTAACCCATTCCATTTATTGAAATAATTTTAAACCATTATTTAATATATAACCACTTTCAATATAAATAAAATAATTTTTTATACACCTAAAACATTATTAAAAAAATTCATTCATCATTTTTTCTTTTGTAGAAGAAAATTACCTTCTTAATGGAGATGATGTATTCTATATAAATATTTCTCATATAAAATACTATTAAATTACATACTACCCATCAAATATATATCTTTACTATAATTTTTTATAAATTAAAGACCACCAAGGTCATACATGATTACAATTTTTTTAATTGTTTATTAATTAATCACAATTAAATTAGTCTGTTTTGGGTCAAAATTATTAATGTTATATAAGAATTTATAGTTAAACAAATTTTAAAGGTAAGGGTTAACAAAATTATTTCATTATGTATATAGAGGATTATATTTGGTAAATATTTAAATTTATACTAATATTCATGGTTCACACAGGGCTTGGGTACTGCTAATAGTAACTATTTCAAGAACATTAAAATATAATATTTTTATTGAATTAATGAATCATGATTAACACAAGGTTGTGTGAAGCCATTAAACATAATCAGATTTCTCTAGTGAAAATGATTTCATATACTATTATATATTGGTACAATTCACACGGTATGAAATGTATTTGGTAATCCATGTAGGAACTCTCATGTATTTCAGTGGCTCTCTAATGGCAATAAAAAAGAATTTTAATCTATTTTTGTACCCCATATAGACATCAAAAACTATATTTTTGTATAATTTCATTCTTTTACGTATTGAATTAAATTCCCATTGGCGTTTCCACAAACCTCATTATCACAAATCAACTAAATGAGAGGATGAGATATTTTTTATTTTACTCTAATATATTTGGTTCTCCTAAAAATTTATTACTAGTTATTTCATTAAGGATATTTTCTCAATTTATATACTTATATATTTATATTTTGGTTTATCCTATTTTTATTTTCAGGGATCCATGATGTATAAACCATAGGATTATTGTTTTTCTAGACCATATTATTCTTTTCATATATCAGTGTATGCATTTTTTCTTCTTTTATCTTCATTGTTGGGATTTTTTTTAAATAAAAAATTTTAGGTTTCTGATTCTTTACATATCAACTTATATATCCTGCCACATTTTATCAATTTTCACTTACATTTCATCACATAATTTTTTTTAATTATTATATTATTAATGTAGATATAAAACTTTATATCATTTTATTAATTTTTTTTCTTTTCAAAATAGATTAATCATTGTTTATTAAGTCTTACGTTGATAGAATAATATTTTAATAAACTATAGGTGTTTGAGTAAATGAAATCTACGTCCACTTTATGAAAAAAATGTTTTTATTATTATATATAATATAACTAATGACCCTGAAAAATTATTGGAGGGTACTAACATATATATTTTACATTATTTGATTATAAAATTTTGAAATATTAAGTGGGATTTATGATTATTGACGTTTTTCATCATTTACATTAATTTAATAATTTATATTTATTATTTTTATAATATAAAATGTAATTTTATTAGATATGATATTAGAAAATTTATTTTATATAATATATGTGCTTATAATGTAAATAAATAAATATATATTTTTTCAAATTTGATTAATAAATTTTTAGAAATGTTTTTCTTTAAAGATATTTTTTAAGATATAGAAATGATTTATGGGCTAGTATGAAAAAAATTAAAAGTATTTAATGTTTTTGGGTTTTAAAAAAACTATCAATTCCCTATTTTGAAATTTATAAAATTATATATATATGTATTCGATCATTTTTAATACAATTTTTTGATAATGGTTGTCAATTTCGGTTGGTTTGTTTTTCATTAGGATGTGTAATACAAGGTCAAAAGCTATAATACTCAACAAAATATATTTGAATGTATTATTTAGAATTTTTTTGTATAAAAATGATATTTTATTAATATTATTTCATTATTCATTATCCATAAATCCATTTTTTGTTTAATTGGAAGTTTATTCACATAGGTACGAAGATTGTATAACTACCTACAAGGGAACCATTGAAATACTACTACCATAAATAGTTATTTTAATGATAAAAATATTTCATGTACTATAATTTTTTGTTTAATAATAACCTCTTTCTTATTGTATTAACATAATTTAAAAAACATTCATTGATATAATTACTATAAGGATCATATTATACCTTGATCTTAGATCCCTTTGGGTAACTCCAATGATATTAGGTAATTTTTTTATCCTTTATTCATGACTATGATGTTATTGTTTACATTTAATTTCATGTAAAAATGTGTTTTATTTGTTATAGTTATTATATTTATTACATAATATATTCAGTGTATTGGTAAAATTTACATATGTTTTATTATTCTATTTATTATTTTAAGAGTTAATTTAAAATTTAATTGGATATGAATTTGAAATAAATTATATAAACATAAATATAACTCAGTCCAAGATTACACTTATTTTTTTCCCATTCTATAAAAAGTGAAATAAAATAAATTTCCTTCAAAATATCGTTCTCTTAATATTAATGTTGTTTGGAATTAAAAATGATTTTTTTTATTTTGTATGTAGGATTGTTTATATGATTTCTAAAAGATATTGTTTCATAAATCATAATTTAATATATGATTAAGGTAACAAAATATAAAATGAAAACCATTTTGAAATGTTTTTGGGATATCCTAAAGGGAGGGTTCCATGAAAGCGCTTCTTAAAAAAATACATTTCTATTAATAAATTTTATTTTTTTGTATTAGATACATGATAAGGAGTAGAAACATCATTTGTATTGCATCACCATTGTATCTCAAGGTGTAGGTATCAATGATAATATTGGATGGTGGCTATGGGTAATTAAGAGATGATCTATTATTTATTATTGGTCAATTTATTATTACCTTGGATGAAATTCATTGTATGTTTTTAACATTATAATAGTATATATATATAAATTATTTATGTTGTAATTGATTTTATTTAAATGATTATTTTAGTTATTATATGTTTTGATTATAGAATTTTAGAAAACATATAATTGAAATATAAATGGAAGCCATGTGTATCGATTCATGGTATTTAATTAAAAATATATCTGAATAATTATTTATTCTCATTTTAGGGATATTTACTTCCAATTGGGGTTTTAGCGACTCCCAATACTAATTTCCATTCTTTTGGAAATATGTTCAATATATTGGAATCACAATGAGTCGGTACAGATATGAGGTCAAAAAATTGGTAGATTGAATGTTAGAAAATGGTATCATATATGTGAAAACTATTTAAATTTTTTAATGGTTCTTTTAGAGACATATTTTGAATAATTATATATATATATTGGTGGATTGATACTTCATAGATATTTCAATTATATTATAAAACATTCATTTTGTGGTTAGGTTATAAGTCCATTTTTTTAAATGATGGGTTTTATTTGATCTAAATTGAAAGGAATTTGAATTATATTACATTATATTCATTTTATTGTAGGGTTTTCATATTTTTGGGTTAAAATGGTAAAAAATAATTAAATCTTATAGTCCAACAAAAAGTGGAAACCATGGGTGTAGTTTTATATAAATCTTTATACATATTGAATGGAATGAGATTATAAATTCTAAGAAAGAAAAAAATCCATTAATAGTCAAAAATAATTTCAATCCTTCATATTAAAAAATTAATAGTTTTATGTAGGTATGGTTATATTTTATAAATATTTATCACAAATAAAATAGTATTTAGATTATTATTGAATACTACATGGTATTATTTGGTTAATACTTTTGTTGGGAAAACATGGTATATTTTGTAAAATATATGTTATTTAATTAACAATAATGTCTTCTATAATGGTTTGAAATGAATTTAATATTTTGGATTTAAATTTTTCTTCTAATTATTGATTTTTTATATTGAAAATTATTTTTTATGTATAGTTTTATTATTTTGAAACGAATTTATATTGTACTAAATATAATTTTTCTTGAGTTACAAATGAGATGATGTTTTATAAATGAATTCATTGGGAGGTATAAATTTTATATTCATTGTTATTTTGATTGGATCTAGTGTTTTTTAGTTTATAAATTCTATTAATGATAATATGAATTGAGGTATATACATATAATGGGATGTACCCTAATTTTTTATATCACTATTTTGGGGTATGCATATGTCATTTAGCCTAAATAACTCCAAATAGTGTTTTATAGATGATCCTTTATTCGTGCATGGTCATTAAATTCCATAATTACTCCGAATTCATTCATATTTTTTTGAGATGGTTTATTTATCTTAGTTTAGTTTTTAATGTCCTGAGTTATTCTTGATTTTTTTCAAATATTTCATTATTTCTACAATAGTTATGTAATCTATTCATAATATCATAGACAACTATATTATATTCCCATAATGATCAAGAAATAAAAATAAATCTCTATTAGATATCTCATTTTCTATGGAACATGTGCTGCAAAGAATTGGTACGTGTTAACTTTAATGCATGATAAAGAAGTTCTATAAACCAAAGAATAATATTCTTGATAATTTTAAAGGATCATTAAATATTTTAAAATTCCTCTAACGAAGAACTTTTATTATGTATGATTATAACCTAAATAATTTAGAAAATATAATCCATCATATTTGAATATATAAATACTCAATTATTTAAATTATAAATGGATTCATCTTCTATAGTAGTTGAATTAATGTATCTACAATAGAGGGAAACCCTGTTATAATTTGGAACACAGAGTAGTCTATTAAGCATTATTTTTGGTGTTTATATTCATTCATAATCATTTACTACACCCCTTTTGGGATCTCTTAAGGTTGATATTCAGTTATAAAATATAATAATCATATAGGATTTATATGATTTCATGATCAATGAAGGATTGTATATATTTTTTAAGAATGGATATATACGACCTAGATGGATATAGAAGTATATATTTTTTATTGAGAGAGGGATAATCATTTTTTTATATCTAATGGGATAACTAGGATTTTATTATCACATCATTATATTAAAAATATTAATTGTTTTTGATATGTATTTTATGCCTCGAAATATTGATCAAGTTATTTGATATTTTGGGGGAATGTGTTTTATTTTTAATATGAGTTGGGATTATAAAGCACTATTTCTGTAAATTAAGAGAAAATATGATATTATTGTCTCACGAATATTGAGGGTTATTGGGAGTGACATTTTATAGTGGTTATAATTCCATTACTTGGGACTTTGTGTTTCCATTACAATTTATAAATAGTGATATTATTGGGGTAGAAATTTTTATGGTGGGGAAAAATAAAACTCCTAAATTTCAGTTTTGATTGTTATATCGTTTTATTATTTAATAGTTTAGAACTATTCAAGGATGTTTTGGATGTTTTCATTTTTATAAATATAATAATAGCTAATGAATTTTTTCACAGATAGGGGAAACCATATTAATATCCTAATGTGTTCAATTATTACTATGTGTCATACATTTACATATTAAATATTATTAATAAATAAATGTATTAGTGTTCTAAAATTAGTAGAAAATATATAGTGTTCTTATATGTATGGTATTTTCAATATACATGACGTTATATATGTTATGAATGGTTGGATAAAATTTATTCTACATAGTATTATATATATTTTTGGAACTACACTACAATATATGAGTAATTTTTTTATGGATTCCACAAAATATGGAAAATTATGTATAGAAACTATATGTAATATCCTTGTTATTTCATTGGTTAATATTTTATGTAAGTTGATAAGGTAAATCACCTGGCCAATCCCTGTTTCTCTTTCATGGTTATAATTTGTGTAAATTACCATTCATTCGTTATTGAATTAATACCCAATATAGATTTTCTCCTATAAAACTCATACATATTTTATTGTAGAGAGTTCTTGCGAATTATACATTTCATTATTATATATTCATAGATCCTATTATTTATTTTCTTGTCATACCGTCATGTATTGTAAATGTTTTCTCTTGAATCATCCTTCCCTATTATATTTTCTTACTAATTCATTCAATGAGCCCATGGGGGATAAACCATTGGTCGTGTGGTTTTGCAAGTCATGTGGTTCATGATTCCATAGTTTTTGAAAAAAAATCATATGGGTTCATATATATATTTTTGAATGTATTGATGTCATCCTAAAAATTTTAAGGATATACTTTAGTCGAACTATATTTATTTGGAATGCATTTAGTGAATGGATATTTTAAATTATTTCTTAGTGAAATTTATATTTATTCATTTTATTATAGATATTGATATAACTATTTTACTTATCATGGTTACATTATGTCATTAAAATGGGGCTTTCATTGTTTCTATGTCATATATTATTATTTTTACCATTTATTAAAATTTAGGGATGTCATATATTCCCCAGAAGTCATTTTCTTGAAATAAAATGTTTCAAAATAATTTTATAATCAAATAATTACCTTTAAAATTTTAATATATTTAATGAGTTGATAGTTTTACTTTATTTCCTAAATAAATATCACATTTTAAATGAATCTTTGTTTTTGTTGAAATTTTTTTCATTTGATATTATTTTAGGATAATTTTTTTAATACATAATAATATCATATAGTTTTTTATATTGATTATTATTGATGTGAGATGTGTTGTTATTGTAATAGAATTTAATTTTTTTGTAAAATAGTTTGTGCCTAAAAATTGAGATATATTTGGTTTCAAAATGGGGTTTTCTATGTTGAACCATATGTTATATCATCTACCCACATTCCAAAAATCTCAATAAGATAATTCATTTTTTGGGATACCAATTTTTTTAATAGCCTAGTTAGAAAATTAGATTATTGTTTTGAATTTTACAACTAGTTTTTTATATTTTTTTTCTATGAGTGATAATTATATGAGGTAGTTTGATATTCAATTTGAATACTTTATTTCTTTTTAAAAATTTGATTTTTCCATTGAGGAGATTAGAGGTTATTTTCTAAATGATTTTAACTATAATTCAAATATTACTTGAATTATATCATCATTTATATTACACATTTATATTTTTTATCATTAAATCCTAGGTGATATAAGTATAGCCATATGGAATTTTCCTTCTAAAGAATGATTCCAATTTACCTACATCACACAACACTAGATGCGACAACAATCTGACTTGGGTTCCTTATTTCTTACTATTGTGTATTTAAACTATAATTAGGGGCCTATGAATATCTCAAGATCGTTGGGTTGGTTTCAATTAAAATAATGATAATATATTACCCTAAAAATCATTTCCAATGTAAATATATGATGAATTTGGGTTACTAATTTTTACATTACAAGAGCACTTATTTTTAAATATCATATCCAATATTATATTTTATTTTATTCTTGATGGTGCAGTTTTTTATAATTTATGAGTCTCTATATATTTTTAAACATTATTTGTAAAGTTATCTTCCATTATTTTAATTATTTTAATCTATGTTATTATATTCTTGTAGAATTGAATTTAGAATTATTGGATTTAATATCAATTACAAAATATATATTTTTTTAAACTTAACAGTAAATAATTTATTTATAAATTTATTTCAAATAAATTCTCAAACATCGTTTATCATCTAATAATTATTATATTTAAAACTAAATATGAAACTTCTGACATTTATTATGTGATAAATTTAGAAAAAATAGGAAAAAATTTTCTAATAATTCATATTTCTAAATGTAATTAACATAATGTTTAATTTCATCAATAATTTAGAAACAATGAATTGTATTTATATTTCAACACAAATAAATTTTAGGTGTTTGTTATCCTACATGAAAATTAACACTATGCTTAAGATGAATATAAATGTATTTTTCGATATATGGTAAATTAATAGTATGAATTGGAATAAAAATATTATGAAATATTTATATAATTTTATTATATATTTAATATTTATATACTAATGGATTATAATTAAATTTGTAAATTTTTTAATTTATTTTTATCCTTACAAAATATGTTTTCATGAAAAAAATATTTATTTCATTTTCTACATAAAAATTATAAATAATTTCTAATATTTATTAAAAATATATTTTTTTGTAACAAATAAGCTTTTTAAATTAAAAATTTTCATAGTATTAGAGGGTAATTTTTTTTAATATTTTTAAAAGGAATAATTTTGCAATTAAAAATAAAAAAGCTGATTTTTTTTAAAATTTTAAATATATTTCATTGAATTGTTTAATTTAAAATACACAATATATTTTGTATTTTTATTTATATATAATAATATACAATGTTTTAAACAAAATAAAAACACTTCCACATGAGTCCACATTATGTTTTATTTCAATATATTTCATCCTTTATTTTAAAAAAACATGTTTTCTAAGAATTTTTTTTGGTGTGTTTTATATATTAGTAAAAATATTTTCATATTCCACATATATATTTTCAATCAAAAAAATAGATTACATATTTGGAAGTCTGAATAATTTTTATTCATATGTCTATTTTAATTTTATGCATTATAAAGAGTAATAGTGCAAACATTTATCTTCATGTTGAAGTATAAAAATATATAAACAAGATAAAACTATTTAATAAGGCTTCAAAATAATCTATTATGTAAAGAAATAATCCAAATACCCTGTGAAACTAATATCTAACATGATAGTCTACATACTAAAAGGGAATTCTTGATCCCCATGGGCTGGAAACATGCACATGTGGATCATAAGAAAAATGGATGGAACGATTTCACCAAAAGTAAGGAACAAATTGAGATCGTATATAGATTAATGAGATTACTATGAAATTAAAAAATTTATATTCCATATATGAAAGTGAACCATACAAGAGATATAACAAAATTGTAGGAAAACAATCTCAAATATACAAGTCCAATAAAAAAGGACAACAAAACTAAAATAGATACTCTAATGGCCTTCATGTGATAGTGTTGGAAAACATGCACTCTCTCACCATCCATCTACCAAACCCAACTTATTTAAAATAAGGACACCTCAGTATGGTGTATTTTAATTGATTACATAGATATACAAACAAAGGTCTGCATACTAATGAAAAAGTTCACTCACAATAAGCTAACATGATCTAATGGATCCCATCTAGTATTTCCATAACAAGTATATGTAAAATAATATGTGTATACTCATTGAAAATAAAACATGGAATAATATATAGTAATAAAGTTTCCTCATATCATGTTAAATATTACCCTTTTTATAAAAATTCCAAAACGAATGCATGTATAACAATTTTCGAAGCTAAACCATGCATATCAAAAACCAATGGAAAATCCAAATTATAGTTAAATCACTCTAAGGGAAACAATATTATAGGTTTGTATAATATTAAATCCAAAACACTATTAGACCATATAATGTCCCTATAAAACATGTTTTAGGAGTATAGACTAATCCCATGAGTGAACCCCCTTAGAAAATCTAGAATTAGTCCCAATAAGGACAATCCACGAGAGTAGAGAAAATTACTAGGATCCAACCTACTATAGGTAACATAGATGATGAAACTATGATAAATCATAAAACTATGTACAAACTGTAACCTTGTTCTAAATTTCAAAAAACATTTCAATTATATTAAAATACATGTTTTCCCATTTACCAAAAAAATTGGGAATACACATTTCATTGAAAATACATTTACACATGCCAAAAATTGATTCCAAATTCTTTAATAAATTAATTAATGAAGAAATGAGGAATACATTTCATCAACACATTTTAGAGACATACCCTCCAAACTAAATATTCATGGTATCACCCACCCACAAAATATCCACCAATAAGAGAATACAAAAATGAAAAAAATTCCCCAGGGTCATTATATAAATCATAGCATTGGACTGATTTAGTAAAAAGGATTTGAGGATAAGGGGAAATGAAATATACCTCAAGAAAGCACATTCTCTGCATGATAACTAACAACGGAATGAACCCTAGATCATGAACTCTCAATAGAATGAGATTAATTCAAGAAAAAACATCACCAAAGGTGATCATATCTGATATTGGGACATCACGAAACTTCCAAAATCAATGTTATGAAGAAGAAGAAATGATCACATACATAGAAAGACCTTAACCCACCACAACCATGATCAATTTTGGAACGGATCAGTCCTATTCGAATGGAGACCCCAAAAATTACCATATATGGGTACCTATTTGAGATCCAAGAGAGATGTGGGATAATGATACAAAATTTTGGAGGAGTAACACCACAAAAATGACCTCCTGAGTGTTTCATGACATATAACTCCTTTACAGATCTTGTAATGCACAATAATCCTGTATCATGAAAGACATGTCACATTTTTATAATAAAAAAATCATTTATTATTACATTTCATCTAACCATTACATGGTGTGTACCACATTCATGTTGTGTGAACAGTTCATGGAATATTTATGGTGACCAAGTACACATCTTGTACCTGGTAAAACTCCATTTAATTTCCAAACACAAAGTATAGAATTAATGGATCTTAGAAAAGAACGAAAAAGAACCTCATCTATTAACTAAATAGACAAAAAACTAAAAAATCCATTAATATATTTATACTTAGACTCCATTAATTTGATCAAACATCAATCTCGTGAAATTCAGTCATTTTCTGAAATAATTCATCTACATCCTTATAAGATTGAATATACACCCAATTAAATAGGAAGATAGTTAAAGGAAATTTATTCTCCTATGAATAGAAATACATGATGTTACATACTCCCCACATCAGGAAATTTCATCTCTAAAAAGTCATGTAAAAGAATGAAGTTCAATAAATTTTTGATGCCAATTCTCTATCATTTAGAATTCACACTGTGATGTCTCATTATAATTTTATCTATGTTACCATGTCACAATGATAAAAAATATATAAATCCAATGTTATTATTTCAACTGCGTTTCCACTACGTATACTAGATTCTTTACAAAAAACATCTATGTCCAATTCTATACTTTCCTAACTCAGAATGATATAGTGGTTTGGATGATGTTTGTATAGTTGGGATACATGGAATAAATGATAAATTCAAGTCAATTAAACTTGATATTCTGATGGATAATCAGGATCCCTTAGTCTCACAATGATATCAAATTATCCCCCATATCCTGCATCCATATTTCCCGGTTTTCCTTTCCAAATATGAAAAAACCAAGAGAAACATTCATGAAAATATATCCACCTATAGAAAATACAATGTATTTTTTTGTTGATATTCATAAGTTGTATTTCAAATATATACAAAAAATGGAATATGACCTATATACGGAATCCATGTATACATTATATGAATAAAACATGGTCCCACTAAAGATGCATCACCAACCCCTTCAAAATAAAGAGGCCATATGCATGTGAAAGCATAGAAATCATCAATGGGATCCATGATAATTTGTAGATAAAATATGTTGTAATATGTAAAAACATTTTGTCCTATATGTATATCCTTTTATATACTGATGTCCAAGTTTTATGAAAAATAAATATTCTCTAGAATCTAAATAACATGCTTCCTCTAACTATATGTATACGACTGATAAGTTTTATACAAAATTAAATGAGTCCCCAACACCTAATGGATACTTTTCCATAACCAAGAAGTAATGATATGATAACTATATGACAAAATATCTAAAAAAAACTTATAAAAATGCCAAATTAATAGTCATATAGCTTACCTATATCGTCATATTTTGTAGTGTATTATCATTATAATAAAATGTGTTGACTTCTTTAACTGATAAATCACCAATAAGACAGAAATACTCCATGGGGGAGTCCATGGTAATCCAAAATAAAATTCTGTGTATACCTCATCCCATTCCCAAAGCATGAACAAAAAGTGGATAAAGAAGACCAGAAGGACTCCAATTTTTTAGATTTATCTATTTGATTGTGTAATAGAGGGAAAAAACTAGCTTTGTAATGATTAAATCTAAGCCACTAGAATCACTTTATTATTTCATAATAAATATTATTATTTCCTAAATTAGTTTTCTGATGAAGAACTATGATAGTCAAGAAAACTAATCTCCATACTAATGTTGGTTCAACAAACCGATTATCAAAACAAATTATAGGTGCTAAAGAAAGTGACCAACTAGAAATGCTATACCTTCCACATACCGTTCCTTGAATACCTCTAAACATGAAATTTTGTTGTTGATTTTATATAACCAAATTAATGGGAGGTAATTATCCATGAACATTGGACATAAACATACATTAAAAACCTCTTTAAAATCTAAATTAAACTAAATTAAATCACTATAATGGTCCACTATTAATTAAAATTTTTAAAATATTTTGAATGAACATTCATTGTAGGTGTGTCTCGAAAACAATATTTCCATTTTATATGGTAAATGCGATATTAAAATCAGACATAAAAATAATTACTCCATGTTAATCAAACAAAGATAAAATTGTTTTGAAGATACTATATATCTCAAAAGTGTATGGATAGAATAGATTGTGAACCATTCTCTAAAAAGGTAATTCCTCCAAAATATAACCACATTGACACCTCTACAATGATTTAAATCATGTGTGGTGTAATTATTATGATTACATAAAATAATAGTAGAAATGTAGGACAAGAAATGATCATATATGTATATGAACTAAACCAACCCAAAGTAAAAAAATCATCCCAAAAAACAACATAAAACTTACTAGGCTTTGGAAATATCATAATATGAGCTTGAGTGTAATGGAATTTTAGCATGTCGAATGAAGATAGAAATTTTGATCCCAATTTTATTTTTTTCCATATTATAGTAAGATTAGTCAATATTGACACCAATGTCCAGAAATCCTTGACAAATCATCGATAGTATCTTCCAAGACCAAATTAGATAAGAATTTCAATGACATTATATGGTTATTAACATGAAAAAATTCAATTTACTTTCAAAGGTTCAACTGATATTAAAAGCATTAAAATCATGTTCCCCTTAAATTTTCCTTCTTCAATCAAATTGTTGCATTTGTAATGATTTTGGATTAAATGGTGAATCCATTGGATTTAAAAAAAATCTTATTTGATGCTCACGTGTATGTTTGGATCTTGAATACAACAAAATACCATTTATGAACACTATCACAAAATTTTCATCATAATGATAGAATTTCTTATTCATCAAAGCTATGAAACATTACCGGACTTATTCAGACCAAATGATGATGCAAGATAATCATAATGCTAATACATAATCCTAAAATCCTTGTTCATTATATTAGACTATCAATAAATAATCTTATGATAACCTAACTGAAGATCAATCCTTATGAACTCTATTCCTCCCTTTCACAAATAAAAGAAATCATAAACGTGAGGAAAATGATATTTGTTAATAACTATCACCTGGTTAAATTTAAAATGGTCTATATCAAGTCAGAGTTAGCATTAAACCTTCCTGGAAAAGAGCATTAGGTAATCCCAAAGAGAAAAACTAGGGTGAACAATGACTTTTTTCACAAGGCCTTGAAACAAAAATATGAGTTATTTCAGCTCTTATAGTGTAATTTGATTAGATGGTATCAATATCAGATACGTTCCACAATCCAGATGATTTGTAAAAAATAAATCACTATTTATATGAATACCTAATAAATCATTTAGGAAAAAATAAGAAGTACCCATAACAATAATGGTAAAATAAATAATAGATTTAACATTAACGAGATCAAAAATAATAGTAGACAAAAAGATCCCGAGTTATATATTGAAAGGTATTTCATAGACATACCTTAGGTCCCACTTTTCATTAAACAATAATGATACCCCATAAGAAGTAACAAAAAATACATTCTTATGATAGAAATCAAACTCATCATGAAGAGCAAGAAGACATGTATTTAATCCGATCTTCTCTTGGGAATGTTATTGACATGCTATCTAATTTTCAAATTTTTCTTCCTATTACTTTGTCATCTGATGGTCTCAAAGTATCTTTTTTAATCCCAAAAATCACCGATCGTTGTTTTTCAGTATGTGCTGCAACTATATTGTTTCCACTGGCTTTTTCATGTCCTTCTCTTGGGCTCCCTAGCCTAGTACATCATTCAATGAAACCATGTATGACCAGGATATTGGCCCTTCTTAGCTCTAATTTGTGTTGGTCTTCCCTCCTCTACTGGTGGACTCATGAGATGGTTCATTCATATCGATTGATCTCACTACTGAGGACTTTTCTGAAGAAAAATCATTCCTCATGTGTATCATTTTTTCACATGTTTGATCAAAAAAACCACCAATATTGGTCTTCTATTATTTCATTGTATCCTAGATCTTTCACTCTCTGGAAAAGATTAATGATATTTAGTGGAATTCCCTCTTTCTAGTCCCCAACCTAGAATCCATCGTTGTTCAGGCATGGTGAACGACCCCATACTCATTAGGGTGGTGTCGCATCAATATAGACTACAAGTCACATGATATCCGTAAGGGGAAAGAGTATTCCTAATTAGTGTTTTGGATATACCACCCTGTTTTTCTATAGCCCTTTCAGAATTTTGTTTTTTTGAAAACATTTGGAGACTCTATGGGTCGTTTCCTCTACCCAAACCAAAAGCACTGGAGCAGTGTTGGGAGTTTAGAGGCACCCATTTGTTTAGAAAAATATATCTCTCAACCACTTCTAGATAGGTGCTCTCTACATGTGATGGATTCATTCTACTATTCCATTGAAAAAATAATCCATATCTTCATGAGAAACTTATTTTTTAATTCCCTTGGACCACACTTTGTATTTTTTTATAAATAGCCTAAATGCTGTCATTTTAATCACCCCATTGTGGACACCATTCAAGTTATTCACACATTGATACACATTCCGTATAAAGGCTCTCATGTTCTGTCTTAATGAAAAGTAGTGGAATTATCATTATAGTTTGTGGTTACATGTATTCCTATTTTATATTCCTCGATGTATACACTTATTTTTACTAAAGGATCAATCTGGGCCCTGGTTCCCTTCCAAATCAGACCATAAGATGTCATGTCTTCTACTTATTACTCTTTCAATATCTTGATGTCTTATAATGTTTGCAACGTGGTGTACATGATAGGCCTTCCTTTGAGGCCCCAGCTCCCCTGTCCATACCTCTGTTTCTCTCAGGTCCTTCTCTCAGGACCTTTATTATACATGTGGAGGATGTCGAGGTTCCTCCTCCACAAGATACACATCCATAAGAGCCCATGTTTAAGATCTCCTCATGTACCCATCCATCAGACCGTTTTTCTACCCTAGTCCATGATAATGGAAGACATTATGATACCCCACATCCATAATTTTGTGGAACAAGAGATGATTATATTCTATTCATGGTGTAATAAACCCTTAGGGAATTGAACCCATCCAAATGTGGAGGCATGTTCCCAATAGATCAAACATAGATTCTAAGGTAGAGTTGCTCATTCTATCTCATGAAGTCTTAGAATACTCAAGCCAATGATGGGGCACTTGTTGTTCAACGATTCTAATCCTTATATTGAATACATGAGGCCTTGGAGGGAGTCTGAAAATATATTTACTTTAATCTGAAGTCCATAAAAATATGAATTTTCTCATTGATTTCCTTGAACACAAGATGAATCTATCAAAAATTACTGAGTTTTCTCGAAGGATTATGATCAATGGTTCCATGCATACAGATCCCACCAATCAGCAAAGTTAGATTTTTTTGAACAAAATAATATTTGTGGATCATATATAGGTAGGTGATCAACATATTACAAGCAATGTTACCCATGATAGAGAATTATTCTTTTCATCATTTATATATGGGAACTATGACACCCATCATAGAGAAACACTATGGAATAATCTCAATTATTATTATCCCAGTAACTACCCCAAAATTGTGGTATGAGACTTACTAATTATCATTGAATGAGAGGATTAGATGGAAAGTAGAACATTTCCATAAAACAATAGAATGGATTTCGTCCACTTTATGGATAGAAAAGGTCATATGGACCGAAGTTACTATAGCGATCAGTTCGCATAGTTCATCAATTAGTATGGAGATCACTGATCATGGAGTCTCCTTGACCAATTACCTACCAACATGTATGGTGTCTCTTCATTATCCAACACCATGGTTTTCTATATGATTCATGGAATTGTGGACAAGATTAGATTCGTTTCTCCCTCTATACTATTTGGACATGTCATATCACCTTAATATTTTACTAGAACTAGACCATTTGTCCCGAATATCATCAAGTGGTTTTAGATTCATGGAGCGAGCATAAAAAGGGGAAAATGTGGAAGGGATTTAATAAAAAATTAAGAAGGCTGAAAATAGGCTTTAGGATTCAAAAAACATTCCTCTATGTGATCAACACATGGATTATATCAGGAATGATATTGAACATCTCAAAACATGTCTTGAGGGGGCATGAGACTACTGGGTTTTTGATGAATTATCCCCTAAGGAAGGCATATTAGTATACATGGTCCTTCAACATGAAAGCATGGTTTGGGAAACATCATGGATTAGATGTATTGTAAATGGTGATAAGAACAGTTATTAATTCCACTCTTGTATAATAGAGAGGAATTTCATTGTTGAAAATAACATTCTTCTGGATGATGGGTCATTTTCTAATGATTGGAATATTATGGGGAATATTACTCACTCCTCCAAATATCTTATTGCCATTCTATACCCACGATTGCTTTGTGGCTATCCAATAGAATATATAATGTTCTTGGAAGTTATATAAAATCATATTTTCCCAAAGAAAATTACTCACTAGGATGATTTTTGAAGAGGATTAAATTCTTGAAGCTATCATGATACATAATCTAGATGGAACAAAAATACCATAGAGATTTTCATGTACCTTTTATAGGGACACTTATGAATCGGTAATTAAAAACATGATTAATTCCATCTAGTATTTTTCTAGAGAGGAATTATAACTAGAGTTTCTTGTACCAATACCATGGTCCTCATTCCCAAAACAATGAACCCCTCCTCCATTTTCAATATAAACTAGTTAGAATGTGTAATTTATATTAAAAAACATCATTCAAGAATCATCAATATAGGGTTATTAGTCCACCATACATGGTATGTATCAATTGAAAAACATGAATTTTTAATGGGATGGTCAATTCAACAGAATATTACACTATCCTTTAACCTGTCTAATGACATCAACACCATGGTTTATAACTCAAACCTCGATATAATTATGGATATGGAAAAAGAATGTAACATAATTGAAAAGGGCCTTACCAAAAAGGATCTTTCATGAATGGTATTCTCCCCTTTGTCGAACGACCTCATTTTTAGATGCTTTATTTACTCTTGCCTGGTAGATAATTTTATGGGGAAGTCCCATGGAATAATAAATCTAACTCTTAGTTTATGGTAGGGTGACCCCATATACCCAAGAATATTAATCTCCACCCAATACATCCTGATCCACTATATCCAAAGAACCATGATAAGCGAAGAGATTATCCCTTTTGAATAAATGTGGAACCTTACCTTTATTTCCCACCCCATGATTACATATGATATCTTAATTATCATGAATGCTAATAAGATATTGGTTCAAGGCATTATTAGGGTGTTTGAAGAGTACTTACAATGGATTAGAAAAGTCATCAAAAAGAAAAAAAGTAAGAATTGCATCTCTAAAAGATATCCCTACATCCGGGCTTCCCCACCCTGTAATCTTCATAACATGAAAATAAGAAAACATTCAATGGATTACCTAGGAAACCCTATATCGTTGATAAAGATGTGTATCTAATACATTGATCACATTTTTTGTAAGATGATGTACTGGGCTCTCAAGGCATAAGAATAGATAACATTCATTTGGATGTCGGAACAAAATTGTTCACAATGTTCTCCTTGACCCCCGATTCATTACCTATCATCTATTAATGATCCAAAATGATTCATCCACAATATTGAAAAGTTATGTGGATGTTTTATATGGTAATCACATGCTGAAAGTAAATTCATTTGGTTTTCATGGGTTAAGATGTAGAATCCCATCCAGGATGGTGGGATCAACATATATGGCCATACTGCTACCCTCCTCAACATGAAAGAAATTTTGGCTAAGGAAATTCATTAAAAATGTAACTAATAGATAATGGTGATGTGAAACTCTAGTATAGGTATCTCAATAATGGAGGAATTCCATATATCTTCTTTCTTATTCATTATATTTCCTCTTTTCACAACTCTCTAATGCCACATCCACTGGATTATTGTGGAAGGTGATGTGTAAATTAAGAATCTCAACTATTTTGGCACATTTCATGGTTTTTCATGTGTCCAACAACTAGTATCACATTCAGAGAGATATGTACAATCCTATACATCATCAAGATATTTCCTGATAATGATCAATATGCCACATTTAATCTCATTGAAATTAATGGGGATCTAGACTGGTGTTTGTCCACTCCTTCTAACTCGACATCCTTCCCCCTAATTTTTTTTTCCAAAACCTAGAACCCTAGTCCCAAAGTGACTATTAGAAAGAATAATTGTGGTTTAATGGTATTTAAACTTTTTTAAACATCCTAACATGGTGTCTAAAAAATAATTCTATATCCACATTCTCAAAATAAAAAGATATGGTATTAACCTAGTGTCTCGATGCTCCTATTGTAATAATAAAAATGGGGAGAGTGCATGAAAAATTTTCCTTGAGTGAGAATCTGTGTGGGAGTTATGGACCCTTTTAGTGGGTTTAAAAACTTCTCCTCCCAATCCCTATATGATTAGAAAATCCAGTTCAACTGGATTCATGGCTTGGGCGAAAAGTGTTCAAAGAGAATGATGTGGACTACTATCTTACATACTAGTTTCTAGTGTCTTTGGAAAGAAAAAAACAAAGAGTGGTGTGAGGGTATCTACTTTACTAGGAGGGCCATAAGTTTTATAATAAGAATCCTCCTTCTTTCCATGTTCAGTCTCATCAATAATTGGAGGGAATCACCTTCTCTAAAACTACTAAAAATGTGCACTGAAGTCACCCATCCTGGTTTTCCCTTAATAATTCAATGACTCTGATAAAAAAATTTATCCATGGGTTTGAAAAATAATACTGATGGGTCATGTATAAAAATAATCAAGAGAGGATGGGTGTTTTCAGTGACTCCATGGGCTTGGTCATTCTAGAATTCACTTCCCCCCATGGTTGCAGTTCTTCTCTCTAAAAATATGGTTATATTTTTCTCACTGGTATTACCATTTTCTAACAAGGAGATATCATTATATAAGATACTAATATAGATTCTATGATCCTCCTCAATTCTCTATATAGAACTTGTTCTACTCCCTAGTTTATTACATAATCCTCTAGGAAATTTTGAGTGATTCTTTCCAATAACATCTACTTGAGACATGCATGGAACAAGGGGAATATGGTTGCATATCATATTTCTTCCCTTGTGGTTCAAGATTCCTATGTTTCATGGTTTTATAATTTGAAATTTTTGAATCTTGAGGGGGTTAATCTTATTATATAGGTTTCCCTTAGGATAAAACACAGTAGAGCCCCCTAGGTTGATAATATTTTTACCCTAGTTATTTTCATCCACCTTTTATTTAAAAATGTGATAATGATGACAATGATGATGTCAACAATATCTAGATCAAGAACCATAATATCTCAGAATTACTCCTTATTTTATACCGATATCACATTATAAGCACATCAAAAGCCATTCCATTTCTTATTCCCAAGTGGAATCACTAACTCCACTAAAAGGACATGAATTCCATTGAATGTTTAGTCATATCAAAAAAATTTATAGATATAAAAATGTCATAATCACTTGTATCATATTGAGAAATTGGTATATAATAAAAAATAAAGTTAATACCTTTCACATTATGTTGTACCAAGAATACTTTCATAAGAAACTCTTATACTATGTGATGTTTACTCACAACATTATCCTTTTATTACAGCCCTATAGTCCATGAATCATATGATTATTTCAAAGTATCATATAAAGTTGATGATCCCTGAACACATAGTGTTTTAGACACAGCTTGGCAGGACTGCTACAAATAAAAATAATGTCCAAAGTAGTTACACATCTATTAATTTATAGAAAAATATTTCTACAAGTTTTCAAACATACCACATTGATAACATGTCATAGACACACCACCAGATGCATCTATTCGTGTCGAAGGGGCATACTAATGAGAACTAACTTCAGAACTATTATAATGATCCTACCACATTCTCTTTTCCCTATCTCACCACTGAAGATTACACTAGGAGTAATAAAAGGGGATAGAGATATAACTTTTCCAATAATAATTAGTTCTTCCATCATAGATCTGTCAACTCTCTCTATATAGGTTGAAAATTGCTTCTTATGTAATCATAATCTGATTCCCAGTCACAACCCCTGATGGTGCTTCATAGCATTAAGTTAGTAATACTTCACTACATATAGTAAAATAAAAACCATTTCAGAAAATTGATTGGGTTATTCCATCAATACATGCTCATTCTATTTCAATTATAGAAACTCTAAGGAGTTTGACAATTTGAGCAACATTGGAAAACACTAATGGAGGATGAGTGTCCTGAAACTATTTCAGTCCAACCCCACTTATTAATCAGTTTTCACCATAGAATCCCATAAATTCTTGATGGTACCATATAGTCTCAACAATTCACACATCACCTTGAGGTATTTTATTATTTAGTGTATTATTAATATCTTATCAACCTTGTAAATTTTCTCCTCTAACTCTTGAGGTTAATTAAAACACTTAATGGATAGCAGATTCTCATGAAAAAACTATTGTGATTGTTACCTATCCCATTTTAATTATTTATATACCACCATAATTGTGTTTTGAACTAGGATAATATTTTAGTTGAGAGAATAATGATCACACATGATAACCTCAATGAAGTTTAAATCCTTCAGAGGGATCCCTTAAGAAACATTATTTGTATAATCATGAGGAACTCGCATAGTACATCTCAAAGGAATAATAACGCACATTGAAAAAAAAATTGATTACCAGAAGAAAAAATTTCAGTTAACTCGCGAAAAACAATAATAAAAAAATCAATATTAACATGTAATACTCGAAGAAAGAGACACACATCCCCGCATCCCATAGAATGCTGAGTCTCATCGTGTATATAGTTTTACAATAAATTATCCCAATATATTCCTCATATCCCAAATATCATATCTTGAGTATAGCATACCCCATAACACAAGGGCAGATAGGGATTAAATACATATAATAATAAAAAATATTAATCCAACATAAATTAACTCTGAAACTGTTATCCTTCCTGATATGACATATACCCAAATATATTTTTTAATCCCTATATACTAGCTAATAAAACCTTGGATTCATATTATAAATATAGGGAAAATTTTCTTCAAACATGAAAAAACAATATGGTACAAATATATACGAAATAAATAAAATAACAAGTAGATGATATGTGGAAAAAAGTGAACACAACAAGTGATACATGAGTAGTCGAAAAATAATATACAAGAGACATGCCCAATAACAGTGAAAAAATAACTAAAATAAGTACTACATCTGTTTTAGAGTGATAGTATGGGAAAACACACACCATCCCGCTATCTATCTATACGACCCATCTGAAAAAAACCAGGACACCTTCAATTATCTGCATTCTTTTCCCTAAATCATAAGTCATAAAATGTTCAATGCACCAAAAAAGTTGTTGTTAGGGTATTATCCAAATTTCTAAGTTCAATAACACCCATTTAATCAATAAAATGTATATGTATTTTAAAACATGTATTCCTTTTTAAAATAAAATATATCATGATGATAATTAAATAAGTTATATTAATGAATTGAAAAAATTTTAATTTTTCTAAAAATTATAAAACAATGGTACGTATATCAATTTTCAAAGATAAATCATGCATATCAGAAACCAATATCCAAATAAAAACCCTAGGTATCTTTTTCCAACAAACTAAATAGCTATGAAAATTATACTACTCATACAATAGTAATTTCTATATGACTACAAGTATGTATAACATTTGAGAAGGATTATAGGAACACCACATAACCCCCCCAAATATCATGAAAAAGTCCCTATAATTATATGTCTATAGAGAATAGAAAATAACCATTATCTATCCCTATGATAGTAATATAGAAAATTTTCATAAGAAAAACCTTCCAAATACATACCCATATATTGTAATTTAATTAATTTAATAAAAAATTTCAATAATTTCCAAATACTCATTTTAAAATTCAAAAAATCATTGAAACCCCACATTTTGTAAAAAATTCATATAAACACAAAAAAAATCATTTCAAATTAATTTAAAAATCAATTTATAAAAAAAATAAAAATACAGTTCATCAACACATTCTAGAGATATAATCGTCTACAGAAAATCTCAGTTATTCACATTCCTTTAATGGATCGACCAACAAGATAACAAAAAAAAATGAAATCATTGGATCTAGAATCCATATTAACATCTTATAATTAATAAACATTAACAAAAATGTATTCCATAGAATTGGAAATGATATATACCATTAGAACTCGCAACATCTGCAAGATAACCAATAAATGAATCATCCCTGAAACAATATCTCACCAAAGATCTAGAAAAATTCATGAATAAAAATCATTATAGGACAATAGATATGATCTAATTATGTCATGAAACTATCATTATTAATGTAATGAATAAAAATAAAAATCTCTTACCAAAAGAGACGCGAACCCACCGCCAAGTTGATCAATCACCAAATTGATCAATTCGGATCAAATAGATACTTCAAAAATCAATGAATAAGGGCTCTAGGATGACGTGAGGTTTGAAATTAAGAATAATATATATTATAATATTATTTCACTTCTTAAAATAAATCCATTAATTTGATAATATTTAATTTTTATGAAATTATTTCTATAATAAACACCTTTAAATTTTTTTATGTAACATAAATTATAAAAATTCAATTATCGTGCTATTAGATTATATTAAATGTCCACATATGTATTATTAGAAGATATTAATGAATATATGATTTATTTAACAATGTTATTAATTTTTTCCTTTAATTTTTTATGGATGTTAAAATTACCTTAAATGGTTGCACAATGTCGATATAGTTCTTGTTCAAGGAGTATAATTATCGAACAATTAAAAAAAATATTATGTAATTTTTTTTGGAAAAACTATATTCTCTATTGATTTTAATGGTTACTAATAATGTATAATTGATGGTTAAATCATTAGCATTTTAATTTATTACTTTTTTTCATGGATTTAATTTAAAAGTGTTCGAATACTTCAGATAATTACATTAATGATTATTTTTTATCAAATAATATATTATTATTTGATTTAAAATTAATAAAAAGAACATAGAAGAAAGTGGAGATGTGATATTATTTCCAATATATTCTCTAAAACATTTTATTCTCAATTATTACTCTATATTTTTATCTATAACTAATCTCAATATTCAATTAATTGTAATAATTATTAAGGTTAAAATTGGTTAATAAATTGGTTGAATAAAATGATATTGTTTTAAATTAATAAAAAAAATATTAAACATTATTGAATACATTAAATATTATATCTTCTATATTTTGGATTTTGGTTCCACTTTATCTTGAAAGGATAATTATTGTTTTCATATCATTAATTTAATTCAAAGTGCATCATTTCCATCCAAATCCAAGGACACTAATTCTCATATATTATTAAAAACTCTATATCTCATATATATTTACCAAAATTTTCTAAAACCCATTATTAATAATCATTTACATTATATATAGGTTCATTACCCCTAAAAGTCCCCCCCAAATGGTCCTCAAAAAGTGAAAAAATGAAGGTATCTCAATGAAGAGGTAATCATATTAATCTATATATTTAATTTTAAATATTCAAATAAAGCCACTAATTCATTCCTAAAAACTCAATATAATATAGTAATTTTATCCAATATAAAAATATATTCTTATGATGATGTCATAACCTTTTTCCACCAAATGAAAAATCCATGTGTCAGACATCTGTTTGTGTGCTATACCACCACCACATAGGGATATGATTCTTTTTTTCCATCCCCATTAATCCTGTTTATAACATCTCAAAACCCACTTTAACGTACATTCCATCACATTTATTTTTTAATCATCAATTAGGCATGTATCGGGACACCTAATTATAGAGATACCTTTTGGTTAAAATCAATTAATGATTGGAAATGTATTTTTTAAATTAATAGAGCTAGGTATAAATTTGTTAACATATTTTCAGGTTTCATACCATATTCATAGAATTTCTATGGTGTTTTTGAATTTTTTTATGAAATTTTTATTTTATTATATGTTCTAGGAAATTATATGGTGTTTAACCCTGTTTAATGACATATAAATGGTTTCCAGAAACAATTAATAAACCATTTACACATTATGAAAGTGATACAAGGCACATAATGGATACATGATATGTAATTACAAATGGGTGGTTTTTAATGAAATGGTGATGGATTTTTTAGCCTACATAATCAGTGTGGGTTATATGATATGTAAATGAGTTACATGTCATGTAACTAAGTGAGGTAATATATTATAGAGTCTATATGAAATGTTATTTCATTCTCTCATGTATATACTAGATAATGACCAAGAACCATTATCATATGATTTATAAAGTCTTTTTTTTATTTGGAATGTTCTGTTCGGTGATTTATCATTATGATAGGGGGTTCATGTCTCTCAAGGTATGTAATCCATTATTCTTCATTGAATATTTTATCATTATAGAACCACTTAATTGAATTATTGAATCCATTGATCTATGGAAATGGTTCATATTATGTTATTATAGATATATAGTGTGATCTTGTTCTTAGGGTTATTACTTTGTTGGGTTTTGTGTGGAATGTATGTAATCTTGTGCTATGTGTTTTTTCATCTTCCCTTCTTATGGTTCTATTAAATTATATTAATTCAATAAATATTGATTAGTTATATGCCATATGATATCATTACAGAATTATTTAATTGGTGCATACCTTGTTGGCATGTTCAAACCATTGTTTTGAGGTAAGTGGTTCCTTACGTAAACTATGTTAATGGAATTTATTTCACTTATTTTTATTTATTTATTTATTAAATAAATTTTCATGAATTTTTTGTCTGTGTAAATGGATTTGTAAAAATAGGTGGGTTTCACATTTTTTTGAAAATAGATTTATTTATTTTCAATGCATTGAAATGATTTATGAAATGAGAAACATGGGAACTATTGAGTACATTGGTGTTTGGTTTTGCTTTGTGCCATACTCCATATTAATATTGGTTTTTTCTCTCTTGAGGATTTTATGTACTTCATAGTTATGTTGTTCTAGGGATATGCTCTTCACATAGTTGGTGGGTTCAATGACTTGTTTCTCTTTGGCTCTTTAGGTGTGTGTTCTAGGGACATGTTGTGCAATTGTCATTTTTTTGTACAAGTAGTTTTTTAGCCTATGCTTTTTTTACCAACCATGATTCACCTATACGTTTGCATTTAAATATAAGGATCTTTATATGTTCACATTATCATTGAAAATTGATTTACATTCCTTTGTTTTTTAATTTTTTAGAAGGAAATTATTAATTATTATTTGATATAAATTCATTACGACAGATCATGCCATTATATATTTTGAATAAACATACTTGGATTGTTGTATGTAAACATTTTATGGAACACCAAGGTGGGATCCTACTATTCCTATTAACTTTCACCCTGCACACTCCTTCAGTGGTTTGTAGACCAATGTATGTATATTGATTTAGGAAAAAAATGGTTTAGAAGTGAGGAAGCATGATTTTTTTTCAGTTAGGCTGGGAAGATATATAGTGAGTTGGTGTGAATTTTCCCACACAATCACTTAGAGTATATTTTAGTATATATTTGGGATTTTTTTGTACAGTGTTATTGGAATTTCTTATTAAATAATGTTTTGCTAACATTTGATTGTATCACTTCTATTGTTCTAGTTTTATTTTCCTTATGTATTTTACTTCCAATTTTTCCTCTTTAATCATTATTTATGACATGTTCTTGCATAATGTAATGAGATATCATTTTCTAAATATATTTTTTGATGACTGGGTGATAATCGCCATCCCATGAGGATGAGGAACTCTTATCATGTATGTGGGTAGTAGGGTAGAGTTCTAGTTATAGAGGGTATTTGGTTAGGTTCATTATATTTTGGTATTAGAAGATGTTTGTCTATATATTCTGTCTTCTTAGGATGTTTGGTAGTCATAATATTGGATTATTTAGATATGTGAGGTAGATTTTGGGAATTTACCAGCTCTCTATTTCTATAATGATACTCAAGTAACCATGTGATGATGGGATATGTGTAACATTTTTTTAGTTAACAAAGATAGTTTTATTTTTTTCATATGGATTTTCTAGTTTCAACTAATATTATTCTCTAGTCTCATCATTACGTTTGTTTTTGTGTGTAACATCAGTCCACTGATACGCGTTCTGTGAGTTCATTGGGTGCGTGTAGTTGATGATCCTTACTGGAATCCATCGATGGATTTAATCATTATTTTGGTTATCATGAGGGAAATAATTTCTATTGAACATAAGGAAAAAATTTAGAACATAGATATTGAGGTGAAACCTATTGCTATATAAGAGAGAGATCAACTATATGTGATTTTTAATGAGATGAAATAATTCTTTTAAGGTAAGAATAAATTTTAAGGGGCATTACATTGGATATAAAATATTTATTTTATCTTCTAATTCTTTAAATCAGATGATAATTTTTAGGTGAAGTGTGAAACATTCAAGGAAGAGGGTCCTAGATAGCATTGGTGGGATTCCATGATATAGGTTGATAAGAATGTGGTCTTTAATTGGAAGGGTTTCAAGACTTTATTGTTCATGTGGTTTTGTCCAGAGATACTGATAACAGGGAAATATCTATAAGTCCCCTCATTCCACCCAGGAGATTAGGTGGTGTCCGCATACACTAATCAATTTTTTTCCTTTTTTGTTTTCCACTATAAGTTGTAATGAATGACCATATAAATTCTTATAAGAATCCATAGGGATTTTGATAATATATAATATCATATTTATTTATGCTGAATATTTTTACCTATGTGTAATTGGTAGAAAATTATATTAGGGAATTTCTGAATATTTTTGGAATTATTGGATCGTCTATAAATTATCTTCCCCCTAGTATCAGATTCAGTGGAATTCTATTGTAAAATTGGATGTGTAAGGATCAACACAAGATTAGTGTTGGTGATTCTTGGTATCAAGACTCTTTAGTACATCCAGTTATGACTATTTATGTTCCTATTACAATCAATCATTTTTAGAAGTTTGGAAACATGTATATTTCTTATCATTAACCATAAAATATGAGTATCATATATGGTTTTTATGGTCAACATCAGTGTTTCTATCATTTTATGCCAACACCTCATTATAGTAAGGGATCAACAACTCAAAATTCTAATATGGTACCATATGATTCTTCAAACACTATATGAATCCATCCATAGGTTTTTGGATTCAATCCTCATCACATGTACATTATTTTATTATGGAGGTAAATGTGAGTCTAGTGACATTTAAGGGTATAAGGTTTATTTCATCATTAATAGATATTATTTTATTTTATACTGGATCTACCCAATCATTTATATGTAGCCATTTTTTTGATAGGACTGACCTTTCAATAGAACCCTTATGATTTATTATTGAGTTAGGGATATATCTTGGGGAAAAAAAGAAGTGGTTTTGATATCCCGATTATTCATATTCAATAGTCCATACAGATATATTATTGGATATTTATATTCTCAGTATCAATCTATTTGGCATCATCATTATGATTTATTATCTTTTTTCTCATCACGGAGATGATGATATTTATAATCATAATTTATTATGTATTGTGGACTATGAGAGCTCTTGGGTGTTTCAAGAAGTGTTGGAAATGAGGTCCGGTAGTAAAATACCTTCATTAACATAGCTCATGATATTTTAGTCTCCTAATGTAGTGGATCATGATAATAGTTCATGACGTATTGATCTTTATGATTTTTTCTAGGGGTTTCATGATGTTTTCCATGAATATTTTTATGGGATTACTCTAACGATAAAGTATTATTTTATAATTTATAGTGTAAGTAATGTAGCCTGTATTGATACCTTTTAGTCATATGGTATGAGTAGAGTTTAATTTCATTAATACTCAATTTGATGTCTAGGTGAATAGGGTTTTTTTGTCTTAGTTTTTTTATTGGGAATCCCTGATGCTCATTTCTATGAAGGTTGATGTATCACTCTGAATGTGAATGTTCTATTTAACATTTAATAGAGAGTTTCTAAAGAATAATTATCCTTTTCCTCTCCTGGATGATTTTTTATTAGTTAAATGTGGAAATTGAGATTCCTAGACTGATCTACTATCATGTTATCATCAGCTCAGTTTTTCTGTACTGTGATATACATGATACATTGTTCATAAGAAGGTATGGAAATTAAAATTATCTTGTGATTAATTTTCCACACACTAATGATCCTATGTTTTTCTGGTAGTGTTCTTAAGTTACATTTTGGATTACATGAAATATGAGGGATATAAAGAGCACAATCTATATCTGGTTTTGGAAATTCATAGGAGTCATTGTTTTTATGGAATGATTTTAAAATGAAATTTTTGGGAAACATGATTTCTAAGCATAGATTACTCGCTGATCCTGATATGGAAATGGTTTCTTTCATGGGAATATACATAGAATGTATTTTATAATATAATCTTCCTTGTCCATTTTGAAACAATCGATGTGTTTTAATGAATTATATATGTTGTAATCAGCATTGGCTACTCTAACTAAGAACAGGGTGAAATTCATATGGTTTAAAAAACGTGAGTCTTTTTTTATAAATATGAAATGATTTTTTGCATCAACTGATATTTTGGTCATTCTAGGGACTAGTAAGCGGTATGTGAATTTTAGTGATAATTATAACAGTTGTTATGGATATATTCTATTACTGGGTGACCTTGTGGTGGCTTAATGATATCGTTATCTTTGTCACAATTAGATGAATAAAGCCACTTTTTATTTTTATCTATTTTTAGTTATTCAGGAGCATAAATTTTTATAGAAATATCTTTTGTGGGAAAGGTATATAGTGTTTTATAACTATAAGGGTTTGATCAATATATTTTCTTAGAAGAACATAATTAATTGAAAAAGGCGGTGGGTGGAATACCATCATATATTTAACATATATATCATCAAAATAATGGGGAATGAGCATGACATTATAGAATATTTTAGTTGAAATGTTCCAACCCATGAAATTTTGGAATCGATGGATGTTTTTAACCAATTTTTTTTTCTCAGTTTCATATAGCTATTTATGGGAATGCTTTAGGTATGGTTATGACCAATGATCTGTTATCATTATCTCTCGTAGATTCTGTTATGTAAAATTTTGGAGGATGATGAGATTAAAGAAAATTTGTATACCCTTTATGGTGGGTATACCATTTCTAGTTGGTCATTTAATCAGATGGTATAATTCTTTTTAGGTATCAGTTTATTGGCCCATCATTATTGAGGAAAAAATTTATTATTGATAATAATAATTATTCATGTTTAGTTCATTTGTAATCTGGGATTATATATTATGGTATGACACATCAATTCTGGTTTCCAAGAATGAATGGTTTTATTACTGACATTTTCTCCCGCTATTGCACCATCTAGTAGATAAAGGTATAGCATCTGAAACCTTCATGTTTGCTTCAACTTCTTCTACTACCATTTTTGGGAATGGGGTAAGGTATCAAGGATTTTTTATATTAAAAGATTATATCTGATGGAGGAAATATCTCTGGGTTTTGATTGATTGTTTTACTATGTCAACTCCTTTTATTATTATTAAAGACACCACAATTGTTATGGATCGTGGTAAGATGTGTGTGATCGAATCTTTGAGGATACATGGGGTTCCTTCAGTTGGTTTTTCAAAAAGGGTTTATAGGATTACACTTAGGTTTGGGATATGTATCCACGAGTTGATAGGGACACAGGTAATATTAAGTACAACTTATCTTCCACTTAATTATGGTCATACAAAGAAAATATTCATAGTCTAGAAGATAATAATTTGGTATATCCATTAAATAGTATAGGATCATGGCATATAAATTTGGGACTCATTGAGGTTTCCTATAAAAATGTTCATTAGTCATCCATCTGAATGGATCCCCTTGAGGGTTTGTATGGACACCCATGCACGTCATGATATTAATAGGAAAATGTGTTTGGGGATTCTTCGGTATGAAAAATATTTCTTCATGAGACATATGTGACTATTCATGATATACATTGGAGATAGTTTATAATGAATAGTAAGAAGTAATATTTTGAATATCATTGACATCATCCTTTAGAGTTTTCCATAGGTGAATGGTTCTTCTTTAAAGATAATCTTAATTTTGGTCCCATAGGTTGGAAAAAATTGGAAAATTTTCTTTCATATATGTGAGATCACTCATAATCATTGAGTAGCATGTGAATATTGGATATAGGTTCGAATTGTAAGATCAATTGATAGAAATTAAACTTTTTTACAATGTATCACTACTCATGAAATGTTTTCATGTTCTCCCTCACATTTTTAATTTAGAAGGGATTTATTTATAGGTAGGTATTTCAATTATAGTGCATCTAGTTTGAGAACATTTAAACATAAGTGAATGAATTTAACTGTATGACTATTCTATTGGGTAGAGTGGTAATGTGTCATGAATTTCATTCATAAGAAACATGGGATCTTGATTCATTGATGAGGGAGTAGTGACCTCACATATTTACTATACATAATCCTCTCACATGACATTCCAAGGACAATAAGTATTATGATGAGGAGTCTATAACATTTAATTACCTATATTCTTGTATTTTTTCTATTTTATTATTTTACTCTTAAATTGGTTTTTTCATGGGACTTCTGTTAATAGAGATAATTATTGGGTACATTTTGTTTCGGTACATATATGGATTTTTTAATCAATTGAGTTATAATTTAAATGTTTTAATATATTTTCCAGGTTGATCTTGAGTTATTATATTACCGAAGGTGTTTTTTCATTTTTTGTAAGAGAAATATATTTTCTATTATTTGTTAGGAAATTAAACGATTTGGAAATGGGTTATAGGTTGTGTACATTGTCTCTAGAGAGAATTATCGAACTCATTATATAGCGAAAAGTGGTACATATTGTGTAATTGTTAGATGATGAGAGATAATGGAAGGATTTGTTTTATACAAGGGTAATGAGTTTTTAAATGTACTTTATCATAATTAATAACACGATGTTTGAAGTAGTTTTATGATTTTTATCATTATAGTGGTCAGAATTTATGGTTCCAAAAGGTTGAAATTTTATTTCATTATCCCACATCTCTCTTAGATCACAACAGAGAACCCTTCTACAGTGATTTCTTGAGTCTCTGATCAATCAATATGGATCCCTATAGCAATTTATGACCATGGTGGTGGGATCGTATCTCCTCGGGAAAGTAATAAAATATAATTCTTTTTTTCTTTGACCAATATAACTTAACTGTGTTGTATTATTTAATCTCGTTATTTGTGGTGTTGTTTCTTCTAGTATTCGTAAAGACTCATTGGGAGATCATGTTACACAGGACATTACATTATTGGTTATAGTGTGGAAGGTGTTTGTTATTGATGTTTTTTTGTTTCATATTATTTTTCAATACTTTTTTAAATTGATTAAATTCTATGATTTTTGGATGGATTCTTGTGTATCTTTTTTAATTATTTCATTATCTTTTTATTATATCCGTTTTTAGTGTTTGATACCTCGAGTTTTGAGAAAGGTGGTTCTTTCTCTATTATGGGTTAATGAACTTTACTAATCTTTATGTTCTAAAATTATTTATAATTTAATTTAGGATGATTTGTTTGTGTGAATGTGGATGTGTGATAAATTTTTTGTTCTCCCTAGTTTTTGGTAAATGAAAAAGGGTAATTTTAAAGCATTAAAATGATTTATGAAATATAGCACCTGATATGCCTTTCATATGTGGGTAAAATTTTTATCTTATGTCCATTATCATTATTACCATTGGGAGCTTATAAAATGATGAATTTCACAAATCCCTAGGCCTGTAGTTATAGAGAATTCTGCATGAATAGTTTTTGGTGTTCACACATGGGGTGTTCCTTTTCTCTTTTGGCATATATTCTAGGTTTTGTTTTGAATTAGTCATTATTTTGGTATGATTAGTCTTATTTCCCAACCTGTTGAGACCCTTGAAATGATGTACCTATTTTTGGATTTTTATTTATTGGTTTTTTATATGTATTCTTTAGGATTGAAAATTGATATTCCTGAAAATGGTTTGTAATTTTCCTAAAATGGAAATATTTACCATCTTCATATACAACTAGTTTATTTATTATTATGCATTGTTTTATTTTAAATGATCATACATGAATTTTTAATATAGTAAATAAGAATGTATCACATATTTGGAATCTTATTGGGAATGTTATCTCACCCCCCTATGAATTAATTTGGTTGTGGGTAAACCTTTTTATGTCTTTTTTTGTTGGGAAACAAAATCCACTATAATGTTGTAGAATGAATTTCGGTCAACTAGGATTGGTAGCTAGATATAGATATGGTGATAATATTCCTGCACAATAATTTTGAGTCTATTGGATAACCTTTTTTGGTTTTTTGACTTTTTTGTTGTACTTTTCCTTTAGATATTGTTTTTCTACCTTTTTATTATATCTATTATGTTGTTATATTTTCGTTTTGGTATATATGTTTTCCTTTCACTTTTTTCTCTTAAATATATATATGTGACATGGTGTTTCTTTAGGATGGGTGATATTGTCATAAATGTTCATTTTTCAATGTGCAGGTGCTACTCTCCAGACTATGGGGATTGGGAAACCCCTTTGGGTATGTGGTGGGTAGGTTCAGGTTCCAATTTAAGAGTGTATTCTAGGTTATTTACTACAATGGTTTTTTATTATGATTATTTTCATTTTTATAGATGATATTTAAAAATAAATATTATATTTTAATCATAATATATTTTTTACCTTGTTATATTCCCATACAATAAAAAATTATAATTTAAATAATTCATATATGTGGACTAAATCTTCAAATTTAAGATGCGATTTTTGTCCACATCCTATTTTTTATATATTTTAATTATGATAGATTTAATAAAAATATTTATTTTCCAGATATAAATTTTTTAAATATCATGTTGTATATTTTATCTTTTTTCCTTCCATCTATCATAAAAATAAAACATCACAAATGAGAAGAAAAATACATTCATCTCTATATAGTGATGTAGTAAAATTTTCATAAAAAATATTGATGAATGATTTTAAATGTGTATATAATTAATAAATATTATACTTATATGCTGTTTATTAATATAGATAGTATTAACTAAAAAACATTTGGTATGTATCAGAAACCTCCAACCAAAACACTAATGTGAGACAACATTGTTTTCACCCACTTTAAAATTTTAATGTTGAATTTCTAATATATTAATAAATATAAATTTAAAAGAAATTATATAAAATATTTCATTAATTAATATGGTTTTTGGAGATATATACATATTTATATAATATTTTATATTATAGATTTTGTATTTTTATAATGTGAAATAGGAGACTTAAACTGTCAGTTTCTTATATCAATTTTATTTCAATGAGACATATTCCATATTCTACACATGTATTGTATTGAAGTGAATACATTACCTCTTTGAAATTATATCTCATAATTATATTATGTTAATGGAATTTAATAATAAATTACAAATTATTTATCTAATTTGGTTTATGATTCTTTTGTTTCTAAAGTAGTTTGGGCTTTTAATTGTAGTCTCATTTAATATTCAGATTATTTGAGATACATATATGTTTAGTTAAATTTTATTAATCTTATTCTTTAAGCATCATTAATATTATACTCCAATTATTATTCATATAATTATTATCTAATTTTACAACTTCCCCCCTAATATAATTAAAATGATCAAGAGAATGTTTTTAAATAAAATTCACCCTAATATCAATTTGTTCACCCATCTTTTTCCCGATTCGATGATCTTAAAATAATATTGTTGATAATTTTACCTATATTTTAATGTGGAAATATTTTAATTTTAATTAATATTTAATCTCTTTCAGAATTCATAAATGGAATATTTTCAGTGAATTTGTTTCAATTAATTAATTTTATTCTATTTTTTCAAAGTTTTGAAATGAATGTTGTCTTTTAACATAGATTGCATGAATAGATTTTTCAATCATCCTAAAATTTTATCTCTTTTAATATTATACTAAATTATTTAATTGCACTTTTATTTTATAAAAAATTAACTCAATATCTTAGAAAGTTTTAATTAAATTTTCATCAATTGAATTGTATTTTTTCAATGTTTTAAAAAAATGTAATGTCATTTGAATGAATTTTTCATTAATGTCAATATATTTTTATTTTTTTATAATACAAGAGGGGCATGATCTTATGATCATGTCTAAATTATTTTTCTAGTTAGTTTATAATGATATAATAATTAAAATAAAACTAATTTTCATTACATTGGTGGATTATTCCATGATGAATGATTTTATTATTATGAAAATTAGATGCGTTTGAAGCCCATAATTTTTTTACCATGTATGCAATGATGCTATGATAAATATTAATATTATTTTCTAAAAAATAGGAATTTATTAGGATAGTTGGATGGGTGGGGGAAAAATAATGTATCCCACCAGTAAATTATATATTGACAATGGAGTTAACATAACGTAATATACACATAGTCAAAAGTTTGAATTGATTGTGAATGATATCCATAATGACATTATATACAATTCTAAATGATTTCATTAGAAGTGATACTTGAAAATGATTATATTATTATAAATATTCTACAATTTATACCACTATATTATGATATAAGGATATGATTATGTTTTGTTTTCATAATTAAAAATAATCACTTATGATTCATTTATTATGATCGTCCAAGATTCACACAATGAAAAATTGATATGATATGTGAATTTTTCAATATGATTAACAATATATATGTTTGTTATATGATACAATTATTATCATATTATCCTTAAAAATGTTAATTCACCTATACCTCTATTTTTTACTTACTAACCTTCTCATTTCATGAAATATTTTTCATTCTATTTTCCATGTTAGGAAAATTGTTGTTAAATGAAATTTTTAGCTGTGTTTAATGAATGAATATTTTTATGTGATATGTAAAATAATTTTTCTAGAATAATTTATGACAGGTATTTTAGAGGGAATTATAATATTAAGGCATTCATATTTTTATGAATTTTTTTTATTAATAACTAAAACTCGAATAAATTTTTTTCTTCAGTATGTAAGTGACTACCATTTTCCATTTGTTATTATATTGGTTAGATTCATATAATTGTTTCATTTTTATTATTATAATATCCAAAAAACCAGTTATTATGTTTTTTGAAATAAATATGAGTGTTCATGTTATGGTGTATTGCTGTTGGTACCAGAGCATGATATATAAATATTCATAGATAAGGATATATTCATTTCAGGATTACATAAGATTTAAGGATACATTCATGGGATTATATGGTTCGGTATAATCATAATATCAATGGAAAAGTATCCCATTTTATCAATTTTGTGGTGGAAAATAAATTTGATTAATCATATTTTACAAGATCTATAATTAAGTTGTGGTAAATATAAACCATGGGTTTAATTTCAAGGACTAATTCAGAATAAAGCTTTTATAATTTTGTGTCTTTTTGATGAATTTCATAATAAAAAAAATTTCTTAAAACATTATATAATTTTGTGGTTAATATTTTTAATTAGGATATACTATTTTTTATTTATGGAATGATTTAAATTTTATTTTTTATATTGATTTAATATTGAAGTTAAATGTTATATTAATTCATATGATAGTATATTGATATTAGTTATTATCTTACCTTTTTCTAATAATTTTATTTTTGGTAAATATATATAGAAAGGTTGTATGGATTCTAATTATAGTTTTGATATTATGATATGTCAGGATTTATCATTACTTTATACACAAAGAAAATAATTATCCATGATTATTTATCATATAGAAAATGAGATGAATTAGGGTTGTGGTAAATCACAAAGTATAATATATGGTTGAAATTATGGTTATGTTATTGAATAAAATAATTTATCTACATTATTTTATATTTCCTATAGTAATGGAAAATGAATTCCTAAAATAAAGTGGAAGATAAATCCCTCAAGTCTTATGAGGGTAATAACACATCACTATCAATATATGTTTTTTTTGGAAAATAAGGCCTCTTATAACAATATATACCATGTAAAATAAATACAATATTAGGAGATGCATGGTTTCCATAGAGTGACTTGGAAAATAGTTATCATTATAGAAACTCAAAAATATTTTATTCCAATGTAGTGATAAAGAAATTCTAGAATGTGATAATTAAATTATAGAGGTAATTAATTATGAGTTGGAGTCTAAAATATAACCCCAGGATTTGGAATAGATTTTCCCATACTAAATTTTATGATTTCATAACATGTTTTAAAAACTATAATAAGAATAAATGAATTAATGATATGTTATAAATTGGATGTTAAATTACAGACATGAGTTACAATAACCATTATATTAGAATTATTTAAAAAAACTAAGTTATTAAAATTTATTTATTAATGGATAATAATTAATAATTATTCACATGTAATGAAATTTCATGCTTCAAAAATATGCTTTAAGGGAAAATTATTTTTGTTTAATTTTATGTATAGGAATACGAATTAATATTTTAATATTATAATTAAAATTTTAGATAATTAATATATTTTACTAAATCATAATTACAATAATATCATAATTATATTTTTTTATGTTTATCAAGTATTTTTTTAATTAATAGAAAAAATACATAATTTGGGAAAAAATGTAATATCCTTTCATTAAATAATGTTAATTAAAAGACACATTATATTTTTTATTTGGTTTTATTGAAATAGAGGATCCGTTTTATTAAACATAATCTAAATTGAACCATATTAATTTATATTATATTTTATGTTGGTAATATTTATTTTTTTTGTGTAAAAAATTAAATTTCTAAAATAATATTTTCATTATGTTTTTCAAATTTAATATAAAATTGGCCTCTTCCACTTTTGAGAGTTTTTTTACAATAAAATATTTATTACATAATTGGTATAATTAGTTTGTAATTTGGAAAATAGATCTCTTTTATTATGAGAAATTTTATGTAGTCAATTTTGTATATATTTTCATCTCTAGAAAGGAAAAAATAAGATAATATTTTAAAACATTAGTATAAGGATTCAACCCAATCCATAAAATTTACTATATATTTATTAATTAGTTTTATTCTACTATTCCATTAATATATTATAATACATGTAATTTCAGTGCCATTTTACATTGTTAATATTCGTATTATTATTTCATGAAAATTTTGATTAAACAATCTCACTCTCTTTCTTTTAATTTATAATACACAGTCACATAAGGATTAATATAGAATAAAAATGAATATGAATGTTTATATAGAAATTTATTGATTTATTTTTTATCTCTTATTTTTTGTTTTAATACCTTAAGGTTTACACAATAATGACACATTTCTTGTGAAATTAGTATGAAATCAAATGAAATTTATTTTAAAAGAATTTAATAAAATATTTTTTTTGTTGAATTATGGTGTAGCAGAAATTATGTTTTTAATTAAAAAGATTAATTTTTGGAAAATGAGATTAATTTCAAATTAGATAATTCTATTGATGTCTTTAATGTAAAAATTATTGAATGGTTCTTAAAATTACATTAGTATCATTTTATGTTTAATAATTAATAATTAAATATATTTTTTAAAATAATCATGAAATTGAATAATTTTTTGTTATATGGTAATAATTTTCATTCATTTACCATCATATTTATGATTATAACAATATAATTAAGTTAATAATTATTTATTAATGCATATATTTTTACTAGTGTTAAAGTTAATTATTTTTATAATGTGGTTAAACAAATTCTAATGTAAAAAATTACAAGTAAACATATAAAAACTATATTTGATTATACAAATTCATCATAATCCAATAATATAATTGAAATTTTTTCCACATGGTTCTAAATTCATGTGATAGATAATTTATTATAATAATATTTATTAAATTATTCACTGTATTTCATTCTATTCCCTATAAACGGACACGACATATCCTATATCCATCACAATAATATTTTTCACATTGGATGATAAAACTCCCTCAAAAAATATACTGAATAACATTATACATGTTCTATAAGTTAATATATCTTTAAAATAACATCAATTAGTTCTGTAATAAGTTGTCTAGTGCATTTTACATAATTATTAGGATTTCATCATTATAGATCACATTCATTGAACGTCATATTTTACCTACATAAATTCATTCCATATGAATTCAATATAAGATATACCTTTTATATCATAAAATAATATTTTTTTTATTATAATAATCCAGGTATTGATAGAACTAGTTGTTTTCAATTTTATTAATGTTATCAAATTAAATATTTTCATTATTTTTAAATATTTTATGTAATTCCTAAAATCTAATAGAAAATAGTTTCATTTATCGCAATTAATATTTTCTTATATTTGGATGATTAATTTCCAAATTATTAATTTTTAAATTGATAAAATTTATTTGAATTTTTTATTTCATTATATAAAAATAATCATAGAATTATTTTTTAAAATTTTCATAAAATTTTGATTTTCCTATAAATAATTAAAATATTAGTTTTAACAAAAAATTTATTTTTTTTCTATGTCAAATTATTCTAGGAAAATGTTTTAAATTCAGATTATTTAATTTCTATTTAAATTAATCAAATTATGGATTATGATATCTATTTTCTTCCATAATTTAGTATATAAACATTTTTTATTTAAAAAATGCGTGTTTACAAAATTAAACATTTTTTTTGTGTTTTTTCTATTTAATTTTAAATAAAAATATTGAACTTATATATTTCTATTTTTAAAAAATTTATTTCATAATTATAAGTTCTCCATTCATTTTTAGTACATAATTACCTTCTTCCCATATTTATATAATCGTTAGTAATTTTGGTTACCATGATAAATGTAAAATCATGCAATTTAGGTTAAAACCAAAATGTTAAGATCCCAAAAACGACACATAGAGTTATGTAAATATTATCTGATGAGTATATATCGACCATAATAATTATAGTGTAAAATTTGAGTCCTCATAAAGACATATACATATGATTATTTCCTTTAAAATATTTTATTTAATGAAATGTGAGACATGTTTCTCCTTTGTTTCAAAAAAGTTTTATATTTTTTTATGGTTTTATCTATAGAATATGTTGAACTATCAATAAATATTAATATATAATAAAATTACATTAATCAATGATATATATTTTTAATGATGACTATATATATATTTTATAAATTTTTACATATTTTTGGTACTATATTAATTAAATAATTGGAAAAAGGAAGCAAATAATATTAAAAATATTAGAAAAATATATAGTTTAAGGAAAATTATTTTCAAGAATTATTTTCTATATTACCTTAAAATTTTAGGTATGGGTTTATTTTATCAATTATTTTTCTTCATCCTGACATTATTAATGTCATTGAAATGAATAGTTCTAAAAAGCAACATTATTAAAATTTAGAAAATAAATTTTTTATTTAATGATCAAAAATTAATAAAAACTAAAAATTCTATAAATATATTAGTAAATTGTTTTAAATCTAGTATTTGGAACACTTATGGATATTTTGATATTTTATAGTAAATATATTAGCCCTCAATTAATTAAAAAATTGAGTTGTCATTGAATCAGCAAATCAGTTAAATAAGGGTTGAAACCAAAATATAAAGGTAGAAATATTTTAAAAATTTATCTTATTTGTTTTGAAAGATAGTATTTTGAACCAAAAACATATTATTTTTAAATATATAACTTTTACTAAATTATAATTTAAAAATAACTAGTATTAATTTAATATTTTAGAAATATCATGAGTTCCCCTCCTCTCTGTTATAAAAGGGCTCAAATTCGTCTCCATTCTCCACACTTTAAAACTGTATTGGTTCACTGAATATATGTCTATATAGATGAATATAATCTATAACATAATTATATATGATTTTTTTGGCATAACACTCAATGTATAGGTCTTAAGGTGTTAATAATAAGATGTTTTCCTAAAATGTGGTATTGTTTTTAACTGTAAGTTTATCTGTTGTTACTTCTTACACATCCCTGAAAACCACTTATAAAATGATAAAATCAAAAAAATAGTACAAAAATATTATTAATATGATATTATGTTTATTATATTTCCCAAATCCATGTCCTCTACCATAAAATGGGGAAAGAATAAATCATCCTTATGTAAAGAGGACTATCACTTCGTGAACTGTTGTAATTCATTTCTCATCGGAGTTTCCAAATACTTGTTCAAATGATGTAATTAATATAGATATATGATATTCATGAAATATTTATCCTTATATAAATATAATATTTTACTAAATTTCTAATATTTCCATGAGAACAAAGTTAACAATACCATTCATGTATACTTGTGGACTACAATCTCAACAAAGGGATGTGATTCATTTTCTACAACCACATCACATGGATGATCTGTATATATATATGTGACTTTTAATGAAATAATATGATATTGATTATATTATTATAATTATATAATGATAAAATAATAATTATCCTCATTTCATAACAATCATTGTAAAATGAAACATTAATCATGTGTATGTACGAAATACCGACTCAATTTCTGTAACACAGTTCATATATTAAAACCATATAAAATGCTAAAATTTCAATTATAAATTGATACAAAAAATTATAATTATTTAATGATTATTTTTTTATTTAAATGATGTATAAGGACCTCATTGACAATACTCAACTGACCAATGAAAATTTTGATTAAAGTACTTAATATCATCAAGACATCCAATGTGAGATTATGTGATTATGTAATTTTATATTAAAGGTAATATATGACATAAAATGAATAGAAAACTTCAATAATTTCATTATTATTTTTTAAAGTGGGTATTTTTATTATTCTGTAACATATATAACTTAAGTGACGTTCCAAAATAGAGAAAAGGGATTCTCTTTTAAAAATATTATTTTTAATGTTTCCCTAAAAAAATTCATTCTCTGAACTTTTTTTCAAAAATAGTTTCAAAAAAATGGTTCTTCCTATTAAATTTTTATATTTATGTTATTTTAAATGATGAAACACTTTTCACTTTTATTAAAATAAATCCTTTTTCTCATTCTAATTAATGTGATTATGCATTTTATAAAAAAAATATTGATGTAGTGATGTTTTTAACTAATACTACATGAGTGTATTTTCCCGCCATCATGTTGCATTAAAATTTTAATGTTTCCTTTGTAAAATATCAATTTACTTATTATATTATATGGGTTACTTATTATTATTAAAAAAATATTTTTTAAAAATTCATTTTTGATGTTGAATTTCGTTTATGATTAAAGTATTCTCATTTTTTGACAAAATTATTGTTTATGGGGATTATTCTTCAATAAGGGTGAATACATTACAAACTAAATAGATGTGGGTCTATGACAACCCACTAATTAAATATGTATATTGTATATCGAAAGTGATGGTTATTCTAAGAATATTTTTTTATGTTTAATATCTATAACACAATGAGGGTTTATTTGCATATAATTTTGAGGGTTATTTAATGATTTCTTGTCAGGGTCCCTCCTAATGTATCTATTATACCAAAATATTTCCCATGATATATATATGAATTAGTAATTATTTCAAAAATCTATTGTTTTCAAAATTTATATCATTGAAATTATGGTTGTGGGAATGTATATGTTTCATTTTATATATGAAATATATAACATCGTGAAAATACATTCTTGAGTTTATAATGTTTTAAAATAATCCCCTATAGGGTTTAATTTATTATGAATTCTTATAAACTGTTTTCTGGAAACATTTGGGGAAAATATTATTTCTTGAATACTGCAATATTTATTTTGAGATGACTGATTTTTTGGAAATAACAAATATTGATAAATATCATTGACATATGGTTTACTTCATTCCACTGATTTCAAATACACATATCTTATTTTAATCCCATGTTTTAAATTTGGTTCACATCTTATAATGGTATGGAATAGAAAAGATGAATTCATGATAAACGTAGTGATGTTTTTTCTTAAAAATAAATAATGATTATTTTTAATGAATTTTGTTTTATGGAAACATGAATTTTTTATAGATGTGACCAATTTTATGTTATGGGATTATCATGTAATAGTAAGCCTCAATTATAAAAACATTAAACCATAATTATCATCTGATATTAAAAATGTAAATTTTAGTTTAAAATTACTAGAGTATGAAATTTATAAGGTTGGGTCCTTAATGATGGTATCATAGAGTAGTTAATTTAATATTAGAGGATAATATAATGTTAATAAAACAAACATAAAATATTTTAACATAGTTTTATGTTGAAATACTATATTATTTGATGAATTCCTTGTTTTTTTAATGTAAATAATCTTTTTATGAATGATTTCCCACAATGGTAACATTCTTGTGAATGTGGTAGGGAGTAGAGAAGAAAATAATTTCTAGATTAGAAACCCAAAAGGTTTGAAATTGGAAGAGATCAATTTGTGGTAGTAATGACTTATTTGAATTTGGATATGAACTATGGCTTAATCTATGCAATAGATCATCTAGATCTACATCAGTGGTGGAAAATAGGTAAGAATACTAATGAAAAGGAATAGATTGATGCCTTGTAATTTGTGGAAATCTAGAATACATTTATATGATAAATACATATTTCTTTTGTAGGTAGAAACATGATAAAAAATTAATTTCATGAATTAATAAAAAGGGGGATAATTATGCAGCCATGTATAAAGAAACAATTCCTTGATTTACAAGCTAATCTCCAAATTTTGTCTATAATATTTATAGTAAAATAAATCATTTTTTACTCATAAATTAAGAAAACATATCGAATGTAATTGACATCTTCTGGAATCAATAGTTAAGAGAATTTTTTTGATATTACTAGGGAGTATAAATAACATTTTTATATGATAATGTATATAATTCTTACTTAAAAAAATAATAGATCTATATTGCATGAAATGGTAATGCATTAATAAAATAAAATATGAAGAGTATAAAATATATTATACATTTAATAGAATTGTTGGTAAAAATAACCATACTAAACACCTTATCAAATATGATTAGTTCTTATTATGTCATATGTTTGTGAATATATCCATTTATTTCAATGATTTTTTTGTAGTGGTATGTACAATTTTCTTGAGCTGATAGTATTGTGTTTTAAATGTTTTGAAATAGGAAATTATGAACAAATTTCTTGATGATAGACCCAAATAATGGGAGTCCACAATACTGTAACTAGAATGTTTTGGAGAAATAATTTCAAAATACATTATTAGGTGTTAGTAATTTAAATAATTTGGCATCATGTACATTATTTATTTATTCATATTATTCTAATTTATTTTTTACCAGGGACAACATATTCATTCATTCCATAGAAATTTTTAGAAAAATTTCAGAATCTATATTAAAAAATGGTACCATAAACTATTCTAAAAACACCAAGAAGAAGTATTAAATAATTTTTAAATTATAAAAAATATCTTCATGAAATGTTCTATGGGTGGAATAAATATTCCAACCATTTTTTATGTATCCTAGCAGTGATTAATTTTTTTTTGTATGAATTTACAATCATTTTTCCATTGTTAGAGTGAATTTATAGCGAAATAATCTTTTTGAAGAATGTTTTTCTGTTAGTATAAAATAATGAATGAGAATCATATATAAAATATAAGGGCTATGGTAAATAATAAAAATTTATAAGTAAATGTTATCTAGATTATATTGTAAAAAATAATTAATAATATCATATTAATTATGTGTCACTATTAAATGAGCACCTTGAGGTTTATTTATGATGAGTTGAAAATTGTTAAACCAGAGCAGGATGTGGAATTTCATAATCAATTAGTTATTGATGATAATCTAATTTTAAAACCCCCTTTTTGAATGGATTATATAGAACCACTTTAATTGAAAAATTATTTACATGAGTTTTTATATAAAAATCAATTCATCCTAGTTTTTTAACGATGGGGTGGTCATATATAATTTTTTAATTGCACGATGTTCCTATGAAGCTACTCATTAACTATAGAGACATGATAGATTTAATATTAATAATAATTATAGGTTTCCTCATATAAATGTCTCATTTGATCATCTATAGTGAGTGCAATATTTTTCAAAGGTTAAATTCAGATCTGAGTACCATTAGTAGAGTTTGAAGGATGATGACATTCCAAAAATATCTTTATAAACAATAGATGGGTAATTTAGATTTTTAGTTATTTCCTTTGGATTGAAAAATTTGCGCAATATATTTATTAATATTTTTATTATTATATTACATTAATATTTGGAAAATTTTCTTGTGCTTTTTTTGATGATATTTTATTTTATTAAAAAGTTTACATGGTTTATGAAAAAATGAAAGGAAATTTTTAATACCCTAGATAAAAATAATTTATTTATAAAAATAATTTATATTTTTTACCATAGATTTAATTTATTGGGAATATTATAAGTAAATATAACATAACGGCTGATCCCATCAAAACACAAGTGGTCAAAAATGGCTTAAACCAGTAAATGATACAATGATTCAATTATCTCATGGTTTGGAATACTATTACCAATAGTTTGATAAAATATTTTCCATCATACCTACCCCATAAACTATTTTAATATGAAAATGTGTTTTATTTATCTATACAAAATAATGTGATGATTATATTAACCAATTAATAAGATGATTTGTGGAACCTAACATTGAGATATAAATAATTTTTCATCTATAGTTATTCTAAATTGAAGGGACTTGGTTTCATTATAATGTAGAATGATCATGTAATTTATTATGCTTCACATAAAATAAATCATCCTAAGCTAAACTATCATACACATGATTTGGAATTTTGGATACTTTATCCCCTTTAAAATATTGGAGGCTCCATTTATATGGATTCATGGGTGAAACATATACTAATATTAAAATATTAGAATTATATAATCAACCATAAATATTTAAACCTGATGAATTGAATATTTTTGTAAAGGATTTTGGATTATAAGTACCCGATGGATTACTACCCAATAAATAAAAAATAGTTTATTATTTTAATTTGAATATTAATGCTACATTAAACATGTTATGATTGGAACCAGACCATTTAGTTGATAATTTGATGAATTTATTTTCTGGAATTTGTGGGTTGAGGAAATTATCGATTTTTTGGATTAATTGGAGTCATCTCTATTAAAAATAATCTAGAGTTATTATTAGGATGTCTGTGGGTTATATAAAATACATAATTAGTTAATAATGATAAATTCACAAAACTTAATGTTTATAAATATTGTGATTTGAAATTTTGAAATAGAATATTTATGCCCTGTGATTTCTAGTTAGTGATGAAGTTGTTTAATAATAATCATTTTCCCCATTATTCTATTCATCTTGTAATTTCTATGATGTAAAAATGCATTCAATTCTATTATTGGTGGGGATATATTAAAAATTATATTTTAGACATCATAATGAAATAATTTATTTTTGAATAGGTTTAATAAGATTGAAAATTATAGATGGGTATGCTTTTACCATTTAAAGATACATGGTGTAAAATATCAAATATATCAAAACATTTCCTGGTGGTACCATCAATTAATTACCACGATAATTATTAAATTTTTGTTATTATTGATGGTCTGACTAAATATTCAAATTTCATTTTTATTCATGATACGCTTCATTTATATCATGTTTCACAATTATTTCATAAGGATATATTTATTTTACAAGGTGTTCATATTTTTATTGTATATGATCATTATCCTAACTTCACATCTATATTTTGGAAAGGCCTTAATGGTTCACTAGGAAGTGAATTAAATTTTATCACATCATTTCATCTTCCGTATAAATGATAGGCAGGAGAAAAAATAACTTGGAAGGCATGATTCATTAATTTTAAATGTATTAATAGGGAAGTTGGGATATATGTATTTATTTATTGGAGTTTTCAAATAATAATAGTTTCTTTCTATTATACAGATGAATCTTTTTTATTCTATATATGTGAAGTAGTTTGTTACTCTAACATTCTGGGATGAAATAGGTGATATTTTGTTAATGTGACCTGAATTAAAAGATTAAATGGATGATCAAGTGATAATGATTCTTCAACACATAAGGAAATCTATGAGCAGACATAAATGTTATATTTATAAAATGTAGAATGCCATTTTAATCATGGTTTTTGATTATTTTTTTCATAAAATGAATCAGTGGAATGGTGTTTTGGACATTGGAACTAATGGAATGTTATATAAAAGATTAATTAGACAATTTAAATTCATGGAAATTGTTTTATCATTTGCTTACCACATGGAATTTCTTTAATGTTTATCCCTGGTACATACTATTTATTTTGTTATAATGTTATGAAGTTATGTGACATCTTCATCCCATACTCTGACCCCTAATGGTTTTCTATTGGTATATAATTATTCATATGAGAAAAACCGAATTCTTATTCATGATCATATATAGAAATCAACGTGAAACCTTGTAATTCACTAGGATAACATTATATAATGAAAAAATATAGTTGAAGAAGAAACATGGGAATCTGAAACGATTTGAAGGAATTGTATACCATGTTTTCTAATAGGTGAATAAAATAGAAAGGAAAAGAATTCCAAAACTGGGGAGAGTGTAACAACCCAAATTCGAGGATAATATTTTTATCCTATTTTCTAGTATTCTTTAATTAAATATAGATAATGAAAATAAATACGTATAATAATTCATAAAATCAAAAAGAAAATATCTCTACACAGCTCATTTCGTATCATATTATATTTAATATATTAATATTCAAATTATAAAAGTTTAATTTGACCTAAATAATTTCATTATGTAATCCAACATGATAAAATAATCATTGAATGAATCCTTATGAATTTTCATTAAATATTTATTTACCATTGAATACCAAAAATAGTGGATTTTATCGAAAATATTATTTTATATACAATGTAAAATTATTTATTGGAATAGTTTTAAATTTTATTAATTCAATGTGAATTAAATAAATCATATTATTTTTTTTAAATTGATTTTATATTTTATTTTAGTATAAAAAAATTTTATAATTGAAAAGTAATTTGAAAAAACAATCAGTGTTCTTTTATGTTTAATTTAAAATAACATTCAAAAAGATAAAAAATTTTGAATTTAGAAAATGGATTTATTGTTTTAAATGATAATTTCCAAATTCTTCTTTATGGGTCCATTTAATTATTTTCTATATGAACTTTTAATTTTTTCTAAAGTTGTTTATAGTGGTAAATGGTAAATCAAGTAATTTCAAGTTAAAAAATTATTATAACCATAATGTGACCCAAAAACAAACCTAAAACATATGGTATTAGTATATATCCACCATAAACATAAAAGGGTTGAATTTATTTCAATTTTTTGGCCATGTTGATGTAATTATGATATTGGGAGTATTAATTTAAGGAAATTTCAAACATGTGATATTAGTTTTTAAAATGTTAAATATTTTTAATATGTCTTATACGAGAGGATTTTTTTAGCACCCCAATAGTCGATTATGTGACCCTTAATTTTTCAATTTTTTTATATATTTTGTTTTAGTGATGTATGCGACATTTTGGAAGCCTTTGGCATGTTTTTCGGGATTCTCTATAGGTCCACTATGTGAGCATAGTTTTTGGAAACCATGTAACTCCTATTGGAAATCATGCATAGTGAGACATGGGTTGTTGGAAAGGAACACTAGTAGATACATTTTTCTTCCAAACTATTGAAACCTGAAGGAGAAAACAGGTAAAGTGGGATATCGATATTTTTCATCATTGGAACACAATTTTTCAAACTGTGTATGCTAACCATGAGAGGTAATCCTTTAGTTATAGGCTAGTGCACGATTTTCATAACAACATGACTAATCATGTATGATAAAAAAATAAACAAAAAGTGAATATTGGTTATTATTATACAATAACCCTCATTTTTCACTATTTTAGCCCGAAATAAATAATTATTCCTCCAAAATGATGTGAAACCTTCTTCCATCAATCTAGATGTGATCTGAAGGCTTCTCATGGGGTGTTGATGATTTATTTCATCAATAAGTCCTCATTTATAGTGGTTTTTTGTGTTTTCTCATAGATCTACATCCATCTCTCTCCCAGTTTCTTAAATCTATATCTATTGGGGGTGGATCTATGTTTTTTATTTCACTGTTGATTATATTTATCCTTATTGATAATTGGGGAGTAGTTCTATTGTGGGGGGTTTTTAAGATTAAACTTAATTTCAATACCATTTTAGTATTATTCTTTATTTTCTCCTTAAATATAGTGGTATGTGGATTCAATGCCGACTCCTCTAAATTAAAATTAAAGGCTTTATATCAATTTTTTTGGTTTTTTTGAAATTTATAGTGAAACTTTTATGCAATGTTAGAAGTAAATATTCCTTGGTGATGGATTATAGTATTGTTAAATTTGGGTGTTTTTTGGGAATGCGAAGACGAAAACATGAATTTACAATGATTATTTTAATAGGGTTGTTATTTTTTTCCATGGAAATGGGTATTCTATAATAATGTTATTTTTATTAAAAGGGTTCATTTTTGTGGTTTCAATAAAACAGTTAATTTTAATGAAACAATATGCAAGTATGTTTTTTAAAAAAGTTGGTTATTTAGAAATGGTTGAATTGGCTGTTTTGGAATTGGTTTTGAAAAAATGGTTTCGTGTGTGTTCATGTTCATTCAGGATAGATAGTGGTATGAAATTTAACCCATCACCTGTGGGATAGATAAGGGTATGTACTTTCCCCGGTTAAAATATTTCATTATGTAAATACTTATTGAATGGATGACTCACCACTCATGATGATAGGGAGTTCCATGGATTCATGATTTTTTGGATGAGTAGTTATATGGAATGGATTAGATTATTACAAAATGAAATTTCAGAAATGGTTTTACATAATCGATTGATTTCATTTAAGGGAATATCTTTTTGGTGTGGAACATTATTCAGTGTTGAAGTTCTTAGGTTATTATAAACTATTTTCAATTGTTTCATATAAATTTTTCTATAAAAATGTGATATCATGTTATATCTTAGTGTCTTGAGTAAAGAAGTAATTTTGGGAAATATTAATGAGATTCAATACTTAACAATTATTTGGCACATTGGTGATTTTTTAGATATTTTATATCAATAAATTGTAAAAGTGTCACACATGTTTGGTGGTATAAAATGATACATATAATATTTTTTGAAGACGGATCATTGAACATATTGGGATATGTTGAGTTATTTCTTGAAGTCTTTGAGCTTTTGTGGATTTTTTATTCTGCTATATACATTTCTATTTTTTATTCTTCCAATGGGGTAACCTTTTTTATTTTAATATCAATGGTATTGCATTACGTTGTTTTATGTGATTATCTAGAATCATGTATTGGGTAAATGGTTACCAAAATATTAGTTGGCCTTTTTCTTTTCAAAGGGAAAAATTTCCCCCATAAATTCATGAATTCCATTGTATTTATTTATAGAGTTTTGTATATTGGGAGTGTCATTTAAGGCCAAGTACATTCAGTTATCTTTATCATGGAAAAGTGGAGGGGAAAAATGTTATAGTTGGTATCATTATTATATCATATAATCTTTTTTTGGAACAAGTGGTGTCACCTAGATCATTCCTAAAGTAATAAGTGGTCTTCAGTTCACCTAGTCTTTGAATTGAAATTCATTCTTGTCCATTCCTTATTTCAGGTTTTTAGAATAGAGTATGATTAAAGGGACATTAAATATAGACCATTAAAATATTTACTTAACATATTTTTGTTTAACATCATGTTACCATAGACTTTGCTACATCACTGTTTTAGAGACATGTATAGGATTTGAAATCTTATTGTCATGGGTTTAGCCGATGCAATGAGAAAGCCATGTATTATATAAATTAATTCCATATAGGATTTAATATTTCATTATGAGTAAAGATACATGATTTCATATAAAACTGTATACTTTTTATAATTTTTAACATTTTTTTAATACATGAGATTTGGAAATGTAATGAAATTGTTATTTTGAAAATGGTATGCTTTTCCAATTTTTGATAAAATGTTAATAAATCAATGAATATGAAAATATTTAATTTTTTTAATAAATTTATTGATAATATATTTTGTTAGAATTTATAATTTTTAATCATTCAATTTCAATAGTGTGATATTATGAATAAAAATTTCTTTATGGAAAATGTCACCTAATACGAATCCTATGAACCAACATGATGAAGCTAGTGAAAATGTGGTTGAACCTAACAAATAGGTAAACCAAGGGATGGTTTATATTATTTTACATGTGTTTAAAGATGTAGATATAGGTAATAAGACGTATGAACCCAAGAAAGTTGATCATTTCACCATTCTTAAGATGTACAATTTGCCAATATTTTGGGGTGATTCAGATCCAAAAAAGACAGAGGTGTGTTTGAAAAAGATGAATAGAATATTAAATGTTTTGACCACACAAACATATATTAATGTCAAAATTTAGACATATATTATAGAGGCTCTTGAATACTATTTGAAGGATTTATATATTAATACTGAATTCGACATATTCCCTATATGGAGAGATTTTAAAGAATTGTTCAATAGATAATTCAATCCTGAAATGCTCAGAATTCATAAAATTATATATTTATTCATATTAATGTAAATAACCATTTCTTTCATAGATTAGTCATCTCAATTCATTAATTTAATGTGCATTTCACCTGGTTTTTCTTCTATACTATCCTTTAAGGCGTGCGAATTTGAATAAGAGATACAGAACAATATTCATTCAATGATTGTCATGCTCTAAATAATGGCTTATGCCGAGATGGTAAATAGATATACTATGGTATAAATTTAAATATATGGATCTACATGTGGAGTTATAATATTGATACATATATGCAATTTTTTGAATTCTAATGTTGGGAGAAAATGGAAGTTGTACACAAATTTCTAAGGTAGTGTGATTGTTCAAAATAAAACGACATGATTCATAAATCATCCCCCAAATCCCAAGATCTAGAATGGATGTTTTCAATTTGGGTCATATTAACACATGATGTTAAAATTTATAAAACCACATCAAGAGTTCCAAAAATTTAATCATCTGTAAATATTCAGTAATATTTTCATAGTGCTCTATGGTTGGGTATTCATGATAGTTAGCAGGGGTCGCATACCTAATATGCTTCAACAAGATAAGGGATGAAAAATCTATCTCATAAGTATAACCATGTTATCCCTTGTTATTATAGTAATATCATGACTCCTCATAATGGTCTATATCAATATATCCATATGGAACTATGTGTGGATAGCAATAAATTAAATGGATCATAAAAGGTTACTATGGATGAATAATCAATACCATAATTTATGAGAGATATGATTCATTTTAATTATACCATTATGCATGTTATAATATGGTTTAATCCCAATGCATTATTGATTATAGGGATATTTATTTTCTAGGTTAAAATATTGAAATAATTAATTATTTCTTAAAAATTAAAACTCCTCATGGTCAAATACAATGTCGATCCATAATGTGAAAAGAATTTTCTATAATTTTTGATGGATCTGACTTCATATGGTATTTATTTGTTCTTGAGATGATGTCTATGATATAATAAATTGTATGGATTGGTTGAAAAAATTTATGAATCACATAGAAATTTATATAGGAAAGGTCTGGTTTTTCAAGTCAAGATGTGTTCATTCATCTCTTTCGAGGGTATTAGAAAGTAAATTCATGTTCGGTGATCTTGTTAGAAATCGTAGATCAAATGATATCATATATGTTGGAAGATATGACATTAGAATCGATGGAAGATATCGAGAACATTTATTTTCATCCACTTTTGGATCTATTTCCTTTTGTTTTCCAAAATAATTTTTTTGGTTTTCCACCAATAACGGAACTATTGTTTATAATTGATCTCATTTCAGTGACATGAATTTTTTCCCATATGACATATTTAATGAATCTAATATAATTAATGGTATCAATGTATAGTTTGGGAAACATGAAACAAAAGTGTTTATTCTGACTGGCATATCTCTACAGGTAACGTCAATATTGTTTTTTCAAATGGTAGATGGAACCCATTGGTTTTTTATGGATTATCATAAGTGTATCAATTCAATGATAAATAACCAGTATCCCCATCCATGAATTTATGATATTAATTATCAATTTAGTAGATCTCATTGATTCTAAAAAAAAAGACATGGGTTAGTATATCCCTAATTCAGGGTATGGAAGGAGGATATTCCAAAGACATATTTCATAAGAATATACGGACATTATAAAAATGTGTTAATTACTTATAGTCATAAAAATTTACTATATGTATTTTTGTGTTTGATGAATTATATTTTTGAATTGTATTTGGAATGTTTGGTATTGGTCTTTGTGGATGACATGTTGGTTTATGCATGTATAACGTTTGAGCATGAGAAACACTTGGAGACCATATTTGGAATCATAAGGGATCATCAATTGTGTTCCATACTATAAAATTGTGATTTTTTTTGGATATAGTAGGTACATTTCAAGTTCCCTGTATTATAATAATAATATGTCTTTAAATATATTAAAAAGAATATAATTGTTTTCTACTATAATATATAATATATGTATTTGAGATATATAGTTTCCTTGGTCGATCCAATTATAATAGATTCTTCGATTCTGATTTTCCACAAATATTTAATTCCACATATTGATTTAACAAGGAATAATGGTTCATTAAAATAGGAATATGAGTGTCATAAGACCATTAAAGAGTATAATTTTCACCATAAATCATTACCAATCTTCATTTATTTGGAACTAAGACAGGTAAATGTGTTGTATTATAATTCATTGAGATCTGGGTTGTTATTTCTTCCAATTCCAGAAAACCTTTTTTTTATATTTATCTAGGAAGTTGTCGATAAGTTAAAAGAAATACAAAAAATTATTAAGATTTATTAGTCATTGTTCATGCTATAATGATTGGGAATCACTACCAATTTGGTGATAAATTCACTATGGGTTTGGATAATATGATATAGAAACATATTTCCTTATAATGTGAATTGAAACAAAGACAAAAATATGTACAAAGTATCTACAAATGTTATAATTAGATATGATGTATACTCTAAATACCCAGTCCTAACAAACATAAACATTAGATTATTTTTTTAATATATAGAACATTTCAGAAACAGATTCCCTTAGACCGAATTTTTATAGTGACTTTGTAAACATGGAATCATGAACACTGGTACATATGAGAGATACATTATTTCCCAGTAGGTTTTTTATGACTACAACCCTTTTTAGACCCATAATACATAATACATATCTTCTTATCATGGGGAAGGAAACATAAAAATGGGTATCTCATAAGCTAATAATGGGTAAACATGTGATATATGCAAGTATAAACATATTAATATGAGAATGAGAATGTTATCAAAATATTTAATGATAATAACATGCATATCAATTAAAATAGACATGAATCACAGTATAAATATTTGTAGTTACTGAGGAAAGAATCATAAGGAAATAAAGAAAATATTCATTAAAATCATAAAATAGTAATGAAACATGGAAGTGTGTGAAACACAAAATTATATATTATGGTTTCTACTTCAGAAAAATAATTCCCTCCAAAAAAATATTTGTAGTATGGGTTCAATCCCTATACCATCTTGGTAGTCATGTTTTACTCCCACGTCCTTATATGTAGCATGAGTTCACTCCTCATACCATCATTGTCATCGTGGATAACACTCATGGCCATTCTAATAATCAGGGATCACTCCCAAGATAATTTTAGTCCTTCCCATGAGATATAAATCCTTTACCAATTCATTAGAGGAAAGTATTTTTCCCACACATCATGTAATTAAATATTATATACATGTGTCAGAAAATAAAAAAACTCAAATCATAACCCATGAAATGAAATGGGTATCATAAACATTTAATAATATAATATCGTATCGAAAAATACTCATTCCTCAAAATAATTTCATTAGAAGAATAAAAAACCAAAGAATCAAGTTTTAAAATCATTTAACCCATGAACCAAAAATGGTTTTAATATACTTAAAATCATAAAACCATTATCCATCCACTGAAATAATTGAATGGAATGTTAGATCACAACAAAAATAAGGCATGAGTGACACCAACAATATTCATCATAGATAATAATTCACTATGGGATATCATAAAATGATGCTTCCTAAAGAAATTGTCCATCCGACATTGAATAATTCTTTATAGGATTTATAAACATTTGAAAATATTTTTCATGAAAATAAACATACAATAATATTAATGTATCATTTAAAGCATTGTGAAAACATTTTTTATTTGAGAACATGTAGAGGATCTTGAAAACAAATTTGAATCCATTTTCCATGAAAGATTATAAAAGGGTCATTAAAACATGTCGAAATCAAATATCCTTGTAAAAAAAATTGTAAACATATTAATAAATATTTAAAATATTTTGAAAAAAATTTCATTGATATTATAACATCAAAAAAATCATAAAAATCAAGTTTTAAAACATAAAAAATAAATCTTCAATAAAATGATGGTGGGTAAATACATGCATGTCGTAAATGATAAAAAAATATTATCAAGTCATGGTAAAAGGTTAAAAAAATTACTCACTCACAATGGGAAAAGAAATTTCCAATGATAACATTGGAAAATAAAAAATTCTAAATATTTCCTTTAGTGATCATAGGAAATTAGAATAATATAGTCAGAATCAATCTTTGGAAAGCATGGTTTTCAAAGAACACATATTTTGGAATAAGAGAGATGTATGGTCATCTTTTATTAAATACATTTAATAAATTATATTATGTACCAAGGAGTAGAATAAATGTTACTAATATATGAGTACATCAATAAAAACAAATGTACAATAAAAATCATCAGTGTTCATGAAATATGGATAATAAAATTTCATTAATAAAATTGTAATCATATACAATCTAAATAAATGGTGATATTTTTTCAATAAACACTTACCACATGGTAAAATAGATTCATACTCTCCAGGTATGATAATGTGATCACATAGAGAATAAAATATAATTAATATAAGTAAATTAATTATATAACATTTAAAATGTAGTTTATACACTCCAAATAAAAACATAAATGTATAACATGGATTGTGTCTCAATTAAGGTAGATTGAAACTAGATTACTTTTCTGATTTGGAAAATTTGGAAACATAATACACATGGAAAAATGATTATAAAATAGTGATGAAAATAACTATTTATTTATGTTTTAGAGGCATAAAATACATTCATGTGAATTATATAAACCACACAAAATAAGCGAGTGGTGAATAAGTCATGAACCTCACAGAAATAATGAGTTAAATTAAATTCCCTTATCTTTTGTCATGACTATCGTAACAGTCACAATACCATTATGTATAATAAATTTAATATTAATATAAATATTTTACATAATCATATTCTTATATATATTACCATATCTAGTTTTATTATGACCTTATATGACCCTCTTGTTTACAATTCTATGTTATCGTTTCACATCTGTTAACATCCGCTTTGTTTCTCCAATGTGTCTTAATTTGTTATATCATTGGTTTGTATATTTATATCATGATTTAAAAAATTTAAAGCATTTAATAAATTCTGTTTTTATTTAGTGAATTGTTATTATATCAATATATAGTATGTTGAAGTAGGAAATGGAAGACAATGTTTATGAACACAGTAAGTCGCATATCCTCTTAAAGGTTGTTTGCTTTTTACTATCATATTGGAAAAATGAGATTAAACTACTTATAAGTAAATATAAATTTAAACATATAATTATAAAATCATATATATTATATCATATATATTATATAATTTCCTTGAAATCATGTCTAATTAATTCTATGTAGTTTTTGAACAACTCACTTTTCTTTGAGGGGGCGGTAGTCCATACTTATTCAAATGATTTTTTTTATTTAAACAAGATGGAATGTACAATTATATGTGTCACAAAATATTTACAAATGAAAAATATGAATATCATAAATAATATATAAAATTTTATTCCCATATTAATGTCCACCATGAGAGGTTGTAAAGGGAGAATGAGATATCATCGTTTTTGTGAGGTGATAGTCTGTCATACACATATTTGGTGTGTTTGTTAACCATTAGATAAAAGTCGTTGTATGTGTAGGTAAATATATTAGAATATGAAAATCTCATTATATTGAGGATATTGGTGTTTTTTATATGAATGGAATATATATGTTGTAAGGGATGGAGAATTAAAATAAAATAAAGGTTATTTAGGGAGGATGTTACCTCTTCTTTGGGTAACTCTTTTTGGTTTTAACAAAATGAGTTCCTTGGACCTCAATATTATAAAATTTTGGATTCAAAGTTGAATAAAAGAATTTTGCAGAGACATTTTGGGAGATATTATCATAACATAACTTTCGTGAGAGGTTTTTCTATGTGTGAGGAGAGGAGGATTTTATAGTGGAGGAGGAGTGGCACTCTTGTAGTATTATTGAAAACTGAAACCCGACCCACATTTTTATTATACAAAGTGGAACCAATAATGGGAAAAAATATAACAATGAAATTATATGCTCTATATATTTCTAGAAGGTTGAATATGTACATGGTTACACGTCATATTAAGCCTTATGTTTAGGGTTTATTCCCCTGTTAAACATAATTTAATAATAATCAATGAAATTAATATTAATTACATCCACTAATATTTTTGGTCAAAAAATATGTTTATATTATAATTAATTTTAAATTATTATCAATCAAAATATAGAATCAAATTTTTGAACTAAAATCACATAGGTGATATAAATTAATTTATTCTTAATCTTATAAAGGGCGTGACAAGGAAAGTGTTTAATGTAAAAAAGTTCAAACATTTTCTAGGATTTTAAAACTACTTTCAATGTGATATTTATTTTAATGTCTTAAATTTTATAATTTGATAATAATTTGATTTATTTTTAGATTCAAACTCAATTTAAATATATTTTATACTTATAAATAAATTAGATAAAAAATTAATTTACAGTTAAATTTTAGTACTATTCAATTTTTAGTTAAAAATGAAAAATCACAATAAAAATACACCATAAGATAAAATATATTTTTTTATTTCAAAAAAGTAGTTAATTTTTACATATAAAATGTATAAAGTTCAAAAAATTATATTTAAAAGTTGTTCACCAACAAATTATTGTTAATGTCCTTAATAAAAATATAGGTTTTATATATAATATTGGGTTTTTTCTTATCTAATACCTATTGAATCTATTGGAAGGATATAGAAATTATTTTATTTAAAAAATAATTTATATATTAAATTAATATCACTCAATAATTGAAATACAATTTATTTATTATCATGAAACATCTTTGTGAGGAAAAATTGTATTCTATAAAAATATTCCCTTTATATTCATTTGGCTCACTGTAACTAATGAATACATTTTATACATTTCTAAACCACTAGTTTTTATGACATATTAAATTATATAAATAATGAATAACATGACTACTAGGTTATATTTTAATATATTAAATAAAACTATTTTTATAATATAATGTTTTTAGTAAAAATTTGTCTTGCTTATTGTACAAGACATAATGGAATCTCATTCTACAATATGCTACCCTGAGTGATCCCCGTATAGACTAAAAACCATTATGTTTCTTTTAGTTCACGATTAATGTGGTATTTATCATAAGGAAAGAAAATATGTTTTCGTTGTTATATAAATTAATATTTTCATTGAAACATGATATGAAAAATATCAAAACTCAGAAATTAATATGAAAAAATATTTCATAAACTCTCTAGGTGTTTTATTATACACCTCTTAAAATGAATTTTTTTACAAAATAATAATATAGGTTATCAAAGGTTTAATACAATAAATTTACATTAATTGAAACCCAAATAAAAAATATGAATAACAAAACAACCTTTTAAAAGGAAGTTTGGAAATATAATGGTTAAACAAAGTAACATATAATTGGGTTTCTACATGGGAGAACATAGGTGGGAAGTGAAAACACGGACATGGAAGAGAAATATAATTATAATGTTTTGATAATGAGTGATAGAGAAGAAATATAGCATATACATAACAATAAAAAAGCCTTAAATTTGTGGTGAACTCTAGGCCCATCTCATTCATCAAAAATTAATGTAGGTGATAATTTTTTTTAATTCAATATAACTTTTCCAAAAGATAAATAATTTTCATGAAACTTTATACATGAATTATTTTATGAGATCCTCCCCCTTTTATTGTCCTTTATCCACTTCACATAATTCTCCAATAGTTAAGGTGAATTTCTCATTCATGAATCACTAACACATCATGAGATCCATGATAATTCATCCCATCATTCATTAGTTATCATCAACACGATGTTTTTATTTTAGGTTATACCATATTCACAAATATACATGTAGTAATATTATAATTTATTCTCAAAATAATAATCCAATGAAAAACATAGTGTCTTTACAAATGGTTAACATTATATAACTTTCGAAATATTCAAATACAAAACTTTAGAAATAATTCCATAATATAATATTTTCACTGATCCCCCATATATCAAAACATACCTCTTCATTTTCACATTTCATATATTTTTATACCATCATAATATATTATATTAAAACATGATAATAAATTAATTAACCAGAAATCAATATTTTAAACATTCATATATCCTTATTTCAAAGTATATTGGACATATTCCTTCTATCAAAAAAATATTGTAAACATGAGAGCACAATCCACTTATTCCCATGTCTATTATTAGTTAATAGGTAATCATTACTATCCAATTTACATATTATTATATAAAATATATTTATCCGAACACAATTTTATTAACATAAGAAACATATTAATTGTTATATTCACTTAGTGAAATTATCACTTTTTAATTAAATCACTTTTCGAGTATATCTGAAACAATGAACATAATATTTTAAATCCATAATGAAAAACATAAAAGGAAAAAACATTTCATATTTCCCCATTCATACATCATAATTCTTGAATCCAAATATTTAAAAGCATTGATTATTCCACTCTATCCATAAATCATAAGAATATTTTTGTCTTATTTGGTTAAATACCATGATATGGTGTGAATCATGGTTTGACATATTAAAACTAGTACCCATTTGGATATTGTTTCATTGTTTAAAAAATATTCACTCATTCTACCATAGTATTTTATGAGAAAAAATGAAATTATTCATGGGAAACTATAATATTACTAGGTTCACCCTCACCGGGCTATTTCCAAGTGGAATACAATGGTGATGTGTCGATGTACCAAATCAACTATGTCAATCAAGAAAATTAATTTTTTAAACTTGATCAATTATATGCCTAGCCTCACTACATTTATAATGCTTTTGTTCTGATCACTTTTATCACAATGTTCACTCATTTAGTTTATATATATAGCTCTTTATCGGTGGAAAGTACCACTATCTTTTTATTCCTTTTATTACTACACTGGAAGGGATCCAAAAAAATTTAATGGATTTTTATTTTCCTTCATTATCTACAATGAATACATCTTATATTTTATATGAATTATCTGTTGATGTCCATATTTCATCAACGTAATGAATATGTGATTCCCATAGTGTACTAGGCAATATCCTTTTATAAATTTATCGATGATCACTACCTTTTCGAAGAACAACCCATTCACGAATCTAAACCAATCTTTACGAAACAACCATAATTCTTGAAGCTCACTCTTTTCCCTATGATAAACTATCCTACATGATGCTCAAAACTATCGGTTGGATTTTTATAGCCATTGTGAACAACAACACTATTGTTATGCTCAAATATTTTGGTGGGATTTTATATCCTTAATTAAGAAACTTTCTTCAGGATGTTTTTCACAAGAACTACCTTTGTGGAACCAGGTTTAGGAATCCTAAGCCTTATGATCTCTGTTATGTGTCACTTCTTTTTTAAAGCTGTTAGTGGTATATTTATATGTTTTTCTAGTGATTCTGGAATCATATAGCCATGTCATCACCATGTCATTATTCTCCCTTAGTTCTTGTGTGATTATTTCTTCATCATGAAGATCCACGTAATGTTATCATTCATGATGTTTGACGTTGTCATAGATATCACCATCAAAACCTTCTTGCCTTCTTGATGCACCCTTTTCTAACCCTATTATTTAAAAAACTGATTCCATTAACTTATTTCAAATATTAATTAATAGAAATCAAATTTTAGAATAACTATCCATCCTCCAAATTTTAGACCCCATAAATTTAAAAAACACTACGAAACAACATCACCTTGTGTATGTAATGTTTTTATTACTTCCAAGGAATCCATTAATTTTTCTTTGATATTTTTCAACAGAGTATGTCAAAAATATATCTAGATTTTTGAAAAATATATTATAAAACCTCTTGGTCAACAAATACCATCAACCCAACAATATTGTTGTATTGTCTTGAGGTATTTTTTCCCAACTAAATGATACCTTTTATTATTACCTAATTTTTATTTAATTTCACATTTTATCTATAGTCTCTTAATTATCCTAAATATAACCATTATTCATAACACCTTTCTAATTCAATTTAGAATAATTCCACATAGGACATAGATTTTCATATTTTTCATTCATTACACACATAATTAAATTAATATTTAATGATTTATTGGGGAGTCCAATATTCCCAACCATTTGTTCAGCGAAACAATTAATTTTTCAATTTAAGTTAGTCTTTTTTTATTTTTCTACATAGTTAAAAAAAATTTATACCCTTCTAAAAAATTCACATAGGTAATTATTTCCACATTCATGAAAAAATTAAATTGAATATTAATTCTTCTGTGGAATCTATTAGGTGAAATATTAATGAAATCCATCCTTATCTTCTTTGGTGAGTCCAATATTTTTTAAGGTGAAATTTTTTGATCATGTTCCATTAAAAATGATTATGCACGATCAGAACATTGTTCACTCGTGTTGTAATCCCCTTCGATGTTCCATCAACTAATTATCCATCACATTCAACGTCAATCCCATTCCTTCTGATTTCATCCATTCTCTAAAACAAGGAATCATGGAGTGATAAACACATATCATATAAGCAAACCAATTAATCTTGAAACATTACTTATAGGATATCTAAATCATGAAAACTATTTTATAATTTATAAAACCTTAAGATATTGTTAGGTTATTAATATCTCTATTATATTAAAATTATTCATAATGGGTTTTTAAGAGATTATAAATTAACCAAGAATATCCCCCAAGTGTGTCAGAGTAGTCATATATTATGTCTCACTGTTGTGTACCAGGATATACTGAGTCTGGACCATGACACCTCATCATTTTTTAGTTATATGTACATGTTTTATATAACCAAATCAACTTGTAGTATCCATATGGGGATATATTGGAAGTAATTAACTCACTAAACCCTTCACAAAAATTATTGGATATTTTCCAATACTTTTCCTAATCATTATACTTGACCTTTGACATTTCCATTGAGTAATCACTAAGGATTTATCATCCTTGTTTCTAAATTTTAACTAAACCATTGATTTTATGCCTACTATATCAACTTATTATTAACGTACATATAAATTATATCATTTTTATAGGATACTTGGACCATTACTAAAACATACACCCTATGACCACATTAGTCTAGTGACATTAGTAACATGGAAACATGAACACTAGAACATATGTGAGCTAAATTATCTCCCACTATGTAATTATTAACTAGAACCCTTCTTATAAACATCATACATAATACATGTCTTCGTATCATGTGAACAGAAACTTAAAAAGGGGTGAACTCATATGATATGTATAGAGAGAAAAGGGAGATATGTAAGAATAAACATGATCATATTATTTTGAAAATCTAATTAAAACATTTAATGATCATTACAATAATTTTAGATATTATAAACATGAATCTTTTAATAATGCATAAATTTTTATAATAAACTAATAAAAAATAAATAATGATCATAAGCCATTAAATAATAATATAGGAAAAAACATGGAATTTATTCAAACACATATTCTTATAATTTGATTTCTATAGTAGCCAATACATCTCTATCAAGACCATATTAGAAGTATAGGTTCACACACTATATAATATTTCTAGTCATGGTTCACTATGATGGCCATCTTAGTATAATTATTTTACTCCATATACCATCTTGGAAGTCACGGTTCACTCCCATGGACATCTTATTATTCAAGGTTAACTCACAATAACATATTTTTCAATATAAAGAGATATAAATCATTAACCAATGCATTAGAGGGTGATATATGTGATAAAAATCTCATAATAAAATCATATATACGTGTGAAAAAACTCCTAAAATGTAATATAATAATGCAAGAAATTAAATGGGTATCAAAATCATATATTCATGTCATAGCCTATGGAAAACATATTGTCTTTAGAATGATTTCACCAAACTAATAATTTATCAATGATGGAGGTTTTAAAAGCATATAACCGATGAATGTGGAATGGGATTAATATACATCATGTCATAAAAATAAATACCATCATAATAAATAATTTAATATACCATGGGATAATAAACCCAATAAAAAATATGTAACACATAAAGATTACATTGTATATGGGAATTAATTTTGAAATATCATTAAAAAAACATCATGAGGATATTATACATTATCCATTGAATAATGTTTTATAAAATGTAAACCCTTTTTAAAATAATTTTCATGAAAATTAACCTGAAAAATTTAAAAGGAAGGACTGAAAATATTTTGAATGCCATTTTTTCAATTGAAACACATTATTAGAGCTTGAAAAACATTTAAAACCCATTTTCCTTGAAAATTTACATGATAATCTTGATTTTTTTTAAAACTACTTCCTTGAATAAAAATTTTAGGAAATATAAAGAAAAACTAATTTTTTTTAAACCACTTATTTGAAATTGTAATTTTAAAATATTTTCATCAAAAAATATCTTTCTTAAACATCCAAATGGATCTTCAATGAAATAAGTGTATGTAAATCCATACATGTAGTATGAGATAAAAAATATTCTTTTGGCATGGAAAAGGTTATAAAAACTCTTTTACTAGAAATAAATAAAAATATTTCTCTGCAAAACATTTGTAGAAGACAAAAAATAAACAAAATGTCATATAATGGTCATTAGATAATAATAAAATATTCCTAGAATCCCTTTTGAGAAATAATGGTTTTGATAGAACAAATATTTCAGAATGATGAGAGTGGTATGGTTGTATTTCATTAAAATCATTATATTAATAATCTTATATTCAGTAGAGTGGAAAAATGGTACGAATACATGATGAAATCAAGAATTACTATATGATAATATAATTTAGGTGTCACCATGAAATATGTATCATATGATTTAAAAAAAGCATTATCATAAATAGTATTTATATATGATGGTATTGTTTTAATATACTCTTATCATATGGTAACATTTAGTCATAGTATAAGTCACGAACCAGCCTGGGTCGACCTCGAACCAGGCACCCGAACCGATCAGTGGCCTGGCCCAAATGGCGTTCCCAATCCGCATAGGATGGAAACTAGTGACAATCATCATTAAAGTAGAAAAGGGAATGATTTCTCCAAAATATAACCAATAAAACAAAAGGTGGAATGAAATAGACTACCCAATACACATTTATATAAACTAAATTGATCATCACATATAAAAAACAAGAAGTACAACTTAACGATACAACTAAACCAACTAGACCCGATGACAAAATAACATTATGTGACCCTGCTAGTCACTCTCTAACATAACAATCAAAAATCAGTCATGGAGGTTGAACTTATATTTGAAACCTATACAAGGGATAAATCAAAATAAACTATATTTTTGAGTTTGAAAACTTAGTTGGCTAGACCGATAATATATTCTCAATGCACATTCATTAAAATAAATGAAACTAAATTTCTAGTTTGACCAAAAAATATAAATGTATGATTTTCTACATGATTACTGAAAACAAAGTAATCACATTTCCATTATTCATTTCAAAAACTATATTTGTTCAACTAGTGTTCCAAAAAAAATTTGAAGGGAAAAGTGGTGTTTATATTTACATATTTTTACAAAGAGTATTCAAAACTTTTATTTGAAAACCATTTTCATAATAATTAACATTAACATCCCACCACGTTCCAAGAAAAATATTACATAATAAGTCATGTTAGTAATGACACAACATGGGAAATGTAAATGTACATACAAGATTCATATCCATCACTACAAGAAACAAAAATCCAAGTATACTTGGGTGAACATAAGAGATCAAGAACAATTCATAAGAAACCAGTACATGAGACCTCAACCATATTCACACGTTAGAAATGAGGAAATAAAAATGTTCAATACACTCTACCTCCATTTCTTAGGCATGCCAACGTCAAATCCCATAGTAATAAACCCAATATATACACCTACTATGGGCCACTGGTCAGAACCATATCCTACTAGGGTAGAATTAATTATTATAATATTCCTTCATTAAAAAATTTTCCCATGCCTCTAGTATCAAATGGGGGTGATCCAACCGTTTCCATCTGAGCATCCAATCACAACATACATATAATAGTAATTCACAACACACATCACCCCGAGTCACTCCAAGGACCGATCTCATTCCATTAATCAAAAGGAACATAAAGAGTCCTTCCCGAGGCACTCTCATAATGTATCACAAGGATTATTTAGTAAGGAAATACAATCCATTATATACATACAGTCATGAAATGAGAAACATCTATAAGTGGTTTTCATAATAAAAAATTTCACCATTTTCCCAGGGTTTCCAAACGGGCCTTCAAGAGTTTCTCAAAAATTACTTTTGCTAATGGTAAAATTTTTTATCTTAAAAAAGGGTTGAATACTCAAAATTTGATGTAGAAAACCAATTTTATAATTACCTTAAAATAGTTAGGATACACATCCAAATAACTATAATCTTTATAAGGATACCAAACAAAAAATTTTCCGGAAACTCAGGCAAAAACATGTTATAAACCATAATAACATTTGATTATACCACCAAAACCACAATAGACATAACTATAATGAACCAAAAATACAATTTCTCGTAATTTTAATTCATTTATAAATCGATAAAAATCATATTAAATCAAAAATAACACATAAAATCTATCTGTGAAATTTAACAAACACATAGCATGCAGTCTACAACAACACAATCCATTTTATGAATTTTAAAAGGGATACAAAACCAGTTGAATGCCATAAAATTTTACAACATACTGAACACAGTTTAAAAATCCCTAAAACAGGTTCTAAAAATCACCAACCATGTGTGAAAGGTACTGATCATTTAAAAAAACACTTGGTGTGCTCTTTTATTACAAAACAACACTAATTTTCACAAAAATAATAATAAACATCACATTGGAAACCAAATAAAGTTATTGAAGGATTATTGAACAATAACAATAACGGTTAGAGGATAAAAAAACAATAAAAAACATAAATCTTAAGTAAATTAATATTTTCAATGGGAAACCTACAAAAAATCCATTGCGTAATTGAAATGCACACCTGATATAACCATCCGATTGTTTATAAACCATAAAATTTTGGATAATAGCCCCAAACAAAAAAAACCAATAAAAATTAATAGGATAATATAACTATAGGTAGAGTATTACCACAAAATAAGATAAAATTATGAAATAATTGAATAGGAGGAAGCAGGTGAAGAAAGTTGAAGGAATCATAAGTTGGAAACTGAAAAACTCTTCTTCTTCCTTTATATCTACACTCATAGATGAAAGGTAATGACTTGGAAATCTATGTAGAGGCCCATTAGTTATTGAAGAACTAGATGAAGAATATTTGATGGAAAAATATTAAAAAAAGAGTGATTTATTAAATCCCCAAATTACTTCTTCAAATCATGATGATTAGAGAATCCTTGATGATGTTCTCCCTAATACCCAATTAATATGGTCTCCAATGTGGGAAAATCGAACATTGGTGTAGGAAAGGGATCTTGGTCTTTCTTTTGAGGTATAATAAATAAAAAATATTAATAAATGAATATGATATTAATATGAAAAATATTAATATTTTATTAAACTATAAATTAGATCACGGTCTGGCTCAATTCCTAAATATATAACCCAAATCCACCATTATTATGAATTACTAAGGTGTTCCAAAAGTATATGGTGTTTTGAATAGGTCATGGAAGGATATTTTTCTAGTCTAATTATTTAAATAGGTTTAAAATTGAAGGATATATAAATGAAACAAATTTTGTTTTTAAATAAAAAAATGGGCTCATAGTTGGCCCAAATCATGATGTAACCACCCTTTTCTCCGAAAAAATCAAAAAAACCTATCCAGAACCCATGATGAGATGATTAGAAATAAACATAAGATCAAAAATCAACATTAACCTCACAAAAAACTCATGATATAGATCATTATTTCTATCTAACTGGATCAAAATCAAGACATGGAAAATCGGGCATAACACTATACTTTTATGAAAATGATATTACATGGAGAATAGACCACAATCCTTTTTTTGATTTTCATAAGCCGGTTTAATGGGATCCGGTGCCCAGACATACAACCACAAAAACTAATCAAAATGCAGACAAGAAAAACCCACAAACATAAATTACATGTCCTCAAAGCCAAACTCCTCTCCGCATCCCCATCCTGACTCATATTCTTTAGTAGCTGAGGCCGTTTCCCAACCTAAAGGCCTCCAGTAGTTAGCACTTTGAAACTGATTCCCGAGCTACTCCAGAAGGTCCGGTGATTCCCTCTTGGTCACGATATCCTTAAAAAAAGACACAGTCACCTTATCTTTCCTCTTGGAGTTGCAGGAAAAGGTGCTTCAACAGCAACCGGATTCTGCTTCCCACTCTGAACTACATCGTTGAAAGAACGACCAGTAAGTCCACTTACATTCTCTTTTCCTCCCCCGAGGATCTCCCTTCCTTTTCCAGCCCGGTCCCCCAAAACCGAAATAGGATTTGAGTTCTCCATCGAAGGTAGCAACACCCCCACTAAGACAACATTTTCCACAGTCACCGTAGGAACATCAATCAAGGTACCATCAGCCTGCTCTTCCTGTCTCCTAACAACTTCCACCTGAGTAGAGCTCCTCCCCTCAGGACAGTTGACATCCAAGGACAAGCTAGCAGGACCTTGAACTCTGTGTCCCTCTTGAAGAGCCTCCATAGCCTCCCCTCTGACCAAAATAGCTCCGATCTCCAAACATCCAACCGGCTGAGCCTCTGAGACTTCCTCACCATTCATCTCACCTGAAATACCATCCTCTTCCAGGAACTCACTCATTACATCATCATTCAATCTACCAAATATATTACTCAATGATAGAAAAGGAGGAGCCAGAGGATCCAAACCCCCAGACTTCTTAGTACGATCCATGTTCGAGATAGTCTCAAGATTCTTCTCAACCGAAGCTCTAACACCAAGATTACTCTCACAAGTCACCTTACAAGCCTTAGTTGATTTACCATCCAAATCCGAGTTAGCCACCTCAGAGCACCTTCCTATGAAAGTATACTCCATCAGCCTCAGTTCAGAACCCAACTTTTCCTCTGAAAGAGAATCCATATCCCTACGCAAAGAAAAAGACCTCCCTTTACAATTGACCTCCCTCAGCCTAGGAGGAAGTCCCCTTCGGAAAACCTCATCTGAATGCCCCAACCTCCTGCAAGAATTGAAAAAATCTATCCAATCCTCATAAACAACTCGCTTTCTATAGTGGTACTCTACACCAATAGTGACAAAAACAAAATCAAAATGAGTACGAGACGTATCTATCTCAACGCACACTCTGGGATTCACTGGATGACAAAGTGCCCCAGTTCGACTATCAAAGCACAGATATCGGCCTACCATATTTCCATGCATCCTAATAATTGAAGGGTTTTTAAATGGTAGGGAGATTTTAGGGAAACATACCCAAACCGCAATTGAAGGGGAGTCCCGTTTCATGTGAAGGTCGAAGGACCATCGAAGGAGAATAAAACGTGATCCCTTGTAGAAGCGAGGGGCCCTCGACCACGCTTGAATGGGATCAGCATCCGACACAAATTGAATCATTATCTGCCTATTATCGAGTAAACATACCTCTTCACATTTTGGAGATCCCACGATCCGAAAATGAATCGGTCCAACTCATCCAAAGAAGGCCTCTTGTCATTGAATCGAGCTATAAGAGTGAGGTTTAATAGGTTAGATGATTCCAAAAACTTAGTTGAAGATAAGGGGAGATTCGACACCCTGTCAACCAGATCTTGGAAATTAGGGTTTAGAGAAACTTTTGGGAAAGGAGGGAGGAAATTAGGGTTGGATAAATGATGGAATATCCCCACTCTCTCAAGGAGGGAGGAAATCATTAAAGTATTGATTTGGTAACTTTTGAATAAAACAAAAATGATAGAAATTTATTAAAATGGTTTTTTAAATAGCCACATATTTTTTCATAAGAGGAATATAACAAATTTTTGGGTAGTATATATACAACAAAAATAATTTAGAGGTGAATACGTCTTGTATCTCATGAAAAAAGAATGAAATAAAATTCTCTTACATTGTGTATTGAATATCTTCACACTCATAAAAGATTTATATTAAATGAATGTATGTTTATTATAAATATTTTATAGAAGAATATTGTTATATGTTATAACATATATGCTTCGATTATGAATTTATATTACCCACTGGATAACAACTCAATCTTGATATTTCATTTCTGGTAATATCTTTTATGTTCTTCGTGTCTGTCTTAATTTATAAAATCTACAGTCCTAATACTTATACCACGATTTCCAAAAAGTAAACAACAATATAAATATCATTTATATTCATTATAACTATGTTATAATTATTTATAGGATGTCTATGTAGGATGTGGAATGGACCGTTCATGCATACGGTTGGCCGTATGTACACAAGAACATTGTTTCCATTTTATTGTTTTATAAGAAAAATAAAAAGTAAATTACATATATTTCTATAGTTATTTTTATATTTAATTATTCCAGTTTCATTATTATATCATTTAAATCATATAAGAGTTCCAAAAACTTTCTTAATATAATAAATTTAGTGTGTGAATAAATAACATCCCTTTTAGTGGTTGGTAGTCTACATTTCCTCAGATGAAATTATCATATTTACCCAAGATGGAATGTTTAAAGTTAAATTATATAAAATATTTATAGAAGATTAAAAGAATAATAAGTTTCATAAATATTATATATAAATACCATCCGCATATCAATATCCACTATGAGAGCTGGTAAAGGAAGAATAATCCATCACCATTTTGTGAGACAGTAGTTCATTATGCATATAAACAATATGTTCATCACACATTAAATGGATGCGTGAGTATGTATAAGTCAAAATTTTAAAATGAAAAAAATACTCCTTATATTGGGGATAATGGTTTGTTTACAATAGTAATTTAATAAAGAGAGTTTAGGAGAAATATATTGAATATAAGATAGAGGATGTTGAGGAGGATGTTGTATCTTCTTTGGGAAACTCTTTTTGGTTTTCACCAAAATAAAAACCAAAGGATTACTTCTATCAAAAGGGAGTCCTCAATGGGGATGGTAGTGATGATGAGGAGATAATTATGTATATATTATATGATAAAATGTGGTTTTATATGTGTTTGGAAGTCATATGAGAGGACACAATTTACAGTGGAGGTTGAGTGTCACTCTTATATTATTTCTTAAAATGGAAAGTACACACAAATGTTACTTATTTCATGTGGGTATAATAATGAAACCAAGAGTAGAAAAAGAAGTATAGGTTAGAAATATTGCTATAAAATGGATTTTGGACATGTTTCATGGTCATATTTGGCCTTAACTTTAGGGAATAGTCCCTTGATAATTTTAATGTAATATTAATAATTTTATTTTATTTTATTTACCTTAATAATATTTTGTTTAAAAATATTATTTTATCATATTAGGTAATATTATTATTTTAATTCCAAATATGGAATCCATTTTTCCTAATTCAAATCACATAATTGATTTAAATTATGTTAAATTTAATCCTATATATTTGATGAAAAATTAGTGTTTTAAGGTAAAATAATTCCCAGTTTTTCTTGGTTTTTATAAACAAAATCAATTTTAAATTTATTACAATTAATTAAATTAGTTAAATTTATAAAAATTTCATGGAAATTGAATTAAAAAAAATTAAAATCAAATGTAACCTTATAAATAAATTTTATGAAAAAGAAGTTTTGGGTTTAATTTTTGTATTTACCACTATCAATTACAAATGATACTTCATAGAGTAATAAAAAAACATCAAGATAATTTTTTTTTTCTATTTTGATTAAAAAATATATTTTATCATGATTTATAAAATTTATAGATGTTCCAAAATATAAATTTAAAATGGGTTGGTCATAAAAAGGTGGTAAAAAGGAATTAATAAAAATATTGGCTTTTATGAGTAAAATTGTGTTTTTCGTTATTTTATGACTATATAATCTATTGGATGAATATGAAAAATATTTCATTATATATATATATATATAAATTAATATCATTCATTAATTATAATTAATTTTTTTAAGATCAAACTACATTGAGAGGATAAAAAATGTTTCAATAAAAATATTCCCTTTGTATTCATTTAGTTTGTTGTAACTAATGAATTCATTTTATGCTTGTATAAAGAATAGGTTTTAATAATTTTGTTAATATTATTTCATCCTATTACTTAATCTATAGGTTATTTCATAGTGTATTCAATAATAATATTTTCATAATATATTTTTTCAGTAAAACATTATCTTCCATGTTATGCTAGGCATCAAGGAATGTCAGTATATCATATGTTGAATTCAGTGTTCTGGGTGGATATATATAACCATTATATTTCATTTAGTGATGTTTTAACATGTCATTTAGTATAATTCATGCCAAAAACATTTCTTTGATGTAGAAAAACAATATTAATTATTTCATGAAGTGAAAATAAAAAACAATGATAAATTAATTAAAAACATATTACACAAAATATTAGGGTATTAAGTATTGACCGGGTAAATGATATATAGTGGATAATTCATTATTTATAATTTCATATTCATAAATGGAAATAGATGCATCAAACAAGTGACAGTTGATGTAGGTCATCACTAATATGAACATGAAATGTGAAGACCAATGTGATGTTACAGTTCTCATTCATATTTCATTTGTTATGGATTTGGTAATGATATTTAAATATTAATTTATATTTGATGAAAAGTGTATATTAATGAGTACAAAACACAATTATGGGGAGATAATTGAGGGTTAAAAGCTGGATGAGAGTTCAGTGTTGTGGTTCATAAATCGGATTTCCCTACCTACAATGTGTCTAGAATAACATTATTTTGCTTACAATAATTCAATATTGGTTTTTAATCCTTGAAAAAGAAGGTTATATAAGTAATTGTAAGCATAGTTTTGGTGGATCAGTATGAACATAAATGTGGTTGAGTTTGTTTTGAGGTGCTTAACATAATAGAAAATTAAGCCAGAACATCAACAACTAGGAGGTTTATTATAGTCTTTACCAATTCCAGTTTGGAAATGGGAACATATATCCATGTATTTTTAGATATTCCCTGAAATAATTAATTTAAAGCATGAATCCATATGGGTGATAGTGGAAATTCTCATAAATTCATCCCATTTTTGGCATATCCCTAAATATCATATGATAGAATACTTTTCAAAAATATATATTCGAGATGTTTTAAAGAGGCATGGAATACTATTTTCAATAATTTCATATAGATATTGGAAAATTATTTTTCATTTCTAGAAATCCAATATGAAATTCCCTAGGACATAGTTGAATATGAGTGTGGTGTATAACTCTCAGACTTATAGCCAATCTAAAAGGTGGATACAAACATTGGAAGTCATGATTCTTGAAAGTGTAATGAATATTTGTGTCTCATGGGAAGATAAAATACATTGGTGTATATCCCATATGAATATATCTATTAGGACCTGACTCATGTAGAAAATTTTGAATAATTGTATGTGTGTCATTTTTTTTCACCCCTTTTTGGAGTGGTAGAAGGTTATACATTACTTATTTGGATGATCATTGTCTAAGAAATAGATGCTAAGATTAAGGTGATCTAGAAACTAATGGAAACTACTTAGATTCATCATAAATAATATGTGAATCATCATTGATGCTATTTTTCCTTTAAAGTGATTTATCTAGATTTCTTGAGGATTTGTCTAAGGCTTGGACATTGTCATTTTTGGAAGTAGTTCATGTTATCCCCTTGATAAAAAGCCCCTTTTGAGATACTTGAATGGGTTGGTGAGGTGGTATATCAATTGTCGTTACCATCACAATATATAGTGTGGTTCAAAATGTGTTTTATGTATCTTAGTAGAAAGGTATCAACTAGATACCAACCATGTGGTTTAATGGGTTCACATTGACCTCAAGTCATATTCTTCGTTGGTGCACATTCAAATGCAGATATTTGATATGTAAGAGAAAGTGTTTCATGGAAAACAATAGTTTTTATGCCGATATTGTGGATAATTAATTAGATTCATGAAGAGAAATGGGAGTGGGATTATAAAATTTTTGATAAATGGATTGAAATCTTTGAAAACAACTGTGATTTTCATTGTTATTGGGACATAATAGCCAATGGATAGATAACATATCACCCCTGTATTCAGGTAAGTAATTATTAATATATGTATTATTAATTATGTATTATGTTTTAATGATGTTTGGGAGGGCTTAAATAACAATTTTAAATATTTGGGTATTTTTAATAGGTTCACATTTTGAGTAATGTTATAGGAATACATGTAAATCATATAGGAAACCATTCATAATGAGATAGGGGATAAGGGGAAGTTCTATGGGTAGGAACATGATTTTTCAAAACCATGTTGACACCAAGGATAAACTATGGAATGTTAGATAGTGGTATTTTTAAAGGTTAGTGAGTGGTTTGTCTAACAATGTTGAGAAACCATGCGAGGTCTGTATTGAGGTAGAGTCTAGAGAATGGTTAGTGAACATTTATCATAATCATGAAACTAAACATGCATGATTAATAAATATCATCAAAATGTGGACCATGATTATGATTTGGAATTATCCATTCCATTAACTCCATTTTGTCCATAACTCAAAAATTCATCCCCTTAGTGGATTTTGATCTTACATAATTATAGAGTGGATCTAAAAGATTCTTTAGGTAGTTGGAATTTGTATTCCCTTGGTAAGTCCTCATTTTTTGTATTTTTTGGTGGTATTATTATATCTAATTCCCACACTCTTCTAGTTTCTTGGATCTATTTTTGCTGTGTATTGATGTTTTGTTCTAGTAATGTTTATATTATTTGTTTTCGGTGTTATAGTGATAGATCTTTGGTGGTTTTTGTTGATTTAACCTGGTTATTTTGGTGTTTTAGTTATATTATTTGATTACCCAAATAAATCCTAATGTATGTGGATTCCCTCTCTACTCCTCCACCTAGAAAATGAATACTTCATTTAAAATTGGATGTTTCGAGGGAAAGGTATTTTGAAATTATTTTTAAATGATTGATCGAAACCATCTTTAGTGATGGTTCATGGTATTGTTAAAAAATATGTGTTTTTAAGAAAGAGAAAATGGTATAATAATTTTAAAACATATATTTTATTTATTCATCTAAATGTGTTTATAATAAAAAAATTGGTTTTATTTTATTTTTTTTTCAGAACAGTTTTCAATGCAATTGTAGTTTTTTTTGAAACTGGTAGTTAGTATGGTTTTTAATAAAAGTGAATTTTTATTTAAATGTATTAAATATTTGTTTTGAAATTGGTTTTTGAATAAACAGTTTTTTTGTCTTCACATTCATTTAGGATGGACAAGGGTATGAAGTTTCCACCATAATTTTTGGAATGGAAATTGGTATGAATATTCCCCTTTTGAAATGGTTCATTATGTAATGTCTTAGTGAATGGATGACTCATCAATAATGAGTATAGAGGGGTATATCATTTCATGCATGGTTAGAAGTGTGGATATGTTTAATGAAATGTATTATGCCAAAATGAAATTTTTGAAATGGTTTTAAAGCATTATTGGTTTATTTTGACAAAAAATTATTTATAATGATTTTTTTTGATATTGAACTAGTTGGATTATTATAAACTATATTCAATTGTTTTATTTAAATTGAATATTCTAAATTTTATAACATGTTATATCCCTGTGTTTGGGTTAGGGATGTCATTTAGAGACATCCTACATATTTTCATTACTCACCTTTGTGTTGTGAGTTTGATTATTTTTAATATATTGTTTATTGACATAAGAAAAAGGTAAAGTATCACACTTAATTAGTGGTACATCATTGTACTGGAACTATTTGGTGATGTTGGAGAACTATTCATGATTGGAGCTGTGGAATCACAACTTAGAGTTTTTGAGATTATGTATATTTTCTTATCCTCAATTTAATTTAATATTTTGGTTTCATTAACTATGATAATATTTTGTAGTTTTGTTTTGATATATATTATATTACCTTGAGTTTTTTTTATTGTTATCACGCATCATGTAATGGTAAATTAATTATGGAATTTTTTTTCTGTTTTTTTATTTTTAAAACACAACTCTACCCAATCAATTCATGATGCCCATGGAATTTATTTTCAGCATTTGGGGTCTTGAGGATGTAGCTTAAGGCTATGTAATATATGTTCCCATTCTCAAGACAATGAGGATGTGTGAGATGTTACAGTATTTTACACTTTAAATCGTTTTGTTATTCTGAAAACCTAAATATTTATCTCCATCATCATAATTTATGTATAATAATTTATGAAGGAATAATTATCTTCAATTTTTACACAATACTGATTGATAAATTATTTAATTATTGGATTAATGAAAAAATGATATTTAAAATATTAAAATAAATATAATTTGAGATCAATAATATGATCAACGAGTTTAATATATTTCATCAAAATTATAGGGGTATGCAATTATTTTAAAATTTATATGTATTATCATTATATTATTAATGTCAATGTAATTAATTGTTTTAAATATTTATATTAATAATAATTTAATAAAAATATTTTTTTATTTAATGATTAAAAATTCATAAACATCATAAATTTGGATATTTAATTAACATAAGTTTTAAAATATCAACCATTTTAATTATATGATTTTTTTTTTCTTTTTATGAAAACTAAATTACAACTGATTAAGTGAAAATATATATTTTCGTTGTAATAGTTAAAGAGCATAAATAATACATAAAAGAAGAATGAAAGTGTAATAATGTATGATTTTTTTTTAAATTTTCTTGGATATGTCTACATCGAAACATATTAATATTATATTTTATACCCCTATATTTTAACCCATTTTAATTATTAATTATGTTATATTATTTTAATATTTATTGAAATTCCAAGAGTTCCACTACCCTATTTTATAAAAGCGATATTATTATATTTGTTTATTCACACATAAAAAACCCATTTAGATTGGATAAAAATTTTTCTAATAAATTATTAGAATCTCTACCTTAATTCATGAATAATTTCTTTGTTATAAAACATATCCCAGGGTCTTACAGTTTTAAGAATAATAGGTTTTCAAAAAAACAGTTACAGTTTTTGTCGGAAAGTTTTAGATTTGGTTAATCTTCCAAATCAATCAAAACATTTTCAGAAAATATAAAATAATAACTCCATTATAATTCATATACTAATAATTTATTAACTTTTTCATCACCCATGTCCATATCCTCTTCAAAAAAAAATATAATTCATCATCAGTGTGTACGAAGAACTACAACATTAAGAACCGAAGCCATCTGTTTACATCCATACCTCCCAAAAGAAGTTTAGATTTTTGAATTAATGAATATATATTATATTAATATAATATTTATATTTTTAAAAACATTATATATAACATTAATTTATTATATTTCAATGAATATAAAAAAATGACAACATCATTCATGCGTATATGTTGACTACCACCTCCTAGAAGAGATTCAATTCATTTTTGAGGACCACATCACATTGATGATATATATAAATACATGTAATGAATTTATATCAAATTTATGATATTTATATTATTATTTGAATGTAATATAACACTACCCTTCTTCACATAATGTTCATTGAAAATGGAAATGTAACTAATGCTTATTTACGACATGTTGTCTCCATGATTGTAACATAGTTCAATTATTATAACCATATGTAATGGATGAATGTATTATTATATTTCACATATAATTATTTTAATTATATCATAATTAATATTATATATATGGTTGAACAATGATCAATCATATCATATTTAATGGATCAAAGTCATTTTTTATTGATGTACTAAATGCCGTCAAAACATCTAACATAAACTTATGAGAATAAGTAATAGTATATAACATAGAACTAAGTGATGTAAAATGATTAATAAACCCTAAATTTATTCTTAATAATTCCCGAAATCAATATAAATTTATTATTTTGGAAGATACTGTATATACATGATGTTTTAGACTCAATGTAATGGAATTTACTTTAAAAATTATATTTTTGATGATTCCCTTAAATATCAATTCTTCTCCCATGTCCATGATTTCAAAAAATGTGTTGGAAAACGATTATATTATTAGCATATGACTATTTAAATTAATTTTTTTAATTTTTTTTAAAATCCTTTATTAATGGATTCTTTTTTAAATTTTACAAAAATGATTCATTATGAATTTTTGTCAAAAATATTGATAGAATGTATTTTGTTAAAAATAAATAGTATGGGTGGATCTTCTGACCATCATGATTATGAAAGTATTTAGTTATTCATTTATACATTTTCATATATATTTTAAAATAAATGTGTTTTTGTATTATGTACATAATTTTCATTTTAAAAAACTGATCTTCATCAAGAAATGTGTTTATGCTACAAAAATTATTTATCTAAGATTATATGATGGTTCTAAATAATTTTTTATGATGATAGGTGATTTCATTAAAGACAGAATATGGATGGGTCGTTGATATCCACCAAATTCATTGGGTGGGTTTTAAGCTGTCTTTAATGGTTATTCAAGTTGTAACTATGGTTGTTACTCCATGTATAACAACAATGGTTATTTCAAGTATAGCCAAGAGGGTAATTTTATTTGTAGGTATGATGGTTACTCCATAATTATGTTTAATAAGAGAATGATTCCACATGCTTCTAGTATTATTTAATTATTTTTTTTCATTATATAATTTTTTCACATTTAATTTTTTATGATTATGTTATAAGTAAAGAACATGACACATTTTAATGTTGAAATGTATAACTTTGTGAAAACAATTTTATATGTCTAACATGTTTGTAGAGAGATTTGTTTTGAGTTTTATTTTGTTTTTATGATTCCTTTTGAAAAAATTTATTGAAGATTCTTGGAATAAAAAGTAAATAATTCATTAATAAATTTTTTATTTTGATCATAATGTTTATTTTGAAAAATCAAAATGATTATAATTCTCCTGAAATAACATATTCTTAATTTAATATTATGTCCGATACTAATATTTTTCATGATCATTGCATGTATTTAAAAAATAATTGTTTTTAAGGATATGTAACTGAAAAAATATAAATCATGTTGATTTTTTTGAATATTTCTCATGAAATAAAATAAGGTTTTATTATTAGGAATTTTGATTTTTGTGAAAATGGATATCTTGTATATGTATAGACTTGAAACGTATGGGGTTACCATGTATATATTATGTCCCAATTCATTAAAAAATTAAATAAATATCCTTGGGATTTGGATAATGTGATTTAATTTTTGAATTCACATGAATATGTAATTTAATAGGGTATTTTCATAGATTGATATAATATACATGATCTATATCATTTTCCATCAATTGTTAAATTAAATGACCTCTTGTGTATATATATATACAGCCGCCTCTATATAACAATATGATTAATTTTCCATCCCCATATATTATTTATGGTTATTGAGATATATTTATGGTTTATATAGAATTTTAATTAAATAATTTCTATTATGGAATAAAAATATATTATCTTTCATCCTACCATCCAATCTGCTAGAATAATGATAATGCCACTCATGCATAAGTGTTGGAAACAACCTCAAGAAAATTATTTTATTCAATATCTATTTCATATTTTAATGATAATAATAACAATATATATTTAATATATATTAATTTTATGATATAATTGTTATTCTAGAAAATTGAATTACATTTTATCTTTCTTCTACTACCACCAACAAAATGTTAAATTATTACTCATCGATATTTGTAGACTCCCATCTGTAATAATTAATGTACTTAATTTATCAGTACCTATTTATATGAATGTAATGAAGAATGAATATAATTAATAAATATGATATTTATGTTATTATTTTTATTTAATGGATAATGAAACCATTAACAAGGTGCAAGAACCAGAACAATCAAATCAATACATTATAAGAAAACACACTTGATGTCATCCAAATATTTTTTTTAAAATTTAAATTTACAATTTAATGAAAAATGAAAAACACAATGGAATTAAAAATAATAAATTATATATGAATATTTTTTGGAAAATATTTATAAAAAATATATATTTATTATATATGATGTCTGAATGAATATGAAGAAATAAGAGACTTCAAGAAGTTCATTCTCATCTTCCTTTTGATTTTACAAGACATCTACCACATTCTAGAAATTTTTCATTAATATGGTGGATATACTATCCATTTGATATGATATATAATTAATATATTATTTTCTTAATTATATAATAATGTCATCTTATTTCATTAAAGGGGTATATAATATCATGGTATTTAAAGCATTAAGTGTATTATCTAAATACAAATTTTCTTTTTTGGGACCGTCTATGGTAAATTTTCCTTGGGTGAAATTTTATTGACATTATCCTTTAAAACCAACATATTTTTTTTTTAAAATCATAATTTTGGAAATATTTTTTATTAATAGTTAACTCACGTTAGGTCTTAATATTATATAGAAATTTTTTTTATAGAAATTAAAACATTATCTCTTTTTCCATTGATGAAAATTTTTATCCATTACAATTATTTTCAGAATTATTTTACATATGTTTTTACCCCAACAAGGAATGTTTTATAAAGTAAATTTTCAATTACTATAATAATATTTGTCAATATTTAATTGATTTTTATTATAGAATACATTGCTAAAAAATAAGTATTCATTTTTTTTATAATTTATGAATGTAATGTTTTCATTATATATAAAATATTTAAATTTTTTTCTTATTATCAGAACCATTAATTTATTTGAATATTTTTTATTTTTTTCCATTTCTTTAGTAAAAAAAATATCAATACAATAGAAATTTTTAATTTTACAGAAATAAAATTAGAATGTTATTTTTTATGACTTAAATGATTTTTTTTAAGATTATTTTATTTCTATTTTGAACTTATTAAATATATTTTCTTGTTTTCTAAATTGTATTTGCGCTGTTTTCTTATGATACCCTATTATTTTATCTTTAGATTGTTTATAAGGATGTAGTAATTGACATGAAACTCAATTTCATTCAATGGGTTGATTAGTCCATCATGAATTCTCTTATGATAAGGATTATTACATGATTATGAAACCTATTTTCACTTCCATAGTCTATGATCTGATGATTTGATAAATATATTATGATTTTATGGAATATATATAAGGGTATAATGATTATATCATGGGTGGTTTAGTGATTATATATACATCCAATGAATTGGGACATGAAGAAAAAGTCATGTCGATAAAAGTTATACATTAGAAGATAAAAGAGTTGACTAGGTAGTATTTTCTATCATATATTTAAATACACTAGTAATTTATAGTATTGGTAGTGAAGCATGAGTTATGAATTATATCAATAATTTTATTACAAATTTAATGCCTCAAATATGTGACCATATCATTTAATTGTTATATTCTCCCATAGATACAAAATTTGGATTTTCATATGACTAATGTATTCTGACATGTAAAAAAATATTCCATGTCTAATTATAATGATCTATGAATTTTTGGGAATGATTTTATATTATTATAGTCATGTTTACATTAATTTATTCTAATGTTATTCTAAAAAAATATTAGTCACTGATATCTCTATTATTTACTCTTATTGAGAATCTGGGATCACACATTATTATGTTTTAAATTCCCATGGCCAGGAATAATAATTTTAGGGTGGTTATCTATAGAATTGCTTCAACTATGATAAAATATATAAGAGATGATTAAGAATAGTCGTGGTATATGGAAAGTTGGGTATGATAGAAAAATGATCACTTCATGATATATGTAGTGTTATTTAATATATCTTAATGATTCAATAATACTATAAAAATTAATGTCTATTTGGTATAAAAGGTGTGTTTTTTTTGATTATTTATTAAGATTTGGATAGATTAAATTACGACATGTGTATTAGTATGAAATACAAAACTAAAAATTTTATTTATTCATCCCTATGTCATGGAGTAAATGATATAGAATATTAAAAATAACATGTGGATGTTTTTGACATCCTATATGGAATGATTACCTAACATTTTAATTACAAGACATGATTTCAATAGATTTATGGGATTTATCTAATACAGATACATGTTCATGAGATGATATACCATATTGAACCCTTAACCATGGAATCACATGGAGTATGTTTTGGTAATGATGTAATAGGTAGAAAGTTTTGGGAATATATTATTAGTTAGGAATTATTGGAGCTAAAATGGTTACCTTGGGTTATGTATAGACTATAAATATAGATTTTATTGTATGTTGATGATCTTGGTTTCATTTTTTCTCTCACATATATTGTTTTTTTCTATAAATTTTTTCATTTTTCTAACTTAGGTATTCCACATTTGGATTATTTGGTTATTGTAGCTAGTTATATCTTATGTGTGAAATTCTAATTGATGGCGAGAAAACTCTATTTTTTATTGAAAATTAAAATCATCTTTTATAATTAATTTTTTCAATATTATTATGAATGTTATTTTCTACGATTACCCATTATTATTTACAATACCAAATAAATAAATAAAACATATACAGTCTTATTACATGATGACACAGATTTCTATGAAAGATATACAGATATATTTTAGGAATAACATTTACATCTTTAACCATAAACATATTACCATGAGGGATTTCATTCTAATTTTTTTAACTACCAAACATATTTATATGATGTATATTCCATTTATATATATATATATATGAAGTCAAAAGTATAGTATATCATCAAATAATTTTCCTTCAGAGACTCAGAGTAAGTTAAAATTTTATTTTACTAATGAAGAAACCTTCATAGAGGTATTGAATATGAGGAAAGTAATGTAGGGAGACTATTCCCATCAATAATTTTAGGAGTCACAAATCTCTATAACAAATGATATAGGGATTTCATTATATGTGACATAAATGAATCCCATTGAATGACTCAACCATTTATAGTTCACCCTTACTATATAAAATATCATCTACATGATTCATAAATGATTAATTTGTAGTAATTGAACTTACATATTAATTAGGTATGGGGATTTATTATTTTAGTCTCATATCAATTGTAGAGGGATAATTGAAAATAAATTTACAATCATATCTACCTTGATATAATACATGATATTATATATTCTAAAATATTAACTAATATATTTATATAATCTCATAATGGGACAATAATTTCATCACTAGAAATGAGTAATTCCCAAATCTAAATAACTGATTACGATTCAAAGTCATAGATTAGTGTTTTCACATCCCCTACCCAACAGAAAAATGGTTTCTGGCATAAGGGAACCTGTTAGGTGGATGGAAATTGAGTTAATGTATTTTAAGGTTATTATACAATAATAATTTTTTACTCTAATAACCTATCAACTTATCCAAGAATATGTAATCATATTTTAGATGGGGGAGCGAATTGAAATTGTGTGTGAGAATTATTTTTTAACATCCTTTTAGGACTACATATTTATTTTATGTGATGATGTGTTAAATGAAAGTAATGTTTATAAAAAATATTAAACATGAATCTAATAACCACCAATAATATATGGAGAGTATTATTTTATAACTTGTCTATGGATAGGTAATAATCTATAAATTCTTATAAGTTAGTGAATAAGTGTTAAATTCTATAAGAATTTCCCAATAAATATGTTGAAACTACTAGATATCCAGGAATATCTAAAAATCTCAATAAGAGTATGAATGAAATTTTCTACATGTTGTTATTGACCATCACAAAAAATTCTCCATGATGAATAATTAGACTACAAAAGAACATATTCTTTAATCAAGAAATACAAGAAAATGAATTAGGGAAAATTTATTGACTTTGTTGTTCACAAAATTGTACAACACCTCACATGTGGTTCATGTCTCAAAAAAACATGTTGAAAGTACATATAATCATGGAGTTAATTTATAATATAAAAATGTAAGGGAAATTTCTCATTCATATATTTATATTCCTCATTCATCCAATATATATAGTCCCAATACCCTTTCTTATGTTATCTCAGCAACTAAGTTCTCCTCTTGGGCATTGCAACCCCAAAGTTGAATTTTCACCGTTTTTAGCTGGAATGATGGGAACACCTAAGGGTCAAAAAATTATTATATAAGTATATTATAGTGTTAAGTAAGGAAAATGTAATTTTTTCCATATTAAAATTCAAAATTATAATTTCCAATGGTTAGATTAGTCACGAAAAGTTATCTCCCTCAAAAATTGAACTATTAAACATAAATAAGTTTTGTTTTGGATTTTTGGGTCTATGGATATAATTGGGTCCTAAAAGTCCAAATAATTTATTCATCATGTTATTAATATAAATTAATCAACATAAATTGTAATTCCCTTGAACCGTTATGGTTCCTTTTTTTAAAAAATGAGATTGATATGGGAATAATCCCTATAAGTCGTTAGGTTATTATCTACACAATTATATTTATGAAAAAATGATCTTATTATCTATAATGTTTTCCAAGAATGGATACCAATGATATAAATCATTTTTATAATATTATTATCAGATAAATTAAATTATTTAGGTACCCAAAATTCTGACGGGTGGTTTCAATGAATTTATGTTAATGTGTTTATGGGTTTCCGATCCATCAACAACCATCTTTAATATAGAATTTAATAAATTAATTTATTATAATAACCTTAAGAAGTTATTCGACATCATTGAAAGTATTTTTGATATAATAAATCAATTAATAGATTATTTGAAATAAACCATGATACATATTTTATTAATTTTATTGTCCAAAATTAATGGATAAAGGTTCTTCTTAAAATTCATTTAAAAATTAAGTAATATCATCATCCAATTATTTCCCCATTTTTATGGAAAAAGACACTCTTTATCTCCCATTAAAATTAACTAATTTATGTGTTATTAACCATGTGGGTACTAGTATTATTAAAGATGTCTAGAGTATCACCACATGCACTAATGATCTTTATAAATTGGTATATATGTTAAAAAAATAATTCAAACTCATTAAAATTATGATAATGTGACTTTTAGATATATTTAGTAAGACAAATAAACGCATAAAATGGATTTAGATAAAATCCAAATATATTATAATGATACATTTGAAATATCTAATTTTAATAATTGTATTTATATGTCATATGAACTAAATAATGTTCCCTACTCTAAGAAGGGATTACTCATTAATATCAAATGGAAAATGGAGGGGGAACAAAACACATAATTATTATACAACCATAAAATGTTTTCTAATGTTTTTAATCCTATCCATTAAATAAAATCTCACAATGATTCATTCTATAACAATATATTTATCATAATGTTACATTTGGATTGTTATATTTTTCCCTTTAAAGACAATTCAAAGGAAAATAGAGGAAACATGAGGGACTGTATTCCAATAGCCATTTTAGAGTGTTATAAATTACAGATAACAAAATTAGTTGACCTAATGAAAGTCAATATTGATTTGTTTCCCTCTTTATCCTGTATGTATTCTCTAACAATATGGGTTTAAAATTATATTTTTCAAAGATTATAGGGATATTGTTCTATAGAGAAATCCATAAGATGATTCACATATCCATTAAAAATTACATCATCCTTAATTGAATAAAATCTAATATTATTTATTTTATTGAATAGAAAATATTGATAACTCCAAAAATTTGTTCATTTATACTTTCATAACAAGAAATATACTTAATATCCTTATGAAAATAATGAAATCAAACTCAATATGATCAAAAATATTTTCTTATCTAATAATCATCCTACATTTTTTTCATGGAATTATCATTTATGATTTCTTAATTACTTATTCTAGATAAATAATATTTTCGATAAGTCCACTAAAATGTAAATCATTTCTTTCCGGATGGATGGCATGAGTCCTTGGTGAAAATTAACTAGAGCTTCATGTTTGAGGTCACGTGTATATTTGGATTCCATGATTCTTCCAATTACAAGATGATGAAAATAATTGAATTGGAGATACTCTATAATTTATGTAATCACTCTACTAGTAGATATTTACCATGAACTAATGGTTCTTTTCATGGATTTTCCATTTAATAAAGGAAATTTATCATCTTTTGAGAAAAAATGTGTTTAGAGGCTCTAATAATATTAAAAGAAGTTACAACAGTCTAACAGATAGAATTTAACATTTTTTCCAATATGTAAGTGGTATTAGATCAGTAGGTAGAGTTTTAAAGTATACACACTCATCATTTAAAAATCCTTTATTTTCATGTCTATAATAAAGAGAAATGGATTCCCCAAAAACAAGGGTAATAAAAAAATTCATTGATAAAATATTTTCAAAACAATTGGAATGACTAGCCATAAACTTCCATGAGAGTTAAATTTTACCATGACTAACTGTATACACAATTGTGGTGGAGTAACATTCAAAAAATATTATTCATATTCATTTGAATTTCCATTTAAACAATATCGACGAACTAAATCAGTTCTACTTACATAGAAGTGGATATACCATAAGGGAGATGGATTAATTCAACCAAATCAACATTACCATATCTAAAGATCAACCCATATCCAATTGGTACAAGATTACCATTCAATGAACCATATATGTTAAAAATATATTATCCATCAAGGGTGTTGTCCAAAAATCCAAAATAATTCCATGATAGGGAAGGAAGTTACCAGGAATTATTTGACATCTCAGCCTTGTGGGGTCACTGACTATGTTGTTGCAACATCCAACCTATAGTAATGTTTGCATAGTGTATGGCCAAAAAACATATCATTTGATAACTTAGAATTGATGTTTATCTGATCAGGTATTATCAAGATTATTCCTCACCATATTAAAGTCACAATCTCCATTTATGACACCCTATGTAGAATTTTTAGTTGATTATAACTCAGGATGTTGTGAAAGTCATGGGGGAAACTCAAAAAAGTTTCCTATGTGATTGATTAAGGTAAATGAAAATGAATATTAAATTCTATTGATAAGTGATGTTTTGGGAGCCTAAAAAATATGACCAACATATTTTCAAATATGATAACTGAACACACATCTTGCGTAGAGGGAGATTCCAAGAGACTGAAGATTAGAATCAACAATAACATTTTTGAATGAAATTCTCTATAGTATGGTAAAACTGTATGGGGAAATACAATTTTTGTGGAAGTCACCAATCCATTTATGTGTACCATATATCAGATTATTATAAATGTACATAGAGTTCAATAGTCCATTTAAAGATGGTTACAAAATTAACATGTCCTCCTAGTTCCTAAACTCATAATTTTAGGATATTGATTTGATTTCTCCCCATAATTAATCAAGATTTCCCAGTTGATCTCTTATTTAGATGTTGGTATCAGTACCTCTGTCAATGTGTTTGGTCATTTGAATCATGAGTGATCTAGTCCAATTATCTTTCAAAAACCATAGAGATGAGTGATAATTCACCATCCAATGAGGGTTCTGCAAAATTTTATTAATGAATATCTTCAGACAAGGCCTTGTGGAGGATTCTATGTTTCTCTAATTTCCTATATTCAATAATTCCAGATATCTTGATTAAAGAAGAAAAAGGGTTATATTTTTTATTAATGAGTCTCAAAATTATTTGGACTCTAAATAACTACATGAAAAGTACATGAAATTTTATATCATTTCCTCAATGTGCCTAAGTCTTGAATCATTACATCCAAGAAATGGTAATGAATTTTCATTATCCAAATCTAATTCTCCTGATTTTTTTGATTGAGGTTTATATTAATTTAATTAAAGTTGTAGGCCATGAACATGAAGTAAAGTAATAGAGCTAGTTTGAGACCACTACATTACTGGTAAAATATTCCTTTAATTCAACAGAAATGAATTTACAATTCCAATAGGACATGGTCCTTCTAATCTAGATCCAATTATGAGAGATGTGGGATGCCCAATGTATTCCTTATAATCTAGGAACAACCAAAATAATTAATTAGAGAGTGACCTATATGATGCCTAGATCATTGATCATTCTTATATTTAGTAAATATGATATGTTCTTGTAAATTTAGATGATTGGATTATTCAAGATTATATCATAGACTGACATACATTCAAATAGAAGAAGATATTTATTGACGTTTTTAATATTTTTACTATCTCTGTAAATAAATATAAAAACATCATTATAAAATATGTGAATATAGGGATTAAAGACACCTCTTCCCACCCTAATATTATTTTTATAACCAATTTACACCATATAAAGAATAATACTTTTAAGATAACATTATGCTATACAAATGATGATAGGTGAGAGGGGTCACCCTACCTCACCCATCTAAATAATTAAAAATAGCCTTCCAAAAAACCATTTATTCATATTGTAATATGGGTGGATCCCAGAAGAACTTTAATCCAAAAAATTAATCTCATATTGAATCCAAATACTGAAAAAACGTTTGATATAAATTCCCAATCGATTGTTTCAAATTATTCGTTGATATAAATCTTAATAAATATGTTTACTACTATATTGGAATTTCTGATAAGGTTCACACATTTTGAATCAGTGAGTAGTAAATTATGAATGTTTCTGTCAATGAAAAAGAAAAAATTGGGATTAAGAGATGATTATGTCTGAGATTATAGAATGTAATATGGAAAGGTTTTTTGTTATGGCCTTTTGAATTTGGTTGACAAGAGAAACTAGTATAAACCAGCTGAGGTGTCTAGTAATTTCCCTTGTTTGAATTATCAAAATGAATTTTCATTTAATAATTTTGTGAATGAGGCACCCTTTAAAGAAAGTTTTTAATATAATGTAGACATTATGTTGAATTAATTCCCAATAAAACAAAAAAAACTAATTTTTGAAGCCTTTTGGTCTTTGTGAGCTAATTTTTTAGGCCAAAGATAGCTTTTTTGTTTCAAGATCATGAGGAATTGATTTGAGAGTCATGATTTAATCCTTTGGTAATCAGTTTTGTAATGTTATCCTCCATTATATGAACATTCTTAATAGGGATATTGAAAATATTCAAATAATAAAAATAATGATCAGAATGATCATGTATTTCATCTTGAATTTGGTCACAATCAATGAGAAGGGAAAGAGGTCTATTGTCTATTTTATCCCACAAAAGAGAATTGAAGAACATTTTTTATCTCCATAAATGAGCCTCCTGATTTTGAACATGTACTTATAAATTATATCTATATGTCTGATAAGATTCTATATCTACAAGGAAATTTATGATTCTTGACTAAGATTACTTAAAAAGCTATATTTTGCCATGGAATCTCCAAGAATGTTGACAGATAAGGGAATCAATCCAATCATCAAGGAATATGAATCTTTTCCTAGAAATTTCATTTATTTTATCCTTGAGATGTTTGAGTTTGGAAATATAGACTAGAGGATTATCAATGCAATTATTTGGGGGCCACATCACATTAAAAATATTTTTTCATTTCAGTTGAACATTACATGAATTAATGAATCGAAAAGAATGAGACCACCTCTTATCACTATCAAGAATGTTCACCAGAATATGGTTGTATTCAGAGTTATTACATTCTAAGGTAACACATTACATTTATACCAAAATTAAAGGTGTTTCATCATTCGTAAAATCCCCATTAATTCATATAACATTCATTATATTTAAATTTATCTATACTAAGAGAATTTTCCTCCTACAAGGTTTATCTCATTGAGATTTTCTTTCTCATTACAGGACCTGAATTCTTTGATTCAGATAGAGTGTGAATCATGTCCAATTTTATCATCTAGTTGGAGGACTGAATTTATCTCTCCAAGGAGATTCCATATATTGGTGACTATAATAGAGGGATAATTAATTTTCATCCATAGAACTATACTATAAATTTAATTGATGGATACATTAATTATTGAGAAAATTAATTTCCTAATAGATTGAAAGATTCTACAAGTAATAATATTTTCCACTTCTTGTAGATTATAGATATAATAAAGATTTTTGTGGGTCATAATCCAAAGCTTATTAAGTTTACTAGAGTTATGGATTTTCCTAGAAAATGGTAGCCACTATTGTTTATATAATTTCCCTGCTTAGAATAAGTTTTTTAGCTTAGTAAGACCAACTAGAACATGATTTCAATTTCCTATAAGGACTCTTAGTGAACTCAAAGTGTGAAGGTTGTTCATTAACTGGTAGTTCATAATGTGTGTCTTCAATTTGACTTGGTTTTGGATTTGTTGTCCCACTTCTATTTTTCTTCCAATTCAATCTTTTTTATACATTATAGTTTGTCATTCTTTAAAGGAACAGGATGTCGATTATGTGTCTTTGGTTTCAGCATCATATTGTTTTTATTTTGAATACATTCCCTTATATTTCACGATCAGAATACATTCCATTAATGTTTTAGGTTGATCTATTTCATGATGTATACATTTTTCCTAACCTAAAACCAATTCCAAATTCATGTCATTTAATTTTTTCGCCAGTAGAGGGTCTAATTGAAAGACATTTTTCAGATCATAGAATGTTAATTCAAGAAGGATTTCATCATCGTTTAGAGTGAAATACAGTAGATGTATAATGAAGATACCTCTAGAATATCTGTATGATGATCCATGTATGAGAAATTATTATTAAACACATTTAATAGTTTTTTGTTTATGTTTTCTAGGGATAGTGATTGATATTCAGATCTTGTTATTCTGTATCATCTAGTTATTCCCATGAGGTAATAGTGTTATCAGTCTAGTACCATTTCACCCCATTCCCCTATTCATGAAATTAATTTCATAGATAACCATTTGATTTATTCTTTTCTCTCCTTGTGACATATTTCTAATCAATGGTGATATGATTATGTTTGACCTATTTGTGGAAATAAATAAAATACTTAATGGAATAGACCACCATTTTTCAATATTCACATTATAGAGACAGAAGCTCAAATTCAATCCTTCCATCCATTTTAAAAAAAATTAAAAATAAGAGATATATGAGTTGGTTGAGGAGAATCCATGTTTATTTAAATCAATCCCTATTAATAAAGGCCATGATCTTTATATAGAGTCTACAGATCTATTTTTAGGGGGGTTACATTACATATTTCTAGGTCATTGTGGATCATCATGTGAAAAAACACTCATTGAAGCCATTCCATTTTATCCACACCTATGAATTGGAATGAATTTGATTTCTGAGGATATAAATTGCATCTCAGTTTTTGGAATGAAAAATTTATTGTTTTGAGAAAAAGGTTCCAAAAATGACAGTTATAAAAGAGATCATCCTGTAACTCTAGAATGATGTGGAAGTAAATTTTTTCAATCAGAATTATTCTCCATTTTCAATCTTCTTACAGTGTGATATTAAATCCTTAAGGTCTAAATTGGGATAATTATTCTCAATAATTCTATAAGAAACAACACCACATATATGGAAATTAAAATGTTTCATCCTTTGTTTGAGTGCATTTTGATAAAAAGCTATTGAAAATGCACCATCCTAAATACTTTTTATGTTGTGTGTACAATTGATTTCCATTAAATCAGTCACATGACCACTTAGGGATTCCGAAAATGAAATTAATTTTTGAAATATGATATAGGATCTATTCTAAATGCTGAATTTTTCTTAATAGGAAAATCATTGATTAGAGCTATATTCCACATATTTGAGAAATGTTTCCTACTAAGGGTTTAATGAATCCATGGATCATCAATGAACTTGCAGAATAATGCATGGAAATAATCAATTTCATAAGGGAGGACTCTCATGATTACCCCTATCTCTAGCCTACCTACACCCACATCATTAATGTTATATACTATTCATAAATGTTATATCATCAAGTTCATTTTAATTCTTGTGGATAAAAGAAACATTAGTCCAATTCAGGACAGGAGATACCACACAAGCCCCAACCATTTATTATATTTCGATGATTTTAATATTCATTTAAATGGTATATTGAAAAAAATTAAACTATATTAAAGAACCATTGGATCGTTATGGTGAAATTACTAGGTAGCACATCAGTTATTCAAAATCGTAAATCATCATACGTACGAATCTCAGAATCCATGAATGGATTTTTATAAAAAATAAATTTATAAGGTAGAATTTAATTTATATATGTTATTGATTGTGTGATTTAGGATAGAAAATTGTGAAACATTTTGCTTTACATGTTAGTGATGTCCTAAATTAACTGAATGGGTTTCATTGGAAAATGATTTCACTTATAGGATGTATATCCCTTATAAAATGAATCATCCCCAAAATAATTTTTTTACAAATTTATTTTTTACAAATGGAATCACGTTCCCTACAATATTATGAGTGCGATTATTTGTAATTTACAATAAAATAGTAGTATTTAATAGTTTTAATAAATATATTTATAATGTCAAATAATTTTAAAGCTCATCCATGATGTTGGGTTGGTAATCAAGGACCTGATCTTTATCAGTGACAATTTGTACACCTATTTTTTTGGAATCTATTATCGGAAAATAATTATTTAAAAAGTGTTTTTTTTGGGTTTAACAAACACTATAGACATGGTTATTGATATTTATTTTGAAATATAGTCTTTATGGGACATATGAAGATCCACAATCATGTTATAAATAATTAAAGGTGTATATATTAAAAAATATCCTTCAAATCATTCCATATTAAAAACTATATCTTTGATCACAATTAAAACCATATTAAAAGAATAATCATTGACCATGGCATCCTAATTAAATAAAAAATAATATTTTCACTAAACAATCATCATTTAATCATATTATTAGAAATAATAAAATGTTGAATCGATGAGAATATAGATATACTAATATTTAATCATTTATTACATGGATCCCATATATTTTGGTATTTTTAGAACCATTCCATATAATTCTCTATAGAATCACCATTTAACAATCCAAACATTAACTATATTTTGATTCATCCTATAAAATATATAATACATTGGAGTTTTTTACTACTATTTTCTTAATAAACATTTAGTTGAAGAAAACACGTGTGTACATATTTTTACAATGTTCTTAATAATTTTATGAATTTAATTGGTTATAAAATATTGAAAATGAATTTTTTTCTAGGATATATTAATTTATTAATAAATAACATTGAGGTGCAAGGTTTTTCATCCATTTACTTTCTTAGGATGTTTAATTTTTCTTGTCACTAAGCCCAATTCCAAGGTCATTGACAATATCATTAGAGTGGTTCTAATAAACATTAACTATATTAATTCTATTATCATGTTCTTATATTGTTCTGATATCATGGATATCAATTTTAATATAGAAATGGTGGGAATTTACTTATCAATCAGGATGGAAATTTATGTACATATCTGGGTTATAGGGAAATCAATTCCATAATTTCATATTTTTGAATCTCTTATAATATAAGGTAACAAATGGGTATAAATTCAATTTTTTTCTTATTATTTTGAAATATCCTAATATAGGTTGGGAAAACACGAAATTCGATGGGAAACAAAATTGGATTACATGACTGTGTGGCCATGATAATATATTTAGAGACCAAATAGAAGAATAAGATTCATATTTTTATTACAATTATGGTCATAAATTATATTTTAAATCATGAATACATTTTTTCATCATTTCATAAACAATTTACAAATTCATGTAGGGGAAAATTATTTATAAATGTGGTTTATATTTTTTTTTCATTAAATCAATATATATTGATTCTCATTATAATATATTGTTCTAGTTGTTTTGATGGATTGGATGGTAAGAATCGGGTGCATTGATTTCGTGGTGTCTCACTATATTCAAGAGATGATAATGGATTCTGACCTTTTGGACACCAAAGGTATATCTTAAGGTAGATCTATACAACCTTTTTCATATCCTTATGAAATTATGGAATCTATAATGTATCATATTTTTAAAACACAGAAATTTAGATTTATATGATTATATTTTACATCGATATTTTTATAAAATGTGATTTTTTTATTACTAAGAAATTTGAATTCTATAGTGATATTTATAAACAATTTATACTCTTTATAAATTTAGTTATCATAATTATAAATTAACCAACTCAAAATTTTACAATTTTATTTTTCTGATTATGACGTGTCTTATATAATTGTTATATTCTGGCATTGATCATCACGTTAGACCTAGGGGAATCAAACTAAAAAATAAGTATTAGATAATTAAATTTATAAACCCTAACAATTTAAAAAAACAATATCATTATCATATGACAATGAAGAGTTGGTTATACTAAATAAACATATTTAGTGCCTGCAAATAGTTATTCTATAGTTTTCTTTTCTTCACTCATAACACAAATTTTTTCTTAAACCCAATTATGTTAAAATTAGTATTGGTCTATAAAAATTTTCTTGTTTCAAAAAAATTCCATTCCTTTTACCATTAATATTATAGAATATAATTATACTAAAATATATTATATTAATAGCCTTACTCTTTAGACTCATTCTATATCATTTTTATAGAAATGTGGCCATTAAACCATATATAAATTTCATTCTAGAAAATAAGAAAAAATTCAACATTGCAATCTTTATAGTTTCTTTCACCACTTAAATTGAATAAATATAAATATAGAAATTAATGGAAAACATAAATTTATTTTATTTGTACAAAAAATAATTGAAAGCATCTAGGAAATTAAAAAACATAAATAAATACTCTAATTTTTAATCAATAAAATTATGTTCTTTATCATATAATATTAATAAAAATATAAAACATTATAAAATAAAAATTAATTATCATTGATATTTATATATAAAAGTATCATACGTTGAAATAACAGAAAAATTTATGAATGATGTTTTGTTTTGATTTTTTATTCTTATCACCAAACATGATTCATAATAACATTTAATCACTAGTAATAATCTATAATGTAATAACCCAATTGATTTATTATTATATAACTTATCAATGATTTAATCATTTCTTAATTCATTAATAGGGATGTAACTTGGGACATATAGTAGTAATCAAAATTTTTTGTGGAACATATCATAAATAAAACACAAATAAAAACATTTTTTATCCCATAAAAGTATATTAAATATAATTGTAATGAGTCAGAAATAAATTGTTGAAGAAATAAATTATAAAAAAAAATTAAAAGAAAAGATTTAATATTTTGGAAGAATAATTAAATATCATAGAAGTAGTTATATAGAAAATATAATATAATACAGATACATATCCAAGGTAATGGTTTGAATAAAAATACATATATATTTCTGATTTTCACTTTTCATATTTTTGTCATATAAATATTAATTGTATTAAAATATTTCATTTAATATTAAATTATAAAACTTAATTATTTCTAAAATTTTACAATAAAACATTTTATCTAATTTTTGAGTAAAATTATTTGTTCTCTACTCAGATTATTTTGTTGTAAACACTCGAATATCACAATAGTTTAGAATTTCATAAATATGTAACATGTTGTTATCAAACTTTGTATATTCAAAAAAATTATATTTTTTATATATTGTTAATAACAAAATTGATTATCATACTTTACATTTAGCATAATTCCATAGAATGTATTTTTTTTATAGTTTCATTTTTAATTTTAGATATTATGTTTTTTATAAGGTTTAATATATATTTTTATTCATGTCTCTTTTTACTCATTATACCATTATGGGTGTAATATAAAATTATATATAGTTTCATAATATAAAATAATGATTGATTCCTTACCTATGGGAATTGATTTAATCAAAATTAACAAGAACAGAGAATAAAAAAATATTAAATTACTATGTGGTGACATTGGAAACCAACTATTTTGTATAAATATATAAATATTCCCCCCCATGGGGATTAATTATGATACCATTATTTTTTTAAAAAGATAACCAATTATCAATACTATATTTCTGTGAATCATATATTAACATAAATTTTATTAAAAGAATAAAAATTATAAGAGAATAAATGTTAAGATAAATATAATGAAAAATGAAATGAAATTTTAAAAATTAATAGAATTAGTTTTTTTGTTTTTATAACAAATTTTTTTTTAAAAAAAAAGAATAAATAATTTTTTAGATATCATTGAAAAAAAGTTATTTTATATTCTTTTCAATATATGATATTTTGAATAATCATTCAACTGAAAATAATTATAAAATCATACATTCATGAATCATATAAATATTTTCTTTGATTAACTTGTATCTCTATGAAATAACCTTAAAATAGGTTATAAATAAAATAATGAAACATTATATGGTATATAAAGGCTATAAATATGATGAATTTTTAATTCATAGGATTATATTTTGATGGGAGTGTAAAAGGAAGTTCTTCTAAGATAATATTTCATGGATTTGTCATAAATATTTATTTATAAGGATATGACATTATAATAGTTATATGGATTTTTTCTCAAAAAAATGTTATAATTGTATATAGAAGAGGTGTAATAATACTTTAATGTAATTATATAGTGATTTAAATATTTTAATAAATTTTAACTAATTTGGGAAAAAATATACCATGGTTTTTAGTTTAAATGGTTAATCTTATCAGATGAGTTTTAAAATATTTGATGACCATTGAAAATAAACATATACATTAACTATAAGTCTTTATATTTTATTTTAATTCCTTAGAGAAATAAAATGTCTTAAAATTTCAGAATAATATCATTGAGTGGAATTTTTTTTACATTTCCTTTAATATAAATGTATTACATTTCCAGCATTAAATAATTTTGTATTTATCTTCAATGAACGAATAATATAGAAAATTAAATATTATTATATTATGCATCTTATATATTATAATGAATTCTAAATTTCATATGTTACTATAATATTAAATATCAATTGAGGAAAAATAATCCATAATGCGAATTAAAATTCTTCTCTGAGGATAAAATTATTATTAAAAGTTATTCATTTGTTTCACTATATCGCTAATCAATGAACAAAAATTTCATTTGAAAATTTATTTTTTCAATTTATTTTAAATATTTAATTATTTAGTACATATTCTCCAAATGATTTATTGTAATAAAAATGAATATAAGTAACAAAATATAATTTCTATTGAATTCATATTTTCAAGGAATATGTTTTTCTTACAAAACTATATCCAATTTGAATTCCTATAATATGATTATTAAATAACGTTTTCCCTTTATTAATATACTTAAAATATATATTAAATTATTATTTTTTATTTTGTATGTTTTTAATTATGTTTCTGCATTGTAATCCTAGAGTAATTTGAATCATTAAAAATAAATTATGTGACGGATTTTGAACAAGGTTTTAGAATGGTTTTCTATGGGTTTGATTTTCAAAATATCCATGTTAGACCTGAAATGAAGTTACATGGAGTTGGGGAGGGTTATACATCTTTAGAGATACAATTGGGTTTTGGGGAATAATTTTTATTTGTATTTTTATTTTGGGCAAAAAAAAATATTGTTAACTAGGCCCACCAATAAGTTTACAAGAAATGAATAATAGAATTGTTTGTTAAACTATGAAAAAGTTCATATGAGAAATTGAAAATAAATGTAAATATTCATATAATAATGTCACATGGTTGGAAGATGGTTTTTAAAACAATGGTTTATAGCCCTTCAAGATGGTTGTTATGGGTCTCTAAGGATGATAAAATTAGGGAAATGCTTATTCAATCCATGAAACCAAACCATGTATCCCATTAAAGGATAAAAATTAAATTTTGTTCTAATAATATTTTAGGAATGTTTTCCTTGTTTTTGGACCCTTCTTGGATAGAAACACATATGTCTATACTCCAATACCCCTCTCCTTATTATTCAGTTTTATATCATGATTGCTTACTATTTGGACTATCATCGGTATTGTTTAAACAATATGATGTATTTTATCTCTTACATTTGCTTATCTATATTGTTGTTAAATTTAATTTAATATCCCTCTATATATGTACTATATGATTTATTTGAATGTTTTTTGGGTTTCACTATTTTTTTTAAATATTAGTTTAAATAAAAGCTAAATACAGGGTGAATAGATTCATAGGTGTATAAGGGGGGTGTCAAATTAACAAAACCAATATTTATTTTAATGTATCATAGTGTATGTATTGATAAATCTCTTTATTTTCACAATGTGTAATCCACTTTATTTTTAGTGGTTGAGATTTAGTCTTCTATCATTATATATTTTTTATACCATGTATTGGATCCTAGAAAATGTTAAATATGAGTGGTTAAATATTTGGGGTAAATAATAAAGGGAGAGTAATGGTAAAAAAAATCATAAACTGGGCTTCAGATGATTCATTGGAATAAATGGTGAGGAAGTGTTATTATAAAAATGAGCTTTGTAGCTATTGATTACTACAAAATAGGTTTCCCAAAAAATCAAACAAAATATAATAGAGCAGTATTAATTAAATTAAATGGTAATGTTTCAAAATATAAAATTGAATTCAAAGGGATAAATTATATTTTATATTTTTTAGTTATATAATTTCTAATGAAATGATAAAAAACATTACAAAATGTATATTGATATTTTATAATGACTTTTGTTACACAGATGATAAGATATATTCTTAATGGTAAAAAAATGGTAAAGCCAAAATTATAATCTATGGTGATACAAGATAATGATAAATTAAATCTTAATTGTATGTAATATATCACTCAGAAAAAGGATAATATGCTATCTTTTCCCCAATTATAACTAAATTTAAGGAATGATATTCAAATAATGCGTCAAAATTAATTCATAGAAATTATTAATGTCTGGAAGAGTACATGAAATCAATTTAATTATTGTTACATGGTAAAATGAAGATGGAAATTTTGATTCCATTTGATAGTTGATGTATAGGAATTTTGGGGTGCGTATCCATACTTCTTATGATAAATGTCAAACCAGGAAGGCTAGGTGAGCGTGTCGACCATATATGACACATTAATAATTGGAATATCATTGTTAGATCTATGAATCAATTATAATATTAGTTTGTTCTCTATTGGATCCATTTGATAACTCGTGATATGGAAATATTTTATATGATATTGGGTTCAATTAGATTATTGGATAATTTTCAAGATTTTAGGGAATGATTATTGATTGGAAAATTTCTAGAGGATATATTATATACATTCTAAAAATTCATTAATCTAGGGAATTACTAGATATCCTCATGAATTCAATGTGGATATTTGTTGTTGGAATGGTTATCATGATATTCTTAGATAAACCCTATCATTGGGTGAAGCTAGCATGTTAAAACATTATATTGGACTTATTTAACCTCAGTTGTATTTATATCCTTGAGTTTCATTGGTAACATAGTGCATTAGTATATGTTATTTATTTTTTATAGAAATTTTATTAAAATTCATATTATTTCAAATTTTAGTTCTTGTAGATGGAATTATAAATATACTAGTTGTTTTGTGGAAATCATTTGTGGTAGCATAACAAGTAATACAACCACCCAGATCAAGCCAGTATGTATAATGGATGAACATGTAGAAATTAAATTTGTTATATGTCCATATTTTGGAAATGTAATGATAATTATGATTATTGTTTTATCATCCTTGCATGGAAATAAATTATTGGACAGAGAACGACTCATGTATAGTTCATAATAGTTTGTTGTCTACATAATTTTATTATTTAATATTTTGAAATATTATCCACTTATGGGGGATCATATATACCTAATAATTTTGTTTATTATTTCAACTAATTTTTCCTCATTATATTTATGACTTTATGTGTTTTCGGTTTGTATATTTATGTAACCTTTTTCATTTTAATTTACCTATTATTTTAATCATTAATAAGGGTTCATTTTATCCACATGTTTTCACATACACCCACAGTTAATTAGTAACCTCAACCACACATAGAGGCATGCCAATGATCATGAACTACAATGACTATGGTCACAAATTTAGTGTTATCAGAATTAGGTAATTAAAATAATTGGTTATAAGTTTTAGTATTTTATCTATCTATTATGGAGTAGAATATATGTGAACATGATGTTTTGTAACCTTTTAAAGAGCTTATTTTTATGTTCCTCCATCCCCAACCTAGTAAAAAAATTTATATTGAAAGGGGTTGTGATTTTTTAATCATAATTTGGGAGATTATAGTAGACTATGTTCCACATTCATTGTTTCACATGTGATTTATGTTATTGATTTATGCGGTGTGTCTATTAGATTGAATGAATATATAATTCTTTTGTTCATTAATCATGATAGAAACAAGTGATATATATTGTATCCTAATGATTCAAGTTTGATATATTTTTTATTTAATGTATGTGGTATAATTTTTTTAATCTTATCTATCTATGTTCTAAAATAATTTATAATGGTTTATATATAATGTTCCCAAAACCATTTTTATGGGTTTCAAGTAAATATATACTGATATTCTTCTTAAAAAAATATTTGTTTGATTTCTAGTTAATATAATGGAAGACTTTATTTTTAAATAATGGGTTTGATTAAATAATGTGTTATTAAGAATCATATACATTTTTTTACTTATAATATTTTAAATTTCAATATTTTAAATTACGTATGGCTATAAAATCTAATAAAACATGAAATTTTTACACTCATATGTAATTAATGGTTTTAAAATGTAAATCCTTTGTTTTAAAATTATGACCATTTAAACAATGAAAAATAAAAATAACTATAAATTTTTGGATATTAGGGATTCATTTCCCATATTTTAATGTAAAGTCCATGTGTATTCACAATATATGTCTAAAGAGTGAGAATAGTTGGTGAGGCCCATGGTCATAGTCAACGGGACATAACTGGTTCTTCTTGTACTAGTTATCATTTTTATTCTTGTTGGTCCTTAGTTAGGTAGTGATAACAATGCTGAGAGTAATTTTAATTTTTCATAGTTTTTTATAACCAGTGGTGGTAGTGAACCTCTTGGGTTCGGTATGGAAATATAGTTGGGGTTTTGTTCATAGTTTTAGGGATGTTCAAATGTTCTTATATGGGTGTTTGGAACATTGAGTTATTGGTTTCCCTTGAATTATTGACATTATTTATTTTTTTATTTAGTTTTAGAGTGTCTCCTCTGAGAATTTTTTTTTGTGATTATTGGAAAAATGGTATTTTTTGAGGGTACATCATTCATTAGAATACATATCAGGAAATTTTCTAGTTGGTGTGTTTAGTTATCGAGGGTGAATATAAGGGGGGTCACCTGATGTTAGAGTTCTATTAGTAATGTGGAGCATGGGTGGATGATTACTCTTAGAAAATTGATCCACCAATGTCGGTATCATGGTTTCTAGTAATGGATTGGTTTTTTCCATTAGTCTTATTATGGGAGTTACATTGAATTTTAGAATATTATTTTATGTTAGATTTTGAAGGCTATGATTTTTTGGAAGTCTGACCCTCATATTTTGATTTTCTATTAATATGAGAGTTAATGTTTCCCTTTTCTGTACCATTATGGGAAGATGTTTCATGGGTATATTCTCCATTTTATATTTATATTGACGATGACTAGTGGTAATGTGGTTGTACAAGACTAGTGAGTAATATCATACTTATTAATTAAAACAAAAAATGGTTCGTATATATATATTGAAATGATATCATAAGATGAATGATCATATGTAAGAGTGGGATCATGAGCTTAGTATTGGAAATTTCTATCTCATGAGATCAAGAGTTGGGTTGGTAAATGGCCGATGGGGAATGTGTGACACTATAGTTATTATATAATAGAGATGGATAAAACTTGATGCTGGTATGCAATTTTTAATTGGTTATTTGATCAGGGAGCCAATATTTATCAACCATGACTCTTTGGAAAATGTTTTGGTACACAATAGGTAAAATGGTTCGTGTTGGGATGGGATTAGAAAAATGAGAGTCCCATGGTTTGATTGAGGACTGTCATGTTCATAGAGGGGCTTTAGTGGTTTATTGGATATAGTTCCACAAGGGATGATAGTCTATGGAAATTAGAACAGTGTTTTCATAGTGAAATAATATTATTAATCATATTAATATATTATCATTAAAATTTATATATAACAAATACAACCAAATTATTGACTGGCCTACTGACATTTGAAGATTAGGTAAAAAAATCATCAATATGAAACTAAAATAAGAAGTCTTTATAATAATATAAAAAACTAGTTATCAAAACCATTTTTGATTGTACAAATATACAGTATTACAGGTCGAACAAATAAGAAAAATGTGTTAGCTATAAATTTGAGTATGAGTATAAACATGATAACAAAGACTATCATATTATTCAAAAGATATATCATGCTATTATAAAAGACAAGTCCCATGAATAATGATATTGATGAAAAATATAAGTAATATTTAATGATAATATCATGAAAAAAATAAGACTCATTATAAAATATGAAATATGTAACACAAAAAATATTTTAAACCAAACATTTTTCGATTACATATATGGCACACAACACCAAGCATTAACAAACAAGAAAATATTATTGTTAGAAAATTGAAATTAAAATGGTAATATGAATAGAATTAAATAACATTGGATATATATATATAAATATTATTCAATATAAATCTATTGAAAAAATATTTCAAAATATCCAAATCATTTTAAAGTAAGTCATTTTATTCTACAAAAAATTATATTTTGTCAATTTTTTTTACTTTTATTTTTAATATAATATTTCGAAAATATTATTAGAAATTTATAAAATATTCTATAAAGAAAAATAACATTTCCAAATAGCGTATTGAAATATAACTGTTTCCATTTTTTTGTAAGGACTCAATATTCAATGAATAGTTAAAAATCCCCGATTTTTTAAAATTCTTTCCATTCATTCCATAAAAATTTATTTTTTAATAAAAAATTCATTTTTTATTTTTCCTAAATAATAAAATGAAAAATTATATTAATAATAACACAAATAAATTAATATGAATCGATAATTTTCAAAATTTTGGAATTATTTTTTATTTTTTAAGGAAACCAAATTCTGTGGAAACAATTTTTATGGTAAAAATGTTACTAGATTTTAATTATTTTCAACAACACATAATAACGAATGAAATGTTTCAATTTATATATTGTTTTATAACTTATATTAATTTAATTTCATATATTGATGACATATATTCATATAGTTAATATAATATCATTTAGTGATTGAAATCGAGATTTTCCAAAAATGAATTTTTCATTATGTTTTATCAGTTTAATATTAAATTAAAAATTTTGACTTATAGGTTTTTTATTATTTCTATTTTATCATATTTATAAATTTAGTAAACAATTTTATAATATTTCTCATTTAATATTTTTCATTCTGAATAGTAGTGGTACTAAATATTTGTTACTACGGTTATGGTGAAATTGGTTAATTAAGTAAATAAATTTTTTTAATGACTAAAAGTAACCCAATTTTTTGTGATGAGGATATTTTAGACACAGTCAACCAAATTATGAATATATGTCTATTTATTCCATAAGGGCACGATTGTAACTTTCATAATTGTTTTGTATTGAAAAGAAAAAATTATAATTTTATTGATTTCAATAAATATAATATATTTTGATAGGGATAAAATAATATTATGTTTAATTAAAAAATATCTAATTTAATGATAATAATTTTTTAAAGGATATTATATTTATATTTTTAGTTATTAAATAATTAAATTAGTTTCTTACACAACATCGATTCTGTGATAATTTAATTTAAATGGAATATAAAATTAGTTATTATAAAAATATTTAAAGACAAATAATTTTAAGGAAATATTATATTCCAAAAAAATTATATATAAAATATATCTTTTAGGAGATTTTATAAAGTATATATTCAAATGATGTACTTTTATTGATGATTTTAACGTAAAAAAATGAATAGTGTCTAAATTATCATTAATGATATTTTTAAATAGATAATATTTTTTATAAATGGTAAAAAATTAACATAAATAATATAATCCTAAAACTAAAAGGTTTATATGTATAAATAGCATCCATGCCCAATTTATGATATTTTTTTCATTAAAAACAACATTATTAACGCATTTATGTTGAAATAGTTTTTAGCACGTCCAATGCTGAAATGTTGTTTTGCATGTTATATAAGGTTGTTTTAAATTTAATTTTCAACATTTAATGGATATATTATTTTATTGATTATATTTGATATTTTTAATAATTCATTAAAAATATTCTTAAAGGGATAATTTTATTTTTAGCATTAATGGATATATTACATATTAAAAAAATCATCTTACCGTGGTGAAAACTATAACTCTCAAAATGAGAATTCATAGATGTAACGAGAATAAAATGATGAAAAAATATTTTTGTTTTATTTTTCGGGTTTTTTCAATATTATATTATTTGATATCTATTATGTATCAATTATTGAAGATCATGATTTGAAAGTAACATCTCATTTTGAATTGTATTGGATATTTACAAAAATTCTACTCATTCCCACTTAAAAAATGGAACATCCTCTCTGATCATACACACACTAGAATGGTTATTTTTAACCAAAAATACCATCCAAAATCTATTACATACTCGCATTACTAAATCCATAAATCCTTGTATTGATTATAAAACCCACCTTTTAATTCCTTTGTTATAAACGTATTGAGTTCATTATAAGAAGAAGTATCATTCTTAACATAGAGCTTGGTTTTATTTATTCTTCCAAAATATAAAAATATTTTTCAAATTTTATGATTAATTATATAAGTATCTAGAAAATAACTAAATTTTATTTGGTTAATTTAGAAATTAAATTCAACCTCCACTTCCATCAATAAGAAAATGAATCCATCATTCATGTGTACATTGGAATACCGACTTATGAATAGATGTAATCATTATTCCATAATCAACTCTCATGGATATTTATTATGATTAAATTAATTTATATATATTAAATATTACATAATTATCATTCTATAATTAAAATATATCATATTAAATAATTTATGTTAAATAAAAAAAACTGATAATGTCATTCTGGTGTACGTGTAGACTACAACTTCTACAATTCTATGTGATTAATATTCAATCAACACATCTCCCAAAAGTTATATATAATTTTATATTAATAACAATTATTGTATATATGATATAAATATCATTCTATAATGATAAAATAATATTATCTTCTTTTCTTTCTTTTTTATTGTAAAGTCAAAATGTTACTCATGCATAGGTACGACCAACTTCCTCGCGTATTAAAATGTACTCCCTTAATCATAAAATAAATCATCATTTGTTTTAAATGTATAATAGATATATAAAAACTATTATTATATAATTATTATTATTTTTTATATGATTAAACAATAAATTAATTCAACAGTGTCCACATTTTGAAATCATTTTGGATAAATTGCATTAAGTTATTAAACATAATATCATAATAAATAAATTAAGAGGAATAAAAAACATGGAAATGGTTCCTATAAAAGTAAATAATTAAACTGGTTTTATTATTTAGGATTATAAATTATCTATAATATTTTTTTAAATGTGAGGTAAATGATTTCATCTCATTTTCCCTTCATTATGGAATATTTAAATGTTATGTACTGATATTCATTTATAAAGTATATATAAAACACCATTTACATATTTTATTATCAATACATAATAATTCATGTTATGTTATGTTATTATTCATTTTACATCACTAATGGGTATCTGATTCGATTGTTACCAATGTATTTATGTCTTTATGTTACACTATTAATTATTTTTGAGAATTAATCATTTATCTATTCCATTAAGGAAAATCATATAAAACCATTTTCATGAAATATATATCTTTTAATCCAATAGGGTTATGAATTTTTTTATTTTTTTGGGGTCTATTTAATATCTTAATATTTTAATAATATGAAGAACATTTTTCCATCTAACATCAATATAGTATATTTTTTAGTGATGTTATCATTATTCTAAGTTTCAATAAATTACTTAAAATATTTTCATGAATTTAATACTATTATACAGTTAGTTATTATGTAAATTTTTACCTATGTTTGATTTTTTTATAAAAATTACAAGTAATCATTCAATAATATTAATTATAATGGAATATTTGAAATTATTTAAAACCTTTTGAATGGAATATTTCCATTAATATTGTAAATAATGATTGAAATTGGACACCATCATGAGTACCTAATGATTTTTCGTTTCCTTTATATGTTTACAAGGATCAATTCAATTAAAATTGTATTCTATAATATATAATTCATTTTTCTATTTTAATGATGTGACTTCAACGCGAATAGGAATTTTATTTCTATAAATATTCTACATGTTCTTTGGAAGAATTTATCAACAATAATTAAACCCTTAGACATTATATATTTATTTTATATTTTTTATAATGTAAATTAATAAATATTTATAGATAAATAAAAATTCTATGTGGGGGTAATAAATTCATTAGCATGATTTCAAAAATTCTGTATTTTTTAAACTAAATTGATTATGACTTGAGTTATGATTTTAAACCCATTTCATTCCATGGGTAATTCTTATTTTTAAACCTAATGAATGATTTCAATTTTGAGGAACCCAAAATCAAGTACTTTTCAAGATGGGTTCTCTCATATAGACCTCTATGTAATTGTGTAATGTTTTTCTCTACTAATACATTATTTTTGTGATTATGGTGTAAACCTAATCAATTATGGGACTATTTACATCATCTTAACTCTTTGTGATAATTTAAATTTTATGGGTTTTTTATGGAATGTGTTTCTTCCCCATTTCTTTGGTAAATAATATCTTCTTATACCATTATACTTATGTTATTCCTGCATGATATTAATCTTAACATTTCACATTTATGATATCATTTTATAATAGTCACTCACGTTCAATTATTTCATATCATTTTAGTTCCTATAAAATTAATTTTTCACACCCATTTATATTATTTATTTCATAGAATATCATATGTAGTTTTAGGATATCAAAGAGATTTTTGACACTATTATGGGTAATAAGAATTAATTAGATATATTTTAGTTTATTTGTATCCTCTGTATCTATTATTCCATATAAAAATTGTCTCAAGATCATTTAATTGTAATTAGTGGGTTATTATTTTAAAAATCCTATACGAGAATTTATAAAAATATTTGGTAACTACAGTTGGAATCTAATAAAGGGGAAGTAATTTTGGGTATTATGAAAGGTGGAAATTAATAAAAAACCATGGGGAAAATTATATATATATATAGTATCATATCATTTTTTTGAATGGTAGTCATTATGTGGTTTTCCAAGAACATGGAAGGAGCTATGTAATAATAATAATTGTGGTGAAAGGACTAATGTATTTATGTATTGGGATTATAAATTATGTTTTTTTTATTTTTGTTAATTTTTTTTGTTATATAAACAATGAATCTTCAATGGTTTGTATTAATTTTTTGAACCTTATATGCTGTAATTATGGATTTATGGAAATTAATGTTATTTATTGAAATTCGTATCATATATAATTATGGATTATACATTTTTTATAACACCTTAACAATGAAAGATTCAATATTTATATAAGTGTTAAATATATATTTTATGATCATGTGATATAATAATCTAATTATTATGTTATTATCCTCAGTATTGAATATATTTTCAGGATTTTAATGGTTGTTAATTTCAAATGATATATGATGAAATTTAACAGTTATTAATGATGGTTTCTATAAATTTTGGTATTTCATTTTATGAAAACATGTTATTTTTAGGGAATATGATACCTTATTCTAATCATTTTGGATTATAATAATGTCTACATATAATAGTAATAGATTATTATCCATTTGAATAATTCTATGATTTTTATATGTTGGATTTAGAGATATATAAATAAAAATATTTTATCATGGATAATCATCCTTTGAATTTTTTAATGGATGTGATTGTGGTAAAAATTGATTAATGGGTGAAATTATGTTTTCAATGTAAGTATATGTTCCTTATGTTATTATTTAATATAGAAATTAAATATCCAAAATTATAAAAATAATCATGAAAAGAAAATATTATTGTATTATGTTTATATCTTGTCAGTTAATTGTCTCTTTCACACATCACTGTTTTATGGATTTTTAGACTTTAACATTCATATGATCATTCAAATTCTTTTCATCTGTGACCTTTTTCAACCTCCATCACTATATGTTCCATGATCTCTTCTTCCATATCCAATGATTCTCTTCCAAATAATGTTTTCATATTTTGGAACCTATTTTTTTTATTACCATTATACTTGTGTTTCTCTCTTATGAAGAGAATGTCTTATTTACAAATTCTATGATGTGGATTTAAAAAAAAATTCAATTGGAAAAAAAATTATTACATTTATCTTCTTTCAATTATGTGTAATCAATTAAATAATTGGTGGGATTACATGACATCATGGAATTATATAAATAAAACATTGTCTGGTATCATGTACGATGCACAACATCGAGCTTAAATTACCTATGAAATATTTTTATTTCAATTAGACCACATAATCCAAGACTGTAAAATTGGAGGGTTGGGATATGATTATCTAATTATATATATATATATATCATTTCAGTAATTTTTCGAAAATTTATTAGAAAATACTAACTCACCATTCAAGGTAGAAATTTTATTCCTTAATATAAACATTTTTTTCAGGTTGTTTTTTTATTTTTTTGATGAATTTTTATAAATTTTTTATATAACATAATGTAAAATTATTTAATAAATTAAAATAATTTTTTTAAACCATCATATTCCTATTATATTATGGTGAAATGTTTGGATTATTTGTTACTAAATGTATTTTTAGTAAATATTGTAAATTGTTGATTTTTTCAAATATTTGTTTTCATTTACTTAAAAATGTAAATTTAATGTCTCATTAAATTTTTTAATTTTTAATAATGTGAAATATGAACCAAATTATTTTTTAATGTCTAATTATTTTTCTAATAACACATAAATTATATTTTTGTATATGTTTAATTATTATGCATAAAAATTGAGTAGTCAATTTTTATAATTACATAATGATTATGAATTTCAATTAATTAATATAACTACTTATAACTGAGAATATAATTTATATTTATATATTATTTGTCTATTTTTTATATTTATGTTCATATAATTCTTATTCCTACTCATATATTTAATATAACAACATATATTTCAAAAAAATGAATTATTATGAAACCCCATTTTTTGTCTTCCTAATCCTATTTAATCATGAATTATACACTTCAAAATATGTCATTGAAATTTTGGAAAATTGAATGATTATTTATAATAAAGATTCTGAAATTATTTAAAGATTCCAATTTAGTATTTTTATATTATGAATTGTTTGCATAGTAAATGTATTCTACCATTATAAAGGAAAAATTTGTTACTTAAGGGAAAAACAATTTATTAATGAAATAATGTATCAATAAATGTAGAATTATATTTATTTTTTTAATCTACATCATCCCTAAAAATTACAAATATATTATTTATTTGGAAAAACACATTACTTTTTCTAGTTATTCCCTGACCCTTGTTTTCATCTCCTTTTGGCTTGGCCATGTTACTATGTGATACAAGTGTAATTTTGATTTAATTTGGGTTGTCAAAGGTTGGAATGTGGAAAGTGAATTTTTTTTCATATATACAAAAAAATGGTTCACATATTTGATATCCAATTTTAGGTGGCACATAGTTTTTTAGAACCATTTAGATACCTCGAAAAACCTAAATCCTCTTTGATTGTTGGAAATGAACAGTTGGTGCAAAGTTTGTTTAACTATGTGGAAAATCCCTGGACTGAAAATAGTAAACTAGTAGGGTAGCATGGTAAGGTTGGATATTTTTTCTAACTATGATTCCCATTTTATGAAACTGTGTGTGTAGTTTTTATTACTAATAAAAATTAATTTAAAATCCAAAACTCCCTAGTTTAAAAATCTCTATCCCCCTATATGACCCTAACATGATATTTCTATTCTTGTACCCTTCTTAGATGATTCTTTCTCTACTCAAATTCCTTTTTCTGGTATATCAAATTGGTCATTCTATCATTTGATGTCCTCTATTTAGTGAATATCATATCATTTTTTTCATCTATTTTATCATAATCTCTTCCTCAGAGATTTGGAGATAATTATTTAATTAATTGACCAATACTCTGTTTTAGGGGATCTTTATTCTAGGATATGTTTCTGTATCTCCTTCACCATATTCATCATTATCACTTCATATTAGTGGTCTTTTTCATTTAGATTATTAACTATTTTGGTAGTTGGTTCAATAATTATTCTCCCTACAACTGAAAAATCAAATGTATTAATTAAATCGAATATGATTTCATTTTATATACCCAAACTTTTATTTGATAAATAAATCTATGATCTAAAATGTGAATGAAATATAAGAAAAATAAATATTTTAATGCAATTAAAATTATTTTGAGAGTTTTTAAAAAATGAATACATGATTCTAGAAATAATTTTTATCGAATTATTTGATGTTGATTTTGAAAAAATGGATTATATTGAAAAATTATAAGAAGCTGAATAAACTTATTAACACCTTTGTCATGGATTTCAAATAAAAAATGTACTAATAAAAAAATAAACTCCGAAATGTTATTTTGAACTGTTTAGAAATGGATGATTTATATTTTGATTGATTGGTTGTTTTATTTATTTATTTAATCATGTTGGAGCCAAGGTAGTTAGTAGGTGATTTTTAATGGTATTATAGGTTCTAAATGACATTAATTTTTTTATTTGGACAATGTTGAAAAACAAATTTACATTCAGGATGCTCACTATCAGTTCTTCTATTGAGGTGTTGATTTATTTCTTATAATCATTTCACCTATTGTGGTTTTGATTGTGTGTATACTACATTTATGGGCCATCATAACTATTGAGGTGAGTGAATATCTAATAGAAAGTAAATAATGTACCATGGGAAGTTTGATCATGGAGTTATGAAATAATGATTTTATTATAAATTCCATCGAAGTTTTTATTTGTTTAATTCATGTAATATAATTTACATAATGAATATTATATAAAGTAATAATTTAACACTATTAGAATGTAGTTCTAATATATCATTGATATATATGATTAAAACATGTTTTTTTCATAAAATATGGACGTCAAATGTCATGCATTGTTTTATTGTAACTAATAAAAGAAATATTAATTTCTAATGGTATTGATTGTCAAACACTTGGTGATGGCCCATTGGGATTTATAGATCAGACCCTACCTTATCCTTTGGTATTATGTAGATTATTATTTCATAGATCTGAGATATTTCAATTCAATATATTGATGTTTTTGATATAATTCTTACTTTTGAACATGATGTGATGATGATGAATAGTGGAGTTATAGTCTACTTGTTCCATGGGATGTTTGAGTTTTCATCTTGATACATGGTCTTTACATTGATGATGTACTACATGGGTTTTTTTATAATTAAAATTTTTGGTATATTATTATTTTTTAGTGTTGAACATAATAAATTTAATAGTTTAGTTATCATTATTTTTTTGAAAATTAATTCCCTCATTAAAAAATTATAATGTTATTTAACCATCCCCAACCATTGATGATTCAGAATATAATTTTGGACATGTCAGTACTGACATCGGTACAGGGGTACTATGATATAATATATGTTTTTTAAAAGTGATGTAATATACGAAGGATATAAAACATTCCCTGATGTTACTATATAGATATGGTAATCATAGATTATGTGATATTGTATTTTCTGGAAATATGACATTTTTATGAGCATGTTTTGAGCTTGTTAAAATTTTAATGATACTTTAGTCACCATGGGTGTTTTTTTGAAGTCATATTAGTGAATAATTAGATATGGTTATAGTATCTTTCCTAATTTTGTTTAGATTTATTGATGTCCAAATCCTGAAATCATTATCTACTGATATTTATTTTCTTATTTCAAAATTTTTAATAGTTTATATATGAAAAATTAGAACATATTTGGTGTTGTATGTTAATGTAGTGTAGAATAATACCTCCTAGAATATGTGTGAATATTTCATATTAGGAACCCTATGGTGAACGATAGTGAGAATTTCTTTCCATAGAGTAGAATCATGTTTTGATTTGTGTGCATGTTGTCCAAGCTCTGAGATAGGAACATATACTAATTCCCATTCTCGTTTCAGTTATAAATCCATAATGGATTGATCCAAGAAATATTTCTCGACATATTATTTTATATAAGAGACCAAATTTTAATAATATCTAATTATCCTCAATAGGATAATTACTCGATGAACAAAATAGTGTTATGTTTTGATTTTCTATAAAATCCCCAACTCACTAAGGTAAATTGTGATATCGTTAAGGTGGAAGGGATCATATAAAGATGGTGGGATTAGATGGAAATGAAAAATAAGAATTATTTTTTATAGTGTATGTAATTTAGATTTGTTTTTTTATATGTTCTCTATATAACACTTCTTTATGGATAACACTATGAAATTCCAGATCCTTCAGTATGCTGAATAGACCATGACCATGTATGCGAACTATTTTTCCATGATTGTAAAATTATCACCAGAGATATTATGTAAACTGAAATATAATTATAAAATTTAAGATATGAGCCTCCAAACTAATATCTATTTTTAGGTTTTTTAAGGAAGCTCAGATCATATTCTATCATACTAGATAGGACGATGACTATTGATTATCACCATCTTGGTATGCTAGGGGTGATTAGATTTCTATTTTATCTCAACTATTTTTATATTAGTTCAATTATAGTAAATAATAATTTGTATGAGTATCTTGGTGGTTCTAGATATCACGATTCATCCGAAACTCCTTAAATACAAGCCATATTCCATTTGAATTTCTTTCATTGTGGAATGGTTTGACATTATAAAAAATGTTTTTTTATGTGGTGCCAAAGATATAAAGTTCTCATAGAATATTAAGAAACCCAACATAATTTATCATTATTTTATTTTTGTGTAGTGGAACATTGCTAATCGACTCGTAAATATACATTGGTTCAATAAGATAATTTGAGATCTTAGAGGTTCAAGATATATGAATGTGGAATAAAGATTCTTTACATATTGAGATATTATATAGAATAATATAATACTGGTCTTGTGACTATAAGATGTATCACCAATATATAATTATGTTTAATGATGAATTTATCTAATACTATATAATCTAACTCATTTATATTAGTTCTTATTGTAAAACAAAACTATCTCTTTATATATATTATGATTTATGTGAAGGATAATACTTCACCCCGCAAAGACAATAGAGAGCATATAATCCATTTCCCATTTTTGTGACTTATCCTTATCATAATATGATATTGTTAAATATTTTTTTAATTATCAATAAAAATAATTACATAAATTTATATATGAATTGAATCACTACTTATATGGTCAAATGTTTCTATAATCTTCCATGGTTCTCCATTACTGTATTGATGGTGTATTTCGTGACTTTCAAGAGAAAACGGATCCAAGATCGAGTAGATCCTAATCATCTTATCATATGTTGGATAAAGCAATATCTGTATATTTTTTTCTACTAGAGAATGAATTATATAATGATTATTTTACTCTAGTATTAATAATGTTTCTTGATATGTTCATTCTGATTTATCTGGTTTGATAATAGAAAAACAAAATAATTTTTCTTTTGATTCAGTGTCTTATATAAAATTTGTATCTATTCTTTCATACTACACAGTGCCAACGAAACTGAAAGAGTGTAAGAAAAATTTCAATGATCCATTATATAGTGGATTTATAAACCATAGTATGTCAAATTGGGCATTCTATTTATCATTTCATTGAAAGCCAATGGAACAATTTTCATCAATGTTTATTACTGTAATATAAATTGTGAAATGGTTAAGAGAAAGTAACTGGTACAATAGATAAATGATCTATTGGAATGTTAAAGGGGGTGATGTGGTTTACAAAGAATGATATTCAATCTTCTTATAACAAATTTAGAATAAATTAATCTTACATTTATAAAATCACTATATAGAGATGTTATTTTCATTATAAATATATTTTCATGCCATTATTCATAACAACTAATTGTAACCACATAATTGTGACTACCTAAACTTTCAATTCCAGATTCAATGATAAAACATAATTTTTAAAATATTTTTATTAAATAAAACCAAAAAATATATACAACATTATGAATTACATGACCTTTTTTGGTCATGGTTTTAGAGTACTTGTGAAAACCATACTTATTTTTAGAGTTGAAAAAAACATATATAATTGATTAATTATCATTCATTTGTTACACCATGATTTATAAAAGGAAAACATATTGAAATTATACTAAACCATTTAAAAATACAGTAAATCTTGGGCTGACAATATATTTTAATAGTAAGGGTTTAAAATAAACTAGTGATTAAAAAAATTATTAAAAAAATATAAGAATTATGTTAAATTATTTTAGAAAAATTATATAATATATTACTATGATAATTTTTTTAATATTATCTTTTTAAATTTAACTTAGATTTATAATTTAAATAAAATTGATTATAATATATTTTATTTGATAATAATGACACTTGGACACCCTCAATAAAATCATGTTTCCATTTGTGATTTCACTTCTTGGTCAATATCTCATTGAGGATTAGAGTTTACTCTACATAACTTATCATTTTATTTGATTATGAAATGAAAAAATTTTGTAATTTTTTTAGTATATATACCTTTATCAATCATTACAAATATTTGTTTTAAAATCAAAGATATATTATTTTCATAGAAGAAAATAATCCTAAAACATAATTTAGTCGGAAAATATCAATTTTATTGAAAGTCAATATTTATGATAAACTAACCATTTCCTAAGAAATAATTACATTTCAATGAAAATTACATAAATAAAAGAAAAAATAAAAACAATTCATATATAAAAGTGCTAGATATGTGAATATCATTCATTGAATATGGTCATATCTACATGAATTACATTCATTTATAAAGAAAATCATTTCTCTATTAAAATGATAACTTATATTGATTTCCATTTCATTATTCACATAAAACATTAATATTAATATTTAAAATATTAACATATATATCTTATTAAAATAAAAAACTCTTTGATATTAATGTTATACTATAATAATATTTTATTGTTTAAATCTACATATAAAACATCATTTTTGAGATTAAAATTATAAATATAATTTCGTATATAAAATAAAAGAATATTTTTATATAAAATTAATTATTTTACAAAGTAATTTATTGAATTATAATTATAAAATTATAATTTTCAATAAATAATGTATTTTATATTCAGAATAAAAACCATACTATATTGAAAGTCAAATCATCAAATTATATAACATGTATACAATGAAATCATAAAAAATATCCTTAATGAAAATTATAAAATCATACAAAAAATTTTATACAACATTATCTCTCATGAAATATATTTGAATCCAAATTTGGGATAAGGAAAATGAAACTTGTCTATATGTATGTCCCTTAATTTCCCCATACCCTGTTGTACAAGATAAGTGTGGCACATTAAAGGAATGTATTCAATATGAAATGATTTTTATTCCTAGGTATTAAGGATGAATCAAGTGTGAAAAATATTTTTTATTGGTTTATGCACTTTTGAGGAAGATAAAATATATATACTATATATATATATTTATTATTTATCAATGTAATGTGAATATTCGTATAGTATTCAAAACATTTTCAAAACACATAATAAGGAAAAGGTGATCAACAAAGTAAAAATTGGAAATTATGATTATAATATGTTTAGTTAAGTTTTTAATAATCATATAAACACAAACACACATATATATTTTATACTCTATTTATATTAATCATGTTGGGTACTATTTTAAAAGAATTAGATGCAATTTTTTTAATGATACCAAGATGACCAAAAACATTGAGTAACCCATTTTGTTTCAATAATCATGACCATAAAAGATATCAAAAGAAATAAATAATACAAATAGTCAAAAAACTGTAATGATGGTGACAATAAAGAATGAAAAATAAATAAAATTATGAGTGTAATACTATTATGGTTAAAACGATTCATAACATAGGTTCTCAAAGAATATTCAACACTCAAGAATAAAATACTTACATTTACATCATTATAACTGGATAAAGATGATGATGAAAAACACACCTTCTACATTTAAATCTCCCCCATACCAAATTTCCCATTTTCTATTCAATACTCTCATTTGTTTATCTTCATAATAAATTCAATCCCCATTTCTATACTTGACTTCCTAAAATTAAATCCCTTAATGAATTCAAAACCCCACTAATATGAACTCCCTAATTTTTGGTGGTAAATTCACATCTTTTTTGACCTGTCAGTGATTGGATTCATTATTTCAAATCTCTCAGTTCTTTTTTATAAATACCCTCACATTGATCGACTCTCTATAAAATAAAAACCATAATTTCATTCACCCCTCTTTTATTTTTCAATCCCCCATATTTTTATTTTACTTTTTTAATTTTAATAATACTAATATTCTTATTTTATGATAGTAATTTCATAATACCCATTTTTTAATCATTTATTATTATAATTATTATAATTATTTTTTATATTTTCATTAATATTGATAATTAAACTTCTAATACAAAATTATTATTTTTATAATTTCTTATATTTATTAAAAAAATTATCAATAAAAATTATCAAATAATATACATCATTATTTTAGATGTGGTGCACATTTAACATTATCATTTAAATATTTAATTTCAATGTATCATTTTTATAAATGTATAGTTACATGTTAATTTATAAATTTTTAATAATATTATTTTCTAAAATTATTATTTAATATTAATTTTATGAATTTAAGAATTTATAATTATAAATAAACATTTAGATTATTTAATTTATTTTCATATTGATATAATATTCTGCATTATAGTTTAAAAATCATAACTCTTTTGAAATTTTAATTCTTATTTAAATAATATAATTCAATATATTTTCATTCAAAAAAGATATTCTATTATCACTAGAATATTCATCTATAATTTACATTTTTATATATATAATTTTATTAATTAAACTTAATTTTTGTATATATTTTATATGTTATATTTAAAATCATCTCATAAAATACATATATTTAATTTGGATTGTCTTAAATGAGAAATAAATCCATTTAATGAATAGTTTATTAATAAACTATGTTGAATTTATGAGGTGTAACATTCTTACACCATTAAATGACTTACTCTCACACAATTCATTCATATTTAAAAATAAAATTATAAATATTCATATTAATTATTACTGAAATATTTTACATTTGGACTTATATATTCTTAAGGGACCTTATGTACTAATCTATTTAAGTGAAAATTCTATCACATGTATTTTTTCAAAATCGATCAAGCATAATATCCACAGTTGTCTGGAAAATTGTTCTAATAAAAACGAGAATGTTAAAAACCCACACTTTTAGATTTAGTACTAAAACATACTAAATAATTTTTTTAATTATTATATAAAATTAAATATTACATTGTACATTTTAGGACCATTTTCAGACTATGTTTTGGATAATTAGATAAAACCTTACATATGTTCATATTTATACAAAATATAAACTATAGACAAATTATATTCACATGTGCTACCAAATATTACAGAAAAATAAACATTTCAAATTAAAAAAACTATTTGAATATATTTTAAAACATGGGTTTTGAATAAATTCTATCATTTAGGGTTTTAAATAAACTATTATCAAGTGAATTAATAAAAAAATAAAAATTTACTTAAAATAATTTTATAAAAATCCAGTTATATAAATTTTTTAATAAATAGTTTAATATTTAACTGAAAAATGTCAATATTATTTAAACAATGAAATATTTATAAAATATTAAAATTTATTGGTTAAAAATGATACTAGGTAAACAAAATGGATGCAATGGGACCATTTATAGTATCTCTTGTATGACATTATACCATTTAGGTCATGCGTTTTCTCCCCAATCTATATCATTCCTTTTTATACCTAAATACCAAATTTAAGAAAAACATATTAAGGATATCATAATTTGTATATCATGAGTCCAACAAAATTTAACATCATATTAAAATTATTTTCATAGAATAATATATTCTTACATAATATTTTCATGAAAAAATATCTATTTTATTAAAACTCATGAGATTAGATAAATAATACATTCCATAACAAAAATATTCTATTTAAAACATTAACATAAATGATGTGATAATTAAAAAAATTCTTTTATATAATTTCTAGAGATTTCAAGAACATTCATATTATATGGGCATATTAACATGGATGAATTTAATTGATATAAAAAAATTCTTCACATAAAATGATAATTTTAATTTATTTCAAGAACATTATTGAAGGAGATGATAAATATTATAATTCAAAATAAAAACCTAGATATTTTAATAAAATCATAAACCAAATAAAAATAATTATATGAAATACCAAACTAATTATTTTATATTGTTTTACATCATTGATCAAAATATATGTTGTTGGGAGAAACATTGAAAATATATTGATAATATAAAATGATATAATAATATAAAACGAAAAAATCCACTTACTATGGGTATATAAAATTATAATAACACAATTATAATTTGGGAGAAATTGGAATATATGTTTTAGAAACAAAACCCTTACCAATTTTGAAATCAAATCCCCAAATTAATAAAAATGTTTAAATAAACATCATATTTAAATTTTTATAATAAATAAAATCATAAAATAATTGAATAATTTCTATAAAATATTAAATATGTTACCATATATTGGAATCCAAAATTGAGCTATGGTGTATGACTCTTATATATATATATACAATATATGTCTTTTTTAATCTCTATATTTCCACTTGTACAAGATAAGTGCAGCACATCAATGGTAAGTATTTGGGATGAGAATATTCATATTTACAATGATGAAGGAATAACTACGAGAAAAAATTATATGTTCCATGGTAAAGGGTTTATCAACAAGATAAAATAGAGATGTTATATTTTGATATTACATTTATCACTAGACATTCAACATATAAAGTATATTCAAAAAAGAAATAATCACCAGAAAAAATGGTTAATCAAAGTAAAATTGAGTTAATAAAATAATAATGGGTGAAATTATTTTATTCAGAAGAATAAATATTTTTATAATATTTTGCAATTATTCATATGAATGAGTCTTAAATATGGTTTGAACATAATAAATTAAATGATCCTATGTCGATAGAAAAAAATTCCAATTTTCATCAACAATAATGTCAAAAAAAGGACATTAGAATAAAGAAAATGTCCATTTGTTATCAAATAAGAATTTCTGATGATAAATGATGAATTAAAATTTTTAAAACAACCAGTATCATAATATTATGGTGCTAATAAATATTGGTATATGATATTATAATAATTTTCATCCACTAAAATTAAAATACCTACCTTTGAATTGTTATCACAGGAGGGATGCAACGAACATTAGAACAAATTCCATGTTAAAATACCATACATACTTAACTTCCCCATCAACAGTAAATCCTTAAACTATTATCGAGTTGATTCTAAAATAAATCATAATTTTTGTTCCTTGATTCTAGAAATAGTATGCATCAACAACATTTTACTCCCTTTAGATATGAAACCCTAATTCCATGTCTGAAAATCCTCCTCTATTATGACCCATAAATAATCATGTTTCATATTTTGATGCCTCTGTTCCTCTTCAAGAATACCCTCACTCGATTGGAAACCCACAAAAAAAATCCAAAATTCAATTCCCCAAATCTATGATATTCAATCCATCTATATTCATTTCATTTATTAAGAATTTTATTAAAAATAATATTCATATTTTACAAAAAACATTTAATAGTTATCATTTTCAATCAATCATTATTATTATTATTACTATCATATATTTTAAATTAATAATCATAAATATAAAAAAAATATTTTTTATTATTTCATATAATTATTAGAAAAAATAATGTCTCTAATAATTTTTAGATTATATTACTCGTAATATTATATTAGTTACATATTCAAATTTTTCTAAAAATGTTACATGTCAAATAATAATTATTATAATAATTTAGATACAATTGAATTAATATTAGTTCATAAAATTTTATAAGGTAATTACTTGTAAAAATTAATTTATATTAATTTACATACTTATAATTATAATTATAATTATAAATAGATTAATTTATTTTCTTATTGTCATATTATTTTTAATTTCTTATTTTTATTGTTAATTATATATAAATTATAATATTTTTTTAATGAATATATAACAATATATATTCATTAAAATTTATTTGTATATAATCATTCAAAATGAAACAAAAAACTATATTTTTTATAAATTATTTTATTATTTAAGATTAAATTATATTATTTATTTATTTTATTAATTAATATAATCTCATAAAATTTATATAACAGTGTTTTTTAATTAGAAATCAAAAATTTTAAAAAATCATTAATTAATAAATTTCTATGATTTTACGAGATATTACACTTTAAGAAATGATGAAGAAAATTACTTATTAATTTATTGATATATTAGTGGAGATCATTGAAGATGAAATAAAAGATTAATCTTCGTTCAAGGAGGATCATGTGTTTCATCTAACATTAATTATGGAAATATTTATAAATCAATGACTCCATACCAAGATACTAAAATGTGATTTTTGGATTCATAATTTGATGTTAAAAAGGCACATTGTATCTAATCATGATAGTTCAGTAGATATTGAGTAAGTGAAATATTCTGGATATGGGATCTACCACATAAGGTTTTTGATATTTAGATATTCTTAGTAATTGGGGTGTTTTATCATTAGTTTTGTGAGGATTCATCATGATTTGATTAATTGATGATTAATCTCACTCGGAAGGTAGATAATTTCCTATGGAATGTTAGTTTTTTAGTTCATTTTGTTGAGTTGATTTTTTCGTTATATTCCACAGTTAGCTCTTCCAGAGGCTGGGTATAGCTACGTTGTAATTTTTTGTAAATCTGGGTCAAGATTTGGATTCACACATAAGAAGTTTTATAAAATGTTATCCTATTGTTATCGAACTCTAAGATTACATGAGAAAATTATCAAACCAAGTACAGTGAACCCATAGTTATGATGCATAAACAAAATAGTTGGTGGAATCCCAAATTTAAGAATTTATTTATGTGTATTCAGACAAAAAAATATGAGATAGATATTCGATTTAAATTAATTGAACCTCCGTCATAATAGTTGGTGTTGTTCCTATAATATTTTGATTTTTTTCATTTACATAATTGAGAGGAAGGGAAACTTAATGGAGGAAGCCTTGAGAAGTATCAACAAAGTTAGGCCATGAACGAATCATAATATAGGTGAAAGTTGATGTTTATATATTTAATATTAAATGTGGGAATCCTAGATGATTTTGTGAATATTTTTTTGGATAATTTTCACTTCTCTTCCATTTAATTAGAGATGATTTTTAGGAACAAATGTTTGATGACTAATTATACAACATTAAGAACTCTCTTTATGGTTGGGTGACCTTATGTTAGTGTATATTCACATTTGGGGGAATAATATGTTTTTATGTGATTTTAGATGGGTATTTTCAAAAGTAATTTTATAATTTTATATTTCCCTAATTAATACTATGAAGTTCACCATTGAGAAAAAAATTTATGACATGATTTGATGATTCTAGTGTCCATGTCTGAGAGATGAAAGGGTAGCATTAGTCTCCTCTTGTCATATAATTCAACTAAACAAATCTATGAACTTGATAATTTATAGTTTACATCTTCCACTTCCAATAACAATATAGACATGTGGTTATATATCAATGGATATTTTGTTTGGGATCCTACATACCCCACATGAAATGAATGTGGTGTGGTTTTTTATCGACAATCTGTAGAAATCAGCTCACTTCTTACATATTCATTATACAACAAATGTTTAAGAGTTTGTATATCATTATGAGAATAAATTTTTTCATTTCTATTAATTTACATATTTTATTGTATCTAATAGAGATACCAATTGTTTCTCAAATTTTTTTGATCCTTCAAGGAGGAACTAGTTTCTCATGTAAATTTTACCACAGAATACTATCTATAGGCTTATGACAAGATATATATGACCATACAAGTTATTTAGGGTATGGTATGAAATCTAATTATAGAATTTGGGGGAGATTGGGAAATAAATATTTTACTGGATGAATTTTCTTATAATAGGACTTATCATTCATCAATTCATATTTACCATTTTGAGTTCTTTTATGGAAGGCATTGTAATGATCCATTATTTTGGTTGGTGATTGGTGAATGTTGTTTGGTCCGACTATGATTGGTCAAGGAAAAAATGTTTTTTTACATTAATGATTAGATAATATGAATTAAAAAATGTTATAAAAAATATTATGATGATCATCATAGGTGATGGTTGGAGTTGTCATTTGGTGATATAGAATTTTTGAATGTTTCACCCGATTTTGGTCACCAAGATCTTGGGATTAAATTGGATCATTCTCTAATATTTGAGTTATCATTTTAATTTTATGATAATGTGGTTAATTTTAATTAATATATAAAACTTCCCCCCACTTATTTGATGTAGTTACACAATATATTCCATGTATTGTTGCATCAAATGCATCTTTCTATCCATTCTCCTGAACTGAGCTTACAGGATATTGATGTTGATCCCGATGTATCTATGAATGATAATCTATTCAAGAGAGTAGATTCTGTAAAAAATTGTACAGGGTCTATGGAATATACACTTTTTATATGTGATATGGTAGTATTTTTATTATACTCAAATGACTTTAGAGAGTGAGTCAATGAAGATATGGTTGTGGCCTCAGCTACTTGATATAAAAATTCAACGATTAGATATGTGATGGTAGAATGATATTCGGGTGGGATGGATATAACATCCCATTATATGATTCATGGTATTTGATGACCCAAGATTCATTATCCTTCTAGTTTTTTGTTATTTGGGGTGTTTTGATAGAATAAATATTTTTTTTGAATTTGTTTGGGTTCTGCATAGTTGGTGAACATGATGGTAAAACTGTCAAATTTGGCCTTGAAATCAAAAGTCCCTATTTAGAGCCTCTGGAACAGTACATAGTTTTATAAAACACGAAAAAAAACAAAACAAACTATCATTCTCATAAATATTATAAAATTTATCATTACTTTATTCCTAGATTAATCATCCAACAAAACCATTCATCCCAAACAGAGGACCACTAGAGGTACACTATTATGGAACCCAGTTTGTCTAACCATGAGAACCTACACATGAAATAAAACATGGTTTTTATAATTCATCAGAAAAATAATTTTATATTTCCCAAATGCTGAATTTTATAATTTCAATACCCCCACTCAATCCTAAAATGATTTTTTGATTCATGTTGTCTTTTATGATGCAATTTTGTCTCCTCCAAATGCATTAAAATATAGATTGATTTAGAACTAGTCTGATTTTTTCTACATCAAGTAATTTTATTCACCTTCATGTGGTATCCCCTAATATCATCTTATGTTCTAATATAGTTGGAAATGATTTCTATTAATAAATGGATCTATTTTTTTATTTTGTTTAGAAGTTGTGTTCGTAGATTTCATTTAATTCGTTCTTCATTTATGTTCCACATTGTAAGTATTTTTTGTGGAGATTCGTTTATTTAAAAGTATGTGGTTCCATAATTCATTTCCATACAATTCAAAACATGAAATTAATTATAAAACATAATAACTTTTAAATTGGTATAAAAAAATTGAATATTTATGAATTGATAATTGATTTGAGAATGGTTTTGGATTTCAAAAAAAAAAACAAATATCAATATAATTTAAATTATATACTGAGTATATGAAGAACGAGGGTTTTATTTTTGAAAATTATTTTGATGAAATAATTTTATGATGATCTTAATAATATTTCTTTAATTGAGTAGATATTTAAAATTGTATGAGATGATGATAACTAATCACATGATTTTGAAATGAAAAGGCTATGTTGAAAACATAAATTGGGGATTTATATTACAAAAGATTTTGAAATGATTGAATTGATATTTTATAAATTGAATAAATGATTGATTGATTGAATTACATCAGATCATAGGTATTTTTAATGTGGTTAGGCAACTTTTCTATGGTCTTTTTCCCCTACCATTTTATTTACAAAGAAGAGACTATCTAAACCTTGTCAGATCAGGATGGTTGCAAAAAATTCTTATATTAGGACACATATTTATTGTGCCTAATTGGAACCCCTATTAGGGGGTTGATTGTGTAAACAATATATTTATGAGACTTGATAATTGATGGTATATGTGAGGATACAATATTTAGAGACTAATTTAACACATGGATTTTTACCACAAGGCACTGATATTTTTATTTTTTATACATAACACTTATTTGTGGAACTATATAATTCATGTAAAAGGATTTGAATGACTTTTTTTATATAAACCATTCATTTAATCCTTTTTGAAATCTATTGTGAAATATATACCAACAATTTGAATGAAATTATGATTTGTTTTAAATTTTGAAAAATAAATTCACTGACTTTATTAATTGTGACTGCTGTCATAAAATGAAAATATTTACAGTAATTCTTATAGAAATATAGTGGGACCTTAAATAGAAATTATAAATGTAACTCTACCTTTTCCTTCATATTTTTTAGATTATATTTTCCATGTATGAGAAAAGTTAATTCCCCACATATAGGATGTGTATGTTTTTAATTCTTTAGACTCCTGACTGGCGAGGGTTACCATTGGAGCTATTGTCCACTTATCATAAGGGATTATTTAGTTTTTTACTTCAATGCATATTAATTCGAAGATGTATTATTTTGGAGTAATTATAACTTTTTTATAGTACATTGGACTTTTTTAATGTTGATAGGACTTACTTTTAAATTTCAACATTCATTATTTTTTCTAAAAAATATTCACTCTTTGGACGCATGGGATTCCTCCTAAAAGTCACCAACCTTTGGGGATCAAGAATGATATTTGGGTTGTGTCAATGATTGATAGGGTATCAGGTTACCAAGTTATTTTGAATGGATTGTGACATGTGTCCTTTTTTACATATGGACACTATTTTAACATTAAAATATTTTACCAGAAACACTATTAGAGGATAAACCCCTAATCATTTATTAAATAAAAAGAAAGGGACAGTAAACAAGTACCATAAGCTGAAAGAGATTATTACATATCAAAGAAACCATAACGATCGTCACATCCCTGATAAATTTCCTCCTCCAAAGTAGGTGATTCCCATTCCTAACTCTCATAATGTTTTAGAACCTTCACATACATCCTTTGTAGGTTTATTCATTCCAAGGATAGAAGCCCTGTGTTCCCAACCGAAGACCCATCAAACATCGACTTTGTTAAGTTGGAGTAGTCATTCCTCAACCTTCGTCATGATTAAGCATTCATGCTTCCCTGATTTCTGATCATCTTCAGCCCCCCACCCACCCACCCTGAATAATCTCACTATACAAAGGTCTGGTCATGCCTCTGTCATTTTCAATGCCACTATCCAAGTAATCCCCCCATTTTCCAGAAATAAGAACCTCATTGAATCCATCTTCCTGTCCTCAAATTTCATAAGATTGAAAATTAGGGTCATTTAGGGCCAGACACTTATGCTGCTCTATTAACTCATGACCGTCCAGAGTCCCCAGCCACAAGACTTCCTACCTAGTTTCATACTCTATAGAAGTGATCCTGTACTGCACACTGCCACCATCATCCATCTGAGCATCCTCCTTTGAGTTCTCCTCTTCCAATCCTTGGAACAGATTTCGAGTATCAATTGCAACCATCACACCACCATCACTCACATACCATCTTTGAGACTAATCATCAAAATCCAACACCTCCACATGACAACTCTCACAAAATTCAATGCCAAAATTATCCTCAAGAACAGGCTTCAACTCTTTGGAACAACCTGCATCCTTCCAACTGGTATCCACCAACAGACGGACAACTTGTTGTGAGGATTTGGTCACACTTACACCCGATGGATCCCATCATGTCACCAGTCCCATGACCACCAAGAGACTTCTTCTACCCAACCCATGATATCAGATCACTCCTAAGTCAACTAAAATCTGAAAAACCAATGGATTAGGCAGTGCTTCCCCCTCACTCACTGCAATCTGTTTCACCATGCCATTCATAGGATCCGTTGTTGATCGCTGACCAAGAAACCTACCTATCATATCCTTTGGACCAGACATCCTTTTGATCGCTGCTTCACCATGACATTTAGAAACTATGTTCCCCAATTGATGGTAGTTAGTTCAGTAATCTACTAATGACTCAAAAACAACTGACTAATTCCATCAGAATTCCTCACCCAAGGTAATCCATATCCACTTCACCGCAGGCATCACAACATCCACCTCAACATAGATACAGGAATTAATCAAATGAATTACCGTGGAGGTTATAATGTCAGAATAGAGATAGTGGCCCACCATGTTACCAATCACACAGATAATCTCAAGATTTTAAAATGGTAGAGGAAGTTGAGGATGACTCGCCCAAGCCGTGACTGTGGAAGGATCATGATTCATACAAAAATAAAAAGTTCATCGAAGGAAGGAAAAAGTACACCCACTACAACGATTAGGGGAACTAGAACATGCTCACATCAAATCATCTTCCGAATCAAAATGGTCCATAAAGTGACATTTATCAAGATGGTCGATGACCACACAGTCTTGATAGTCCCATTTGTCGAAGAAAAAACGGTCGAAATCATTAACTCAGGGTCGTCTGTGACTGAAATGATCCACCAGTGCCAAATTGAGATGGCTCGATGCTTCATCAAACTCCGAAAACATGATCGACAACTAAGGATCACCATGGTGAAGGTCACAGGACTTCGGGATAAGAGAGATCACTAGAAACTCTAGAAGAAAACTAGGGTTTGAAAAAGGGATGAACTTATATCACGAAACCGGAGGCGACATGATCATATCATCCCCCCCATCCGCCTATAGGAAGAGGGGGGAAATCAGCCTCATTCATCAACTAGGGCACCATCGCGAGACCAGAGGTAGTGCAATCTCCTAAGATACATTATAATATTTTATATAAGGGAAAATTTGAATCCTTGTTTAATTTAATATATATAATATGTTGTGAAAGGTATAAAAATATGATATCTTCATTCAAAAACTTTCATTTAATTGATACTTAATTTTTTATTATGTTATTTTATTTTTTAGAATTTTAATGAAATAATTAAAATAAATTAGTACCCAACCTTAGTGTATTATTTATTAAAGAAATTTGAAAAATAAAATAAAGTGTTTTAAAATATTATATGTACGTCAATTTAAATGTATTATTATGTTACCATAATTTTTAATTAATATATAATTTTGATTGTACATGAATATTATATATTTTAACTCAATAATTTTATGTAATTTTGTAATTTAAAATTAATTTAAATGTTTAAAGTTAGTAGTAATGATATATTAAAATATATATTACTTTACTAATTAAATTATAATTTCTAAAATCTATATCTTCATTTGAATGACTATTATAAATTTTGAAACATTAATCATGATACTTTTATGATTCATTTGACAATTTATGAAAATATTCATTACCCATAAATTTCGAAGAAGTTGATATAATGGTTACGAATAAATGGTGTTTCAAGGCTACATGTGATTTTGTTAAAATTAATTTTACAAACTAACAAGATATATATTTGAAATATTGGGATAAATTTTAAAAATAAGGATGTTCTAATTTACTAATATTGATAATTTTGTTTTTAGGAATAAATGATAATTTACCTAGACAAAAATAACTACAATGGTCAAAACTAAATTGATAAACCCGAGTAATCTTAGAGGAAATGAGAATACCAGGTCAAAAAAATAATTATTTTTTTAGAGGTGTAGATCAACCTAATATGCCATCAAATAATTTATTTATTAATTATTTAGGCACATGGTAAAATTTCAACTTACCATTGTTGAAAATATATTGTTATTTGAAACAATTTCACTATTTTACAATTATAAAAGGGAATTAAATATATTATCTTCTTCACAAATCAAAATCATTCTATATTAGTGAAAACTAGTCGATACAAAATTATAACTGAAAAAATAATTATCATGATTACCTGGATTTATTATAAAACCCATCTAAGATGAATTTAGGTGGAATCCAAAATTGGTTGTCCGAAGAAGATTCCTCCTTCATAATAAAATGTTTTGTTTTATTTCTTCTCCAACCTATGTAAAATCATATTTAATCTTGAATACAATAAAATCAATATATCACATTTATTATTATGTTATTGTCATAATTTAATATTTTTCATCCATATCCACCTCCATAAAATGGGATTCAACCCCATAATTATTGGGTATGATGAATTACCACATCACTAACAAATTTAATTATTTTTTAGGATCTCCTATAACAAAAAATTATAATGATGGATTTAATTTATATATAAGACATTCATAAAATATATAGCATTTTCTAATTCTAATATATCATATAGTAGTGTAATGTAATATTCAAAAAAAATGAAAACATTATTCCTGTGTATGTTTGGACTAGCACTTCCATGAAGTGATGTGATTAATTTTTCATCACCACATCTCACTATATCAATATTACAAAATATGCCCTTTATAGTGCCAGAAATGGGATTTATTAGTGCTTCAAATGATTTGACTACAAGATCATGGACAAAGGCCCAAATCTATTGTGATTTCAAAAAATGTGTTGATAATGGGGTCCTTTTTTGGCGCTAAAAAAACATTGATAAATGGGACCTTTATCAGATCTTTTAAAAGCACTCCCAAAGGAACCATTTATCAACACTTCAATATAGCACCTTTAAAGTTACCATTTATTATCACTTCCAAAATAACTGATAAAGGGCGTTTGATCATTTATTATAGATGTTATGATGAATTATTAATTTATTCGCACTTATAAAAGTTCTAATAATGGACATTTTATTAAGTCTTTTGAAAGCGATGATAAATGGTCATTCTAAATTGTGCTATAATAGCACAATACTGAACTGCAAAATTGTGTTGTAACATCACAACATAAAAAATAGAAACACACAAGATATCAATTGAAATTTGTACTAATACATGATTTAAATATAATTCAATTTACAAAAAAAAAACACAGGAAAAACACTATATTATTGACATGATTATACAATTACTTATATACAAATTATTATATAAATTCAAAAACCAAAAATGTTATTCTCTATTATTATGGACCCAAATAATACTATTTCTGAACAAAACACACTCCTAATCAAGAAAAATAATCCATTTTATTGGAAAAAACGTCTTATGTTTGTAATAATATAATTAAATAAATTAACAAAAACTGTTAATTTTACTAAAATTGATGTCTGTATTAAATAGAAAGTTACACTTGGAGTCATATACATCACACCAGGCATCAGATTTAGGTGAAACAAATTCCAACACATCTCAAATGACTTGTAAATCATTTTTCTAATGTATCAAAACAATCTAAATGTGTTTTCTCAGTTTTTATTAGGTCAATTTTATTTTTTCTAAAACTTCATTTTAAACTTGAAACAAACAAGTTTGACTCATTCGGAACACATCCTGTAATGGAATTATTATAAATAGATTCATACATGTCTCAATTTATTTATGAATCATTTTCATATATTATCAACAAAATATTAGTTCATTTGATTAGTTTTCAGTGACTAATGATTTTTAAACTCAAATGTCTACATTAACCAGATAAAGGACACTATGATCTATATCAGTCACATCAAGTATCAGTTGGGGGTAAAACCAATTCCTACACATAAAAAAACAATTATAGAAAATTTTCTTAAAGTATAAAAACAATCAAAATGTTTTTTATTAGTTTTGAGGAGGAATGTTGTAAATATTTCATCAATTTATTACAATTTTATATAAAAAACACACTATGAGTCACACCGATCGCACCATGTGTCGGATTGAGGTGAGGATGATTTATACACCTACTAAATAACATATGAATCATTATACAAATGTTTCTATATATTTTGAATGTTTTTCATTGACTTTTAGTACATCCCATGATTTTTTTGATTATTTATTTTCAATATTGAAACACGCATGTTGAATCATACCGATCACATTTAGTAGAAGGTTGAGGTGCGATATATTCCTTCCCTTAGAAAATTCCCTATAGATTATTTTGATAATGTATTTAAACAATGTGAATGTTTTTTCTTAGTTTTGAGTATGTCAGTAGGCCTTTTTAATAAAATTGATGAAAATTTTAAATAAAATGAGGTTGTTTGAATAATATTAGCCACACTTTGCATCAGATTGAGGTGAAAATGATTCCAACAAATCCCAAATGGATTATGGATCATTTTTTAATTTTTGGAAAAAATATTAATTCATATAATATGGATTCAGTACATTATTAATATTTTTTTTATTTCATTTTGAAATTAAAATACATACATTGACTCATATAGATCACACTTTTTATTAGATTGAGGTGTCTTTACACTATGCACCTCAAAAATGTATTATGGATAATTTTATGAATGTATTTAAAAAATGTGAATGTGTGTGTCCTATTTGAGTAGGACAAGATTGGATCTATGATTTAGCATAGAGGCTACATGATTGATCTTTATGCACAAAGATTGAAATATTATAAGATAAATTAACATTTCATGGAACATTAGAATATTAATTAAATGTTGAATTATATAATTTTTATAAAAATATTGAATGTATATATTAACATTGCCTTTACATATTTTTAATGGGTTTCCCTCGTTATAGTTTCTTCTTATGAGGGATTGGTAAATAATCACATGCATTAGACATTGTATTCATGAGTATCCAAAAAATTAATTTAGATTACATTATGAAAGTAGAAAACATAATATATTTTTAGAAAAATCATAATATATTAAAAATCCGTTTTAACTTATAATCAAACCATCTTTATTTTTATAGTTATTTTTAGGATTTGGATCCTCTATCAAGATTCCAAATATCCTCATTATGGTACCCTCTAACATTAAAGACATTTTTTACATTGAGACTAACATAAACAGATTGTGATGTCCCAATAAAAGGGATTTCACTGATTGAATTTTCATCCAAATCAAAATTTTTTATAGACAGCAGCCGGAAAATCTAAAAATTCTTGTTCATTAGATCAAAGACATCAAATACACACACTAAATGTGATACCATTATGAATGGCTCATAATTTTCCACATCCACACAAAAATTCCCAATAAAAAATCCCATTTAATTAACATTCAATCCATTGATTTTGATAACCAATTTAAAATAGTAAAGAGACACTAAAAATTTGGTATAATACAACACGTATATCTATTTGATAATTCCAAAATATGACATATTTTAATTAATTTATTTCTATCATTGGAACCAGATTTCCGTCTCTATAAATTAAGCATCTTGAGTCATGCATCTACCTCGAGTCACACACCCAGTATGATGACCTCCCCTCACAAACCATGTGAAACGACCTCATAATGTTCACCCTATCACACAGAAGTCCCATTGTTTCATCAAACTAGATTTCCAGTGAGATTAAAATAGTATCCTCCATCTCCATTGATTGAAGCACATAATATCCACTATTATTAGAACACAAAACATAACACCCCAAAATACATCTATAACTGATTCTCGACCCAGTCCAGCAGTGGCATTGCTAGCTTAACACCACCATCGTCGTCCTTGCTAGAACACCAATATTGACACTACGTCATCATGTAATGACTATGCCTAAAAAACCATAAAACGTGTTAAAGGATACAAAATCATAGAAAATAACTTAAATACAACCATTTCCATGTTTGAAACACACAATTATTCATCAAAAACATGAAAAACAAGTTGCACAAGTAGCATTATCCACTACCAAATCCCACATCCCAAAACCATTGAGGAATCACCACTTGACAACCCACTCAGAGACAAGTTCATGGCCTTGTGGTCACGGTATTGATGAGAGAAGATGACGCTTCCAAGAAACAACATCTCACTGGAACTGAATTTCGAAGCCAAAAATATGATTTTTCCAACACAAGACTGATAGAAAACATTTTCCTCTACTCTGATAACCCCAAATCCACTGAGTAATTTGCACTCTATATATGACCATGATAGGATTGGTAAAATGATAGATTAGAGGGGGGATTAAGTGGCCATAAAATTCAGTAATCACCAACATCATTTCCTATAAGAAAATATTAAAAATTTACACCTCCAAAGTGAAAATCAGTAGCACTAAGAAAAGTATTGAGAAGAGGATCGAGGATGGATAAAAAGGTATAATGGAGGGACGATAGGAATATAGTAATGGTAAATAGTGTTTAGATGCACCGCTAGCCCAGAAGTAGAGTGTTTCGAGAGAAACCCAAGACGAAGAGAGAGTGGGAGCCTAGTGAGAACATTTCCCTCCACCAAATCCCTGCCAAAATAAAACATAATCCACAAGCATGAAATAAATATATCCCATCGAACATAAGTTATTGTGTTCTTATGTATAAAAATTGTAACCATTATTTACAAAACTAGTATAAGATATAAAAATTTCATTATTTTTAATATCTATCCATTGATTTCTATTTTTAGATAAGACCTCACATATTTGAGATCCAAAAAATCCTATAAACACTTGATTATGGGTATTTGATATCCGCACTTCAACCCTTGATGGATGAAACTCTCTAGTAATTTCAATGTAGGATTTAATGTATGGATAAACATAATAACTAATATGTTAATTGTAAATATATTCTTGATCCCATGTTTTTAAGGTAATTGTAAGGACATATGTTCCAGAAATCCCTCCCCCCACATGGTGAATGCTATGAAAATACATTGGGAGACCTATTATTTAAACATCTAATAGATAATCAGTATAGAAATCAATAGCTTCTTTAACAATATAATTTTATCCAATACAAAAATCTATCCAAAATAGTTTATTAAAATACCCATTGAAAACGATTATATACCATTAAATTCGGGTATATACATCTATAATGGCTAGGACCACACGGTTGAACCTCTCTGAGCATGGGAACCATCAGCTACCATTATATCAATGAATCATTGTGTAAATGAAATCTCTAATTCTCATAGTATGACTGTAATATCATCATTCACGATGGGAGACATCACATAATATACAAATATTCTGCAAATGGAAATGAAAATGAATCATAGTTGGGTTAATGTATGTTATACATGTTGAGGTAATATTTAACAAAATGTAACATGCATTAAATCATAAATCAAATAATGATAGTCGTGTGATTTTAGTCATTGCAACATAAAATTTTTAATTGACACAACATTCTTGATATTTTATAAATACACCCTATGAAACATTTACACTTTTAAGGAAGAGGATAAATTGAAATATTTCTCATATAGATAGAGTATAAGTTGGTTGAGGAAGAAAATTCTATATTTTACCCTGCATCAGTGCCAGCTCTTCCCTTATCCCCATTTCAATCATGTACAGTCTAGACTTGATTCTATATTTTGTTTTTCTATGATCATTTAGCAATGTACCAATAACATTATCAAATATACTTTTTTTCTACATTCATTAAATTATGAAACCGTCAAACATACATATAAATTCAATATGGTAATTCAATGAAAAGTTATCTCTTCTTCCAACATGAATTTGTAATGTATTCTCAATATGATTTACTCAAAACAATTTAAATAATTTTTTAACATTTTTTAATTGTTTATCACCCTTTAGTGAATATTTTTTTGTACATTTTTTGATATTCAGTTGAATTATGTCATCTGGGATTTGTATTTATGTCGTTAAGGTAGAAATTTTTGATGTAATAAAAAAATAGTCTTCATGGAATGTTTGCACCTAACTGGGTATGTGGGTTATTCACAATTGGGATACCCCAATATTCATTTCATGTTATAGGATGATAAGGTTCAATAATTGGGGATTTCATTTATCATTCTGTACAATATAGCCCTATATATTAATTCCTTACATCTATGATCATCAAACATTGTAACCCTTGTATCCCACATCAATTTTAGATCTTCGATCAATGTACCAAAATAGTCATCAATATCATTACTGGGTTTCATTGCTCCATATATATGTAGTGACAAAATAATATATTTTCACTTCATGCATAACCATGGAGTCATCTAATAATTCAACAACATGATAGGCTATGGACTGTGAGTACTAATATTTACATAAAATGTATTTATTCCATTTGTAGATAATGAAAGATGAAATTTTCTCATCTCATCTCCAAATTCAAAAAACTGGTAATTTATTTTCATCTACTAAGTACAATGTCTTTTAATGACATATGTTCCATAATTAATTATCATATATTCAATACATGTTAATTATCTCACTATTTCTTAGCATTCATATAGTCTTGAAATCCATGGATTGATTGGAATGTACCATAGAGATTTATAAGGATGTGATTCATTTTTATTGTGTATATCAATACCAGATTAAGGTTATATTATGAATGATTTATGGTCCATGTGAATCAATATTAAATCATTTTCACAAGAATTTATTTATTATTGATCATTACCGTTGAAAGTAACATTTTTAGTATCATATATTCATTATGGTAGTTTCTTTTCATATGATAATATATCGTTTAGAAGAAATAGTAGCTTTGTAATGTCGGTGTCACGCCATCCAATGCCTTCTTAAGAATTTTATAACATTAATATAGTTGAAAATGATGTGTATTTAGTACAACCAATATACAATGGTTTCATAGAAAATATATTTAACTCCTCAAATAACTTTTGAAAATCAGTATTTTTATATTCAATAAACAATTCCATTTCTTCAGTGTGATTTCTATTATATTTTACTGAGGTATTAATAGTAAATGATTCAGAAGTAATAATAACATCCTAATCGATTGCCATATTTAATTTTTACCCATTTTTAGTGAAATTTTATTATCATTGATCTATTCGATAACTAATAAAATTTTCTTCCAAATCATCAAAACTAAATTTTCTGGAATAACAAAAACGTAAACATGAACATAGGATTTTAGAAGGATCATCTGCATGATCTCACAAAGGATTGATGAACTCCTTAACTCCATCATTATATTCCTTTGTCAAAAACATAAGGTGTATCCATTTTCAGTCCATATCCATCATATTTTTTTAAAAGAATATTAATTTTTTACAGTATATAAATTAATTAATATAAAATATTCATTATCAAAATATGAATACATTAAGTATATTTTTAAGTGGCACAATATTATTAATTAATATTAATAAAATGTATTTTAAAAAATTTCCATAATTAGTTAATAACAAATTATAAAAAATTTATAAATAAAATTTATTTAAAATAATTATAATTAATTAAAATTTCATAAAATACATGTTAACAAATTTATAATCATATTAAAAATTATATTATTCTGTTTATAAATTATAATTTGAAAATTAACATTTTTCTTAAAATTGTATTTAATCATATAGATTATATAATAATAATTGATATATGTTATATCCATATCATTCCTTATTTCTTGTATTCCCTAAAAATAAATATATAATTAATAATTATCTATCAGTTTTTATGATATCATAATTTAAAATAAATCAACAAATAAATTGGGATTCATTTATCATCACTTACAAATAGGTGGAGTGCATAAAATTTTTGTCTTTCATGGTAAGGTTCTCAAATCCCTACAATCTCACAAGTGGTTTGGTTTTTTCAAATAAATTTGAATTCATTTATCATCACTTACAAATAAGAGCTTTTAAATAACCCTTTTATCAGCACTTAAGTAATAAGTGTTGAAAAAATGAGTATTTATGAGCACTTATTTAGTGTTGATATACATATTTCATTATTATCGCTACCAAAAGCACTAATGAAATCCATTATTATCAAAGATAAAGTATTATAACTGATAAATATATATTTTATCAAAAATTTGTTCATCCCTTGTAAGGCCAAATCTTTATTTAGATGAAAAAGTGCATTTAAAGATGCTTTTATCACAACTTATTACCTAAGCAATGATAAATAATATTTTATTATAATTATAAATAATAAAATTATATATATATATATACATACACCTTATTAATATATATAAACATAAATATAGTAAATATATTAATTTTGAAATTTATTAAATATAATTTTATAACTACATATTTATAATTATGGAAATATTTTTAAAAAATACTATTTATATCAATCTCTATATTTATATAATTATATATGTATATATTGCATAAATATATAGAAATAAAAATATTTTCCATATATAATTAATTTAAAAAAATTTATTATAAATTAAATAATTATTTAAATATTTACAATTATATAAATAATTTTAAGAAATTATTTATAATCATAAATATATAAATTTGTGAATATTAAAAATTTACATTTATAAATAATGTTATTTATAAATATTTTTTAGAAAATGTTTTCTTATCATTGTTAATGAATATTAAATTTTTAGTGCATATGTATTTGTTGAAAATGATTGAAATTTAATTAATTAAAAATAAGCACACATTAAAAATATTGAAAAAATCGATATGTTTTTTGTGGGTGAATTTTACAGAAATATAATTAATTATGAATATATAAAATCAATATAACACATAGTTGATCAATTTTTAATTGAAAAATAAAAATACATTCAATTATATATCCGTTACACAATTCAATTAGTCAATATTTTTTATTCATTTTAATTTCTTTTTACAAACATTTCTTCAATAAATATGTTTCTAATTAATGCAATTTGCCTAAATAATTGGTAATATATAAATGATATTTATATACATTAATATACATGTATAATTCTAATTTACCCATATTAACTATCGTAATTATCAAATTAATGAAATGTAAAATAATTAATAACATATATTAAATTTATTCAATTTTCAAAATATTTATTTAATTAATAAAATATGAAATAAATTTTTTAATAAACTATTTTTTATTTTTTATTTAATTAATTATTCAATTTTATTTATGAATATATTTATTATCACTAAAATAACTCTCATAAAAAATCATTAGCATCACTAAACATATAATGCTGATTAATGCGAAAAATAATGCGGTGATAATAGATCCCCATTATGAGTTCTAAAAATAAAACACTAATAAAACAAAAAATTTATCAATGCTGATAAATACATCATTTATCTTCCATTTTTTCTAGCACTAATAAATACCGGTGATGTTATTGTTTTTTTGTAGTAGTGGTGGTATATATAACTATTTTTAAAAAACTAATAAATTATTTATTATATAATGATCATTTTGTAAATATTTGTAAATACTATCCATTATTACAACAATACTATTGAAAAATTTAATTTTTACTCATGTGTATAGAATACCTCATATCTATATGATTTTAACATAGTTCATTATTCATTATAGTATTTCATCGTTTCTATTAAAATAATAATTTCTATTTAAAAATGATAATGTGTCCTAATTTTGATCATATATAATGTATCAATGAATTGTTTTACAAATTCACATCTATCATAGTTATCATGGAATTATGAATTATTAACTTCAAAATATTTAATGTGAACATAAATATACAAAAAATTAATATTACATGTTAAAAAATAAAATAAATTGACAAATTAATATAAAAATGTTTCTTCAGAAAGTGAATAATTTACATTGGTTTATTATTTAGGAATATCAAGTACAAATGAAAAGAGTATATCATATGATAAGGTATTTCATCTCAATTTCTCTTCATTGAGGCATATTATAATGTTATGTGACAATTGTTTTAAATATATTTTATTAAATGCGTCATTTAAAAAATATTTTATTAATAATTCATACTTCAGGTTAATTTATGTTAATTATTTTTACTTCATTGATAAAGAATTAATTTTAATGTCACAAAATGGGTAATGTACCTATATTAAATTATTCATTATTTTGTAGATTTTTTATATTCAATGTTCTATTGGGGAACACAATAATCATTTATTTTTCTAAACCACATCTCATTAATTCTCCACTTTTCATTAAATTGATAAAAATGAATGGTTCCTATTACCTATATTATGTAATAATGAAACGTGTTGAATTTATTTGTACATAATATTGATGTAGTATCATTTATTAGATTCTGAATTTTTCTCTTCGATGTTTATATTTAGCTACAAATAATATAAATAATTTTTTTAATAATCTAAAATGATTTAATTATATTACAATTTTTAATTATTATGGTGTATAAAATTATTATTGATTTCATTTTATGAGAAATGAATTTTTTAAAATTTTTATCATGTTTATAAAAGGAATTCATTGTTTTAATGTATACATAATGTAGTAAATTTACAAAATTCTTGAATTATGAATTATATTTAGATACCATTTAATTTTGACATGTTATTTTCAATTAAATGATTTCCTGTAATTATTGGGATGTTTTGAATTATTGAATATTTTATTTCTATGTGGAAAATATATTTTTCAATAGAAATAATTTCTTTTATATTTTATAGATGTTATCATGATTTATTTAAACATATGTTGTTGTGGACTTCTACAAATAAATTAAATATGTCTCTTCAATAAATATATATATGTGTGTGTTATTATTCCATTATTTGATAGCGTAATTCATGTGATATGATCATTTACTAAATTCCTAATTAATGAAATCTACATAAATTTTGAATTATATAAATAATATTAAGTTTCTTAACCGCCTCCCTCCAAAATACACCTCCCCGGTTAGAAATGAAGAAAGGGAGATAATTCCCTCTATGTAGCACCTCTAGTAGGCCTCAGGTTGGATACTCCCACCAATGGTGTAAAAATAAAAAAATATGTGAGGAATTAGCCTTTTTAGATGATAAGAGATTATTAGATAAAATAAATCCTTTATAAAATTCTAATACATATATATGTAAGGAAACGCAATATCCATCCATAAAATCATGTATAAATATAAATAATACAAAAACTAGTCTCCAAATAAAATACTCAAAAAATAACTGGTGAAGCAGCACAACAACTATCCCTTGGTCTGAGATAATGAAGACCTCTACAATCCATGTAATCCTCCATGAAACTTGAAAACTTTTTTATATTATTAGGGTGAGAATAAGGTTAAACTCATTATTAGAATGAAATTTTCTGACGAACAAATGGAAGGATCATAATAATGCTCCCATAAGAAGTCAACATGTTAAAAAAACCAACACTGGTATAAAAACTATACCAAACACACCAAGGAATTCATACCAAATAACAGAAGAAACATTGTTTGATATAAAGTAATGGAAAACAATGATATTTTACTGATCACCACTTTCCAACTGATTAGTCATTCATTCACCCCAACGGAAAACACACTGGTTCTCCCACCCCTTCCAGACATACCACATCACATCCCACCTACACACATATGTGGCTCACACCACGTCCTACCCGCACACAACTTGGCCTCACATAACATCCTACCAACACAATACTTGGCCTCAAAACACATCCCTACCCCACACACCTAGGACTCATAACACATCACATATCATCTATATGATGATTGATAAAGAACATCACAACTCATCATAAAGACTCATGGGATACCACATCACAACTCGTACTAAAGAAACTAGGTATACAACATCACAACTCAAACTAAAGACACCATGGAACCACAACACAAAAAATCCAAATGAAAAATGGGATACCTCCCATTATCACATTCCCCCCCAAATAAGAATGTAATATCATTTAATGGATGACAGAGCATGGAAATAAAAGTGTCCCACTATCCATCATCGTACTGGGAAGTTGGGAAATACACCCCTTGCGTGATTATCAGGTGTTCGACACATAGAGATCAATGTGGGTTGTTTTCATATTGAAATCAAAGAAATTTGTATTGTATACATATTTACAGAAAAAATAAAACATCAAATCATATGGTTTTACAATAATATCACTAACATACTCACGAGGACACATTATTTGACTAATAAGACAATACGCACAACTCCACAGAAGAAGAAAGAACACCACACATTTTTAGTCATTAATTTATATTAAATAATCTCCCCAAAATTTTCCATCACTAACATTTCCATTAATAAATGTAAAATAATTTTTTGTTTCGTTACTCTCACTATCTACACAAACAGGGTAGAAAACAATTAAGAAAACCCAACTAGAAGAATTTTGGATCAAACGACCAATTTCCAAGAAAAAAAATCCACTACAACCCTACTGGACAACAATATCACAAAAAATTTTCCTTTCCCTCTTACATAAAATATCTCATCAATCACAATAACAACAAATCTCATGACATAAGATTAAATATATGGAAAGGTGGATGTATAATCTACAAATTTCATCCATAACATCGCCTTGCCGACCCATAGCACACAACCCTATACACAAGCATGTGAGATCACAAAAAAGATCATAAAATATTTCTAGAATTAAGAAGGCATCACTTATTTTAATTCAATTTATTGATTAAGGGTGTTATCAAAAAATCCTTGTGATCCTTGGGAATCCATTTTGTTAATCTAATGTATTTTATTATCAAACTTCAAAATAATTGATATTAATAGCCACATAATTTTCATGTATTTAAAATCCCATAAACTAGTGCATAAAGAAGGATACCTCAAGGCTAAGATTCTCAGTAGGTATTTATCTAATATAATTTACATCAAAAAAATAAAAAAATTTAGATAAATGTTTCCAGATAATGATTCTCATTCCAAGACCTTTATATTTATTTAATAAAATCTTATTATCTTTCTTAATTATGAAAATTTAATTTCTAAAAATATTATCATTTATACACACATCCCACATGATACAATAATAATACAGACAAAGGAGAATCCTACATGGATGAAATAATATCTACACTTCCTTGTTGCACAAAACATAGGGGTGAATATTAAAGAAAACTAGTTAAAGGGGAGAGAACTCAAAAACATGGAGCACATCATTTCTGGACCTCTAGGAAGAAGGATTTCAAACATAGGTTATAATGATAAGGAGGAATGAATGAATGAACATTATGTCTTAGCATGAGAATATCATATCTGTGACATTGTGGTTGGATAGAGTTTGAGTTACTGGTAATGGATGTTCTAACGAAGACCAAGAATTTTATCCATTTATATGTCATATGACTCGTAAATAATTGAAGGTATGATTTATGGCCTTTGATCCGATCTCAAAGAATATGAAATAATCCATTAAACCCATTTTAAATCCAAAGGGAAAACATAGTGGAACTAGAAACATTGTTCACGAGTCACAACCAAGTCAGTCACAACTAGATGAATCACTACTAGATGAGTTAATGACAGTGAGTCACCATAATTTAGGCACCTCCAAAAAAAGACATTTCTAGAGAGTCACTTCCAGATGAGTCCTCACTAGTGAGTTACATCCAGATGAGTCACAACTAGAAAGTTACCTCTAGGGTGTGCTACCACTAGAATGAGATGTCACCACAATGAAATACTAACTGATTAAGATACCATTGCAAAATTAGAATTTCGGGGAACTATTGAAATGAGCCCCCATTGAAAAGACTCACATTTCCCAGAAACACTCAGACTAACCTTAAACACCAAAAAAATTATATTTATTGAAAATTAATGGATTGGAATGTCTGAGACGTTATATCAAATAACTCTTAAATATTCTCACCCTCAGGAATTTAAAAACAATTAGAATGAAATGAAAGGATGGGAATAAAAAAAATTCCTCTTGAGATACCCCACATTGATCTATTACACTTGGAACAAATCTTCCAAAAAATAAACACCAACCCAAAAGATCACAAAATAAAAAATAATAACCTCACAATCAAAACCAAAATATTCTTACACTTATACAACCGGAAAAATAAACAACCATTGTGCATCCACATGAACCACCATGATACCCAAACCGATAACCACAACAAAAAATGAAATAAATAGTTCAGAACACATTAATTGGATAATTTCATCCTCCATGTCATGATAATATCTACTCTAGGTGGCATGAAGTCACCCTCATGGGCATAATTGCATTACAAATAATGAATCTCGATTATGATTCAGGACACCCCCTTTCCATTTGTCTAGAAATTCAAAAACATCACACAACACACATCACAATCCAATAGAATATGTAATGTAATAAATCAATGTTCTAACATCAGTTCACAAAGCAAAACATAGCATTGTAAAACACTAATATCTCAGGGTAGTGGGCTCAAATATGTGTCTCACACTTGCAAGTACTATTGTCCAACCCACTATGCCTCAACAACAAATAAACTAGGGGAATGGTTTTTCCTTGAATCATCATCTCTCTATGATATGGGGTCTGTGCAAGAAACCCAAAAAATGTCTCATCGTCCTAAATACCCAACTCTCACAAGTCGATGACATGGGATTAATCATTTAGATACCAATGATGTTGCGAGATGTGGAAGATGTTGTGGGTCATCTCTAACAACATTGTCAATGCCAATCGATATTCCACATTTCCAACTCACTCCAACACCTCATAGGTTTCATAAATCCAGGTAGAAATATTATAACCTCTACTAATCCTCCACTTTCAACATCAGGGGGATATGTTCCAAAACAGATGGCCCCCAACCTCAAACTAAGAGTTCTTCCATCTTCAATACACATGATACTTATTTTGGACCTACATCACTATAATTCTATCATGAATGATATAAAAATTACATTTTGTGCTCTACACTACCTTAGGACCAAGAATAGTTGTCTCATAACCCTTGTCCACCACAACAATGAATGACTCGGTGACCCATAAAATGACTTAATCAAAGCCTTTCATATTGAATATTTATATCTATTATTATAAGAAAACTCCACCACAAGTAGGTTTCACACCCAATACCCATGAATGTCTAAGACCCACACCTAGAACATTTTTTAAAACATCTATGTACACTATTCCATCCATTCATCTATCAATGGGTTGAAAGTAGTGTTGAGTTGTAACCAGGTTCTAAAATCCTGTTAGAATCCCCTCCAGATACATGATGTAAAAATTCTTTCCAATCAAAGACAATTGACCACTGAAATACATTAATCTTAATAACCTAATAAAAGAACCTCTTGGTCAAATCATCTCTTATAATATAATATTTTATCGATATGAAGTGAATTATTTTCATCCACAATGAAACTATCCCCTAGATAGTATAATAACCTCTTTATGATCTGGGTAAAGCTTTGAAGAAATCTCCTGAGTTCTTATCACATTTCATCTCGGTGACAACCAATGGCTAAAAAACAACTAGGAAGAAAATATTCAACCATTAATTTTTAGAAAAATATCTCTTCACCACAAACTCTACTAGTAACCATTTCATCATGGGTCACTAAAATTGAATTCTCTATCTACTATACTGTTTGTAAATTCCCATGTGTTCCAAAAATGGTGAGAAATGAAACTAATTAAGTACTCCCTTGTGCATTAAAACCATATGAAAATCAACTTTGAAACAACATATAGTTCTGATTATCATCATACTATCCCTCTAGAGCATGTTGATAGAAAAAAATATCACATATCAACTCTACATATAAGTCCCCCCCCACAGAGACTCCTCAACCTACAACATCAAAGGGTATTGCATCGTTATCTGAAAAAATTACCTCTACCACTGTACACTCTTGTATCTAAGTCAAAGGCTAACAACCCCTCAATTTCTCTCCAATATTTTCCATATTCCCAAAAAACATCCCGCAATGATTTCAACTCAAATCATCTGCCATTACATTCCCCTTTCCAATTTTATAAGAGATTCCAAAAGAATAATCCTGAATAAACTCGATCCAACTCAATAAAAAAAGTTCAAATCACACTAGAAAAAGTTATAACACAATCTATTATGATATATCAAGACAATAATGAACTTAAAAATGAGGAAATGATACCACAAAATTAGAGAAATTACAACCATTAATAGATCTAGATCAAGGGTTTAATATTTTTTCACATTGGGACATAACTACCTATATAAATAATAGATCTACACCCACTAATACATCATCACACATCCTAATATCATCGGGGAAAATTAAAAAATACCTCAAACAAAATAAATTCCCCCGACAGTTGAGGAAGTAGAGAACTGACTAAATTCTCTTTTAGGTAACCGAATACCACCTCGATCATATCACTACACCTAATAGATTGGTATTTTATAGTCAATGATACTAATGAGGAGAATATTTTAGATAAATTAGTTGAAAAGACTCCAACAATTGCCTCTTAGACTATGAATTCTTTGATCATCTTTACATTCTTTGGATATTACCAAGAAAAATATCATTAACATTCAACATGTCTACTACCAAACCCTGGTGAGAGATAGAATTCCCATGGAAGTTCATCTCTTCTATCTAGAACTTAAACATTGACAAATACCCATATATATAGTGGCATGAATGAACATGCATGATAGTTATGAGATACTCTGCATGATACTCTTCTGAGTTAAACTTGATTAGGCTATCATCAGTGAATAAGATGATGAAATAATATAGGATATCATTGAACATGGCATTCATAAGAAAAATTTACATGACTATTGTATTCATAACACCGAATGACATGATAATTAACATTAAGTGCACATACCCGCATATGAAGGTTGTATTTGGGATGTTTTCATCCTTCACCCTCAACTGGTGATATCAAAATTGAAGTTAAATTTCAGAAAACCAACTCAACTCCACCAATTGTTCACAAATATCTTATTTTCATGGAAGGGGGTAATGATTATAGACCATCACCTGATTGATCTTCTAGTAGTTTATACACAACCACCGTCCATCATCTTCTTTATTTGTGAACATCCTCACAGCACCCCACGATGACACACTAGGATGTCAAAAACCTTCTACATATAATAATCAATATGAATTATAAACTCTCGTAACTTAGAGGGTTATATCTAATTATAAGCCATAAAAATCATAGAACAAATCAGGTATGAATTCTATTATAGGATCAACATAATGTTTGGAGGTAGTGTTTTGATATATATCAGGAAACAATCCATGAAATTCCCAATGAGCTAATGAACATATACCATCCCAACATCAATTTATTCCAATAAAAACCCACCCAACAAAGAAAAAAGGGTCTTCACACCCCAAATTTAAAACCGATAACTGGTATCACCAAAGAAAACTTATCATTGTCCACAAATATCTAGATACATGATTTTCCCCTAAATGTAGTTGACAATAGTACACATAAAATAGAACTAATCCATGAAGCGGATGATAATGTATGGGTTCATCTAGATCTTGAAAATATCCTCCATAGGATTGATGCATCACCTTTATTATTCAATAGCCCCATCACACATCAAAAAAGTTGGAATGAATTATGAGTAGTGTATTAAAAACCAGGGGCATTGGAAGCCTCACCGTGTCTAATTGAAGATCATGGGATAGAGTGGTTGAAAACATGTATTAGGAATCTACTGAATCAGGAAAGGCATATAAAAGGGTCTTAATCAAACAAATAATATCTATGAGGATCTATATCCCCTCTGGAACATCTTTCTCAACTGCATGAAATAGACCATGACCATCTGCCTTCCCACTTTCAATATTATAACCACCATGACCATGCTCATTTCATAGTCTCTGGACATGAGCAACATCATAATTTATGCCTATACCTACTTCATATTCCCATAGAGGTGGAAACACCTATGACCCCTACTATTGAAATGGCCTCACTGGAAACTGATGCAAAGGATGATGTTGAGCATGTCCACATCCACCAAACTGATCTTGAACATGCACTAACTAGTTCCTCCGATGATGTCCACTAAACCCATAGAAGAAACACATTAGACCAAATTATATAGAATTTCATGGAAATGAGGAGGTTGAATTTTAAATTACTGCGGTTTACTCCCAACTGGTGGAATCCTCGAAGTCCACGACATCTGAGTGATTCCACCAACAATTCTACTCCTCATATAACCACATTTCTTCCCCTATAATAGAAAATATCCTTGTGAGTTCATCCACTTGATCAATTCTACCTTCTTATGGACCTATAGATATGTTAGAAATGTAATGGGAGTAAATTCCAACAGAATTGAAGGATGGAGTACCACCTCAAGACACCCTACTCAAGAATTTTTATTTCAGAAATCATCACTAGTAAATCATAAAAGGTATATGAATTTCATCTGAGGATCCCATACACTAATTCTCTCAGGTTGAAGTGAAAGAATCTCCTTTATCTTCACCAACATCATTGTTGACAAAAGGAACTCTACTTGGAACACTTTCTAGAATTCAATCTATAACAAATCTACATCATTCTGTTATTCTAGACATAGTTCCCACCACTGATACCCAACTCCTCACATCTAACTAACATCCAAATGGACCCAGTATTGAATTGGTGCTCAGATAAAATTGAATTCAATCTCTAGATCCCACATCCAACTCAATGTCACCATGTTTGAATAACTTCCCTCATAATTACTCAAATACCTTTGTTCGAAAGTGGAAAACATCTTCTACCTTTGATAATACTTCTAAACTAGTTCAACCCTACGATGATCAACCAGATCACCCTATCAAACTACATCTTCTTGATCCACACATAGATGACAACTAAGATCCTTAAATGAAAGGAAACAAAGGGTTTCCTAGGCTTGATTATTATGTATTTTAATTATAAGATTAAAATTTTCTTATTTAATTTACATGTTATTAATTTAAACTTTCCTAAAACAACCAAATTTAAACAAGGAAACAAGTAAATATGATGAATTTACTTCTTCATGTTCTGTACCCTATGAGTGGTTCCATTTTTATGGATCATTTGATAAGCTCAGAGTCAATGCATTTGATCATGGGGGAGGGTTTAAATCTTGTTTCCATGACTGTCTCCTTGACCTATGTCACATACCAAAATTAAGTGGAATAGTTTCCATTCCAACACATTCAAATCTCATAGTGCATAAGTATGAACTCCATCATATCTCCCAACCATCAAGATCTGATATCATTATGTCATTATCCCTGGCCTCTAATGATACCCTTCCTAGGCATAAAATTATGAAAGGGACATAATGACCCCCGAGTGCCTCCTCAAATAGGAATTTAGTTGGGAACTAGTAAATAGGGTGTTAAATTATCACAATATAAGAGGAATTGCCATTTTTATTAGACTCTTGAAATGGAGGTAAGATGAATCATCCACAACAACACACACACATAGATATATATATGTATATATATATAATATAGAAAATCAAAAACCATATATCAAAGCTTGTATAAATATAATGAATACAATAAATGTTTTATATAGAAAATACAAAAAAAATATAAACATCAGATGCAACACAGAAACTATCCCATGGTCTAAGCTATAAATTTCCAGCATTGTTCACATAATCATCCCAAAAACCAAAAAAATGTTTTATATACATAGGGTGAGCATACATGTATACACAGTGGGTAATCCAATGTCCTTTGTGAACATATGTAAGGATCAGATAATTAGCCTATGAGAAAATAGAAGAACCAGACAACACCTATATAGGTATACTAACGTTCCCAACCTCATCAACACATGCTCAAGAAAATACCACAAGCCATGTTGTACAATATAATATGATGAAGATTGGTGATTGGGCACCCCTCACCATATTCCCACAGATTAGACACTATCTCACCTGAAATGAAAATATCCAATTACCCCCACCACCTCCAAACATACCACATCACATTCCTTTAGCACACACCTATGCCTCATAAAACACACTGCTCACACACACATGGGCCTCACAACACATCCTCCCTGAAAACACCAAGGCCTAACAACATATCAATCCAGAACACTCTTGGGCCTCAAAACACATTCTTCCCACACATACCTCGGCCTCCCAACAAATCACATATTACCCCAAATGCACCTAGGTTTTCACATCACAACTCATATTGATGATACTTGTGACACCACGCCACAACTCATCTTATGAAACCTTGGACACCCCATCACAAATCATATTAAAGACACAAGATATATAATAAATCATCACATTATCCCTAGAGAATCTTGGTAAAGCCCAAACTCTAAGACAGAGCATGAATGTGTGGGTGTCCATCCATTCATCCACCCACAATGATTTTGGGAAAGACACCCCCTACATGACTATAAGGGTATTTGGAATATAGAGCTCAAAATCGGTGGATTGAATATATAAATCCCAAAAAATATATAGTGATTATATATATATGTATTTATCAAAATTACACTATCCCAACTTCTGGTTTTATAAGAAGATCACCAAACAAATCACATGTTCTCCTCAGTACACTACAAGACTGTGTGAACAACCCCACAAAAGAAGAAAGAATTCCAGAGTTCATGTTTAGTCTTGAATTTCTATTAATCCATTTCCCCCAAATTTTTTATCACCATGAATTCCACAAAAAAATCCACATGAATTTATTTTTTTTCCTCATTGTAATCAACATATATATTATCCGATAGAAAAAAAAAACAGAACAAAACACAATAAGAAACATTGTTAAACAAAATCCCCACAACCACATCCAAAAAAACCTTCCACCATATCCCAATTTCACAACCTCATCACAATGTCCATTTTTACATCCCTTTATTATAATACATCTCATCTGTTCCACAATCAATCAATCACTTAACCTGAGATTCCATTATATGTCCAGGTTGATGAATCATCTACTTTTTCATACATAACATTGCCAACCCAACCCATATCCCACAATAGTGTTGGAAAACAAATTGAAACAAAAAAAGATCATAATTTATTTTTAGATTTAGAAATTCACCATGTATTTAGTTTTACTTAATTGATAAATGGATTTATCATACATACCATGTGAGCCTGATGAATCCATTTTATTAACCAAATGTATGTGTTTATAAAATTTCACAACATATGCCATCAACAAATAAAAAGTGTGAAAGTATTTCACAACATATACACTATTTCACAAACAAGGGACCCCAAATGACCAATATCTACAGTTGGAATTTATTCAATACAATTTACAATATCATGACAGAATGAAAAAATTTTACTTAAATGATTAAAAATCAAATGATTCATTATTAGGCTATTTTTATTGATTTATTCAAATTTAATTATATTTATTAACATGGAAACAATGATTTCAAGATAGATTAACATTTTCTTCCAATCCAACTGATACACTAGTAGAGAAGATAAAGGGTATCTTATCAAGAAGAAGAATGATTGGCACTGCCTTATTATAAAATATATAGGGGGTGTGTACTGGGGAAACAACATCAATTTTGGGAGAACTCACACATACTACAACACTTCATTATATGAATCTGAGGAAGAAATACTTCTGATGTATAGAATCAATACAAGGAATATCAATTGAATGAATGGAAGTTCATATCCTTAGAACAGTCAGATATATAATATTTGGGATCGATGCAATTTGAATTGACATTGAAGGATGACCTAAAAAAGCTGACACATTTTGACCATTTATATTTCCCATGAATTGTAGATAATTAAAGGACTAATTTATTTCTATTGAATTGGTCTAAAAAAATTAAATAATGATTTAAACTCATTGTATGTCAATAAAATATATCAAAAGGAAAAAATGAAGAAATAGATGTATTATTAATGATTCAACACTAGGAGAGTGACCATGAGTTTCACCAATTAGTTACAAAAACTGGGGATCCTTGAGACGAGTCACCAACAGATGAGTCACCTAAAGATGAGTCACTGCTAGACTAGTCATTATGAGATGAGCCACTGCCATAGAGTCACTACTAGTGCGTCAACGTAAGAAGAATCTCCTCTAGTGAGTCACCACAAGGTGAGTCATCGGCACCAATTCAATAGCAGATAACGACTAGCTAGTTAAGTTATGGCTAGAATAAGCTACATCTAGAATGGTCTAATAATGGGAAAATCAAATTTTGGAAATCTATTGAAATGATTCACCATTATAATAACATACATATATCAAATACACCATGGAATACAATTGAATACTTTAGTGGAAATTTATCATGAAGCTCAATGGGTGAGAAGGTCCAAGCTGTTATATGCATCCCATTTTGTCCCATGTGTGAATATTATGTGTATACCTTTTGAATGATTTAATTTTTGTGGGACTCATATAAGTTAAATATAATGATTGGGGTTTTCAAATATCTATATAGTGAAATGTGTAATGTTTTTAGTATCATGGGACAATACGTATGGAATTATGGTGTAATAATAATCCCTTATTTGTATCTCCCACCTTGTGATTTTTTCTTGGATGGTATCCTTGTAAAAGGAATATTCCTTGTTATATGTTGTTTACCCATTTCAAAGGATTCAATTATCATCTGATACAATAATTTTTATGTTACACTTATTTTTAATTTTTAGTGTCAATTTGATTTTATTACATCTTGTAATACCATTGACTCCCATATTATGTTTTTGTATCATGTTTATTTCCTTACATGAATTTTAATCTCACGCATTTATTTTATATATTTTAGAGGTTAACCTATAAAATTTTATCAGCTTAAATATAAATTGTAGAAAACTATACAAAATAATATTAAAACTTTTACTTTCTTTTATATTTTATATTCATAGATTAATATTACTACACAATCCTATACATAAAATAACATGAGACAAAATCATTACCCAACAAATTGGTGAGATATCTAGGAAAACACAAATAAATATTTACATGATCATATTTTTCACAACTAAAAATAAATTTTGAGGATGAAATTTATGAATTTCACATAGAATTAATTAGCTACATAATCATTCCTCAGATTAAAATCAATGTGGATTTTATTATGAATTGAATGATAAGAAAGAAATAATTATTTTATAAATTCATATATGAATAAATTAACATAGGATTAAAAATATGTTGTTCATTTGAAAAGAATCATTATCAGGGTTTGATAATTTTGAATAGATTTGAACATTCAAAATATTGATTTAGGGAATAAATTAGAGGCATATAAAGAATGAATAAAAATTTTCTCTTTGAATACAATAGGTGAACCAAAATTGAAACACAAAATATTCCATTATTTAATGAATTAATTAACTATCATAATGATATCAAAATATCATTCTAATAATGAATAATTGGTAGAGAATCATTTCCTTAATCAGGGATGATTATAAAGAATGACTTTGAAAAATGAACAAATGACTTGTCTAGACCCATCGAATAATGTTTGAATAAGATAGTTATGAGTGTATGAGACATACTAAATGAATTTTTATGAATTATTTTACATCAAAGAGATAAAATGTGAGTTTATATAGGTAAATTTCACACAATAGAAAACATACACTATTTCATTGAGATCCCTTGCCTTAGGTTTTAGATTCATTCTTACCATTCAAATAATAACCACACTAATCAAATTATAATCATAAATTACATAATTAATACAATTTCCAGCTATAATAATTTTATTATAATAAAATAATGTTCACATACACTAGTTTCATTATGTTATTAATTTTAATTCCTTGGTTTTGGGGGAATTTGTTTAATTGTTTCAAGGTCTGCGCACTTGTGGGTAATTAATTATGATTTCAACAAATGGTACTAGAAGTAAAGAATATAAATGAAAAGTTATTTATTTCCTTATATAAATTTAAATAGCATCAAATATCTAAAAGTTTTATAGTATATGGATTAATATTTTACTATAAATGACGTCATTAAAGGTTAGATTTATTATTTGGTTTTAATGACAATCATGAACTAATTTTTTTAAATATAATTTATACATTCATGAATAATGATATTATTTATTTATATTTATTATCTTAATAAATAATAATATTATTATATCTCTAACAATTATCAAATGAAATTTATTAATATTTTTTGTTTTTTATGGTTTCATTGAACAAATCGTATTGTAAACAACAATATAAATTTTGAATCAGTTTAAGGGAGTGCATAAGATGGATTTTTTTTAAAAAAAATGAATATATATATAGAGTTAGTATACAGATATTACTATGTATCAATAGATGGGAATCATACAGGGGTGAGGGTTGGGGGTGAAAAAAATTAACAAATGTTTAGAAGAGTATTTACTTCTCTTTTTGGTTGTTTCATCTATGGGATACCCCCATAAGCCTATTTGGAATTGTCAATAAGGATACATGATCATATAAATAAATGGTGAGAGATATAATGTGATTTTGGGGTAGATGTAATATTCTAAGGATGTATTAAAATTTGGGATGAGAATGGGTTGTATTTATTCGGGTAGGAGTTGGATGCTTATAATATAATATTGATCCTTTTTTATATTTGATCAATATAACCACTAGTGATGTTTCATATGTAAATATGACAATATTTGAACATTTTAATCATAATAATGGTCACTTTCACCATCCATTATTCATTTTAGCTAGTATTGTTTGTATAATGAAAATTAATGTACTTTTTCATATTTTACTAATCACCAAAACTAAAATATCATATAAAAACAAAAAAATATATACTATCATTTTAATAAATATATATTCTAAAAATAAAATCACTTTATAAAGAAAATTAAAATATGGCTAATTTATTTTTAAATTAAACCCCAAATTTATTTTAAAAATAATAATATTAATGTTAGGATCATTTTTGTGACCCCCTAAGAATGTAATTTTGGTCCCATTAAATTATTTGGATACTATAGATCTATTAATATTATTATAATAAAATGTTACCAAAATAAAATTTCTATTGAATATATATATTTTATAAAATATTTTCTTTTAAAATATATATGTTTTTTTTAAAAATACAGACAATATTTTTATTCATTTTATATTATTTACATTCCCATGTAATTTTTTTATATATGAAATATATCTAATATATATGATGTATGACTATTATTTAATACATCCATTTGTGAGTATAATAACTAATTTCTGGGTCACTATTCATTATGGAAATATTACTAATATCGCTCATATTTTTAATAGTAATATGTGTTCCATGGATTCATTAAATACCTCATATTTCATTCAATTTAAATTAACATATATTTTAATTCAAAGATATATAAAGTATATTTTTGTATGAATGTGTAATAATGAATATTTCTCTACATGTATATAGTTTTTTGAAAAAAATAGTTGTTTTTCTTGGTTAAAATGATCAAACACTACATATTTTCAATTTTGTTTTCCCCTTTTTCATCCAGTTATAACAGTTTATTTTATTATATCAATATTTATTCAGTAGATGTACTTTTTTAATTAATATATATTTTTTTTATTATCATATGGTTCATGTGATTTATATAATAATAAATTTTAATATAAGACATATTTATATTAATAGGGAAATACCTTGAAAAAATTTCAGGCTACTACATTATTACGCCCTTCAAAAATTTCAACACAAAAATTTTATTTTACATGATATGGTAAAAAATGTAAGGTCTTTTATAATATATGGATTTATCTAGTTCCAATGTTACCTCCATATACAAATGTTTCCATTATTATAATATGTGTGTTCTATTGTTGGATAGAAAATTTTCCCTCTAGTCAATGATCATGTCTAGCTTCTCCGCTTCAGCCTGATTATTTTCAAATTGTTCAACCAATAAATTCAGTAGTTGTTATTTATATATTATTTACTTATTTAAAAGGCATATGTGAAATACATCATTTACATAATATAGGTATTTCGTTATTTCTCATATATATACTGCATATTTTATGTGATCGCAAATCTAATCAAGGCCAATACACCTAATAATTACCCATCCCTTATTACCTAAACTCATTAATCCATTTTATGTATATATAAAGTCTGAAAATATATCTCCAACCATAAAAAACAGCTCTCAACAATGATAATCAACATAGATAATCTTTAATCGACAAAAATTGATAATGTGTTGTTTGATAGAATTGAAACATTAAATGATTAAATTAACCATTTATGAATATAGATGATTTTTTTCATAAAATACATCCTATAATGAAGGTGTTATTCATCAATTATGATAATGGGATTTATGTGGTGAAATTTGAAATCATCGTTCTAGAATATAGTTTTTGAGAAATGAACAAGAGCAAGGTGGTGACATCTTCTTCATTTGATGACCATTGGGAATTATATCAAAATATAATTTTTTGTTTTGATATTAAAATTATTATTTTAATTAGTTTTTTGGGGATAATAAATATCAAAATTAATCTCATAGATTATATCATGATAGTATATGTTTCATAAAATGTATTTATATATCAGAGCATGACTGCATACCATCGATAGTGTTGCTCCGTGAAACCTCGCCACATATCTAATATTTATCCATGACTGTTTTTTGTTTGAGAGGACCTCTAAAATTCCTAATATAAGGATTATTATTTTCCATAAGATACAGAAAAATGATATAGATTTATTTAAATTAATTTAATTAGATGACTATCGTAAACATAAGTGGTGATGTTTTCTAATTTTCACTTATGTATGGGTAATTTATTAATTAAACCATTGTATTGTTTCTTTTCATACTTAACAAGTATTTGAACCTGGTTAGTTGATGTATATTATACACTCACATATTTCATATTCCCATTAAAAGTAACCTAAGTTGTAATTATGCATCTATACACTTCCAGGGATAAAGGATAAATTTATAATATGTCACTAAATCTGGAGATTATTCATTATTATTGGGTTTGATTATGAAAATATCCATAAAAAATACATTAACAATCCTTTATAAACTATTTTGACTATGATGATTTATATTTTATTATATATCCCCGCATATAATTTTTATTTCCAAATAATCACATTGAGAAACCATTATATTCTTTTAAATGGATGGTTGACACATAATTTGAGGAAAAAATGATGATATTAATGCTTTTATGATGTATATTTCTATAATTATTAAATATAAAAGGATATGATAAATATTAATTCTCTTTATGGACAAGGTTTTCAGAAAATTTCTTCTATTTGAATCCACCACATTATTCACCTTAACTAGGTAGTAGTGGATTTAGAAGTCATAATCCTTGATCATAGGTGACTATCTTGGATGATACCTATTAATCAGATTATGTGTAAGTATATAATTATGGATTATTTGATCCATATATATTTTTCACATCACATAATATTGATAATCCTACCATATTTTCAACCTAAATATTACTATTTTCAACTATAGTTCATGCATTAGTGTTTTTCCCAGGAATTTTCAACAACTATGATGTGTACTCAATCACATTTTCATTTTTCATTATCATATAACCCAATACATTTTTAAATAATAATAATATACTATAAATAGACCACCACTTGTTATTATTATATATATTTGTGAAACGATAATCAATATTTTCAATTATGTGATGTCATCGTCTGATTATGTTGCCTAAAAATCATTTCTCTATTTTGATTAATATTGCATGTAATGTTTGAAAAACTCAATAGGCTTATCAGAAATCAATTTAAATACCCATATTATATAAGGGAACAACTAATATTTATTATCAAATATAGTTTTCCAACTAATTAGTCACAACTATGTTATAATTTCACAAACATATTCCTATATAGTTGATTATATTCCTAATTAATGAAACATCCTCTTAACCATAACAAATATATTCTAATAATTTCACATTTTTTCACAATATTTTTATTTAAAATGATTCTAATGATATTTTACTCATGAACATTATTTAATTTTATATTTTTTCATAATATCTTTTATATATAACCATTTATTATTAATTTATTCTCTAATGGATGAGTTCAATATTTCTATTAAGACTTCAAGAGAAATAGTGAGATTAAAGGGAATACTATAAACTAAGAGGGTCCATACATCCTTAAGAATTAAAATATTGTTAGTATCCTCATTTAATATTAATTATTGATATGATGACTCACCACACACTATAGAGAGTTGTAGGGAACCAAATAGTATATCAAATATGTTATCAATCAAATGTAGAGAATAATTATTTTGTAGTATCATTTGTGTAATTCATGATAAAATTTTTAGAGGTGAATTATACCATCCTACTTCTTGTTGATGATGTCCATAACACCCCATGATAAAATATGTATGCCTATAGTACCTTTTTCACGATTCACCAAAACATCACCTTTAATTATTCCAACTCAATTGTGGAAATATTGTAGGGAGTCTTGCGTATGTGTATAGATATATGTATATGTTCAATTATGAACTGTAGCTATCAGTTTGGTGAAACAGAAAAAACTCTTCTAGAAATACATCACTATTTTCATTAACTATATATATTCCTTAAAATATTATTATCCCTATTTTCTTGATTTTTTTGTGTGAATATAGTCATTTATAAGGAATAAATATCAATATCTAAGAAGAATAATCAAATGTTGATTCATCCACTTCCCTATAATAGTAAATTTTTATTAGACCAATTTTTATATGAAGAGTGTTCCACCTCTCATGATAGTGGTTATTATATATATATAATTTTAAAAATTCAATTAAAATTATAATATTATTTTCCATAAAAAAATGTATAATAAGTGTGTATAAGACATTCAATCATACAACATTGACTAGGGAGGAGTTATGTTGACCAGATGTATTAATTTACCTATTTTATATCATCATAGATATCTAATCCTATAGTTTTTTAGGATGTGTTTGGATGGTTATACTAATATTAAATGATATGAATGAATGTGTTGAACTATAATAAAATCAGTACGTTTTGTATTTATGAATCTATAACTAGTAAAAAAATCATAAAATAATTGTTTGGATCATCATTAGAATTAGTGATAGAATATTCCATTCATTTATCTATAGGAAATGGTTTATATTATCATTGGAAGTCATTAATAACAATAATATTATCACTTTAAATATATAATTATAATAATCCATGTATTTTAATCATAGATATATAAGGTTATTTTTTATTAAAAACATATTCTATTCAATCAAAATGGTTTGACTATTCATCTCCAATAAAATTGATTAAACTGATTACCCTCTTTTCCACATTGAAATAATATCATATTTTCTATGATAAAGTTAATTTAATTAATTTTCCCACACTATTATAATGTGGGAAATTGTCTTATATCTCTAACATGGGATCTATCCATTGAATATCATGAATTAAACTATATATTATTATTTTTTTATCCATCCCAATGACGCTACTAGGATTCGCCAATATATATCTCATCCTTATATGAATAATGAAAAATAACATCATATATATTAATAACATTAGCCATTAATTTTTTTTGTATAATAATTTTTTATTCAATAAAGGACCAGGACACCTTAACTCTAGTAAAAATGATAATTTCATAGGCATAACGTGAAATACTTGTGAAGTTTACCACATATTCCTCAATATAAAAAGTATCATTTTTATGATCCCAAGAAACACTATCTATCTTATAAAACATATTCTAAAGGAAACAATTTATAGATACTTATTTTCAATAATTATTCTCTTTTTAATAAATCAATATCATCCTTCGGAATTGTTATCTTGATTAGTGTCTACGATTGATCAGATTCACCCACTATGTGCTAAAATTCTCGCAATATATTATCTTGTGTATTGAATTGTAGTTTATAGAATATCTTCTCTATGTAGTTAATACATTTTTCATGAAGTGGAAATCATGAGATTCATGGATGAAAGATACCTTTTTCATATAGTGGAATTGAACGGAAATTTCACATTATTATGAGAATTTGGTAATTCAAAATTACTCGAGTTATTATTCGTATCTTGAGTCATTTTATCCAGTACTTTTTTAAATTTCCCATATCCTTCTGCCATCGTATAAGGAATCTCATTAGATAAATTATCACATTACCTATCAAATTGGTGTTAGGAATTGATTTACATTTTTGTTTAAATTCTGTAAAATATTTAAAATTTAAAAATGGATGAGAATACTGAAATAAAAAATTATATAAAATTTACACTATGAATAAGAATGAAATAAAATATAAATTTTATGTATATCCTAACTTATGAGTATGTAGGTGTTAATCTCTTTATTCCCTTACATTTATTAAATCATATTTCCTAAAAAGAAAATATAGTCATCTCCTCTATAATGGTTCGTTAAGTGTCTATGATTTTTTAAAAGAATATCACATATGATTTTTAAACCGATGTTATAACAATTATACTTTTTCCTGAACTAGTTATAGGCCAGGTTAATATCCAATGTGATATTTTTGGTTATTTTTCCTATTTAAATATATTTTAGAGCCACATGAGCTTTTATTATACATAAATTGATTCAATTTCATGGAAACCAATCACTATATATTTCAAAATATTCCCAAGCCATTTTTATTTACTTAAACTAATCTTTTTAGGTTATAATATTTTATTAGATTCCTAATCCCAAAAAATAATAGAATTTTAATAAAAAAACCATTGTTACCCAAATAATTTTAATGATTTTACTACATTATTTTTATTATTAATATCTAATAAATACAACATAATGATTGAGAGGCATGATTACATTGGATGAGTAGGTGAATGAAACATAATTATGAAACAAAATTTGTGTGTCTCTATTATATTAACCATAATGAACTCATAAGTCCAATTGTGTTCTTAATCCTGCAGAGTATAACATGGGTAATACATGTTTGGGATGGAATTATAATGTTAGTAAGGGGATAACTAGGCTAATGAAGCACAACAAATGAGTCAAAATGAATAACATGATATTATAAAAGACAATTATTGGGAATAATCATGTGGGATATTAAAATAAATAAAATTAAATAATAAGATAATATAAAAATATTCATTTTTTTAATAATATAAAACATTATATACTAATTGGTCCTAGAAATCCACCAATAATTGACATTAATAGGTTGTAAAATAAAAGTTGGCTTGTTTTGCCTTCCAAGAAAATCCACTATTGAAAAAAAAATCAATCCAATTATATGTCTCCACTGTAATATAATATTACATACATTTAAACTGAATCCTCTTGAATATTACCACATAATATAAAAACTAGTATATTGGTCCATGAAAAATACATGATCCCTTTCGAACACAAAAACATGAAATCACAAACTCACCAGTGTGCACCGACCCCATAAATAATTTTATACACTTCTCCTAAGAAATAAACCCAATTTATTCTTCCATATGCATATTCTTTTTAAAACTACAATATATTTAACAATAAAAATAAATAATTCCACAAAGCATCCCCACATTGAAACATGAGACCTTCACTTTTTTTTACATAAAATTAATGAATATTTGTTAAGGATCTTTATATAGTTAATTGGTCCTCGGTTCACACATGACTTCTTATTGATTAATAAACATGAAATATACCATGGTTATTAGTTAATAATTGTTATTGTATTGATTAAAAACATATGAACACTCTTACATTGACCAGTCACATAGCCTGAATCTCACTCCAATGTTTCAGGTCACTTTTAAACTACACTCACATACTAAACCTCTATCCATGATCTTTCACATATCATATTAACTCAATCAAGGGTACCATCGATACACTATAATTAATATGCCACATCATATGTTCTATAGATCTACAAACAACCTCCATAATCATCATTTCAAAAAGTGAGAGTTTATTAATACCAATGGTTCTCATAGAACCATGAGTATAGCCTTTGAGGAATTCATAATACCCACAGTATTCTTGAAACCATAGGAATATGACTGTACCCACAGTTCCTAAAATCGTGGGTATATAAAGGTTTCTATAATTATTATATACCACTAGTTTTTTTAATTGTGGTTATAGAGATATTCACCAATTGTTATTAGCCCCACCATATATCACCTCCAAAATAATCTAAAATTAATTGAAAACCCATGGTATGCATTTAATTTCGTAGCCTTTTTAAATATTTATAATTAAACTGTGATGTTATCATTAGTTTTACAAACATTTAAAATACATATAATAAATTTCTTTTAGTTATCCACATATGGAACTTTAACTAAAATAAATTATAGAAGGGATCAATATCTCCCTCATAAACATTAACACCATCATAATCATCACTCAATTTGGAAACTGGACAACCATCATCATCATAATATTCATCATTATCATCATTATAATCACCACCACCACCCACACAAATACCATAAACTCAACCACCACTAGAACCATCATTAATATCACTTGGAAAATATTATAAAGTACGAATTTATTCCATAAATAAATGAAAATAGTTCAATCCTCTAATGGAAGTGATGGAGATATAACTAATGTAAATTTTTGAAATTGCCCTATTACTAGTTTACATCACTCATGCACTAGCATAACTGTTTTTTCATTATCCACTAATTTTGAAATAAAATCTTCCAGATTGGTGGTGTGATAGGTTTGAAATTTATATAATTTGTGAAAAACTAGTAATGACAAGGAGTTTCTTAAGTCTACATCAGAATAACCACAAGTTCTCCACAAGGAATTCATAACACATATGATCATTTTTCTAGATTCTATTATATTCTTTCACATTAAGTGATTCCTAGACACACCATTGAAAATATAAACTTCATATTTAATTATGAAGTACATTTCAAAATTTTATATATCAATACAAATATGTATTTTCTTCTTCTTTCCATGAATTTATATCTCTTCCATAAATTAATTCCTAAAAGAGGAATTTAATATTCTTGGAGGGACATGATTGTAAATTCACAATTCTACTATTATCAAATTAAATTTTTTACTATAATAGAAAATCATCGAATAATTTAATATCATAAACAATGCATGAATTAAAATTTCAGATATTAAAGAAACCTATAAATATTAAAAAAATCTAAATATTTATGTAATTAAAAATATAAAACTATAGGAATAACATAATAAATACATACCAATTAGCCTGAAAAACATGGGTACGATATTTATTACACGTGTACATTCATTTTTGTTCAATTATATTTCTATTATGTTATTTGGTTTTTCTATATAGGGTAATTTTGATCCAATACTTATTAGTTATATATTATTTAATATGTTTTGTAATTTGTTAATTTTCTCATATTTTTCAATTGGGAATTTATACATTTGTCCAATTCTAATTGTCCATTTGAATATTTTTGGATACTTTTCAATTTGGCCATATCACCATTTTTTCATTTTGAACTTTGTCCAATTATATTTTTGTTACATTAATTTTATTTTCTCTAACTAGGTAATTTTTATAATTTGGTCAACAATCTATCCTTTTTTGGGTTTATTGGACATTTATGAATATAGCCATTTGGACATTTATATATTGGTCCATTTAGTAATTTTTTAAATTTAAAAAAATGTCCATTTATCTAATTGGTCATTTATCCTTCTAGTAATTTTGTAATTTGGAAATTTGACTATATGGGAATTTGGGTATTTTACCCATTTTCCAGTTTTCCATTTGGAAATTTAAAAATATTCCCATTAGTATATTTTTTATTTTTGGGAAACATGATAATATTTCATTTGTCTATTTGACCATTTCAAAATATTCCTATTTACCTATTTGTTCATTTATAATTTTAGGAAAATAGGGAACTAGGAAATTTTGAAAATTGGTAATTGGAAAATTGGTCATTAAACCATTTAGATTGATAGTGTCTTGGCCACGTGGAATCATGGAAACATGACCAATATAAATGGTCATTTATACTTTTGAGAATTGGTGAAATTCTAAAATATTGAAATTGTAATGTTGAGAACTTTTTCATTTACCCATGTTTAAATTTGGGAATTTCAGTTTTTTTACATTTACCATTATATGAATTTTTTAATTTGTTCTTTTTATCATTTTATCGTTCTTCATTTCACTGTTTTTTAATTGGCATGTTTTCATTTTGATATTTTTTTACTTTGGTAATTTGGTAATTTATCTATTTTTTAATTTAGTCACCTAACCATTTGGTTATTTTTATCATTTCATCATTTTTTCATTTGGTATTTTGATTTTTATTAAAAATTAATCAACAAAATATTGTTAATAGAACAAAAAATAGCTTTTAAAAACCCCAAATTTTTTAAGATACATCTCCCAAAATTCATAACAATAACTAATCTTTTCAAAGTAAAAAACCCTTTTAAAAATTATTTTACAAGTAGAGAATTATTTTAAAAAACATTTTGATCTCTTAAAAAGTATATATACAAATGTATTCAACGTCTATCAATTCCATTACCCCATTTTAAAAAAAATGATATAAAACTATCACTTTAGATTGAAAGAAAATTTACATCCTTATATTAGATGGATTCATGAGAAAAAAACATAAATATCAGAATGAAAATATAACTATATAGATAATTTTTATATTTTTTGAATATTATCTTTCACATCACTCTCAACATGAAAAGTATTGAATCATACATAATAGTAATATCCTCCCAAATATTTTCTTCTTAAAATAAATCCATTATACATAATTAAAAATATAAATATAGATAATATTTATATTCAATTTAAGGTAAATAGTGTTTCAAATAAAAAATATGAGTTTTGTACATCATATGCCTACCATTCTAATCCATATTCAGGATAAAAAACTAATCATTATAGTTAAAACATTTAGAAGCAATCCATCTAATATTGGTTGAAATTTCTGTAGAAATGAAAATATTTATAAACCCTAGGAATCAATTAAAATTTCCATGGAACCAGAGATGGTGTTCCATTTATATTTTTCTTCAATTGAGATTTACCACATTCATTATTGTTATTAACGTCTTTTAATTTCCCCCAAAATAAACTAAAATCTGTTAGAAAAGAATGAATTTTTATTTAGAGAATATGTGCTTCTTCATTAAATTTAATACCTTATATGGATTCGGCGAAATGTCTACCCCATCAGGAAGAATACCCTTGAGAAAAATATAAGTATATAATCATTTTATTTATTTTAAATTCGATACATTTTATTTAAATGATATAACAAAATTAAAATTTCTAACATTTTTGTTTTATAAAATTATTGATATACATGATTTCTGTAATCTTACATTAATAATTTCACTGTCTCAGCATCATCATCATCATCCTTCTTTTACCATGTGTTCTTATATCATTATATACCAACACAAGAATACAATATATATCATGATGATATAAAAATTAAAACTGATCAAATATCAAATTCACTATAAAAATTATTTACATTCATTCATAGGCAATATAAGGTTGTATCATCTTACCATTTTAATACCAAACAAAATATATTATTTTAAATCCATGCTTTTTATAAGGTATCTATATTTTTCCCATACTAACTATGGTTTTCCAAAAAACTATAAATAATATACTATATATTAAATCAATCTATTGCATTATTAATTGCTATATATAAAAAACTATCCAAACTATTTTGAAATTATACTAAAATATGATCGGTATGATACATCAATAATATATCTTTTCTATTATATTTAAACATAATTATATTCAATTCAATAATGAAATCCATAATTAGTAAATTCATTAAAATGAATTTTAATATTAAAGTTATCAAATAATTGTAGTATCTTTCAAAATAATGAATAACAGAGAAAATTATTCTATAAGATATGCTTAAATATAATTAACTAGTCAATGTATAAGACTTGGACTAAGCAACAACTATTATACATTATAAATAAATATAAATTTCATTATAATTTTTTTAAACATCCATGTTTTGAATATAATATTAATCCAATTGATTAATATAATCATTATGAAAGACAATGATTAATTAGTAATAATTCCACTGTTTCACCCAAAATCAAAACCAAAAAAAACACGGTTTAATAATATCATAGAAATTATAACTTAATTTATAAAAATCTAAATAAAAATACAATAATAATAGCATTGACACTATTATTTATAAAAAATAACAATTTGTCCAAAATGAAATAAAGGAGGTGGAAGCCTAAGATTTTATGATATATAAAATGGAAATGGGTATATAGATTTACAAAGCCATTAAGACCATCATGTTGGGAAAGGAATATCTGGGAATTTTTAGAGAAACATATTTTACTCTATATGGAGTAAATTTATAAAAAAAGACATTATTTCAAAACCTATTCTTCACAAGATATGATACGATAATGAAGGATCATTCACATAATTATATCCCCATATACATTTTCAATAATAGGGAAATATACACGAATATTTATACTAATCTAACTACAATACTATAATGATATAAAAATTCAAAGTCAAATAAAAATTATAGTGTAGAAAAAATTAATGAAAATTAAAAGGAAACCAAATTGAAGACAATTAATATGGATAATGACCATTAGAAAAAACTATTATCATTAAAAATACAGTATAAGGAATGTATTATAAAAAATACATATTACCCTCATAGAAATAAAAATTTTGAGCAAGTATTGGAATAAATAACTACTGAGGATTATGAGTTAAAAATTTGATTTTTTATCTATTCAGGACTTATCATTTTAAAATATATTTGAGGATGAAATTTATTAATTAAAGTATTATATTTAAGGTTAAAAATACTTATATTTTTTTAAACACAATGAAAATAAAGTTTACATGATGTTCAATTCCTATATATGAATTATTTAATTTTTGAAAGAACATTAAATACAATATAATTAATCAAATCCAGAAAAAATCATGAAACAAAATAATTACTTTAAAATTTATGAAACCCCATAATTGAGCTCATGCGTATCAAGATGGTTTTTTATTTAGTTAAGATGAAATGGAAAAGAATTGATAAATTATAAATACATGAAAAATAAAATATAAATGTATTTTTAATAATGAAAAATGTTATACTCAAAAGTCAATCACGGTTGGTGAATCTATGTTGTGCACCATTAATGTTTTATTAAAAAAATAAACAATTTTGAAAAAAAAAACTATCAATATAAACCATGTTTTATAAAATAAACCTGATCAAATAAATTTCCAATATAACTTATATATTTATTCAATTACATTTACATATTGCTTCGATAAATATTTGTACATAATAATTAATTTAAAATTATTAAGAAAATTAAATACTAATATTTATATATTTTAATGAATATTTTATTATTCAATCATGTGATAAAAATAATAATGAATAATATGAATCATTTATGAGAAGTAATATAAAAAATAGTGAATTGCTGATGAAACCACATTCATAGATATAAAAATATTCGATATTTAATTATAATAGACCAATCATATAAGTACTTGACCTTAAAACATTACATAATATCGAGTTAAATGAATAATTCACATTGGGGATCTTTTCAGGTATAGATTTTAAGAGAATTTTTTCATAAAAATTATATTACATCTCAAAAGTTACAATAGAGACACGCCTAATCAGTTCCCATTATTACACAAAATAAAATCTCATAAAAAAAATTTCATGTCTAGTTAAATGTTTTAGACATCATGACATTTCCTTGACCATATCCTTGACCCTATTCATCTTTATGTCAAGTGAAAAATATTTCAAAACATAGGATGAGGATAAATATCTGAGTAAGAATTATAAAAAAATAATTAAAACATTAGTTCGTCATTACATACATAACATTGTCTCTTTATCATACCTTGTGAAATCATATGATTTATTAATAACACCTAGAAAAAATAAATCATAATGGTAGAATTTGGCATCTATATCAAACTTCCATTGTAGGTATCATAACTATGAAGGGAGTTACATTTGGAATACCCCTAACAGTATATTCCCAAAATCTCTTAGGAGAAACATTCAAGTTTACCTTTGTCATGTTATCCAATGCATTGGAGAGATATATTTGGTTCACCCAACATTGGTTTTTTATGAAACCACTCATATATGTGACAATGACCAAGAGACACAACATATATCTAACACATAAGAGAAATATAAAGAAATATAACATTAAATCATTTCAATCACTGTATACCATTTAAATATATTGACATAAAAAATACATTATCAAAACCATTTTCAATACAAATATATGTAAAATATTATATGGTATTTATTTTCCTTTTAAAAACATTATGACTTGTTAAGGAAGCCAAAAGATCAAATAATACTCACTGTGGGGGAACAATCATTCTCACCGCTTACGTTATAATGAAAAATTCTTTTTTTTTTGTATTTTAGTAAAACAATTTGTAGAAAAATATCCCATTTGAATGAAATGAAAAGTAAAAGATTTTTATAAATAATATAGAATAAATTCATGTATTAAAACAAAATACGTCTCAATGAAAAGCAATTTTGACAAAGTCTCTTACATCTTGTCGTACTTGACTCGTTCATTCATTAATCTCCTGAATAATAAACTAAAGATAATTTCAGCTTGCTTAAGATAATTTTTCAAGTTTATTATACCTTTTATATTTCTTTTTACCATGTTATAATCTTTATGTAATCATTTATTTTAATAATGGTCATTTTGTCAATATTTGGTACTTGAGTAAAAAATGAACTTCTTATATTTACAAGTTGTTTATGTGCTCAAAATTATATTATCTCTAGAAAGATATTAATGATTTAGATATCATATATATAATATATTTCATGTATATATATGTTTTTATAACAGTATATAACATTTCAAGATAAGAAATGAAATGCACCGTTCATTGAGACGGTAAGCAGTACGTACGCATGAACTCTAATTTCATTTTTATTTCGTATTTTAATGGAATGAAAACATAATGATACATAAGAATATTATAATTCCTTTATAATATCATATAATATTTAATTTACTATATCCATTATACATTCCATGTAAGGAATGAACATTTCATATCACTTTGATGGGGAGACAGTTCGCACTTCCTCAAATAAGATTACCGTATTTACCCTCGACGGAAACCATAAAGTTATTATATAAATGAAAAATACAGAATAATATAAACAATATAAATATAATATATATCATCTATAAGTACAGTTCCATATTAATGGCCAACATTATATGTGGTAGGAGATAATTTAACGATTATCGTTTTGTGAGGCATTAGTTTGTCGTCCACTAAAACAATATGTTCTGTACCCATTAGATAGAGGTGCGTGTAAGTGTAGTTCTTATACTTCTAATAACAGCAACATATTATGTTGAGGATACTATTTTTATTATAAAATAATGTAATAAAAATTTCTTAGGTTGTTTGTGAAGGAAAATAAAACAAAAGGACTTAGGAGGAGAATTACCTTTAAATCGGGTATCTCCCATTGGTTTGAACCGGAAATGTTTCTTCAAAAGCCATATACCTATGGTAAGGATTCTAGGAATAAGAGTGAGATTTGTTAAGATTAATATGGTATAGTTTTGATGAGCCATGAGGCTTGAGAGGTGTGAGGAATGGGATAGATGTGATGGCTTTTTATAAGGGGGAGAAGGGGATCTTTATGAAAGTGTGAAAATATTATTTTATTAAATAATGATTTTCGGTTTCTAAAGGTATAAAACTTATTAATGTTGATTATAAGGTGACTCATTGTCTAAATAAATCATCCAATAATAATTTAACCGGTTTTGGATATTAGTTTAATCTTTATAATCATATTTATTTAAATCATTTACTAATTAGGTAAACACTGCATCATTATTGTGTCATAAATAATTTAATTTATATGATATCTAAAATTAATAAAAAAATTCCATGATGTAAGAAATCTATTTATCTTTCCAATTAATATTTATAGTCAAAGATATAACTTATATAACCCCATATAAAGATTTATTTACAAAATGATAGTTCTTTATGTCATTTTTCCATTACTTTAAGTTAATTAAAATAATGTGTCATTATCACTCCCATTTAGCCCCATTGGGGACCAAAATCGACTCAAGGATTCCGATGGTCTTAAATTTATCAAAAAATAGTATTATGAGACATTTTAGGGTAATTTTATATTATTATAATATTATATTTTACCCTTAATTTCCATATTTACCTTTTAAGCATGGTAAATAAAATATTAACTAATATAAATATTTATTATTTCTAAAAATAAAAGTTACTTATTTAGAAAATTTTGATATCATGATTCCAAATATGGAATCCATTTTTCAAAATTCAAAACATATAAGTGTCGTAAATTAATTTCAAATTAATTCTTAAGATCAATACAAAAACCATGTGTTTATGAAATAAATATTAAAATATTGAAATGGGTTTATGTACAATTTCAATGTGAAATTAAATCTAATGACAAACATTGGATTAAATGGGAAAAGTATATTATAATTACACTTTAAACCCAATTTAAAATATAATATAACCATATAAATAAATTATATTAAAAGGCAGTATTGAATTAAAATACAGTATTTTTCACTATTCACTAAAAATGAACTTTATCCGAAAAATACCATAATTTTATCCAAAATATATTTTGATGTCTCCATTCTAAAGAATAATATTTTTTTTAAATATAAATATAAATGTGAAAAAAGCTATATATAAAAATGGTTTACCATCAATAGGCGGTAAATCATCCTTTAAAGAATATTAGAATACATGTGCTTAAAATTGGATTAATTCACATTTTAAGCCTGTAAAATTTATTGAATAAATGTGAAAACATTTAACAAAAATGTATAATGATATTTTAAATAGTTATATTCTTTCGTTATAATACAAAAACTTGGCATTAAAAACCATTTAAAATACTAATATTATATTATTAGTGTGGAACGTAAGATTTCAAAGAAACCCATCATTGCGTATTGGGGATACCATCGAACAAAGAATCACATTTAACATAAAATAAATATTTAATTCAAAAATATTAATAACTATGAAAATTTCATATTTCTTTATTTACCTGGGATTTTACAACCTCCCCCCTTTTGTAATTTGTGTCCTCGCAATTTTATTCACTTATCAAATAAATATTGGTGTTTATCCCCAATAGCATTTTTAGATTCTCATATTTCATCTTCTTCCATATAGTTTTCCAAAAAACCATTACAAGGTGAAATACATTATTCCACAACACATTCTCTATATGGTCAATAATCTAGACTTGTTTTTCCTCATAAGAGATATTATCTTCCAACTAAACAACCTTTGGGCTCAAAACATGATATGTATCCAACATATACTTTTTCAACATCGAAACATGAAAACAATTGTGTACCTGGGATAAACATAGAGATAAATCCACTCTATACACAACTGATCAAACATTTTCTTGTATTTCATATGGTCTAATTTACCTCGGACTCAACATTCCCTTCTTACCGGAATGCATCACATTTTTTCATGAAAAATATTTTAGAACGACATGAACACCTACCTCAAAAGAGAGATCCTTCTTTCGGTTATCCACATAACATTTCTTCCTATTGTGATCTATTATCATGTGATTCTAAATCGACCAAATCTTTTGTGCCATCTCTTCTACCAATTATAGTACCATCATCCTCCTTTCCCCTATTTCATCCCTAAAATCTAGAGTTCGACAACGGTTCCCATATAATGATTAAAATGGATCCATATATATAATAAAATTAAAGATGTTATTATAAGAAAAATATACCAATGAAATATGTGGGTCCCAACTTCCCTAGTAATCCAGTGAATAAGAATGTAGTATATCCACCTAGGTATGAATTGTTTTTTCTGAATGCCTATTTGATTGAGGATAAAATGCGTTACTAAAATTTAATTCATTTCCCAATGAGTAGTGAAGTCCATTCCAAAAGTTAGAAGTAAACATTGGATTAGGATCAGATACAATAGATAGGGGAACTCCATGAAACCTAACTATATCTTTATCATATAACTAATAAAGTTGATCTAGAGACAAGGTATCTCAAATAGGAAGGAAATTAGTAGATTTAGTCAATTAATCAACAATCACCCTGATTGAATTATTACTACGAGGTGTCTTTCGTAATACCACAGAGATGTCCATGGATATATTTTTACATTTTCAATTTGGAACCAGTAATGATTGAAGCATCCCTTTCGTTAGCTTCCGCTTTTCTTTAACCTACTGACAATCCAAAAAATTCACAGTAAAATCAGCGATATCTTATTTTATTCCATCCCACCAGTAATACTCTTGAATATCTCTGTACATCTTAGTAATTCCATGATGAATTGAAAATGGGGAACTATGAGTTTCACATAACAACTCATTCTTCAACTGTAAATCAGAAGTCACACATAATCTCTTTCCAAATCACAAAACATAATCATTATCAACACTAAAATCGGGAAACTTACCCGTCTGAACCAACTCTACCGTATTCTGTAACTCACTATCTTCCTTATACGCTTTCCTAATTCTGTCTGACAGAGATGATTTCACTAACACATAAAAATAAATAGATAATTTCCTACACCATAAACTTATTTTCCAATGTTTATCAAATCAAAATCCAATGGACCTCGTACCAAACGTAGTGTGGTAAAAGAAGAATTAATTTTTCAACTCAAAGCATTAGCCACATTATTTTCTTTTTCCTAGATGGTAATGGATCGTGCAATCATAATCCATTATTAATTCCAACCATATCCTATGTCTCATGATCAATTCATTATGATTCAATATATACTTCAATCATTTTTGGTCAGTATATATTTCAAAGTTTACTCCAAAAAATGTATGCCCCCAAATTTTTAAATAAAAAACTATAGTAGTTAATTATAATTCATGTGTATAGTAATATAACTTTTGAGGTTTCAACTGATGTGAAGCATAAGCAATTACATGTTTATTCTATATAAGGACACAACCATATCCTTTTAATGAACCATCACTTTAGCTACCAAACTGACCATTTCTAGAAGGTACTGCCAAAACTAGAGCATTCATAAATCTTCTTTTAAATTCCTGAAAACAATTATCAAATTATTTTTTATAGATAAAATTAACACCTTTCCATGTTAACATAGTCATTTTAATTGATAACCATGTAAAATTATCCACAAAACATCAATAATAAACTTTAAAACCATTAAAACTACGGATCTTAGTGATATTTATGGGTCTCATCCATTCTTCAACAACTTTTGTTTTAGTAGGATAAATAGTTATACTATTTTTTGAAACAATCTAACCATGAAAAGAAATTTATTTTAACCCAAACTCACACTTAATAAATTTTCTATAAAGATTCTTTTCTTTTACAGTATTCAAGACAAACCTTAAATGTCTTTCATTCTCTTATTTACTTTTAGAATAATCCAAAATATCATCAAGGAACACAACCCCAAACATATCCAAAAATTCACAAAAAATTACATTCATAAGATCCATGAATACAGTAGGGTCATTGGTTAACCCATAAGGCATAACTAAAAATTCATAATGGCCTTATCATGTATGAAACACAGTCTTCGAAATGTCTTCTTAAATTACTTGCAAATGATGGTACCCCGACCTCAAGTCAATCTTCAAAAAATACTGAGCTCCCTAGAGGTGATTCTACTTCATTTGATTGCCCAATGACTGCTGAAGTAGTTTCAAATGAATTCACCACCCATTTCTGCTTGTATTCTGGTTTATTTCCCTAATTTGAGTTCTTCATTAGACACTCATTTGCATAACGACCCATTTCATGACACTTTAAACATTTTACTGATTGTAAATTGGATTTTTCCTTACTATTACCCAGCTCTTTTTTAGTGCAATTAATAGCCTTAGGTCCCATTTTACCACATCGGTAACCCTTACCATACTTCAAAATGCATTCCCCAGTAAGCTTTCTACCACAATTTTCACAAATCGTAAACTTATGTTTCTTACCATCAGACTTTTTTGAAGAGTTCTTCCATTTTGTCTGCCACATTGACCTCTTATTCTGTTATTTTTTTCAAATAACACTTGACCATAATGAAACTCCATTTCTACCTTCTCTGCACATCAAACCAGTTTATTTATAACTTTTGAACTCTCGAGAAGCTAAATACCTTCGATACTTTGGCTTTATTCCTGAGTTAAAATGATTTATTTTACTATCAAGATCTCATATAAAATTTGGAGCATACCTTTCCAGTCAAGTGAATTTTTCTTTATAAGAAAATACTAATAATACCCCTTCCTCATTTCCAAGTATTTTTTTCCATCCTACGATTAACCACCTTAGGAAAATATATCTCAAGATTCAAACCTTTGAATTCATCCCAATTAAGAGAATCAATCTCCTCACTATCCCAGATATTTTTCACCATCGACCACCACTGATCAGCTTCACCTTCAAAATAATAAACAATAAGACTAACCTTTTGATGTTCTGATCATCCCATGACATAAAAAATATTCTCTATTACTTTAATCCACCCTTCTGCTAGCGCATGGTCAGATGATCCTTTGAATGATGGGGGATGTTTTCTTATGAAATGTTCTACTACTAACATGTTAATTTGTGGGTGATCTATCTATTCACCTACATGGATACCACCACCATTTATTGCCAGAGTCAATTGTTCCATCACTGCAACAAACTGTCCAGTTCTAATTCAGACCATCTCAGGTTGCTGATTTGGAAGGTTGTCTTCCTCCCAATTCCTTCCCAATAAAGTCTCCATGTTTCCTCCATAAAAAACCATTTTGAACACAAACATATACTAGTCACAGAAATATGATAATCTTTAAATGCTATATCATTTAAATATTAACATAAGTAATTTAAGTATATTAATTTAACAATTCCCTAATTCCTAATGTTATCTAAACGACATTTGATACCAACTATAAGGACCCAACCCTAAAACATTACATAATCTTAAATTAAATTTATAATTCACATTGAAGATATTTTCAGGTATATATTTTTAGGTAATTTTTTCATAACTATTACATTACATCTCAAAAGATATAAAGCAGTCAATTCTACTCTGTTCCAATTTTTTCAAAAAATAAACACACTTAACAAAAGGGTCATGTCTAGTTCCAGGTTTTAGAATGCATGAATTTTCCTTCATCCCATCCTTGACCTAATTCATCTTTTTGTCCGGTGAAATACATTTCAAAATAGGGGATGGGCATAAAAAGCATAATAAGGGTTATAAAATAAATAATTAAATAATTAGTTTTTCATTACATACATAACATAAGCTCTTTAACCTACCTCATAAAATCATAATATTTATGAATAACACATAGAAAACATAAATAACAAATGTATCTTGTGTAATCCATATCATACTTACATTGTAGCTATCACAGGAATAGAGGGAGTTACATTCTAAATACCCATCATAGTATATTCCCTAAATATCTTAATAGAAACATTCATGTTTAACTCATTCACATTAACTAATACATTGGAGAGCTATATCAAGCTCACCCACCCATGGTTAGCATAGAACCACCCATATATGATGCAATTCCCAAGAACCATAACATATTAATAACACATAAAACAAATATAAATGAACGATAACATTTCCACATTTCAATCACAATATATCATTTAATAATATTGACATAAAAAATCCTGTATCAAAACCATTTTCAAGACCAAAATTCATAATATAGAATATGTTAATTATTTTCCATTTCAAAACATTATGGCTTATTAAGGAAGCCCAAATATCAAATAATACCAGTGACGATAGAAAGTTCATTGTCACCGCTTACGTTAAAAAGAAACATTAGTTTTTTTTAATTTAGTTAAATGATTCATAGAAAAATATTTCCTTTGAATGAAATGGAATGTCAAAGGTGTTTATAAAACGTATAACAAAAATTTATATACTAAAAAAATATGCCTCAATTAAAGGAGATTGAGATAAGTCTCTTACCTCGTGTCCGACATGACTCGTTCGTTCATTAATAACCTAAATAATAATCTGAAGTTAATTTATACTTGCTTAAGAATATATTTCATACTTATTAATCCTTTTATATTACTTATTACCATGTTATAAACATTATTTAGTCATTTATGTTAATAGTGGACATTTTGTAGATATTTTGTACTTGAGTCAAAACTAAACATCTTAAATTTACAAGTTGTTTATGGGGTAAAAATTCCATTATCTCCGTAATGATATAAATGATTTAGATATCATATATATCTTACATATCCCGTATTTATATGTATTTATAATAGTACATAAAATTTTGAGAGAAGAAATGAAATGTACCATTCATGGAGACGTTAAGCTCTACGTCTGCATGAACTCTAGTTTCATTTAAATTTCTAATTTTAATGGTTTAAAAACTTAATGATACCTATGTATATTATAATTCCAATATAATATAATATATAATTTCATTAAATCTATCTTATATACATTTGATGTAATACATGAACATGTCATATCACTTAGATGGGGTGGTAGTCTGTACTTCCTCAAAAGAGATTATTGTATTTACCCACTATAGAAACCATAAAGGTATTCTATTAATGAAAAATACAGAAGCATAGAAACAATATTAATATAATATATATCAACTATAAATACAGTTACATATTTATGGCCACCATAAGAGGTGGTAGAAGATAATTGAATAGTCAGCGTTTCGTGAGGTGTTAGTTCGCCGTCCAATGAAACAATATGTTCTTTACACATTAGTCGGAGGTGTGTGTTTGTGTAGTTCGAATACTTCTCATAAAAACAAAATATTATATTCAGGATACTTTTGTTGTTATAAAAGAAGGTAATAATATTATTTTATGGGGTTGGAGAAGGAAAATAAAACAAAATATCTTAGGAGAATACATTACCTTTAAATCAGGTATCTTCATTTGGTTTGTAACAAAAGTGTTTTTTGATGTGCCTTATGCCTAAAGTAAGGATTCTAGGAGGATTATAGGGATGTAGGAAGCTTAATTGGGTGTATTTTGGGTGACCCAAGGTTTTTGAGAGGTGTAAGGAATGGGTTAGAGGTGACAGCGTTTTACAAGGGGAGGATGGGCTCTTTAGGAAAGTGTAAAAATATTTTTCTATTATATAATGATTTTTTGTTTCTAAAGGATAAAAACTTATTAAAGAAAAATATATGATGAATAATGGTCCAAAAAATCATCCAATAAGAATTGGAAAGGTTTTGTATATTATTTTAATCATCATAATCTTATATATTTAAATCATTTATTAATGAGGTAAACACGACATCATTATTGGGTCGTAAATAATTAAAATTATTTGTTTTTTAAAAATTATATAAAAAATACCATGATGTAGGAAATATTTTTATCATTAAAATTAATATTTATAGTCAAAGAGATAACTTATATATCCAGTTTGAAAAATGATTTACTAAAAGATATTTGTTTATGTCATTTTTTCCATTACTTTAAGTTAATTAAAATAATGTGTTATTATCACTCCCATGTGGCCCCATGGGGTTTCAAAATCGACCCATGTATTTCCATGGTCGGATATGTATCAACCAATAGGATTATGGCACATGTTATGATAATTTTATATTATTCTAATATTATTTGATACCCATAACTACAAGATTTACCTATTAACCATGGTAAATAAAATATTTACTGAAGTAAATATTCTTAATGTCTAAAAGTAAAAGTTACCTATTTACCCATTTTGGAACTCCAAATTACAAATATAGAATCCATTTTCTCATATTCAAAACATAGAAGTGGAAGAAATTAATTTAAAATTAATTACATCTGTCAAAACAAAACGTATGTTTTTAAGAAATAACTATCAAAAGATTGACACTTGATTATGTCCAATTTTAATGTGAAATTACTACCAATGACCAACATTAGATTAAATGGAAAAAATATTTTTTAATTTCACTTTAAAACCAATTATAAATATAATAGAACAATATAAATAAACTATATAAAAAATAAGTGTTGAATTAAACTACAACATTTTTCAGTATTCATTAAAAATGAACTTTATCCGAAAATACCAAATTTCATCCAAATAGTATTTTGATGTCCCGATTACATAGAAAAATATTTTATGGTTAAATAAAACATATAAAAGTTAAAGAAAACTAGATTTAAAAAGGGTTCATCATCAAATGGTGGTAAATTGACCTTTTAATGAATATTAGAGTATTTGTGCTTAAAATTGGATACATTATCATTTTATGCCTCTAACTTTTATTGGATAAATGTAAAAACATTTAAAGAACATGTATAATCATATTATAGTTAGTTATATTCATTCCCGCTAATACAATGGCTAGGCGTTATGTACTATTTAAAATAAAAATATTATATTATTAGTGTGCAACGTTAGATTTCAAAGAAACCTGTCGTAGTGTATCGGGCATGCCAATGAACATAACATCTCCTTTAAAGTAAAATTAATATTTAATTTGAAAATATTAATAAATATTAAAATTTCATATCTCTTTATTTACCCTGGATATTACAAATCCTCTACATCATCATAAACATATTTCATTCTGTGTATATACTATCTAATAAATAGTTTTATCTTTGTTTATTATATCAAGAATACAATTTCAAAAATTATTTCCAATAACAACAGGTTAATAAAAACAAATATTATCCATTTCAGTAAAATTAACATGAAATAAAAAAATTAATAATATTTAAATTCATATTATATTCCAAAAAATTTATATTATATTAATGTAAAAATTATAATAATTCATAAGATAGATTAAAATATAATGAAAAATAATTAAAACAATACTCATAAGAATTTTATATATAATAGTTCATTTATATTGGACTATAAATTTAATAACATGATTATATAATTTATTCCAACATTCTCTAGTAGAATTAGATGCCACGATAAAAAATAAAATAATGACCCAAAAAATTGATGAAGGATAACTAATGAACTAATATGATTTCAATGAATATCAGAATAAAAAAATCCCTAAATTATGGGATACTTTTGGGGAGTAAATCCATTTTCCCTCGATAATAGTCATAAGAATGAATAAAATGGAATAAAATCCTACCTCTCAATGTCCTAAACAAAAAAACACCGCAAATAGAGAAAGAACAGATGGATGGTGGGGGAAGCGTTACCAAAGGAGGGGAGGGGGAGGGTGAGGCTCGTAGTAGGGGAGGAGATATTAGGCTCGAAGAATGGGATGAGATATTAGGCTCATATAAAGGGATCAAAGAGGTAGGAAAATATAATAATCCTTTATATCTATAAATTTTTTTAAAAAATTTGTATAATTTAACCTATACCAACTCTCTTTTAAAACTGTGGGTATATTATTTCACATGAAATGGGTATAAAAAATTTATTTATCTAATGGGCATTAATTCATGTGTATAACACTATTTTATAGTAGTTATTAATATAAAATATATCTAAATAATTATTAAAATTTTAGGAATTGTGTAAGAACAAGAAAAATTAACATACTGAATATTCTATAAAGGATACATAAAAAATGAAGCAGTTATTACATAGAATATTGATTTGAAGAAATAAATAATTTGAAACATTCAATTAATGGTTACATATGAAAAAATATATGGAATATATATATATATATATATATATATTCTATATTTATTTTATGGTACCTTATAAAACTATAAAATAAAGTGGAACTCGATGTAAAGGATTCTATATCAATTTCCCATTATAATAAATTATTTTAATATTATATAGTTATTTATATTTTATATCTTATATATATATACCCTAATAATTATTATCAAAAATAAAAATCATAATTTTATTTATTTTTTGTTTTAATTTAAATTAACTTATCACATAGTAGTTGACTTTAAAATTAACAAGTGATAACAGGTTTCTTAGATGAATTTCCTACCTTTGGGGTATAACACTTCTTCAATGACATTGTTATGAAGTTATTATTTGTGAGTAATTATTTAAAATATTTTTTAAATTATTTACAATTATTTATTTAAATATTTAGATAAAATATTCTATTTATTAGTACTCAATTCAGATATATGTTCTTTATAATGGTTATTTTAAAAAACTATCTTCTGTTAGGATATAAATTTATGTTATACTTCTGTATTATTTTATGAGGTGAATATAATTTCAAATTAAATATTTTATACATATAATCTTGTTATGTTTAAGATATTAGAATGTTTTATTTTATGTTATTTTATAATGGTGTATATGACATAAGTGTTACCAATGGTTTAAAAGAATTATGTTTCAACCCCATTTTAATCAAGATTGTTTATGATATAATAAACAATAAAAAAATAAATTATTATTAATTGGTTAAATTATTTAATTTTTTATCTAATTTTGTTTTTTCATTAAATTAATTCTATTAATTCAATTTTTTTATCTCGTTGTTTCTTTAACTATTTTATAAATATTTTTAAATAAATGATGATTTTATTTATTTTTTCGGTCGAATATCATTTTTTTAATATCAATATATTCTAAATATAATATTATGAATATTTTCAATATTATAACATGATCTAGAAATGTTATTTTTACCCATTTATGAAATATTAAAAAATGGTTGGATAATTGATCTACTTCTTATTTTCCAAATGATGTATTTTTGACTTGTTACTGAAAACATGAATGAAATCAATTTTTTAATATAGAAAAAATTAATAGATTTCTTTGATTCTAGGACCACTCAAGGATTTTATATTTTATTAATATTATTCATATATATATATATATATTCACATACAATTACTTCACAAATATTTTCAATTTTTTAAAAAAATTATTTTTCAATGTGAACAATTTTTCCAAAGAACATTTAAAAAAAATGTTGATTATTTATTCATCAATAAAAAAATAATTTTTCAAATGTTTCACAGGGAATAAATTGTTATTTTTCAATCCCTATTATTTATTTGGATGGTTTGTTATCAGTTTTACTAGGGGATGTTTACACATTTTATATGCTATTTCCTCTAACACAGATAGTTATTTATCATAAATCTATTGGGGTTAAAATCATTTTTTAATCATAAGATGAATTTTATGGACATATTAAGTTAAGGGTGTGTACTAGTTTTCGATAGACCCTCATTTCATTACTAGAACAACTGAGAAAAACTATTTTTGGTATTTTTTGGTAATTATAAAAATTTAAATATAAAACCATTGCATGATTCTTGATCATATGATTAATATGTTCATGCATATCGCCTCAAAAATACATTTTTATGGTTAGAAATATGTATTCCATCATAATGAAATCAATTACAAAAATAAATGTTATTATTTTTAGTTTTTATGATATCAATGTTTTTCTTTATATATAATGTTAATATAAATATGGAAATGTTTTATCATAATTTATTCTCTCCATATTGTTCAATGGATAAATGATGTTTATTATGTAGCTCCTGATGTATTTTTATTACAATTCTATTTATATGATCACTAATTTAATAATTATATATTACAATACACATAACTCTTAATATATGTCTGAGTTCACCATAATTTTATTTTCCTCTCCCCTATTTGTAAAGATTTTAACGAAGAAATATTTTCAAGGATATGATTGAAATAGAATAGTTATTTTATAAAAATAAATAATCCATTTTTTTTGTTTTCAAATTTGTATGAGGATAATCTATGTGTGTTTTTTACTAATAAAAAAGAAACTATTTAGTTTATTTCGATACAATAAATGTTTTATTGTGAAAATATAATAATAATATCATTGACTCTGGGAAACTAGAGACATGGTCATTAAAATTTGTATTAGTTCAGGTTTAGTAGAATCATTGTGTATTAGATTTCAAAAACATAGAATAGGGATTGAATCCCTATTAAAATATGAATGTATTTTCTGATAATGTTATAATAGAATAATATTTTTTTGGGATGTGTATTTATTTTGGGGAATTCCTAGAGCATCATCTATGTATGGATACTACAAGTTACTTTGTATTAGGAATATATGAATATAAGTGAAATAAGATTGAAAATAGATTCTCAAATATTAATCATACATTATTATGATCCACAGTGAATGTAACATTACTACAAAACTTATTTATCACTCATATGGGAGATTATTCAGTTAATTATCATTTTCATTATGAACCGTTATAATAAAATATATAATAAAACATATAGATTCCTAAAATATTAAATAGTGATTTGAGATAAATGTAATGTGAAATTGATTGATAAGTCTGTCACTGGTCATATGATTAAAAGAATATATAATACTAGTGATATTTTATATGATGGTGGTATAACACGATTACTGATATTTGGGAGGGCATTAAAGAGAAAACAACCTTTTGGTTTAGTCTATGTTTTTTAGTAAATGATATTTGAGTATTAAGTCATCTATATTTTGTTGGAATATGATAAATAATATTAAAAATTATGGTTATTATGATCATTTAGGGTAATTTAATAAAATAAAATAATAATTATTTTATAGTGTATAAAAAAGATGAATAAAATATATCGATGTTAAAAATGGAGTTAGTGCTCAATATTAGTTTTTAATATGTTTATTATATTTTTGGTAACATCATATGAATTATATTTATATATTCATAGAAAAATGTAAACTGATAGGTGAGGTTTAACACATATCATTCTAACATTCCGTGGGACATGAACCCACAGTTGTTGTTTGACAAGGGCACATGTAAATCCAGTAGCCAATATTATGTCCATGTTTGTCTTTAATATCATTATTTAAAAATTTATATTGGAAATTATTATTTTTATATTGGTAAGAATATTATAGGATCATTAAAAAGGATTTTTTATTATTTTTATTTTATTAATATTATTTTTGGATACTTTATATTTAGTTAAGAAATATATAACATTTTCAATTATAATAATGGATTAGTTTGGAATAATTATAATATGTTTTTGGGATATAATCCAAATGGTATAATATAACCATTATGGTTAAAAATTTCATTAATGTTGATGTTATTGATTTTATTTTGAATATATGGATATTTATTTATTGAATTTATTATATTAATTATTTTGGTTTAATGTTAATTTTTTTTGATTAATGTATAATATAATCATATTGACATTTAGTTATTTTACATATTTTATTAACATGTTCAAACCATATTAGATCTTATCAATGATTGAAGAAAGGAATAGTTTTTTTTATAATTTTTTAGATTATGTAATATTTAATTAATTTATTTTAGTTCATTAATATTGATATTTTATTCATGAAAACTCATATTTGTTTACAAGTATAAAATTTTCATCCAAAGGTATTAACTGATGAAATTTTAATTATTGTGTAAACAAATATACTTATGTTTTTTTTCTAGATGGTAATATAATTACTCAACATTATGAAAGGTTTTTTAATTTCAAAGTAAATAATTTTACCTTAGTCCTTACAGATTAGTTTATAATGTTATTTCTATATTTTAACATCCAACCAATGTTATCATAATCTGGGAACCTTATTATAGAATCTCTTATATATCTATTTTGTTTCATACTTTCCCTCTTAAAATCTTGTATTATTATCCATTAATATTGTTGGAATCCTCATGTGTTAATCATGTTTTAATGATCACAAATATCATTACTATTAATTAATCTCGATCTTAATTTAACATCTTGCTAATTCTCTTCAATCTCAATAATAGCTACACATAATGTTTTTATGATAAAAAATCTTATGATGTTAGTAACTCTCTTTATTATTTAAAAGTCTCATGCATGATTACAATTATCACATATTTTATCACACCTTTATATTTATGATTCACATTCTCTTACTCTCTAATGATTAACCTTAATCCATATTCTTCATATCACTGTCTTAGTCCAAATACATATATATGTCTAAGTATATAGACACCGTGAAGGACTCACTGTGACCAGACACCGTGACCCAGGCACCGTGACCAGACACCGTGACCCAGAAACCGTGACCATACACCGTGACCCAGACACCGTGACCAGACACCGTGACCCACACACCGTGACCAAACACCGTGACCCAGACACCATGACCAGACACCGTGATCTAGACACCGTGACTAGACACAGTGACCAGACACCGTGACCCAGACACCGTGACCACTCACCGTGACCAGACACCGTGACCAGACACCATGAAGGACACACCTTGAAGCTCATACCGTGAACCACATACCATTAAGAAGACATTGTTTCCATAATCACTATGACGAATTTTCTTAAACCATTGTCAATATTATTTTAAATAATGCTAACGATCATATTTTTGTCTTTAATGTAATTAATTTTATTTAATGATAGTTGTTGGAATGTCAGGAAACCGTATCTCGAACCTATGAAAAGGGAATCATTCCTACTTCCAGAACTCGTGGAATATAAGAAATACTGAGATTTAGTACACGTGAAACACAATAAGAAACAACCAAACAAGTAGAGAAGCAGTGTTTAAGTGTGAACATACAACACGAAGAACTTACACACACCCGAGTGCACTGTGCTGAACAAGAAGAACAATCCTGAACAATAAGGAGATTGCAAGACCTTCAAAGAACTCTCATGAGTACAATCCAATACTGCTGAAGACCACACGATGAATGAAGAGATCTTTCTCACTCCTGAAGAAGACAAGCTGAACTGCGACACTCTATTTTTCAACAGAAAAACCAGAGAATAACTCAGAAGCATTCCTTCTAAATCCAACGAGTCCAGAGCTACATTGATAATCACTAGATATTTCTAAACTCTCTTCTATCTTCTCTACGTGATTTATTTATTAACTTTCAAGAAATGTGGTGTACTCTGTATATCTTTACACACACTGTCTCTTGCATTGAACTGGAGGATATCAAAATCCTCACTCAAATTCTCTTAACATCTGTTTACCCACGTCAACTATGGAAGAGGTCCTTATGTGACCTGGTCTTTGTTTTGTTTCCCACGAAGAATAGTGGTAGAGGTCCCTGCATGGCCTGGACAGTTTTGTAAAACTGTTGTTAACCCCGATCCAGGGTGTGGATCAAATTTTTATATATATTTGAGAGGACTAAGTCTCATCTTGAGACCGAACCTCTTGTTATATCTATTGTGCTTATTTTATTTAAGTTTAAATTATACTACATATATCTTATTTATTCTGCTGCTATTACTTTGAAATGCAAAACTATTTTGAAGCTACATTGATAGTTAAATTAGGAAGTGTTTATACTTATTGTAAATCAATAGGTTAGCTTCAAAAGTTAGTTTGACCTTGTGGTTATATTAACTGAGACCTAATCAATCTTTGAGAAGCTAAGTGAACATTTACAATCTGTATAAATTCACTACAGTTTAACTTATTTTATAAATAGGGGGATTTTAACTAGAGAATATTTTAACAGAAATTTTAATTGGAACTCAATTCACCCCCCTCTTGAGTGTCCACTCCGACCAACAAATATACTATCTCTATTCAATAAATGATAAAAAATTATAGAATAGTAAAAAATTATGAGTGAGGAATTATATTATATGGGGTGGAATTTATAACCCAATTATTTTAAAAGAATATGCTCTTTGATAGCATAAAAAAAAGAGAACTAGTCATAAAAGATCCACAAAATATTATTATTTAAATTTTAAATTTCTAACAATGTTCTTAATTTTAATTATATGAATTGGAGTGACCACAATCTAAATTTTACGAATAATACCTACCCAATAAAAATGTGTTGACAAATTCATATCTAATAAGTACTTTGTTTTTTTGTAAAATTAATTGTATTTCTCAAAATATATTTTAATCAAATGTTTTATTTATCAAATTTTTTGGGAATATTATATAATAATTTATAATATTTTATAAAAATAATTTGAAAAGTTAAAAACCATTTTATAAAAAAATCATATCAGAGTTATCTTAGGGAAATGATTTTTTATTTTTTAAAATTATTGTTTTTGGGGTATATTTAAATATAATGATTTTTCAAATACTATCAATAAATAATGAAATTTAAAAACTTCACAATACATTTTTTTTGATAATTAAGTTACATATTATAATTTTAAATTTTAATAACATAAATAACTTCAAATAAATCAAAAAATTTCTTGATTTTCTTATAAGTTAATTATTATTGTTATGAAAACATTTTTCTAAATATTATTCATTAAATTTTTCAAATTTAGATTGAAAATTATTTCATGTGACTATATAGAATGAGTAATATGAAATAGGTTTTATATTTAGAATTATGAGTTTAATTTTTTTTACATAGGAAAATTTTATTTTTAAGCACTATTAATAGATATAAGTATAATATTTATCACCTCTATTACATAAAAATAATTTAATTAATGTCAAAAGGGAATTTTAGTCAATTAAATAAATATATATATATACAAAACACTATAAATTATTTCACATGAGTATAATATTATTATATATTTGTTAAAAAATAGAATATATGTCTATTTATTGCATATTAAATTTATTTTGGTCATAATTATATTTTTCTAATGAATAAAGTCAAAAATATCACTCTATTTGTTTTAATATAAATAGTATATTTTAAAATAGATAGAATAATTTTCATGATTATAATATTTGATAAGATAGGTTAATCAATTTTTATATCATCGATGTTTATTTTTAATTTATATTAATTTAATAATTACATTTATTTTTTACATAATTCAAACATAATATATGTTAAATTAATATAAAAATATAACAAATGAATTTAAAAAAATTACAATTATTACAATTTTTTTGAATTATTTCATTACATAATCTTATTGATATATATAAAATATAATTTATTTCTTAAATGATTATATATGAATTACATTTTAATCCTAGTGTTTTTAATGTCGAATTTGTTGAATAATGTCAAAAATGAAATTAATTATGTTTTATTTAAAAAATAGTTTAATCATGATTAAAATCATTAAATTTGACCTAGAAATTTTGATGTGGTATAATATTTCATCAACTATAAATTTATTGTAAATTTTCCTTTTTTTGTTAATTTTTTGGACACAAACATTGAATAAAACATTATTTTCATGGTAATTGGGTATAGGGATAATAGAAAGCTTAAATGAAGCGGCAAGGGTGAAAGAATCACAAAAACATATACAATTTTTTTTGGAAGTGATGATTTATAATTTCTATATTATTATCAAAACATATAGTCAATTTTATGATATTTTTACCGGCGAAATTATTAATAATAATTTAATAATTTAAATAATTTAATGTGTTCCACTTCCCTCGATTATAAAAAGACAATCGTTCTCTTTTCATTACTCCAATTTATGAAAACATTCTAAAAAAACTATACAATTATTTTTATGGTGACCCATTCCTGGAATCAATTTAGATTTATCAAAGGTAGATCCATCCATAAATGCATTTTTATTGCTTCAGAATGCTTTAACACTTTAAACAAATTCAAAAGAGGTGGTAATATTTCCATCAAATATGACATTAAAAAAGTCTTCGATACCGTGGACTGGAGTTTTATTTTTAAGGTGCTTCAATATTTTGGTTTTAGTGATGCCTTTATCACTACTATTTGAACATTATTCAATTCGGCCTCCATATCCATTCTTATTAATGGTTCTCCTTGGGGTTATTTAAAATGTTATAAAGGTGTTAGACATGGAGACCATATTTCTGCCATCCTTTTCTCCTTTGCGGAGGACTATCTTAGTCGACTCCTCATTTGTCACTTCCTTGAAATTGAAAATCAAGCTAAAATCCAACATTCCTCTTGGAAAGGAAAATCCATCTCTATGACGGGTAGAATCTTCCTTTTCAAATATATTATTTTCTCTAAAATTGTTTATTTTATAATGCTTTACAATTGTTCGGATAGTATTATTAAAAAAATGAACACCTCAATAAAAGATTTTGTTTGGACTGGTAGCACAGTGGAGCAGAAACTTGTCACCATTCCCTAGTCTAAATGTTGTCAACCAATTGATAAGGGAGGTATCGGCATAAAAAATATTAAAAATTTTAATGAGGCTCTGCATGCTAGGCTCACTTGGAACTTATTCTATAATAACTCTGATTCTATCAAATTTCTGAAAAATATATTTATTCAGAAACATAAGAAAGGGAACTCTACTATTCTTAGCTACTATATCTAGCCATCCATAAAGCATTACTTTTCAGCCATCATGAGTAACTCCTGGTGGATGGTCTACAGAAACTCCACCATGAACTTCTGGTTAGATAACTAGGCTGACACTCCTTTAATTTACAGGGTTTCCCTTGACAAAAGCCCTGGGGAAGCCAACCTATCTACTATAGTTGTTCTTAATTCTCATAATTAACCTATTTCAAATAACATTATGAATTCCATTGACACCTACCCCTTCTCAAACACAGATGATTTCCTAGTTTGGGAACCGTCACACAATGTTATGCTTGATTCAATAAACTATTACAACCATTGTTTTATAACTCTAAAAGTGATTTTGGGTGGTTTAATATTTTTGACAAACCATGTATTAAACCCTCAAGATTTACTCTTATATGGAGACTTTCTCATAACATACATCCCACTAATGTCTATCTTCAATGGTCTGGTTTTCAACTCTATTCTTAATACAGCCCCTGAAATCAACATAGAGAAGATGCTAATAACATATTTATTTCTTAGGCCACTACTTCTGCTCTTTGGAATTATAATTTTGACATTTTTTATTTTAGATGGTGGATGCATGACTTTGTCATAACTCAATTTAAGGGATGTGCTGATATGAATAGTTCTCAAAAAATAAAAAACATCTTTTTTATTGATATCTCTGAGCTTCATAACGTTATTGTGTTTGTTAAAAATGCTATTATTCATAATAAATGGTCATCCAATCTTATGTAAGAAAAACTTGGATTCTCATCACCATTCGCGAAGCTTTTTCAATATAAAAAGGTCTCTGTAACAACACGGTGCAAGACTTTAGTGTCCTTTGACATTTACATATTGCTGGAAACTATTTCCAACCTCGCCGTACTTTTGAAATCTTCAGGAATCCCTCTCTTCTAGGATAGATTAAGGTTAATGTGGATGGTGCTTCCAAGGAAATCCCGGTCCTGCAGGTTGTGGCGCCATCTTCAGGAATCATAAGGGTTAGGTCGTTGGTTGGTTCTATGGTAGTTGTGGCATTGCTCACTCTCTGGAGGCTGAAATGATGGGTATGATTCATGCTGTCTCTTTTTCAAAAAAAAAAACATGGTTGGGATAACCTATATATTATGAGTGATTCGACAACTCTTGTGTAAGCCATTTGGAATGGTGTGATATATCTTGCTTGGTTGATCACCACTCATTGTATGGACTGCATCAGTGCTCTTCACGACATCAACTACATCCTCACTCATATTTTTTTGTGAAACTAACATGGTTGATGATGGTCTGGAAAACAAGGGAGTCAATCCAGCCATCACCTGGTGTGATAAACATCCTGATGACCTACTTCCTTTTCATAATAAAGATTGTAATATGTTTTCATCCTTTAGACTTCTATAACTCTTATGATTTATATTTTTAGTACCTTGGTTTTCTTGCAAGGCACCATATTATAAAAATCTTACCTATTCCCTGTGAAAAATTAATAGGTTATGGTATCCATATGATACCAATAATTGGATACATAATTGAATATGATAAAGAGTTATTTTAATGAAGATGTAATCTCCTTATTCAATCTACATCATTTTTAATACGAATTTTATATCATATATATAGTTATTAATTTTTAGATAATGTCAAATTATATGAAATAAATATAATAAATTTATATTATCCCTATGATACAATCATTAACAACCATATCATCTATTAAATTGGATGTGGATGTTTATAGCGAGGGAATCTATGACTTACCATCTCTATAGAGTAATAAAATTACTTTACCACCAATATCATATATGGATGGGTATTATTGAGGGTTTAATGTTTATATATTATATTTATGAAATAATTATTATTCTATAAATATGTAATAATACCTACCTTATCTCATACCAATCCTTTGGATGATGATAATGTCACCCATGAATACGTATTGACTACCTCCTCCACATAACAATGTGGACCCATTTTTCATTTACACTTTTCATAGATAGAAATAATTGTATATTTAATATACAAATAAATATTATATATTATATAAAAATTATTCTATAATTGAGATTTATTATTTAAATTTATTTCATACCATCTTTTAAATAGTTAAAATGATGTTTAGGAGTACATCGGATCTACCATATCCATGGGAAGTGTAATTCGTTATTCTAAATCTAGGTTTTAGGGTTTAATAGAAATAAATATATAATAAATATATAATATATTTATAACCTTTATAATATTTTGGGGAATATATAACACTATCAATATAAATTTAAAGAAACTATCGAACAAAATCAAGAATGAAAAACACATCACATGTTACCCAAAAATAGTGATTTTAATAAATAATTGGTAATAAAAGCAGATAAAATGTTATATTTAAATAATATATTGTATGATATATTTTATTGTGGATATTATATATATATCTAATAAATCTATATTAAATATAATAGTTTATAGTGAAATTTTGTATAAGTGGAACATGATTTAAGAGATTTTGTCTCAATTCCCCTTCATTGAGAAATATTTTAATATAATTTTCTTATTTTATTTTATGTATTTTATATACCAACACTTACGAATTTTATATCATCTATACTTAATTATTCATTTAATTTTAATTTTATGTTCAAATTATATAATCTATTGGTATTTAACATGTAATTTATACAGATTTAAAGGGGTTCTCAACTCAATTTCCTTTTCTTAAAGAATAAATATTATTAATTGATATTATGACGATATGGTTATGTGTAAAATTATATAAAATTATATTTACATAAAATTTACTATTTATTTGTTACAATTTTTTATTATCGTTTTCAACTAATTAATTATCAATTCAATGATATTCACTCTATAAGTGTTTATCTTCTTAAATTATATATCATTAGAACACTTTGTTATGTTATAAAACTTTATTATTTTATGAGTTGTACATACTAACACCTTTGAAATATTTTATTATTAAACAAATTATTTTGGTGATAATTAAATGTTTCCATTGATGATATTATATAATGGTTCCTAGGATTATACATTTATAAATTTCGTATAGGATTTAGGGTTTTATCATATTTTATATGATTGATTATTAATGAATTTTAAATTAAAAAAAAAAATATTCCATAATTTTTAAAATTATTCCATTTTATCTCACTTTTTTTATTTTTATATTTTTATGGTTTAGATCAATTTTCCACTAATACATAATCTAAATGATTCAAAAATTTATTTGAAAAAAAGATGATATTGTATATTATGTTCAACTGAAAGACCATTCATTTACATATATTTATTTAATGTAAATTACTTCAATAATATTTATAATATTGATCATTTAATTAATATTATTTTTACCAATTTATGAATTTCTAAAAAATTGTAAGAAATATTCTTACCATTTTTTGAATGACGTACTTTTAAAATTTATTAAAATGTGAAATGAATCATTGTAAATACATACAAGAAAGTAACACAATTTCCCTCCATTATAATGAATCTATGATTTAATTAATTCAATATGTGTGAACATTTTTATTTAGAAATAAATTATTTCTAAATATTTCAGAAATGTTATTTTTTAGAAAATAAGTTATAATGTGAAATGGAATATTCTCCATGAAATTTTTAATTATATTTTTAGAATATTTATATTCTTCAATGAAAACATATATTAATTATAATTACAATTCAATGGGGATAAGTTAAAATTTTATAATATTTATTCATTATTCAGTTGGATTATGAGTAGTTTTACATGGAAATTTATTTACATTCATATTTTTGTTTCATAAAATATGTATGGCTATTAATTATTATAGAATTTTTATTACGATGTAATGTTTGTTAAAATGAAGAATGAGTTGGTATTATCAAGATAAGGGTGTGGAGACGTTATAAATATCCCCAAAATGAATTTGTTGGTCTTAGATTTATATTTTTATTGGTATTTTTAATATTCCCTAATATTTATGAATAATGAATTAGAATAATTCTTTGATAGTATATTATCGATGTCTTTGAATGTGGATAAGAAATTATGTTTATGTTTTTAAAAATTATTCACTCTATCCTTTTGAAATCATATATTTATTTCAATAATATTGGTTTGAATTATTTTTATATACATGCATATGTTCTAAGGTCATTTGATTATTTATATTGTATTATTTTGTCATAATATTTTTCTTCCATTGATAATGAATTTGTTTTATTTTGATCACTTTTTTATATACCTATATTGATTATTACTTATTAACTAATTATATACGATACTATATATAACCCTTAGTATGAATTTTATCACTCACTCATTTGTTTTTCCATTCCCCATTTTCCAAGGATGTGTAACATAAATGATGTGAAAGGATATGATTGGGATGGAATAATGGGGTTCAGAATGAAAATACATCATTACAATTTATATATTAAAATATTAATGTGACTCATGTATGTATATGGTTTACCATGATTACTAAAATATTATTTCCATACGGATGCGGTCACTTATATCTAGTGATAGTGTAATAATTTTTCCATCAAAATTGGTCTACAATGGTTAGGTTTTCTTCACATTCCCCTATAAATTATAAAATGATTGTGTTGGATTCCATTTTTGTAATTTATGGGATCTTATGACTCATTTTAGTGGTCTGAATATAATTTTAATATTATAATGTTGTTAGTAAGTTTTGAAATCTCTAATTAAATTTTATAACATGATATTTCTTATGATTTAAATTTTATATTCATCGTGGAGATGTCAACGATTCTAGTGTTTAATGAACTGAATAAAACTAATTGATTTCACAGGATTACATATTCAACAGTCATGGAGGGATACCATAATTATTCTAATTAATTATTTTATAGTCAATAATCTCTCATCAGAGTTCGACTAATTCTTCTAGAAACTCGTTAATTTTTTTTCACTGGGATATGATAAAATATTTTTCCATTATGTAATCATACAAGGAACACCTTGAATTATCAATTGGGATTCTATTGAATCCTCTCAAAGAATACATTGGGAACCTCATTATGATCAATTCAATCCATTTCCAAATATGGAATTGTATGGGTTAATTCCATTAATGCTACTCAAGATCATAACAAAATTGAATGATCATCATGAAATTCCATGACGGTTCCTTGCATATAATTCCTTATAATATTCCATGGATTCCCATGTGGTTTTTTATGTGGGAAAGTCTGAAACCATTCTATAGATTAACCTATGATGGAATTTTCAGGATCCCTTTATTTATATCCCTGGTTATTTTTACTGTTGTATTATTTATATAGTGTGAAACATTTGGGCATATAAATGAATGAGGTATTTCATAATTCACCCCCACCATTCAACATTAAATATTTGTTTATTTCAAACGTAAAACTTTTATATACTTGTAATAGAATTTTTTTTACATCATTTGGGATTTATTTTTTAGTCGTAGTCACAAACCATTTGGATTTCTTCTTGTTACTAAAGTAGACATCATGGATATAACGTAGGACATGAATGTTGATTTTTTTATTAGTTATATTGGGCTTGGACATGACATTAGAACTAATTTCTAAGAATGTAATAAAAAATCCAATAAATTTGTGGAATTTCAATTTAATTATTTATTTATTATATCATTTTACATTTGTTTTCTATTGAATATACTTTTTACTAACAATTATATAAAATATCGAGTTCTGTAGATAATAAATATGTCATTACATTATCTTAATTCATTAGTACCCAACTTTACATTATATAATTAATTTATTACTCTTTTATATTTAATACTTTTCCAAACGTTATTTTCTTACAATTGTAACATTATAAAAACCATTATTCTAGTATAAATTCAATGAAATATGTGGTGGCTCATATGAGGCCCTGTAGCCCTTGGATTTAGTTACACATGTTTAAACTATTACCTAGAAATCAAAAATTGGTATCATGTGAAATTTATTCATTTTTAATACTTTATTGTTGGAGTATAGTGTAATTTATGAATATAACATAACATAGTAAAAAATATATATAAGGGAATGGATGACCACATCATGGTTAAATTATCACGATTCAAAGGATGTGAATTTTGTTCACATTTCTTATGTTATTTTTTATAGTTATTTTCCATGATTTATATCTTGACTTTTTTTTAAAAACTAATGTATGGAAATTTTAACTTATATTTTTATGGAAATAGTGTAGGTACGTCAATACATAATTTTAGGAACATATTATTCACATTAAATTATCATTCATTCTATATTTATTCATATTCTATACATGTGTGTTTATTGGACTATATATATATATTTGTTTTTGTTAAATAATGTTTCTAAATAAACAAAAATGAAGATTTTCCTAATAAAATAATGATTACATTCCATCAACACAAACAAAAATAAATTAAGGAAATGAATTTTCTGTTAAGTATTTAATTATTTGACCATAATACAATTTTATAAATTGAACAGATTTTTATTTATTTTTAACAAAAACAGGTGTTTTTTTAATGAGTTAAATGGTATACAAATAAAAAATTCTAGTGTATTCCCCCATATTATGAAAATGGATACCTAAAAATAGTATCCTAAAATTCTTAACAAGAGAAGTGATGGTTGATCATGGAAATCACTATTTATATGGTAAAACATATAATGGTGTTATTTAGATAAATTATATAATATATTTTAATTTATTTAACATAAATGAGATTTAAATTGTAATTTATGAAGTCATTCCTCCTTGAAATGTTAATGGATGCGGATATAACTACATCTTTTTAGGAATGACTTCATCATTTTTTGTTTAAAAAATTATTACATTACAGGGAACATTTCTCCTTGGGGTATATATATTTAAAATGGGAAGGTTAATTAATGATTCTAAATACAATATTATTATGTTCTCTATAATAGTCTAATGAAATAATATTTTACAAGTACACTTAATGTGATAAAATACTTCTTGATTGTTTTTATGAAATATTCGTATGGGGGGTTAATTTTTATTCAATCTACGTACAATATAAATAATTTTTCCCTATATATCATGTGATTGATATTTTCACTAAAATCCTAGTTGGGATATCATATATGAGGGTTATATATGTATCAGAATTGTCACATAAAATTTTATTTACCATTATTGGGTTTCCTAGGATGGAAGTCTAACACGTGAATTTTAGTGGGGTAGTGCATGAGCCATTAGGAGGAAGCTTATATTCCCGTGTGATGCCTTTATAGGTAAATGGATCATGATTGGGTAGTAGAGAGTGATGCCAATTAATTTATTAAAGAAATAATGTATTATGTTTATTCACTGGTAGTGAAAGAAGAGATAAATTGGTTTAGAATAGCAAATTGATATCACCTAATAGGTTTATATAGATCTTGTGTGTGTTAAAGAATGCTACATTATAAACCATATTTTATGGGATGGTGAACAACTGAGATGATAGATTGATAGGTAATTACAATGCATGAAGAAAAAATAGTTCTTAATTGTCATTTTCATTAAATCATTATTGTGGGGAGAACCATGGGCTAGTTAACCAAATGGGATAATATAAAATGTGTCTTGGTTTAGGAAAGATATTTAAAAAATATTCTCTACGTTCAATATGGATCATGAATGGTCCCCCATATTTGAGTAGTGTATTGTCTTTTTCATAGTTCTGTGGTTTGGTTATACAAATTATGATCAATAATGATCATATTCATTTTAATTGATATCATTTAAAAGCATTCGATCCATGAAATTATTGTACGTCCATGGAGATTATCAAAGAATAGAATTTTTATGGTTAGTGGGGGGAAGTTCTAATATAAAATTTTCTATACAAGCATTCATATTTCAAATGAATGTTGTTTATTATTTTAGTAGACACACAACATCCTAAATAATGATTCGGAATGTAATTTTATTAGTTTTAATATGTAAATTGTTTTATTTGGAAAAGTGATAGGTATCAATAGTTATATCTATAGACCAGTTAATTTTTGGGAGTTTTTGGTGTTGAAACAACACTTTTAGTTGAAATATATGGGGGAATATATTTAGCACTTGATTATTATTAACTTGTAACCCCAACTAGGAGAAAAATTTTATATTGTTAAATGGGTTTCAAATAAATCATTATTCCCATAGAAACTATAGCGGTATCCATATTAGATTATACTTATGTCTCTTGGTTCGTGCACATTTTAGGATATAGTGTGGAATAACTATTCAAGGTGGTTGTTTCATCAAAATATCATGTTTCATTGTTGGGTCATGGTTTTAAAAACTAGAAATGTAATTCTTGTTCATAATTTAGAAAGGAAAAATTTTATTTTTTCCATATACCATTAAATGATTTTCACTCCATTTTTATTCTCCATTCACAAAATAACTCCTCTCATGCACACTTCTTTTTCCACCGCTTAAAATATTCCATTTTACTAAATTTCGTCATGAAATCCTATATATTCACATTTTATCAATATCCCTCTATATTTATATCCTTCATATATCATCCATTCATAGATAAATTTTGTATATAGTCCCCTTATGTTGTTTAAGTGGGTTAGTGAAAATTTATAGGGAATATGTAGGGATTCTTGTTTCTTATCTTGTAGTCCAGAATGTATAGTTGATACATGATGAGTTAATTTTCCAATATCTATTTAAGTTTTATTATATGATTTTCACTAGAATTATTTCAATTTATAATTTTTTTGTCCCTCGTGTCAGTATTCATATAATGGAAAAAAAATTAATTCCTTCAATTTATTGTCTACAGGCCGACCTAGAAGTAATAAATTCACCCCATAAAGTTCTTATGGGTAAAAACATAGAATTATACAACCCCCGTGAGTTTATATATACTAAAATAAATTTTAAAAAATAAATTTTATGAACCAAAATATCTTATATTGTGTGTCTATATTTACCATATGTACATACACAAATTATTCTCCCCAAATGTATTAGAACCACCACATAGAGTGTTTGTGGATTTGACATTCATGAATATTATACCAAATGTTCTAGGAAAAATACCCCTTAGGTTATGTTTTGTTTGGTATTTATGAGAAACAAAAAATTATAATTTTGGTCGGGAACCCATTAGGGTGTGTTTTTATATCACCCAAATAATAGAACACTTATATGGTCCATGTGAATTTCATGTGTATCAAAAACATTTTTGAGATCATAGTGTGAAAATAATAATTTAAAGCACCCATGATCATTTCATTCCATGTATTATAGAAAAAACAGAGATAGTTTAATTATTCAATGATTTGAATACCTTATGGGAAAACAAAGTACATAACATCAATTAAGAAGTTTAATTTTAATAAAAATATTTAAATCATAAATTGACATAATAATGTGAATAATAACATAAATTAATGGATTCCAGTTGAATAATGACTTGGATTATATGACTTATTTCTATGTAAAAATTTTAGTATTGAAATTAATTTAATTTTTTTTAATTTTTAGACACAGTTAATGAAATATAATAACATGAGAATAATATTACAAAAATAAATGGTTTATAATTAATCAATATCATTGGTTATGTTTTAACTAAATGGTCATGAAACATAATATATTATTACCAATGTAGAATTTAATTTTCATTCCTAATGACCTCATTATTGTAATACATATTAATTTAATTACAATAGTTATTGTTTAAATAATATAAATTATATCAGAAATTTAGGGATTATAGTTTTGAATCCCACTCATGAACCTGATGGATGACATGCAATTAATTTATGTGAATGCAAAGGGATAATAATTCTATTCATCCAGTCAGTGTCATTAATTCATGAATTTAATAAATTTAAACTAATTACTCAATGAAAAACACTTGAAAAAACTAAAATTCATAGGATATGATCCCAGCCATGCATGATGACTTCAAAAAATAAATTAATTTGATTATCTCGTCAGATTCCAATACATTATCTCCCAAGATTACCTTGTACATTCACCTATTCCTCATGTTAATAACTTTTATAATGTGTAGAAATAATTTTTGATATCATGGATTATATTATAGATCTCAACATTATTTTTTGATAACTATGGGTTGGATTTCATGTTCTATAAATTGAATTCCTTGGTGTATTCATTAGATTGTCCATGTTTTGATATGTGAGGTTTTAAAATATAAATCCATACACTCACTTGTAATTCTAGTTTTTGATTCTATGGGTTGGATCCATGGTTCTAACTATTACTCATTAATTCATATAGATTCAGATAGATTTCTTATTCCAAATATGGTTGTATTCAACAATTCAAATCCACCATGATGAATTTAGTTTTTTTATGTTGTAAATTATCATGATTTATATACACAAATTTAAAACACATTATACACTTTGGTGGGTGGGCTACTGAGTTTCAATTAATCTATGTAGTGTTCTTCACATGGTACTAATATTGTTCCCACAAATATAGTCTTGGAATCAGATAGTTCAATATGTAGTTACATATTGTGTTCTAGGATGTGGCATGAGAGCTATGTAATGAGAATGTTCTTGAACTACATATAAGAGTTTGTTTTTTCTATTTGTTTATTTTTTTCCCATATCCATGTGCATGGGTTGTATGTCTTATGAATATTTAAAGGATATTTTTCATCATATTGGATGGTATAGATAAATCTTATGTATTATTTATGTAATTAGTTAATTGATATCAATCTAATGTTTATTAATTTTATTAATTAATATTTAATATTAGGTATTAGAATATATATTATTCTCTTCCAATCATACCATGATTAGAAACTATTACTAGTTGAAAATTTATAACATATAATTTGGTGTTCTTAAGTACATGTGTCCATCATGTTTATTTTCATATTATTAAACTATTCATAATATATCATACAATAGAGTATTATTACCACATTTAACATTTTATATAATATTCATACATCCATATTGATACGATGGTTTCTTCCCCATTTTATGCCATCATGATCACATTATATTGATGATGGTATGAGATAAATAATACTAAATAAACTATATTTCTTCTTTATGAACACATCAAAAATATTCCCATTAACTCTCAAAATCACAACTAACCCAAGTAATTAAAACAAATTACAGCCTTGTGTAAAATAAATAATTTTTTCATTGATAGGATGTAGTAAAATTAAATGAAAAACTTGTTATTCTTATAAAATTTTACCCATAAGTAACAATTGAGTGGAATTTTTTGACTCTATAATTTCTCATTCCAATATAGATTAAACTATATTTACAAAATATCATTCAAGAAAAATATCCTTAAAAAAATCCTATCAATGTTATCAACTACATTATTTTTCTTAGTATTATTTATTATGAAAAATACTTCTTACCATGACATTAAAATGACAAAATATATGATATTCCTTATAATTATATAAACATGTATAAAAAAACATCATAATAAATGAATTTTTAATTCAAATAATAATAATTTATTATAATGAGGTACCCTAGACCCACAATCATAAGTCATGTGTGAAAGTCAAATTCCTGAAAGACATACTATATTACCAACTAAGATAAGCCTATCAGTATTTTTTAGCAATAACAAAACATTATCATAATCACTCTCAATTTATCTCACATTAAAATGAATATAAGTTTAATCTAACTGATTAAATTCGAAATGATTTTAATCATTTATTCGTAATAAATCCATTAAACCTTCTTTTATATAGTACAAAAAGGATAGAAACATCATCATTTCTTGGGGAACAAACATAGAAAAAGGTGTCATAATCAAAATTCAGAAAATAAATAGAATCATCAAAATGCCATTAATAATTAGATCATCAACATATGAGAAAAATATAGTATGAGGTGAATATATTACTAAATAAACATGGAACACTAAATGATCTCCATTAGACATAATAAAATGACAAGAAATATCAAATGTGTAATTATGCGCTATTTCTTAAAATTTTGAGATAATAAACATGAACCATCGAAAAAATATTTATATGGAAAAATAATGTATAGTAAGAATGGAAACCATGAAATTGTGAAATATGAATAACCTGATTACATATACATGTAATATAATCAATAGTGATATACATGATCATTTCCATGAACCATCATGTAATTGTAGACATGTGTTATCTTGTCACAAATACTAATGTCAAAAATCCATATTTGATAACATCCACAAACAATAAGTTGAAAAAAACAAAACACAATTATCTACACATGTAATCTTTTCAATAGTGATATATTAATTCATTATCATGAATAATCAAGTGAATAATTATAAAAATATTAATGTTGGCACACAACCATGTAAAAAAGAAAATTTGATCAATTTCAAAAAAACATTCTCTATCATGAGATATAATATTATAATAGATGTATTTGATGTTTATATAGGAATAAACAAATAAAGTATCTATAAATATGCGTGTCTAATTATTAAAATAATTCATCACATTATAATGAACACTTGGAAATAAAAATGGGTTTTGTAACATACTAAGATCATATCACCAAAACTAACATCAACTATATAAATAGTTGATTTAAATTATACAATAACAAAAAAATGTTTCATTTAAAATAAAATTTTATATTTTTATTCCTAAAAATTTTCTTTTACAAGAATATAGACATTATTGATAAATAGAAAAATTTCAGTGAAAGGATTATTTGATAAATCACATGGATGAATATTAAAAATAAACCTCATAAAATTCATTAGAAAATCTATATATTGTTTTCTTTAAAATGAAAATAATTGGGCTTGATAAAATAATTTTTAAAAGCTATATTTTAAAAATTAATAATAGATTTAAGAAAGTAATAATAAAATGATAATGTTTCATTTCAATTAATTGAGATGAAAAAATATAAAATAATTCATTATTAGTAAAAAAATAATTTAAAAACATGTGAAAAATAATAAAATTACTTCTAAAATATAACAATTACAATGGAATAGAATATAATTTACTATTTAAAATAATAAATTGGTAAAATAAATTTAATACCAATTTTAAAACATTGGAAAAAATATTTGTAAAACATAATGGTCATACAGCTCGAGAAACTATAAAAGTGTATTAATTAATTTTTTTACCTTACACGTAAATGTGGAATTTAGGGGTTTTATTTGATATTCATGGTCTCTATAGAAAGATATACATATAACTATGAATGTAAATATTATAAACCAAGAATCAAATATTGGATCTAATATTTTCATGAATAAAATTATAAATACATGAGATGAGTTGATTTAAAAAAAATCTTTTTCGAGTTGGGTCTGATTTTAATCAAAATTCATATATAGAAAAAAAATTAAATGTATATTCAAACACATATAATTTTATAAATCATGAAATATAAATTAAATAGGAATTAGACTCATATTTTTAAATAATTCCTAGTAAATAATAACAATCATATCCCATTGATTGTAATATGAAACAATGAAATACATACATTCTCTACCAATTTAGTTGAATACGGTTAAAAATACAATAAATAAACCTAAATTATTAATATTATATTCATAAATTATGTTGAAAATATTATATTTTATTAACATCAGTTATGATCATTTTTATGAGTATATTTATTACATATTAATTAATTTTAGTACAAGTTATTTTTAACATTAATTATATCATGCATGATTTTGTATGTTTTTGTTAGTAGAAATTGAATTATACCATGATTATCATTCCAATATAATATAAAGGGATATAATATTTGACCTATATCTATTTATAATTCAATTATATCTTTCCAAAACAATTTTTTATTATTTCATACAAATAAATCTCTGTTAGTGTATTTTGGTAATTGTGGTGATTGATGATGATATTTTCATAATAATATAATTAAACAAATAAAAATTCATATAATCATAAGAAAAATATTTACGTTCTTTTTTTATTACAATTAAATTATTATTTATATTAAATTATATTGCAATTAGTTCGTGTTTTTACTATATTCTGGTAGGTGGTTAGACCGAACCAGAAGTGTCCTTACCATAAGTAAAGGGTGATTATAGTTTAAAATTTTCTTTTTAATAAATATCATTACTAAATAAAAATAATTAAATTATTATATATATATATATTCATTATATTTTAAAAATATTTAAAATATTTTAATAATTAATAATTAATCAATATTGAAATATAGATATAAACATCATGGGGGTGGCAGTCAACAAAATTCATGGTTCACATTTTTATTTTCCAATGAATGAGAGTGAGTGGAGGTGGATTATAAATTTAAATTTATATACTATTATTTTATATATTTCAAATTTATTATATACATCCATTTCTATAACAAATGAGAAGATGAATTGGGGAACAATAGAGTGTGTTGCTTCATGGATGTGGTAGTTTTCACAATAGAAAGCCATTATACTATTAGTATTAAATGTGTATGGGATAGAATATATGATTAATTTTCTAGTCATATAATATCTCATAATTATATTAATAAATTATGAGTTTATATATTACTACATTTATTATAAGCTACAAATTGAAATATTATGATGAAATTGTTAATGATTGATTTATACATTAATTGGGAACTTTAACATATTCTTGAAATTATAAATTAAAATAAATGTTTTAGGATAAAATATGTTGTCTATGTTATTTAAGTCATGCATATCAATTATATTAAATTAAATATAAGAAAATTTTCATGAAATTTTTTAATTGGTTTTGTAGCCTCTATAGGCTGGATATGATATCTTTCCACAAGTGAATGAAAGTAATGTTTATGATCACCTATTATTTTTCAATAATAGAATAACCCTATTACAGATTAAATAGTTCTAATAGTGGTAATTAAGAGATCCTTGGATGAGATAAGGACTAGAAATACAATAAAGTTAATTAATTTTTTTAATATTTTCTATTCATTTACTTATTTATTTATTTAGATTACCATTTTGGGTATTAACATGTTTACTGGTTCTTACCAAATACTATATATTATATTAAAAATATAAGATAACACATATAAAAAAATACAATTTCTTCCCCATAATTATATCATGACTAGAATAACACATTTTCAAATAATATTAATTAATAATCAAACATGAATAGGATGAAACAAAATTCAATCCTTTTATATATTAATTAAAAATCAATTAATATAATAAAAAATTCAAAATTTGTTCATTTTTTAAATTGTATATTTTTTTTAAAAAAAAGGTTATTTTCACCATTAAATATTCATAATATTAGTTTTTATTAATTATCAATTGAATGCATGTTAATTAAATTATATATTTGATTAAATTTTATATATTATTTTTTTTATAATATAATCATTAATTTTATCATATAAACATTATATATTTTTAATAAATTAATTCATTGAAAATAACATTATTATTATTATCATGATAACATAAACTAATAAAAGTATTCATTTGTTTATATCAAAAATTTAAATATTATTATTAATTAATATGAAAATATTGACCAAATATATGAGAACTTATTTGAATTAATTCATAAAAGTGAAGTATTTTTTAATATAAAAAAAATCCAAAAAACATTTTGTGTGAAATAATATTTAGGTTTTTCAAATGATAATCCCGAATTTCAAAATGTATAGATCGAATTTATATATATAAATAATTTTTTTTTCAAAAACTATTACAATGTTCAATAATTAATATATTATCATAAATGCAGTAGTATTAGACATTTTTTGGTTTTTTCATGGTTCACAAAGAATGAAATATTTACATACAACTAGAAATGGTTAATAGTATGAATGCATTGGCTTGATTAATCCAATTTTTTTACCTTGTTCAAAATAAAATTTTAAAATTTTAAAATTTGAAAAAATTATTTTTAAATGAATATATTTTATAATAATAATGAAAATAATATAGAATTATTTTAATAATTATGATTTATTATTCTTGTTTTTTTATTTTTTAATTGATTTATTATCTTTTTCCCAATGGTTTTATTTATATTTAATGTCCAAAATAATATTTATCTAATATGCCTCTAAACATTTTAAATCAGTGATCCATATTATTAATGTTTATCTAATATATAATTTTTCTTGTGATTAATATATTGAAATTCATAGGGTGTTACATTTACCCCTCCCCTAAAAAATTCATCAAATAATTTTTAATTATTACTAACTAATGATATAATATATAGTATCTATATTAATAATTGGAATCCAAATTGAATTTTTAAAGATGTTTTTTTTAATACCCCTATCATTATATGGATGATTTTAATCCTAAATATTGTTCATCAAGGTTTATTGTGAACATAACATCCATATCAGCATATTCATAATCAAGTTTATAATGATATAATACATATAAAAAGGTTAGGATAATGGCCTATATAATCATATTAATTGACCCTATGATTTGGATAATAAAATCCAAATATATCTTATGAATCTATAGGTTCATTTCATCCTATGATACTACATATTTATCAATTTAATAGTTCAAAGAAACAATAATTCCATAATTTAAAACTATTATATCTATGGTAGTTCTTATTATGTTTTATGAACACAAAAATCATAAAATAATAATAAATATAAATCCTTCATATTTATTTGTAAATTGAATATAATTTACCAAAGTATATCCATGAATGTATCTATCCTAAGGTGCAGTTTTATGACCATAGATCATAAAAATGATTTAATATTGTGTGGATAATCACATATCTATTTACATTTCAATTACCCATAGGTTACTATGTTCCACAACCACATTCCTTTTACATTATCGAGAAAATGTTTCTAAGATTACTAGTCATTATTTATTCTAACCAAAATTCTTGATAGTGTCCTATTTAATATTATATAAATATGGGATTCAAAGTGGTTTACATATCCTGATCACTAAAATAAACTTGAATAATATTAGAAAACTATTAAACTAATTCTTTTATGTACCATGGTTCCCTTGAAAGACACTCCATGTCCCTAGGCTATAAACTATTTAATTAAACACCATGATTAACACAAACTGAGTTGAACTTATCATTATTTTACATCATTACAATAACATTATAATTTGAGAAAGTAATTCATTTAAAACTCTCATTACTGGGATATCGAATGTATTTGAATAAATGTTATAACATCCCTAAAAATTTATCTAGAATAAAAATACCCTATACTTTTTTCTATACACCTAATAGGTACTAATTGTAATCATCACCTAATGTATATAATCATTTTAATTTTTTAATATAAAATAAATTATAAGGGATACCCCATAATAATTTCATAGAGGGGTATATAATAAAAATATATGAAAACAGAGGACTATGATATGTATCAAAATAATAAAACCTTGAACTATTACACTTCAACATAAATCATGATATAAGAAATTTCTATCTAAAATAAACAAGTACCATTCATGTAATAAGGTTGCGAGATAAAAAACATGAACCCTTTAACATAATCATAGGAATGTGAAATAAAAAATAAGAATAAGAATACTAAACCATGAAATTATTTATAAATAAAAATATATTCTTCTTTACATAAAATATTTTCAATCTCTCGATATGAGATCATTCCAATGTGCCATAATCCTCAAAAATACATGGTATCCTTTTCTAAAACATTCATTTTAGAAAATAGATATTTATGAATTTAAAATAAAAAAGGGAGGAAAATTAGAGAAATGAAATTGTACACACCAAATAATTTTAACAAATATATACATGATCATTTCTATGCATAATCAGGTTGATGAAGCTATAAAAAACCATTAAAATACAAAATCATTGGAAAATGATAAATTTAATTATCTCTAAAAAATATTTCTAATGGGATATAAAAAAATAAGAATTTAATTAAATGGAGATATACTACTCTACTGGTGAATATTAAAAATTTATATCAAGAACAATAATTAAATCACATTGGACATTATAAATATCCCATAAAATTAGTGATGGGTTTTCTAACATATCCAAATGTTATCACGAAAAAGGACGAAATGAAGTTAAAAAGATAATATCATAAATTAAGTCATCTAAAATTATAGTTTATAATATACTTTTGAAAGTGAATCATGAAAAGTAATTACAATTAAAATTTATCCTTTACATATAAATATGAACATAGTTTCTAATATAATCATTGATAAATCACATTAAGTTGTATTATAACATGTGGAAGTTCATGGATATTCAATAAAATTAATCCTTCAAAAATATATACTATATTTTTAAGAAATTTAAAATAAATTTTCATTAAAATATTTAAATAAATAATAATTGAAATATGTATTGAAAATAATTCTCTAAGAAGACATAATAATGCTATTAAATTTATTAAAAATGTATAATAATATTAAAATTGTTTCACAAAATAAATATTGAACATTTAAATAAATTATTTACATTCAATGAATATTTAAATTTCATTTTAAAATATTAACAAGTTAGAAAATAATGATAAAATATTAATGAAATCATTATCTGGAAGAATTATTATAAAGTGGTAGATATCATGATAATGTGTTTAGAAATTGATTTTATTATTCTCATAAAATAATAACCTATAGGTAAAATAAAGAAAATATAGGGTGATAAGGTAACATGAATGAAAATAATATGTTGGAATAATCCATTCAAATCTGAAATACATTAAAGAAAAAAATATTACCTAATAAAGGGAGATCATTTAATAAAAACCAATTCATCATTTGTGTCTTTTAAAATAAAAATAAGTGATGAAAGAAAATAATATAGATCAGTGATAACCACTCATTATATAAATACAATAATTTAATGTCATCAAGAAACTAGGACCCAATATTAATTTAATGATGAGGAAAAAAGTTTTCTATGTCACATGGATTTGAAAATAATACAATGAAACCCATAACCTATTTTCCTGCATAAAATAATTCCCTCTAAAATTATAAAAAATATATAAATATCTTAATATAATATTTTCATGAAGAAATTAATATTAATTATATTTTATTAATTTATTTCTATTTATTTATTATAAATATATTATTTTGATATTAGTTATTGATATCGTGGGTTGTTTGTAATGTTATTGGTTTCATGCATTATATAAGATGTCGATTTATTTTCAAATTCACCAACACTGTAATTATTTTCACTAGATTATATATGTTACTATAGTAGATATCATGTACTTATTTATAAATAACATATCTCATTCGATTAATGAATAATTTTCTTAGCGAAAATTTCATTGGTGTCAGCATATTTTCCTAATCATAGTGATTGATATGATATTTTTATTACAAGTCAAATAATTAATATAGATTTTCACTAATAACAAATAAATTGTGATTTTATTATTATATAATAATTATATTTTTATTTATGTACTAAATTCATCCATTTTAGTGCTTATAGCTTTCTTCATGTAGGCAGCTAGATATGACCATGTATGAACACAACATAATTAATGGATTATTAATGTAATTAATTTATTTTATATAATCATAATGTCATTATTAATGAAGAATATTTATTTAATTATGATATTTAAAATGTTAATAATAATATTTCAATATATTTATTGATTTAATAGATAAAATACATTAAAAATATTTTTCATTACTTTGTGGAGGTGGTAGTCCACACAATAAATAATATTAGGTTTTTTTCCCAAAATAACTTGAGGGATTAATGGTGGATTATAATTTTATTGTTGATAATTATAATTATATTATAGAATTTAGATTTACTCTAAAATTTCATCTATATAACAATCAAATACATGGTTAGGTGAGTCATTGATGGCGTTATATTGTTGAGTTGGTAGTACGTAAAATGTAATGTCTCCATTTATATTTTTAAAAGTGGTTGGTATATCATGAATTGTTGCATTAACATTAATATAATAATAATTCAATACTCCAATGATATTGTTGAAATTAGAATACTATTTCTAGAATCATTATGGATGAGACAAAATAAGTGGAAAATAATATGAATTATATTCTACTCACTTTATGACCTTGAACAATATCTTGAAAATATCATTAGTTTAAAAGTTAATAGGATAACATATGGTTTCAATGGAAATTTAGCTATGAATTTTACTTATTGTAAAAGAAACATTTTTTGGTTTTCATGTAAATTTTAATGTTGATGGGTATCTTTGACCGTGTTGATGTGTTCCCCTTTATCATGTGAATAAAAAGGGTACCTTGTAAAATATAATTATTTTTTTAATAATTTTATGACATTATTTAGCATTTAATGGCACCAAAAATTTTAAATAATAGCATATGGGGTGTTATAATTCCTCGAATGATTAATAAATATATATTTACAAATATTGAGAAAATTTCATATAATTTAACATTTTTTTTCATTTTTCATTTTGGGTTTTATATTTTTAAATAGTTTTTACATAACTAAAATTATATTTTATTTAAAAGGAATTTAACTCCACTTAAAACATTCATGTCCTATTAAAATTAATATAATATACCTATAATAGATTTTAATTTATAATTTATAGAAATGTATCGTTTAATATATTAATTAAAATTATTACTAAAATTATTTAGTATTAAAAAAATAAAATTTCACCATTAAAAGATTTAATTCGAATTTATTAATGATTATCAAGTAGATTGTAATGAATGTATTCATATAAAATTTTAAAAAATATATATTATTCATTTTTTGTAAACTATTACGTTATTTTGGAATATAAATTAAATAATGTTAGTAATACATTTATTGAAAAATAATAGTATTATTATTATCAAATTAATTTAAAAATATCATAATAAGATAATTTTTATTTCAAAAATTAATATTTCTTAAATAGTATAAAAAATGAATATAAAATATAATTTTCATTTTGTATGATTTTCTTTCTATAATTTATAAAAATGATAAATAATATAATAGAATAATTTTTTTATTGAATAATTTTAGTCAATTATAGAAAATATTAAAAAAATGTATCATATTATATAAAAATTGTATATATATATATATATATATAATTAGACAAAAAAAAGATAATTTTAAGTCGTTATTTAGTAATTAATATTTCATAAATGTGATTGTGTTTTAAAAATAAATTATTTTCATTATTTACAAATGACATTAATTATATTTGAGAAATCATAAAAATTCATCCATTTTTAAAATTGCAAGATTTATCCAAAACTGTAATTAGTTTTTTGAAATTAATATTTTAAAATATAATTTTTTATAATATAAACAAGTTGTAAATAAATGGAAACTACTTTATTGAAAAATACCCTTTAACACTTATGGTTATATTAATATAGTTTTATTTTAATTATAATTTATTTAAATATATTTATTTAGTATTTTATTATTATTCATGAATTTTATTGGAATTACTAATACAATATGTCACATCTTTAACTTTTTGAGTGTTTTAATAGTATGTCTATTGAAAATGTTATTAATTTAGGGGAAAATATTAAGAAATTTTGGGATATATCATATATGGTTCAATGAAATATCATTCGATGTTATCTCATGATGTTCGAAAATTATTCATTTTTAGATAATTTTTTACTACTACACCATAGATAAATATATGTTTATTTTTGGAAAAAATGACTTATAATAACAAAAAAATTACACAAATCGAAATAAATACAATTTATGTCACCATTTTGAAATGGTATTGTCCTATTATTTCCTTCCATCATATAAATTTTTTTACATAGATCAAATGATATTCTTTTATATACGTTAATTATAGTTAATTATAAAAAAACTCTTATTATGATAAACAATATCAAAATATATTTTAATCATAATTTGTTTCACACCATATAAACCCTTTATCACCACTAAATTATGATTCCATGGATTCCTCAATAATTAAATCACTACTAAAACAATCTAATACATGAAAAAAAACCAATAGTCATGGAATAATAAAAAACAACCTTAATGAAATGATTTTAAATATATGTTAAATACTTAAAATTTTGACGAATAATTGTTTTTGAGGTATAAATGTAAAGACCCGGAATTCCCATGGTCATTTTTTTAATAAAATGGAATTTTACGAGTCTATAGTTTCTGAAGGAATTTGATTCCGAGGCCTGGAGTGCCTGGAATCAAATTCTGAAGTTTTGTTCAAGTACGTTAAGTAAACGTACGTGCGAGATTTTTATATCTTCGGAACCAGTGCTCGAAATTGAAATTTGAGGGCACTGTTGAACTCATAGCATCGGTAATGCATTGTGATACCTTCACTGCAGTTGTGTTCTGACGTGAGCACAAGTTAATTTTTGGGGTTTCTAAATAAAAATTAAATAGAAATATGTATAGAATATTTTTATTTGAATGGTAGTTAAAACCTCCACATGGAGGTTGGTGGTGGGTCCACCTGTACATAACCTCTATTGGGAGGATGTTATAAGGTGGGGATTCCACGAGCATCAAACTCACTTAACCCCCCTTTAACTTATGGAACTCCCCATAAATGGTTGGAGCCTCTTCTCTTCCCACCTTCACTCATTATTATGAGAACAGACCTAAGAAATAATTAATTCCAATTAAATATTAAATTTGAAATGGTTTGAATTAATTTTGGAATGCATGTCAACAATAAAAAATGGAGTATCCATTATTTTATTTTCATTGGTGATTCTTGGTGGTGGAACTTTGGGAGATCTTTGGAATAATTTTTGGAGAACGACATCCTCTCCAACGAAGAACAACATCCTCTCCAACGAAGAACGCCTGTCTCCACCGATGAATGGCAACGCCGCCTTCTCCCTCTCCAACCGAGGTAAGAAAGAGAAGACACCACCCATGAAGAACGTCTCCAATGATGATGTCATCTCCTCCCGACGTCAATGGAATGATCCCTCCCTTCCACGACTCCGTCAAGCGATCACCAATGACAAGGTAGGGGGATTTGATTATTTTAATGTACGAATTATACCCTCATTCCTCATCATTTATTTTGGTTCGATGATGGCCAAATGATATCACCTAATACCGAGGCCGTGGACTGAAGAAACACAGGCTGAAATCCCTCCGTCGATTCTTGTTTGGTTGACGTCAGAGGCAGAGCCGGAAGGGCGCGGTGCCGTCGCACCATGCCGGAGAAGAACCGCGGCCGGGAGGGCCGCGACAGATGAAGAATTGCTGCTTCATCATGCCATGCGGTAGAGCCGAAGGCCAGAGCCAAGTCGGACCATGACGGTGGTGGTGGGGTGTCAGCACGCCACACGAAGAGTAAGTGGACCGATGTTTCATCACGCTGTGGTGGAGGAGCGGTGGCGGCCGGCTGGGCCGACCGCTGTGGAGCCAGAGAAGCAGGACCACCCAGGTCCCGCGGCTCCCGAACCGGCGTAGTGCACCGGTTCTGTCCAAAAAACCGGGGGGGGGGGGGGGGGAAGTGCGGCACCCCCTCCCTCACGTGGCAGGAAGGACTTCCACGAGCCGGGCCGCCATGGCCCGACCGCCCTTTAGCTGGGCCTCCCCTCGGTCGGGCGGCCCGGCCGTGGCGGCCCCCCATACCATGTATGTGGAGTAGCACAAGAGGCTGGTGAACCTCGATGAGCAGTCACCAGCAGTGAGACCCACTATAGGGCGAACGTACTAGAGTCTTCTGCAGAATGCAGTAGACATATGTTGCAGAAGTCAATGCAGACCAGTCCATCAGGTGGGCGACCACAAGATATAGGTTCGGTTGTGCGAGGCACACGAGACAGATCCAGCTATACTAGGAGCAGGCAGTGCTATGCATGCGACGGGTTGGGTCACATGGCTCAGGACTGCCCGAACCATGATGCAGTTGAGCAGCAGACAGTAGAGGGACCTTCCAGGTAGAGGCATAGGTTCGACCATGGAGATCCTCTAGGAGTAGGCAGACATGGCAGAGGAGTTGATCGAGTAGTGGGTGGTGGACTACATTTCGAGGCCCAACCTCCACCACCACCAGGAGGTCCACCCCGACCACAGGGAGCTGGCGGATAGAGGTGGGATCAACACTAAGAAGTAGAGGCCTATTACCACAGTGCACCTGAGATGATTCGAGGTACTATCTGCGTCTACTCCACCCTTTCTATTGTAATTATAAACATAGGTGCGAGTCATTATTTTATTGCCACTTCCCATGTTCGGAGTTCGGAGATTCTGACGGAGCTGTTGGCTCGATCCTTACGACTATAGACTCAAACAGGAGTAGAATCAATGATTACGCACTGGTGCCGGCAGTGTGAGCTTACTTTAGGAGGCGAGATCTTCGGCTGGGATCTTCTCGTAAGACTTACGACGTCGTCTTAGGTATGGACTGGTTATCCACATTTCATGCTCAGACTGATTGTATGAGGCGCAAAGTGCAATGTATCTTCACGGATTAGACCTGGTTCACCTTCAATAGTGAGAAGGGAGCTGTTGTAGCAAAGGATGGACTTACCTAGAGGACGAGGCACCCGATCACACATCATTTGGCTAGTCTCATCCTCAGAATAGTTGAGGTGAAGAGTCCAAGTTTTCCAGTTCTGGTGGATCAGTACATTGATGTTTTCCCTGACGATGTTCTAGGACCTCCTCCTCACAGTGAAGAAGACTTCTACATTGACCTATTTCCTGGGACGACACCAATAATACCCCATCATATCAGATGGCTTCAACCGAGCTTTGTGAGCTGCGGGTACAGCTGGAGGACTTACATGGGAAGGGATTTAATTGACCTAGTGTTCCACCCTGGGCATCTATGATTTTATTCGCCAGGAAGGCATATGGGTGCTTCTGACTGTGTGTTGACTACCATCGCTTGATATAGGTGACCGTAAATAACATTTACCCACTCCTGAGGATTGATGACCTCTTTGATCATCTCAAGAGAGCACAATGGTTCTCAAATATAGACCTTATATCAAGCTTTTACCAACTCAGAGTTCAAGACGAGGATGTGTAGAAAATGGCCTTCAGGTGTCGGTATGGACACTATGAGTTCTTGGTTATGCACTTTGAAATAACCAATGTTCCATTAGTGTCCATGAGTCTCATTAATTGGATCTTATAGCCTTACCTCGATCTCTTTATCATAGTCTTCATCGACGACATACTGATCTACTTGACTACTGAGGAGGAGCATGCCTACCATTTATGGTAGTACTGGACACACTCTGAGAGAACTAGACTTATGGTATGCTCTCGAAGTTCTAGTTTTGGATCTGAGAGGTACAATTTCTGGGACATTTCATCTCAGAGGCTGGAGTTTCAGTGGATCCAGCGATGATTGAGGCAGTAATTTCTTGGGAGCCACCCTGGAGTGTGACGGAGGTTTAGAGTTTTCTGGGACTGGCTGGGTACTATCTGAGAATTGTGCTAGACTTATCTAGAGTTGAAAAACTACTTTCAAATCTGACGAAGAATGGGCAACCCTTCGTGTGGTCAGAGAGATGCCAACAGATCTTTTAGGATCTGAGGCAGAGGTTGAATAGTGCGCCCATATTGAGGCTATCGGAGGAGGGAGTTAGGTACATCGTTTACTTTGACGCATCCGGGACTGGACATGGGTGTGTCCTGATGCAGGAGAAAGCAGTGATCATGTATGGATCTTGGGAGTTGAGACAACAAGAGTAGAACTACGACACCCATGAACTGGAGTTAGCAGCAGTGGTCTTCACCTTGAAGATGTGGCGACACTATCTGATGGGCGAGCGTTTTACAGTCTACTATGTCCACAAGAATCTTATGTATATCTTCACGAAGAAGGACCTGAACCAGAGACAACGATGATGGCTCGAGTTCTTGAAGGACTATGACTTTTCGATAGTTTATACTCCATGGAAGGGGAATGTTGTAGCACATTCTCACAGCAAGAGATCTAGCATTCAGCTGCTAATAGAGGTGACAAAGTAGCTAGCCACATTGCAGATATCGTTTTTGGATTGAGATGGAGCATCCTTTCTGCAATCTCTCATAGTCAATCCTCCACATATTTAGTGAGTCAGAGAGGAAAAACATGGGGACGTTGACTATGAGATGAAAAGTGCTCAGATATCCATAGGGTAGGCACCTGATGGATTTTATGAAGGTAGGGATCACGTCATTATTTTCAGAGGACAGACCATGGTACAAGTTTCACTTCAGGAGGAAGTTTTGAGGGAGTTCCACTCATCTCTATTAGTGGTACATCCAGAAGTAGTGAAGATGTATCTGGTCCTCTGATGATAGCATTGGTGGCTTGCATGAATAAGGCAGTAGTAGATTTTTTTTCATGATGCCTCACTTTCCATCATGTGATGGTAGAGCACCATGTTCCAGCAGCTAGATTTATCCCATAGAGGTCCCATAGTGGAAGTGGGACAGGATGTTCATGGATTTCGTGATGGGACCTCCACGTAGATCCAGAGGACATGACCATATTTGGGTGATTCTAGAACAACTCACCAAGTCATCCTACTTCCTATCGATCAGAGAGTAATGATCAGTAGTGTTCTTGGGATGCCTCTACGTACATGAGATTTTACGGCTTCATGTTGTTCCATCGATGATCATATCTGATCGAGATGCTCGATTGACTTCCTAGCTATGCAAGGGGTTGCATGAGGCTTTCAAGAAAAAGATTTTCATGAGCACCAACATCCATCCTCAGACGGATGGTCAGACTGAGATAACCATTCAGACCCTTGAGGACATGCTCCATGCATACATCCTCGACTTCATTTAAAGCTGGGAGGATCACTTACCCTTGGTAGAGTTTTCATGTAACAACAACTACCACTCCACCATCAAGATGGAACCTTTCGAGGCATTTTCCGACCGACCTTTCATATCTACTAAATGTTGGAATAACCGAGGGGAATTAGCACTTATGGGACTGAAGATAGTGCAGGCAATGAAGAAGAAGGTGCAGATCATATAGGAGTGGATGATGACTGCACAGAACAAGCAGAAGTCTTATGCTGATAAGAGATAGAGACCATTGGAGTTTGAGGATGGATACCACATCTTACTATGGGTCTCACCTCAAAAATGTCTACGGAGATTTGGCTGAGGTGGAAAGTTATCTCCACGATTCATTGGACCTTTACAGGTCCTCAGTAGATTATGTGAGGTGGCTTACCTCTTGGCTATTCCACTTCATTTGCACTGGGTGCCCGACGTCTTCCACGTATCACAGCTAAGGAGATACGTGAAAGACCCATCCCACATCATCGACCATGGGGAGATGGACATCGATGACGGTGCGACATTCATGGAGGTTCCATTAAAGATAGAGGATCGACATGAGCGGGTCCTGCGTGGTTGGGTGATACCTCTGGTTCCTGTTCGCTGGCTGCACGAGAACCTCCAGGGGAGAACATGGGAATGAGATGCTCAGATGCGTACTCAGTACCCCCATTTTCATCCTTAGTGTGAGTTATAAATTATGAGGATGTAAAGCCCTGAGGTGCGGTGAATGTAATGACTCGAAATTCCCATGGATTTTTTTTCATACATGGGAATTTTACGAGTTAGAAGTTTCTAACAGTGTTTGATTCTGAGGCCCGGAGTGCTTGGAATCAAATTCTAATGTTTTGTTCAGGTACGTTCAGTAAATGTACCTGCATGATTTTTATATTTTTGAACCGGTGCTCGGAATTTAAATCCAATGACACTGTTGAACTCACAGTGTTGGTAATTCCATAGTGAGACATTTAATGTAGTTGCGTTATGATGTGAGTGGAAGTTAATTTTTGGGGGTTATAAATAAAAATTAAATAAAAATATGTGTAACACATTTTTATTTGAATGGTAGTTAAAACCTCCAAGGAGAGGTTGGTGGTGGGGCCACCCGCACATAACCTCTCTTGGGAGGATTTTATAAGGTGGGGCCCATACGAGCATCAAACCCCCTTAACCCACCTTTAACTCTTGGAACTCACCATAAATTTTTGAGCCTCTTCACTTTCCACCTTCCATCATTATGGTGCCAACACACATAAGAATTAATTAATGACAATTAATTAATTAATTTGAAATGGTTTGAATTCATTTTTGGAATGCATGGAAACAATAAAATAATGAAGTAGCCATTATTTTATTTTCGTTGGTGATTATTGGTGGTGGATATCTGGGAGAGATTTGGGAGAATTCTTGGAGAACGACATCCTCTCCAACGAATAACGACATCCTCTCCAATGAAGAACACACATCTCCACCGAGGAACGATGACTCCATCCTCTCTCTCTCCAACCAGGGCAAGAAAGGGAAGACTTCACCCACGAAGAATGTCACCAACAACAACTTTATCTCCTCCTGACATCAACGGAACAATAGTGCCTTCCTGTGACTCCGTCAAGTGATCACCGATTACAAGGTAGGGGGATTTGATTATTTTAATGTATGAATTATACCCTCATTCCTTGTTGTTTATTTTGGTTCGATGATGGACAAATGTTATCAAATAATATGGAGGGAGCAGGCCAAAAAAACACAACCCGAAATCCCTTAGTTGATTCTTGTTTAGTTGACTTCATAGGCGGAGCTAGAAGGGAGCGGTGTCGTTACACCGCACCGGAGAAGAAATGCGGCTGGGAGGGCTGCGACGGATGAAAAAGCGCGGTGTCGTCATGCCTCACAGTGGAGCCGAAGGCCATAGCTAAGTCGGGCTGTGGTGGTGGTGGTGCACTGCTGTCATGCCACGAGGAGTGCAGGAGGACCACAGAACCCTCACGCCGTGGTGGAGGAGCGGTATCGGCTGACCGGGCCGGGCGTCGTGGAGCAAGACAAGCGGGACCACCCGGGTCCCACGGTTCCCGAATTGGCGAAGTGCCCCAGTTCTGTCCAACAAACCAAGGGGGAGTAAGGCACCCACCTCTCTCACGTGGACAGTAGGGCCGCCACGAGCTGAGATGCCACAGCTGGGCCGCCCCTCGGACGTGCCGCCATGGGTCGGGCCACCCTCAGGCTAGGCCAACCCGCGGACCGGGTTAGACCTCGGTTCGAACCGGGTCGGTCCGACTGGTTTGGACCGAACCTCGAATAGCTACGGCTATTTACAACTTTTAGCCAACATCGTAGGCTATTGGTGTCCGAACGACGAACCGTGTGCGATGATGGAATTCTTGGAGCAAGATGATTATTTTGCATTACCCCACTTGAGATTTGGACACAGTTGGGGTAGGCTCGGGTTGGTCTAATCCTAAAAACCAACCGGGCCCCTGGAACCAAAATGCCAATAATTCACAGACCGAGCGTCTGATTGAAGCACCTTCTACCGCGTTGGGTTCCTTATGATGAGATGGAGCTACGAGATACATCAAATCTAGGCTTCGTGATAGTTGATGTATCAACACTTGGCGTGAGAAGTGGACCCTCCCGAAATCGAGCGTGTTGTGTGTAGGAACCTTAGGGCATGTTGCGACTGTGATGAATTCTGTACTGGAATCCACTGCGGGTTTGAAAACGATGAATTATTTACCAGAAATACACCATGAGTTTGAAAGTGATGAATACTCTACCGGAATACTCCTTAGGTTCGACAAAAATGACTAATGTACTGGAATACTCCATGGGTTCGACTGCGATGACTACTGTACCAGTATCCTCCAAGGGTTCGACATTTCTAAATTCTGTTTCTGGATCCTGTGGGGGTCCGACAGAATAGCTGACCATGTATTATCTATGGGAACGACAGCTTAGCTAGTCCTAAATCCTGTATGTGTCCAACAACATTGATGTATTAGTGACTACATCAGATCATCTCTAACTCTATACAAAATATGTATTCATGTGTGAGGTAAATCTTAACTTTTAGTCGATATCATTGAGGTGATTTACTTTACTTTCTTTGTGGAATGGGTTGTGCTTGGGCTTGAGAGTTGAATCGAGACTGTGATTGATTCCTTAAGTATATGAATGGGCATATACCTAGGTAAGGTTGTTTGATACTTCTTGATTGTATCTTAATTCTGTGGTTTATCATTAATAGATTAATGGAATCCCTTGTGGGTCTCGGGGTTCCATACTAAGTATCGTTATACTCACCGCTGCACAGGCTATTCCCTGACCTCATTGTGTTGGATGCAGAAGATGGACAACACTGACGGCGGCCAAGGGCGCCAGGACTGAGCGGTACCCAGAGTTGGACCTTACGAAAAGTCGGTGCACAGAGGAGTATGACAGACGTAGGGAATTGAGGAGGCTATCTGTACCTACCCTTCAGGTGGGATCTGTGGTGGACAATCCAGGAGTTTCTTGTCAACATCTAGTTGTTTTTTATTTTCCTTGTACTTTATTTTTGGGCTAATATTTCCGGCCCCTTTTACATTCCAACACTTTTTCTGTATACATTTTTTACTTAGTGTTTTACTTCCAGTTGCATACGCTGTTATGTGTGTTTCAGTTTATAATGGAAATTCCATCCCAGTTTAGGGATTAACACCTTTGGTGATAGTCTCTAGCCACATTCCTTTGGAAGGCGGGCTTAGGGTAGTCACTGAACAGGTCCTGAGGATGGGTCGTGAGAATAATGGACTAAAAGAATCTATTACATAACAAAACCAAAACATTTCAATCAATGTAAAATTTTCACATTTAAAAATATTCACCGTCAATGATGAATGACCATAATAATAAAATTAACATCATTATTATTTCCTCTCAATTTATTAAAATGAAAACAAAAATTAATAATATTTCATTATTATATAATGATCAGTATATAGTTAAAAAAATTCATTACTCTGTTGGAAAACCAAATAACATATATATATTTTTATTAAAATAACTGTCATTTACTAATAATTTCAATAAGAATCATATATCCAATTACAAGATCTAAATAATTATTAATTGATACATTTATTAAAAATTCATAATATTGAATAATTCTAATAGGGTAATCAAGAATATAAATTGGGAAATTATATTTACATAATTGTTATTCATTTTTAAACAATTCTACTCAACAATAATCCTTCACAAATGAATGATATAAATAGTAAATTTCATTACATCTAATTTTTAGAGTAAATCATAACCTAATTAAGGGAATTAACAGATCAAGGGACCATTTATCATCATCTATATTGTATTAATACAATATCAAGAATAAAAAATATATAATTGTATTTTTACAACCAATATATATATATATATAATTATTAGAACATTACATATTTATTAGTGTTCAATGTTTATTATTAACAATTTTTAAAAAGTGATGTTGGTATAGATGAATTTAATTGAGTGTTTTTAATTTTTTTTAAAAACATCAATATAATGGGTTTTAAATTATGTTTTTATAAAAGCAGATGATGAAATAATTTTTATGTTGAAATATAGATAGTCATACAGTTCATTCCATATAATCTATTATTGGATTATATTTTCTAATGAATCAAATATTCATCATTTGTTTTTAAAGGAAAATATAGAAATAAATTATTTTTAAATTCTATTAAACCAAAAAAATATTCATTGTAATAATATTCAATAGTAAAAGTGCATGAAAAAATGTCACTAAATAGATAAGAAACTATACATTAAAATATTTACTACAATAGAATTTATGAAGATATAAATCATATAAGATTATTTTTTATATGTTTCATCTAATTAAATAATATTTAATAAAAGTCTATCAATATTCTAGAAGGTGATTTATTTTAGAAATAAAAAAATTGAAATATTATCAAAAAATTAATAACAAGAAAAAAATATGAGAAACTACTTGCTCAAAACTAATGAATTTTAATGTATCAATATTTTGGAAAATATATTTTCATTATACATATGATAATCTGATTAAAAATAAAAAAAACAATATGACATCATTAATAATTTACATTTTGAAGATGGAATTTTTATTATTAAACCACACATTTAAAATAATAATTAATAAATCTATACTAATTAAAAAACATCTGTCAACTATTATAAATTTTATCTACCTATAGTGGGACATAAATAATTTCAAATTCCTTTCTATTGACAAATTAACCCAATTATACAACATCCCTGAACTACTTTATTTTTATATATTAATTTACAAAACATATCTAATACGATATATCTAATATCTATATAATAGGTAAATATAATAAATCATATGAATTACTTAAATGAAAAAATATTTCATTAATATCACCTAGTAAATTGCATCTTAATACTTTTTGAATTCATATAGAAACAATACACATTACATCTAATGTACAATAAAATATATGAATTCCATTATAAATAAAAATATAATTAATATTAGTTTTTATTATTTTATCTCTTTTATCAAATAAATTAGTGAAATGAATGAACATATAATATAAATTTTTGGTTAATAATTAAGATAAATATTTTATTCACCATGATTTACATATGTATTACACATTAAATATAATGAATTATGGATTCATAAAACAATCAAAAAGTGCTCAAATTTTAGAAGAAAATAAATTGTATCTACCAAATTTGAAAGTTAAAAAATTAAATCACATTTAGTTTATTTTTATAATAAAAAATTATAACTAAATAAATTAAATAAAAGGAAAAAATAGAATCTAATATAACAATATCTTTACGATATTAAAAACATACAATACTACTTTTCTATATATACATAATATTTAATCCATCAAAAAAATTTCAGTAGTCATTAGAAGAAAATGAAAATAACAAACATTAAATACCACATTGATAATTTGGTTATCTAGTATGAATATTGAGAATTACCTTAAGGTACTAGATTATAAAATATATATATATTTTTATGATGTGATAAATTTAAATTTATCTTTTTTTGGCTAATCTATAAATCTATTTCATGAAATTTTATAAGAATTTAAAAAAAATGTGAAAAAAAGAAATATATCATTTGTTAAAAAATAAATTTTGACAGGTAGAAAAATATGGAAGGATCTAGACTCCATAAATCCATTGACACGTCCAAATATTATAAGAAAAACTATTTCATTTAATATGTAATTAGATATCCGTAAAAATATACATATAATACATAGTTATGAAAAAACTATGATGATACAGATCTATATAGGAAGTCATTCTACCAATGTCTGTCACACAATATCAAAGAACATAATCATTATAGATAAATGTATTTATACATCTACAATAATGTCAATTTATCTCTGTTGTTCTTTAAAGGGTGATAATTTTCCATCACATTATACATCCCTTTTATTTTCAATATAAGATCAAAAAACTATAGTGTTAGTAACAAAAAACACTTAGCATATTATATGGATTGGGTGTTTAAAAAAAATAACATGTAATAATATCCATCTAAAATGTAGTGCTAAGTGTCACTAACATAACATTATCATTGCGGGATAACTAAAAGTATATATGAAAAAATAATATTAATATGTTGTATTTAAAATATTTTTATATACATAAATAATAAGAATTATTTACAAATAATAAAGTTACAATTTTGTTTTGGTGAATTATAAAAAAGTGATTTTTTTATTCTCACCATTTTCTATTTTTGATGAAATTTTGGGGTGGTGGATAGAATAATACCACTACAAACATGCATGTATATTTTTCTCTACATACATCAATATTTTAATTTAAAATTTTCCTTCCATATAGAGAATACCCTCTAATTAAAAATGAATAGTTGTATGAATATCATAAAATGAAATAAAAGTGGACCATTTTAGATTCAAATTACATATGAATATAATATTATGTTATATTGAAATGGTAATTAATTTAACATATATATTTTCAAACAACAATTATCATACTAGAAAATATTTTTTCTATTTTCTGGAGGAAAACTTATTCCATGAATATGAATATAAGAATATTATTTTTCCCATATATTATCATTACTGACATATAACAGACATGTTAAAATTTTAATTTATATTTATATCTATTCCATCTGTCTAATATATAGGTATATAAATATTATTAAGAAAAAACCTTTTTCTAAAGAATAATTTCATATATAATTGAATAGATAAAAATTTTCCCTTAATAAATATATATTATCAAAATGATTATAAAAAATTATTACTAATTTATAAATATTAATTACTCATAGAACTAATATTTCATAACATGGTTAGTGATACATAAATAATTATAATATATTAATCTTACTTCAACATTCCATGTCATGAATCTCATAAACACGGTTTAACGTTTTCCAATTAGGTTATTTGTATAACCTAATTTAATTGGTATCCTATTACACATCCCCAAGGAAAGTGAATTCTTTCAAAAACACATAATTCCATATCTACCAAAACATGGTTTCATTTTAACGAAATATTAATAAGACTCAAAAATAGTATTCTCATGGCGAATGATATAAATAATTTCATTATTTATATGTTTAATTTATTTTATTAAAAGATGAGAACATTATTGAATAGAAAATTATACCCTATAGGATAAATAATCCTTAAAAATGTATAAATTTTTTTTCATGATAATCAAATTTCATTAAATAAAAAGTCAAACATAATATGTCATTATCTTGGGCTATATAAAAAGTGTTTACCCCTTTTTTGAAATAAAATTAGCCAAATAATTTTCTTCATTATAATATTTATTGTTGATATTATTCATGGATGAATGAGAGTCCCAGTATTTGATCTGTCTCATTATTGGGTTCCACAAAATGTTAAGAGTTCCAATTATAATAGGTTCTATAATAGGTGTGGAGTCACATTCATTCCCAAATTATCACCAACCACAATATTTTCTATTTTGACGCCATTTATTTTTATGAAAATTTATAAATATATAGACATATTGAATCTATATTTAATATATTGGAATTGCATAGAATCATTTTTGTGGTTTCGGAAGATAACAATATATCAATAAGGACCATGATTTCTACTTTTTATTGTGTCTATGATACATTTGATCCATCCCAAGACCAGAGGAATCTATAAAATTTTAATTGTCACAAAATGAGGCTGATAATTAAATATACTTACAATTACTTTAATAATAATGATATAATAAATATAGTTATTACAAAATCAATTTTGATGTCTATTTCCTCTTTTCCTAGAACCCATAGTTTGACTAATATATGTTTAAAGATAGAAAAGCTCGAAATGATTATTTAATATATTCCGCCTGGTTCATCTCACATTAATTACATCACTTATTGAAACATGAAAAAGATTGACAACCTTTTGGGAAAGAGTAATATTTACAAGAACTAATATGCATTCTTGGATGATGGATATTCTAGTGATATGTTATCCAAAAAAAATAATTTAACAAATTCTATGATGTTACAACGTTGAAAAACAATAAAAACAGGTGGATTATTCTATACTAATGTTGATTACATAGGAAAATCTCAAACATAATGAAATTACTATTTATTGATGATATTCATAGTACATACATTTGATTCAAATTTAACTATTTATTATTTCATAAATATTTTTTTTTGTAAATAATTGATTGAAAACTGTAAATAATTCTATAAATAATATCACAAAAGAATATTGTATAATTCAAAAGAAAACATACCTTCATATAATGACCAATAATTATCATTTCGTGCTTCCTTAACAGAAAAAATATGTGCCAATATTTATTCAATGTTATAATTATGATGAATAAGAAAAAAATTGTGAATATCTATATATTTAAATATTCTTGTAAAATGATCAAATTGTTTTTGATCATTAACTTTAAAAAAATATATACATTTATAAGTAACAGAGTTAATTATTAGTAGATTAAAAGGGTGATAACTTATTTACATAAATGAAAAATTTTACTATATCTTGTAACATGATTACATTATATTTTTACTATCTACATTTAACTCTATCATATGATATTGAATATCAGATAATTTAACACTAACAAAAATAGATTGAATTGACAACTATTTTTTACATTATAAAAGTAAGGATCGTGGATCATTAAATAACTAATTAAAATTTATTATATTTTTTAAATACATTGCAATGATAAATGATTCCTCATTTATAATAAACCATTTTAAATCACCATGTGTGAAATCATAATAATCATGTTTGACACTATTTTTTTATATTATTAATTACTCATTAATCATAGTACTCAAAATTTATTTTAAACAAATTTCAATATACCCCCACATATACAAAAATATTTATTAATGGAATTTTTTTTGTGTTTAACATTTTCACTTGATAATATTATTTATTTTTAAATGAAATTTACTCTAATACCACAAATAGTACATGAGTACTACTAATTTTTTGTGTCAAATGTGTCATAGTTGAAATAAAAAATATTCATTATAATTAATTTTGAACATTTACAAAAAGAAAAATACTTCATTGAATCTTTTTAAAATATATATATTATAAACTTTCCTATAAATGGATGTTAATTATTTTTGTCCTCATTCATTACCCAATTTTAAATTCTGTAATATTTCATACCATGATTATAAAAACATGTATTTAATTATATTAATTATCCTCATCATTATAGATCAAAATATATAATTACATCTACAATACTACAATATTAGAAATTAACATTTCATTTATTATTTGGATTCTATTATGGATATCAGTTACTACTAAATGATATGATATTGGTATACTAACATGCTCTAAATTATAGAAGTTCTATGTTTAGAAACTAACTACATCATCTAATATATAAATTCTAATAATAGAGGCAACTAATCAATGTGAATATCTGACATATACATTTTTTATTTTATAATATAAAATAAATGGTACATTAAAAATAACTAAAAAACCATATATAACGTCATTTTATAAGAAAAAAGAATCACCAGTTTAACAAAAATATTGGAAAAACAATCTAGAAAAAAATTCTGATATTTGAAAAGTATGAGGGAAGCTTCATTCTCAATATAAAATGACACGTTTTGATAAATGGAATTACACAAAATATTCATTTAAATGTATAAAAATAGATTATAGTCATTCAAAAAGGAATTGAACATATGGAAAGAATTGAAATCATTCTAGTTTTAACATAAATATATGATAAAGTTTTCATGATTCTGAATTATGTGTACATTACTACCACAAAATTTTCCAAATTTAAATAATACCCATAGGTATGTCAATATAATAAAAAGATTTGTATGAATTATTCACATTATTATTTCGTAAGGGGTGATATATTACACTTCAAATACATTGGAAGTTTGATTTAGATATAAATTCCCCAAAATATATCTTTTATTTAAAATATTATTTAGTGATGGATATATAGATGACAACCAAGGATTTGGTTTCATGGTGTGAAGTGTGGTGATTATTCCTATAAATGTTTTTTAATTTTTTTAATAATCATATCTATATTTTAAATTTCTTAATCTTAAATTATGAATAAAAAATGGATTCACGATAAAAAGTAATATATTATGATTGTAAAATCAAACTAATAAGCGTTGAATTAAAATATTTCAATATTTTAATGAAAATTTAATACAATAATTAGTTTCTAATAATTTAGTATATATTATATATTTCTATAAATATTATTAAAATTATGATATCTAAAATATGAAATAAAATGACATTCATTAAATAAACAAACAAATAATTAAATAAATAATTATTTATTAATATATTAATAATTAGTAATGGATATCTATTATATCATTTAATGTTATAATGAATATCATTATATAATTATATATTAAAGATGTTATTTTTTAATAAAATAGGTAAATTAATATCCAAAAAATAATGATATAATTAAAATATATTAATAATATAAAGATAATATATAATAATATTCATCAAAATAATATCATACATGTCATGGAATAATATTACATTCTCTTAATGATGGAAATACATTTTTTTTCTACATTTTGTAAAAATACATGAATTTATTATATTTAATATTATTATTATTATCAATTTTCTAAATTAAATCCAATTTTTTTTATATATTTCCAAACAAATATTCAAAATATTTATTATGTTGATTTTAATTTAAAGGAATACAAAAGATTTCATATGTAATAGATTTTTACTACACTAATGGTAATTGAAATATTTTGAAAAAGTTATTTTTTATGTGTTATATATTTTTATTTGAATAAATTATATTCATATCATTAATACGATGAGTATAATGTAATATATATGTATATATATTAAAAATATATTATTATTAAAAAAAGTTATAATTTATTGGTACTAAAAATAAAATTACACGATGTTTAAAATGTCATCTTTCTTCAAAATAGTTTCCACAAAATATAATAAATTTTAAGGTAAATATAAATTCAATAACATAATTATATTTATTTAGATTATATTGAAAATAAATTTGTTACAACCAAACTAATTTCATAAAAAATCATCAACTTATTGTATCTATAAAAAATAATTGCAAGAAAAAATGATTAGGTTATATAAACATAGATACAAAAAGTTAATTTTTCATAGCTCATGTTTTCATTAATTGACATTAAATTTATTCATTGTTATTGCAATGTTTCAGTTTTGGGAGTTAATAAAAAAGTCTCCATCAATATTTTTGTCCTAACGTCATTGTGTGTAATTCGTTGTGGTCCACCTAAACTATAATTTCTATGAAATTTCAATTAATTAAACCTATATAAAAATATTTATCATAGTAAAATTAGACCACTATTATCTATAGAATCCATTTTTAATAGATGATGCAATTTCTTATTCCAAGCTCTAATACAATATTTTTATTCCTCTAGTTAAAAGAGCGATGCATCAACCCTTTATTCCCAAGGTTTTCATCATGAGTGGGACAAATTTGATCAAAATTGTGGATTTTCACTAATAAATATAAAATCTAATGCATTGAGTTAGATTAACTCACATATCATTAAATAACATATAATTCATATTCATGAACATCATTTTTAATATTTTTGTTTCCTACAAAATAATATAATTTGATTTTTTATTTAATTTTCATTTTCTAGGATGTACATTTACATTACATAATATCATTTATAGATGATTCAAAAATAAAAAATTATAGTGTTTATAAGGGTTCTCCATCTAAAATTCTCTTTATTAAGACATGTTTCAAATTATTAACCTATTTTCATTTATGTGGTGTATCTAATACAATTTTGACAAATTATTCCATGATTATATTTTAATTTAATAAATGTAATTTTCTATATCATTATGTATATTTAAATTAATTTTTTTTTCAAATGTAATCGATTACATAACATTTAAATCCAATATCAATTTTTAATCTGGGTTGTATATGTATAAACAACACAATATTTAATTTTTCTGTTATTTACCTTCCATCCAAATCTAATTGTGTAGAACCCATTTAGGAATGTGTTTCATTATATTACAATAAAAATAATGTATGACGATTTATATGATGATCTTCATAGAGATATAACATCTGTTGTATAGTTGATGGGAATAGATATAATATTTTTGAATGTGGTAATTGTTCTAGCCTAATTGGATTTTTAATGAGATGAATCCATTAAAATCCATCTATGGGATTTTTTTATGAATAACCCCACTGAAACCATTTGGATGATATTTAAGAATTAAATATGAATGGATATAGTGACTTGGGTGAAGCCCATAAATCATTTTCATAATTTATGCATTGTATAGTTTAAAATAAAAAACTGGAAAATTCTGTGAATGTAATCATTTTTCAGATGATTGTATTACTTTTATCTTAAATATAATACTTGAAAATAATTTTATGAGTGACTATAAGTATTTTAAATTTGATAGAAAATATTGAAGTTACATAATTTTATGACAGTAAATATATATTTAGAAGCTCCATGATGTTCCTTCTTGTTATTACATGATATTGAAATTATACAATAATATTAAAAAATACATTTATAAAATCCACTTTGTTGAAACTAAGACATAAAATTGTATGCCTTGTGGTAATTATAAGACATTTTATATAACATATGATTTTAGGAGTTTTTTATATTTTTAAAAGGTATTGTGTGAATGAAATATGATGTTGAACATATGAATCCATTATAATATATTAGGATTATCATCAAGTGAAAAAAATTGAGACATTTATATGTATCTTCTAAGATAAAATCAAAATTTTTAAATTTTGTTATATGAATCAAGTATGATTTGTAACATTCATGTGAGGTTCTTATCGTGGATAATTATTCATTACCAAACACATCATCAGTATAAAGAAACGACCATGAAAAATATAATATGTAGTAAATTCCGTTAGAATTCACATACTAAGATTTCAAAATATCATTTTAGTTAATAGTTTTAGAATGTTATGTAATAATTCAGACATAACAACCCACAAGAATATAAATTTCTTACTACTAAATCAATATCTATTCTGTTGATATTACAAAATTTTCTATTAAAAAAACAATGAAATATATTCATGAAACGTATTTAAGACATTCATCATCGCTTCACCTTTTTTATTACACATCCTTTAAACATTATGAATAACATTTTAAAACATTATTTTAGAAAAATGATCTCAGAATGGGATATAAAAAAGAACGGGACAAACCATTAATACATGAATAAATATATAATAATTAAATCATTTTCACAAGGACATAATTCTCATCCAATAATTATTATATATTTACTTAGTAAAAACATAAGATTTCAAATAAACATAGAAAAAATAAAAATAACATATTGCTATATTGAGGTATTAATTTAAAATGATTTGTATCCCTTATGTCTAACATATTTTTTAACCCACACATATACCTTATGATGTAACCCTCATGGCTACCTTATGGTGTAACCATCACAACCACACATGCAGTAACCATACAATAGATATCCAATACAAACATACATAATGTATTGGAGGGAGATATTGGTCCCACCCTTCATCATAATAAATTCATAGGAAACATAACATAATCATTAATCATTAAAACATTCATAAAAACATTCATTTTTAATTTAAAAAATAATCAAAATTTAAAAAGACTATAATTAAAGAAGATTACCTTGTATATACGTTATTGTGGAATATAGATATAATAAAATAAAATTAATAAATATAGTCAGTGTAAATCTATAAAATACAAAAAATCATTTTAAACCATGTTTTCACAAATAATCATAACACAAAAAAATGAATGAAGTAGAAGGTTAACACATATAATGGGAATTTTATTAAGAATTCACATACCTCAGTTAAATATTACATGATTCATGTTTAATCCTTCTATATAATTGTTAAAATATTTTTATTAATATGATCATGAAAAATATTATTTTTTATACCACTTCAAATGAACATTTTATATCATATTTCCACCCATTTATTAATAATATTTTGTTCTTTCCATTTTTTCATGTGCGTTCATTACATGGTTTCCATGTTGAGTTCGTAAAGGTTTTTATTATCGATTCCAAGAGAGACCCCCAAAGTTGTGTTAAATGGTATTAATTTTCTTCCAGAATATTAAAGGATTCCATAAATCAATTTTTTATATATGATGATAAATCATTAGATAAAATGTTAAAAATAGTCATTTATATAATTTTGGATGTTCCTCGATAATCACAAACTATATTGTCTATATAACATAATATTATGTATATATGAGAATTAATGATCATAAAATATATTATATCATAAAATATACAATCTAGTTCAAACATTAAAATGATTTTATTAAAATCTATGATGGTAGTAATAGAAAGATGAAAACATGTCATACATGGTGTCGGTATGTCAACACATCATAGATATTGTTTTTATTTTTTTATTATATAGGAGAGGAGGGGAAGTATGATGATATTTTTTTATATATAAAAGATAAAATTATAAAATGTAGATGATACTGATTTTTTCCTTAATGGATATGGGTATTTGATCAGAGTATAAGAACAGAAAAATAATTGAAAGTAATGTAATATTAAATGGAAGAGTATTTTTACCTCTTGAATTGTATTAATGGTGAACCTCCTAAAGGCCCCTAGATTTGGCCTTTTTGTGAGACCATATGATCTTAGACATTTGGATGAGGATTTGGAAGGTATTTGGTAAGAAATTATAAATGATACAAGGATGTTAGTTTTTATATAAATAGGTGGTCATGGATGGAATTTATTGTATAGAAGAGGGGTGGCTTCTAGTTAATTTATTCATTTGTTTGTTAATTATTCTGAAGACTATGAATAGTTTAAAAATTATCATAAAATATATTATAATTTTGAATGATATTTCTTGATTTTGGGGTTACATAATAATTTCATCATTTATGAATCAATTAATCATGTAATTAGCTTATGTAAGTAATTATCATATTTATCAATTCACAAAAAATTCATGTATTTTAAAAAAACACAAAAAAATCACCCAAACCACTTATTGACATGTAGAAATCAAAGATGAACCATAATTTTTTAAACAAATAGTTTTTTAAATATAAGAAACTTAATTTTTAATTATAATCACATTTTATTTGAAAAATAACAGATTTAAAACTATAATTAATAATATAAAAAATTAAAAAAATATATAAAATCACATATAATTACCTTATCATGGTTAGAAATAAAATAATAATTTATGAATCTATTTTTAAAAAATATATATTCTTTTGAATCATTATATTAATAATAAAGTAAAATTACATATTAATGAGTCACAAAAATTCCAAAAAATAATTTATAATTTTATGAAAAGTATATACTTGTTCAATGTTATAAAAATATCATATTTTCATTTATAGTATGTCTAAATTTTATTTATAATTTATTAGGTGAGGTTACTATTCTATTGGATGGATTATTATTCTTAGTGGTCATGTTACTATTCCTATGTTTATGTTAGTCTTCTATCTATATAAATTCCTTATGTTCTATAAAACCAAATTATTTTATTACACATTTATAAATAATTTTAATACTTAATTCCCAAGTAAAAATAATTATTTAATAAGTACATGGGTTATTATACTCTCCCTATGATTTGAAATTACCTCCCAGATTTTTTTAATTAATAAACATGTGAGGCTGCTTTCCCTAATAGAATTTTAAGATTTCCTTATTGCATCTTCAACCTTTTGTATTATCCCAAAAAAAAAATAAATGGTTGAATTAAGTTATTCCTCAATACCATCTCTCTATGATCAAGAATTTACATAGGTTTCCTTTTATAAAAGTGTTTTTCTTATAGCTAAACTAATTTTGGATCAAAATATGAGATGAATATACCACATTAAATCTCAACATAAATACATGAAAAACATTGTCTGACCAAGAGAAAATAATAGGAAAATACACATTGTAAGTGACTGATCCAAAACTCACAAAAATTTCATAGGTTCCAATGAATCGTGTACCTAATTTTCATTTTTACCAAAATTCACAAACCTTTTCTATTGAAATATTCTAATAAAAACATGATCACTTTCCTAGAATGAATATTTGTTCCTTTCGTTATATGAATAACATTTTTTCCTGCATGGAGATTTCCTATTGTGTTGTTGGATCATCTTTACATTATTAGTTACATCTTCTAGAAATTCTGTTCTGATTGGCATCATTTACTCAACATAAACCCCAAATACTGGTTTTCTACACTACTACCCACATAATGCATTAACATGTGACATCTATATACTAGAATGAAAACACTTATTATAAGAAAACTAAACTAAAAATTTATTTCGATCCTAACATTCGGGGTAATATATTGAACAAGACTGAAAATTGTACACCAAAATTATAATTTTTTGCTCGGTATGTCATTAAAATTAAAGATGAAAAAATTGCTGAAATTTAATATTATGCCAAACAACATTTAAAGGTCCCTTCAAAAGTTAGATTTGAACCTAAGATAACGGTCATATGAAAAAAATATGAGATCCAAGAAATCTAACAATATAATTAATGTAAAACTGAGAAAAATAATCCAAATAAATAGTATCTGAAATAGAAAATAAATGTAAAGATGTTTGAAATTGACCAATAAAAACAAAAATCACATTATTAAAATGATAACTTGTTGATAGTCTCTCTACAATGTATATGGATATATTTTTCAATTTCCACCTGGGGACTGGAAGAGGATAAATCATAGCATTTGGTAAATTTAACTCTACTTTGTCCTATTGACATGTTAAAAATTTCACAATAAAATATGAATTATATATTTTCATTCTATCCCAATAGTAATAACCCTAGAGGTCATTGTTCTTCTCTGTTCTTACAAGATAAACTAAAAATGATGAAATATGAGCATAAAAATAGTCAATCTTTAGATGTGAATCAAAAAGAATACGTAATCTATTACCAAATCACAATATAAAATATTTATCAATGTTAAATTTAGGAAACATAGCATTTTCCCCAATTATAAATTTTTATGAAACATGTTGTCTTTCTTCCATGGCGTCTTAATTCACAATAACAGAGAATATTTTACATAATCCTGAATAAAAAAAGAGGACTTTCATTCACCCACAACATTCGAGATTGAATTCATCAAATCATTAATCAAAGGGTCATGTTCCCAACATTACATTTTTAATAGGGTATTATTTTTTCAACCCAAGGAATACTATAAATTATTTTCAATTCTAGGAAGAAAATGGATCATGAAATCATAATAATTTATCAGTAAAATTCATATTCTCGGCCTCATCTTGAATTCCTTCTATGTAAATATATAAATAATCCTTTTATGGTAAGTATATATATATATATATCATATTTTTCTATATAAATTATGTGTCCATGTTTTTATAGGAAAAATAAAATAAAATAAAATTTATATATCATGTGTGGGATAATTGAACTCATTAGGATTCAGTTTCCATGATTTATGAGATATGACCTAATCATTCTGCATAAAGAAAAACCAAGTCCCATCATTGATGCATCATTTTAGATGAAAAAATCACCATTTCTCTAAGGTAAGGAAAAACATTTAGCATTCAACAATCAAATCTTTACTTCCTCAAAAAACATCACATTATTCTGTACAAATTACATTAACCATTTTTCATGTTACTTTAGTTATCTGGCTAGATAACTCTGTAATGGTTTTAAAAAACCATCAGGAAAAACCTAATAATTATAAAAAATATGAATACATATAAATTTTTTGCTCTTGTACATTCATCAACCACATCTTTTTGGTGACAAAAACTATTATTACTTATTTATTTACAATATTCCCATGAAAATAAATATGTTCCAACAAAATATCACATTTTATGAATTTCCTGTATAACATCTTTTCATTTAGGGTTTTGAGGAAAATTCTTAAATATTTTTCATTATCCTCATATATTTTTGAAAAAGTCCATAACGACCTCAATAAAAATAACCACAATATTATCCATATATTGAAAAAGTATTATATTCATATGATCCATGAATACAACATGTGAATTTATCAAACCAAATGGGATAACAACTAACTCTTAACACCCATATATATTATGAAATACTATTTTCAAGATGTCATCATTTTTCACATTCTCCTGGTTGAACCTAGATATCAAGTAAATCAACGAAAAATTCAAAACTCCTTGAATATGATCAAACAAGTCATCGATATGTGGTAATGGATACTTATTATTAATAGTAATTTTCTTCAAATATCTATAATTAATACAAATCCACATGGAACCATTTTCCTACTTAACAAACAAAAAAGAAGCAACCTGTGGTTAATGGCTTAGATGAATGAATCCATTATCAAGCTACTACAATATCAGATTTTGGAATTCATGATGATCAACATGAACCATTAGATATTGGGGTTTTAAAATTTGATTAGAATCAAGAACTATATCAGTTTTAAATTGAAATTTCCAATATAGTATAAAAATAGTGATATCATTAGGGAAAACTTATAGTTTTTCATTTACCATTGGCACATTATTAATATGAAAAGAAAAAATGTTTTCATAAATATTGGTATAATAACTTAAATTTACATATTTTAACAGTTTTTAGCTTCTAGATATGTTATCAATTGTATGGATTCATTCATGTATACACACTCAGACTCCTTATTAAAAAATATTCACATCTACAGTTAGCCTTAGCATGATAAATCAAAAGCCAATCCATATCCAGAATAACAACATACTGTATAATCAATATATAACAAGGTTTTTAGGTAATTTCATTCCTCATAAAATAATATAAATATTCTTATAATTCATTTTTACTATAATATTTCATCTTTATGTTTTAGCAAAAATATTTGATCCCATTTGTGCATGAGAAATTTCCAATTAACCAAAACAATATCTTAAATAATGGAATGTGTAGACCCCGTATCAAACAAGAAATTTGAAAAATATTAGTAAATAAAGAATAAATATGATACCACTTAATTGGATGACCTCAAAAAAACAAAAATAGTCGTAAAGGATCTCACTATAGCTTTTTGTTTATAATCTGACTTCTTTCCATTATTAACATCATTAATTGGGAAGATTTTTGAATAATGACCCATCTTACCACATTTAAGATACAATATAGTTTTTATATCCTAATTAATATTATGACTATTTTAATTAAAATATCCAGACATATATAAAAACATACCAAATTGAAAACACATATGAGCGTTGTTATGGAATTTTCAAGGGTCCTTTTTACATCAAATTTCATAGATTTGGAACTAGAAATGTATACCTAAATTTTTCTTTTATGGATTCTTATAAATATCATACCATCTAGACCAATTATTCGAGTTTTTTTAAATTAAACATAATCATTATAAAATTACATGTCTTCCATCTTAGTAAATCAGCTTAGTTTCTCATAAATATTTAAATTCACAGTATTCTAATGCCCTTAAATATCTTGGATTCAATCCTATGTAAAAAATATTGATATTGTTATTAGGATCCCAATTTTTTTTAGAATACCTTTATAAATTGGTGAAGTGGGATCCATACATGGCTTCTAAATCATTATCCTTTTGAGTCAAATAAAGGAATAGATTTTCCATCCAAAGATGAACCACCTTTGAAAAATATTTTCTATGTTAAATATTCTCAAATACATTACATTCCAAAGAATAAATCTCCTCCCTATCCCTAATATTCTTTACCATTGAAAACCACTTGTCATATTCACCTTCTAAATTATAAATTTAAATACTAACATTTTGATTATTTCAACACTACATAACAAAAAATAACTTCTCAATAGATTTAATAAATCCTTAGTATTCCACTGGGTATGAATATGTACTTTAATTTTGAGGGGTTAGTCTTGTAAAACGTTCTAGTATTATCATTTCACATTTTTATAGATTTGTTTGTCCTTTTTCAAGGATTACACAACCATTTATAACATACATAAAATGATCCATTACTATCAAAAACTAGTCAATCCCAATTACCACCTTCCTAATCTATGGATTCATATAAATATGAGCCTATATGTTCCCCAAAACATTTGATTCCATGTTCTTCTAGGGAACACCATTCCAAATAAAAATATATTAAATAAAGAAACATGGTATTCTAAAAATTATGTGTCATTAAAAATTAAGGTTAAAAAACTATGGTATTCTATTAACATAATCATAACACCTAATGTAATCTAACCCATTCCATGATACCAACTATAGAGACTCAACCTTAAATATTACTTTATCTAGTAAATTCCATTAGATTTTATATTCTTACATTCCCATTGATCTTTTTAGTGTAGTGTTTTAAATTTTTAGGACATAATTCATACATATCAACCCGTAATCATAAAATTTTATTCTACTGAATCTATATATATTTTTTTCATAATATAAAAGTTTTCCACAAAAAAATCATGAAATCTATTCATGAATTTTCTTTAATGAATTCATATTGGCTTCTGTTTTTCTCTTACCCATCCATAAAACCTTTTGAAAAATATTTTACAATATAGCAAACAAAAATATTCTTTGTATGGGATATTAAAAAAAGGAGAGATTTTTTTAGTACATGAATACATAAAAACATATAAAACCACGTTCACAATGATATACGTCTCACCATATATGTATCATATAGTAACTTTCTAAAAACAATATATTTTAATAAAAAATAGAAAAATAAATAATAATATAGATGTATTTTAGGGCATTAAATAATCATGATATGTAAACCATACAACTACAATATTATTTTTAACCCTCATGACTACATTAAAATGTAACCTTCTTAATTACCGTATTATATAAACCTTATGTAACCTTTAGGGTTTACCCATTTCAGTTACACATGGAGTCACTATACGGTCACCATCCAAAATAAACATATCCAATGAATTATAGGGAGATATAGGTCGCATAAATAAATATAAATATTTCCCAAGAACAATAAGATAATAAAAAAAATGATATATTATTATATTAACATTCATTTGAGTATTTAAAAGAAGAGTATTTTTATTGAGAATTTTTAAAGAAAAGTCTCCTACAAATAGCATATCATTTTATTAAGTATTAATAAAATGAATGGAATATGTATACTCAATATAAATACACTCAATACAACATAATATATTAAAAATTATATTAAAAAATAACCATATCATGACAAAACCGTTGAATTACAAGTTTTACCAAAATAATTAAAATTGGGTTAAGAATTCCCTTACCTCATGTTCTTCTTACGTTAAACATGTTTAAACTTTATTTGAAATGTTTAAAAGAGTGTTATTATTTTTATAATGAACTTTTTTCATTTTATAAGACTTTATAATATAATTTTAGTACATATTATCTCCCATTTATCAATAGTATAATGTAATTTAGAATGTTTATATGTTTTTTTACATGGTTTCCATGGTCTGTTCATAATAGATTTTTTTGGGTAATAGAGGTGAAACATCCAAATTTTAATTAAATTGCATTAATATGTTACCATAATTTTAAATGAAAAAATAAATCATTTTTTTCATATATGATGACGAATAATTAGATAAAAAAATAATGATATTCATTTATATCATTTTGGAGGTTCTCCGATCATCACGAAATAGTTTTGTTATTTCATTTAGTATTATGTATATATGTTAATTATAGAACAAAAAATAGGATATATTATAAAATTTAAAATATGTTTCAACCATTAAAAGTGTTTTATGAACATCCACCTAGGTGGAAATATGAAAATGGAAACTCATCATCCATGATGTTAGTATATCGACACATCATGGGTGATGTTTTTATTTTTAGAATAAAACATTGAGGAGAAGAAGTATGATAATGATTTTTTAAATAAATATTATAACATGACAGAATATAAAATATAATTTATTTTTTCACATCTATTGTATAAGGGGAGGTAATTATTTTATATGAAAATAAACATAAATAAAAACAATGATAAATAAAATGAAAGAGGGATTTTTCCTCATTAATTATCTTCCTCGAGAACCTCTATAAGAACCTTGGTAATGTTTTTTTATACAATTAGGTAATGGATGTCGGAAAGTGGTCTGGCATAGTTTTTTTATAAATTAATCAAGATAAAAGGCTTTGAGGTTTAAGGGGAAGTGTTTGGGAGGTAAGGTATTTATGGTAAAGAAGGGGGTGTTTTCTCATTATTATATAAATTAGTTTATTAATTTGTATAAACACAATGGATAGTTTGAAAAATAACATAAAATATATTAAAATATAAAATTATTTTTTGTAATTTTGTACTTATATAAAACTTACATAATATATGACTCAATAAATCATGTATTTATCTTATATTATAATTTACTATATTTGAATATTTACCAAAAATTCATGTTTTTTAGAAAACAACCAAAAATTATTTCCAAAAATATTTTGATGTGTATAATTAAAAAATTAATTCCATATTTTGAAATGATTTTCTAAATATGAGAAATTTAATTTTTAATTAAAATAATAATTTATTAAAAACCTAGTAGTTTTAATAATATAAATGATTTTTATAACACTTTGTGAAATTATTTAAAATATCAAAAAATTATCTTATAATCACGAGACAAAAAAATATTAATTTATGAATCTATTTTATGATAATATATTTTCATTAAAATAATTATATTAATTTAATAATATTAATTAATTATTTATATCATAAAAAGTTTCTATACATTATTTATAATTTTTAGCATGTTTATTTACTTGTTCAATGATATAAATATTTCAAATTTTCAGTGATAGGAATGAAAAATTGTATTTATAATTTATTACCAGTGGTTCCATTATACATTGCAGATTATAATTTCTAATGGTCAAATTATTATTCCTATGGTTAAGTTATTATTTTATCAGTGTAGATTCCTTATTTTATATTAACACCACAAATTTAATTAGGTGTTTATAAATAATTTTACTATTTAATTCTAGAGTGAAAGGAAATTATTTAATATGAACCAAGGTTGTTAGAATCCTAATTAATGGAAATATCAAAGCTCATGAACCATTATATATGGAATATGATATTGATAATAGTGATACCCTCTACATGATAAAAATTATACATCATTGCGATTTAATGTAAATATTTATAAAAAAGTGAATCCAAATTTTTTTGAGGGATTTAAATTTATGAAAATAACTTTATAATTACAATTTTGATACCAGGGAAGCATACTGAGTCTTTATACAATATTTTTTGAATTATTATAAATATTTTTTTGACAAATATATTATTTGTTTAATGATTAATCCAAGTCATATAAAATTATTGGAATTCCCATAAAAATTATAGAGTAAAAATTAATTTCATTTTTAATTAATCCAAATAAGGAATAATGAATTAAAATAAAGGTGAATTATTTAAAACATTAGATGATATGTTTATCTATGGGGATACAGATGATTCACCAAGAATATCTAGTAGTTATAACATCAATTGGAATGAAAAGAAGATATATATGTGGATTTTATTTAAAGTATTTTATATTAATATATGGTTATTCATTATAAGTAATCAATTATGTTCAATTGATGTGAATTTGAATATATTTATTTTTATATCTATTTCTGTTCAATGTGACATCCTTTCTTGATTTTTGTTATATTATAAAAATATGACTATGTGTATGGGATCATAACCCCATCCCACAAGGGACATAGTCTTTATCATATAGGTAAAAATATGTATATAATATGTTGTGTCATTTTTTCAGTGGTCGGTGTATTGATACAATGAAATAGAAAATTCCAGTTAGTGGAAGGGATTTTAAATTTGGATACACAATTTTGTTCCCTTCCAAACCCTGCCAAAACCATAGTGTGTATCCACCTATGTGTCATCAAATAATTTTTTTTCCAATTTTTAATCTCCTTTTCTTTATTTTATGATATATATCTATAAAATTATATCAATAATAATGGAGTCCAATAATTTAATGGAATTTGGTTTCAGTATTATAATGAGAGATTATATTCTAATTATATTTATCTTGGCCTTTATGCCCCTTTATCTATAAAATATGGATATAGTTTTCTAGATGGAATATAGGCGTAATGATTAACTAAAATATGAAATATTTAAAATGATGGGAAAGATAAAAATTTTTAATTATCGTATTTGTTAGAAATTGAGTTTACAAAAATCATCGTTTCAAGATAGTTAATTATATAAACAATAAACTTTATAAAATCTATCAAGTGAATAAAATGGAAAAAAACTATAGATATAGAGAATTCAAGAAAAAATATTTAATATTTCATATTCTAGGATGATGAAAATATGGGTGAACTATTTTCTTGTGTTCATATGATTATTAAAATAATTAAATGAATTAATGATACTCATGAATACTCTACATTTGTAGGAATCTAAATTGGAACTTTGAAATAACTGAGTTATCTATAGATTGATTTATGTTTAAATTTATTTGTATTCTAGAATTCAATTTTTATATTAATTAGGTCATGAAATTTGTAAAACAATTATTTTATGATAGTGATATTTATTTAAAGAAATATTTTTCAATTTTTTATTTAAATTTTAAAAAATAATTTTGTTGTTGAAATTATAATATCTAAATAAGTATATGCTTAATTTTTGAGAATTTGGGGAACAGATTAATTTTTGGTGCATATAAAAATATAATGATTTTATAGAAGATCATATTTAATGTGACATCATCAGGATATTATAATGATAAAAATTAGCTGATGTTATTTAATAATTAATTAATTATTTTATGGGATTAGTATCACTCAGATAAAATTTATAGCTTGAAAATAATAATTTTCTTTATATGTATATAAATCATTGTTAGTGTTGACATAATACCTATAGAGTGCTAAAAAAGTAAAAACTAGTAACATATTTATATTAATGGAGTGCTAAAAATTATTTTCATGAATTTTTTATTAATTGTTATGTATTATAAATTAGTAAACTATTAAATTATAATTTTATAGTTACATAACATAAGTGTCATCAAAATTCAAGTGCAATGCATCCGCTAATCAAGAGATGATAAAATGAAAAATTATGAAGATGTCATAATATGTATGTGAGTGATGATAGATAATTAATCAATCTGGAATTTTAGTTTTAAAATAAATCATTCATATGTATAATATTAATTTTTTATATACGAATTAATTAACACTAATCCCTATGAAACAGCGATGTAGTGTTTATGAAAGTATAATAAAAATAAAGAAATTTCTTTAACTAAAATTATAAAAAATATTCACAAAGAAAAAATTTCTAAATAATTATAATTCATTTTCAAATATTATATATTTTTTATTAGAATTTGGAACATTTTAGACCCACAAAATTCAATAAAATTGAATTAAAATATATTATTTAAATTCATGTCATGTTGTTCCCAACATAAATTTTAGTTTATATATTAATTTCATTTATGATTTCATAAAATTGTTTATCAAAAATAAGTAGTCATTATTCTGAAAATAAAATTATTTTTAAAATGTAATTATATTTTTAAATTTTACGGAATAAATAAAAACCATAATGATTTTCACAATAATAATGCCTTAATTTTTAAATTAATAAATCAAATGTATGATATTAATTGTAATAAAATATATATTTTTTGATATTTTTTTCTCAATCATGAATTACCATGATGAATAAGTTATGTCTACGATATATGTAAATTTTGTATTAAAATTTATATCATTGTATTGATGTTCTTAAATTCATAAATATTATTAGTGTATAAATTAAAAAAATTTATTTTTCAGGAATATACTATTTAATTAAAATATTTATATATATATATATATATATATCAAGTACCAAAATGAATATATTATGTCTAAATGTTGATATATTTTTTTTTGGTCCCTTTTAAATGTATTTATCAATATATTATAATTAATATTTGTTAATATTTTAAGTAATTCCTAAATTACACCAAACCCCATTTATAAAAGGAGGCTATTCCTTCACCACATTTCATACCCATGAGACTTCTTTCTAGACAATCCTAAAACAAATTTCTTTCTCCTCTTCCCTTTCCACCTAATAGTGCTTATGCCCTCACAATAAGTCTACTTCTAAGATCCTTAAAGAGGTTCATATGGACACATTCATAAAAGGTAAATTTATCCCTCTTCTCATTTATATTTTTTCTAACTTCTACCATATACGGACATCCTTAAAAAGTATCTGGATATCCAAATAATAATATATATAATGATATTTTGTTGATTTTATAGTATATTAAGCTTAAAATTGCTTCATTTATCCTTTTAATATTAATTAATGATATTGTATTCCATGGTGTGTTAATTAACCACCTTCAAGGATGATGAGTTTTTATTTCCCGTTACCACAATAATAGAAAGATAAAATTAATTTTTAATGATTTAAAATGACCTAAATACATGTATTATGTCACATATAGAGTTTTATATTTTTTTAATGTTATTAAATAATAAACTAACCCTTGAAACCATGAAAAGATGCACACAAAACAATGAAAATAACAAAATATTGTCAATTATTTGGCCAAAAATTCTATAAGAAGATCATATAAGGTAATGTAATAATTATTAAAGTTCATTAAGAAATACATATCTATATTTAAACTATTATACATGAGGTTTTGACACTTTTAAATTTATTAGAGATGGAGGGAAGGGACATTCCTTATAAAATCATTATAAATGTCTCTTATATGAACTTCCAAATGATTATTTATTATATGGAATGAGTGGATTATCCTCCCATATTAAAGGATTATTACTATAGTTTTTAAAAATATGTATATTCAATTTAATTTTTTGAGGAATTTTTTTGATTATTATGTGCACGATTTTTATTTTTTAAATGTTATTTTTTATACCAATAACAATTTATTTATTGCTGAACATGTTTTCTTGATGGGTTTAGATGAGTTATCAAGGATGTTAATCATGATATGTTCCTTCAACACTCTTATTTATTGGTTGATACAATTATATCTCAATATATGATGGGTTTATACCCATTATATTCCATGATATTTTATGTTTACCCGAATTATAGTTCATGATATGACAGGTGCACCCCAATATATCCCTCTATTGCAATGGATGCTCCAAAGATTGTATTTGAATGTATAGTTATTTCAATTGCATGGGTGAATGTAATACTGATATGGTAATGATATCTCAAGTTGAATACATGATGTGTGTATTAATACATATATGTTTTGAATAAAATTTTTTGAATAGATTTCCATGTTTCCATAGGACTAATGATTTTATTTCTTTATATTACTTCGTTATAATTTTTTGATCATTATAATTTTTAAAATGATTTTCATATGTTGTTAAGGATTGGTAATTGATAAAAGGAATCCATGATGATATATATGGTTTATGACCTAAAAATATAAAACTCTAAACCTAAAAGGATCATCAATGGAAAATACTATAAATTCTACAATAAAACTCTTGATTATGTAATGATTTAAGGATTGGTCCTTATAGTTTGTATGGGAATATGGTATATCCATCCTTATTTGTTAATATGGGGATAATAGAACACCATAAATGATTTTTTACATTAAGGTTAATTGAAAATGATATAAAATATCATGATTACCTTGTTTCTATATCTAATATATGTTTAATGATACATGGAAGATGATGTAAGAAGGCATTGAGAGTGTTGTATCTCTCCGAATATTCATCCTAGAAATGTGGGAATTCAAACCGAGTGGTTTTTCATCATATTATATTATATTAATCAGGAGATAAATGGATTTTGATTCCATGATATACATGAACATGATTAACTAAAATGTAACATGTATTTTTTAGAGAAATTCCTGAGGCAAAATCCCCCATCATTCAGTGGATCAACAGACATAGTGGTCGGAGAATGTCAGGACAATACTCTAGAAAAAATACATGATGTCATGGGATGTCCAAAACATCATAATGTAAACCCATAAATTTATCATTTTTAAATTAAATATAATCAACAATAATATTTTATTAATAATACCAAACAACAATATGTTATTGATTCCATGTAATTAAAAATATTTAAGTACCTTTTCATTGATAAATAATTCCCTACAGTTTATGAATTGAAATGAAAAAAATAATATTTGGAATTGAGGTTAAAATATGAATAATCAATTTATGGAAAAAAAATTAAACATCATAAAATTGGCTGGGTATGTGATGTATTTTTTTTCAGGATTGTGATAGAAAAATTAATATGTTTTATTCAAGATTGATACAATGATTATGATGTTCTTTTTTCACATGAGAATTTATAATATATTAAAATATTTTTTTTGATTTATGAGTAGGATTAAATAGATTTTTCGGACATATATGTTCCTCATGATGAAATGAATAACATGTTTCTAGGATGGTGGAATTTGGGGAAGAATTTACAATATAAATTTGGAGCTAAGAAATTAGAATTCTATTCTTGTGAAATGTGTGAAAAAATTCTTCCTAGAGAATATCTTATAAATAATTTAAACTGCTATCGATATGGAATATTTTGAAACATGGATCATGAGTAAATGTAGGTAACTATGAGAATTAAAAGAAACTAATGGTATTATTTTTTTAATATTAAGTAGTTGGTTTATTTTACTAATGTGTTTCTATAGCTAGTAACTCAGGGGGGTGGGGAATAAGATAGAACAGATTTAGAAGGGCGTGGGGTATTTATCTTCAAGTACTTAAAAAGTTTTTAACCCATCAGATAAAGTGTTATCATTCTCATTTTTTTCATAATATGATAATGTGTTGTTTGATTCGTGGCATAAATAATCAACTTTATCTTCCATATATTAGTAAAAATAAAGGACTGTTCAGATTAATGATATAATCATGGTAAATGAGTATCTTGATTTTTTTGTTAATGATTTTCCCAGTGTTATTCTTGGTTGATATTTTTAATTGAATGATGACTTAAATTATGTTTCTAATCAAATTTCAAATCATCCATATCCAAGGGATCAATTAGAACTTCTCGAATTAACAAATTAGTTGCAGACATTATTATATAATTGCTTCATCCGAACTAGTACATAAAAATGTGTTTCTTCTATCTTGTTTTCATTAAAGGAAGATGGTTCAATGAGAATTTTCATTGATTATAGATCCTTGAAAACATCACAGTTAATAAAAAGTATCATTTCCTCATATCTATAATTTGTTTAATAAACTCTGGTGAGAAAAATATTTTTCAAATGTTTTCCTGTGGTCATGGTACAATCTGTTGAAATTAAAGTAAGAACACTTTAAGAAGACTAGATCTTATACTAGATATGGATATTATGAATTTTTATTCATTCTATCTGGGTTAACTATTGAACCTAATATATTCATAGAACTTATGAATATAATATTCCATGAGTTCATAGATATTATTGTTATTGTGGATATTGATGAAATTTTTGTATATAATATAAAAATTGAGTAGCATGAATTAAATTTAAGGATTTTTTAAAACATTAAAAATAAATGAAACTATATTGAAATGTAATAAAGTTTCAATTTTGGTAAAAAAATTTACTTTTGTGGTCATAATGTTTCTAAATTTAAGAAAACTTTTAATACATCTAAAAAATGTTCTTGAATATTGACCAAGACTAACAAATATAAATGTGATACAATTATTTATCAGCTTGGTAGTATATTAAAGAAGGATTGTCAGAAAGGTTTCATGGATATCAAAACCAATAACTTAATTAACTCAATAAGGTGTTAAGTTATTTTGGATAAAATAATTTGAGGATATTTTTCATGAATTGAAATGATGATTTGTAGAGGATACAATTTGGGACATATCATTAAAAAATAGTGAATTTTTCTTCCATATTAATGCATTGTAGAAAGGACATGATTGTTTAAAAATACATATTGATCATGATATTTCTTCTATATCACATTTTTAAACCTTGTGAGTTTAATTCTCCTACACATGATTTTGATTTACCTCTTTTTGTTTTTTCATAAAAATTTTGGAGTCATAATTTTAAAGGAGTAAAATGTTAAATAATAATCATAAATGATTTATGAATAAATTCCCATAGAAATAATTAAAAAGTATACATAGAATATTGATGGAACTAATCAAGGATTATGAAATCATAAATCATTACCATCCTAGAAAATTAATCCATGTGGATGAAGCATTGATTCTAAAAATTAATTCGATATTTACCATTTCACGTTAATAACATGAACCCTTGGATAATGATTTCATGATATTTTGATAAGATGATATTTGTGAGGGAAATTCATCTATTTTGTTTCAGATTCCAAAGATTTGTTCTCAACTATATAGAATTAAGATAATTCCAAAAAATATTGTGAGTTATATGTTAATGTATAATGTGTTTAAAAGTGTATATTTATAGGATTTAACATGGATAGAGTAGATGTTTTGAGATTTGGGAATAAATTAGTTGTGTCTTGTGATTCATAGTTAAGGAAATTTTTGTTAATACAAGGTCATAATTCATTATTTTTCATTTATAAAAAAAGATCTAATATGTATAGAGATTTGATATAATTACTGGTGGGATGGATTAAAAGGGATATTATTATTTCTACCAAGAATGTTTCGACAGCATAATAGATTTAAATAGAATAAATGTTACTGAATGAAATCCTTTATGTATTTCTAGTGCCATAGTGGAAGTGTTAAAATATATCCATGGAATTTATGGTGGGACAATAAAATACATCTCTAGGTAACAATTCTCTACGGGTTATTGTTAATAGTTTGAATAAGACAACATATTTCATTTTTATTCATGATATTATTTGTAAAGATCTGCTTTGTGAACTATTCCTCAAAGATATTTCATGGTAATATTGACTTATTTTCTCCAATAAATCTTATCGTGATCCTTAGTATATTTCTAACATTTTGAAATGCCCTCAATATTTGATAGAAAAAAAAAATTTCATAAGATTTTATCCTCAATATAGTAGATAGTTATATCAAATAATTTAGACAATAGAAGATATGGTTTTTTATTAAATGGATTTTCATAGATGATAGAATCAACATATTCCTCTAGTTGAGTTTTCTTATAAAAATATTTTTCATTACAGTATACATATGGATCCTTTTGATTCTATACAAGCTAAACAGTGCCAAACTCTATCATTTTGGGATTATTTTGTGGAATGTAACTTGATAGGGCCATAATGAGTGGAGGATGTTGCATAGAATGTTTAGTTGATTAAGCGATACATGAGGACAACTCATAGAAGGAAACAAAGAAATGTAGACAATACGAGGAAAGACCATTCTATCAAGCTTGGTGATCCTATTTTCTGTAAAACAACACCATCCAAAAAGTTATTCATTTTGTTAAGAAAGGATAATTAAGGTCATGATTCTTTGTATGTTTTTAAATCCAATATAATATTGGAATGTTTCCTACTGAGTAGCCTTACCTCCCATTTTATCACATGTAGACAATTTTTTTTAATGTTTCAATGTTAAAAAATTATGTTCTAGATCTATATAATGTTTTGATCCTAGAAGTAGTTTACCTCAAGTAGAGTATTTATTATGATGACTAAACTGTTCAAATTCATCATCAAAGAGAAAAAGTCTTTAATGCCAAGCTAATTGGCTATTTTATTGTTTTGTGGAGAAATAAACTAGTTGAATAAACCATATGGGAATCCAAAATATCAATGATGAAAAAGTATCACCATTTATTTAATAAGTGAAAGAAATTATAAAGATGAAATTCAAAGGAGGACTGTAAGACCCCAGTTACATATACAATAATTTAATTCTATATATATTATTATTCTTGAATTAAATAGTTTTTATTCATTATGTTATATATTTATTAAAATAATTATTTTATTATATATTTATTTATTTTAAATAATAATTTATAATTTATTTAATTAAATATGGAAAATATAATTTCATTTTAGAAATTAGAATATCAAAATTAATCTAATATTAATTTTTTAGATTTTAATATAAAAGTTTATTATTTGTGAATGGTAAAAAATTACTGATTTTATAAAATATGGTTTTTTTGTGAAAGCGTGAAGACATAATTAAGACATAAAATTTATCAAAATTTTGGAATAATTAAATAATGATATTATAATATGAATATTTTATATGATTAATGTAGAACTTGACAATTATTTTTTTAATGATAAGAATATAAAGAATTTTCAGGGTTGTTGTAGTGCATATCCATCACCGAAAAAGAAAAAAAGGTTACTTCCTGGTAATAATGGTGTGCTAAAAATTATTTTCATGACATTTTTATTAATTATTATGTGTTATTAATTTTTAAAAATTTTATATTTTAATTTTAATGTTTTATAACATATGTCTTATCCAAATGAATGTGCAATGTTGGTATAGGGAAAGGAAACACAAAATAACAATTTTAAGAAGTTTTCATGATATGTATATCAGTGAATATACATAATGAAATAATCTATAATATTATTTTGATTATTTTTTATTTTTTTATGAAATTAATTTTTTTTATTATCATATATTAAATAAATAACATTAATGAATGTGCAACACCGATGCCCAACTTCTAAAAGCATTAGAAAATTAAATAATGTGTTTAATTAAAATTATGAGAATATATCAATTACCAAACATTTTTATAAATAATTTTCTATAAGAAACTCTGTACCATTATATCTTTTGGATTCTAAATTGTTTTATTTGTAACCGCCAAGAATAAATTTAACACAATTAGAATATTTTATTTAAAAGTAAGTCATGTTGTTCAAACTATAAATTTTAGTTTGAAAATAATTTTAATTTATGGTCTCATAAGTGTTTTCTTATATTATAATTTTTTTGGTAAGATGATATATTTCTTTCCTGGTATTTTTTTTTACATTTTGATGTAATAAACTACTAACTTATTTCATTTCATAAAATTTAAGGTGTGATTATTTATATAATAAATGAAATTAATGATAAAAATATTAAAATAATTATAAATTGATATTTTTATTCAAATTCATTGATTCAAATTGATAATATTTTAATTATAATATATAATAATAAAACTATCATCATGTTATGTTTTTATGGATTTATTATCATAATTATAAATAGTTATTAATTTGGAAAAAATTACTTTCTAGGAATATAATATTAATTTAAATTATTTAAAAACCAATATATATATATATATATATAATATTAAGTTATTATGACTAAAATGTGAGTGATTATGTTTTTTGTTTTTAATGTAATTTACCATATATTATATTTCATACATTTTAATATTTTCAGTAATTCATTAATTACCCCTAAACTAAATTATTAATGGCGGCTCATTCCTTCACAAAATTACAACACCATAAGAATTTTAACTAGAATATCCTCTACCAAATTCCTTTATCCAAATTCCTTTATATATTATTGTGGTTATAGTCTCACAACAGACCAATTCCAAGATAACTGAGGAGGTTCTCAAGGAGAAATTTCTATGAGGCAAATTTTTTCTTTTTCTCTTTTAAATTTTGTCACACTTTTAACATATCCTCACCTCCTATACAATTATTCATGATAACTATAGTATCAAATATATATATTGTATTTTTTTTATTTTTTATTACTAATCTTAAAATCAATCATTTTTTTCTTTTAATTATAAATTACAAAATCATTTTCCTTTGTGTATCAACTCACATCCTTCATAGATGACATATTTTTCCTCAATACCGCAATAATTGAATGTTTAAATTTAATTATAACTATTGAAAATGATGTCAATATAAGTTTTTTAACTTCTACAATATTATTTTCTCTTTACAAGGAATTCCATAATAATATGACCTTGGAATCCAAGAAAAGAACAAACCCGAAACAGTAGAAATAAAACAATTATAAATAAAATGGTGAAAATGTAATTAAAGGATGATATAAGTTATTATAATCATCAATATGGTTATTTATATAATATATATCGTTTTTAAAATCATTGTAATAGAGTTTTGAATAGTTTTTGTTGAAGTGGAGGTATAGGTAAGGGAATTTCTTTTTAAAATACCTTTAATTGTCTCTTTATGAAATTCAAAAATTAATTTTTATAAGACATCAGCGCTTTATCACACATTCATAAATATTTACTAATATCATGTTACCTTTTTTACTTTTTAATAGGTTTTTTAATAATAATATTTCATTATTAAGTGAGTGTTTTTTATTTTTTAAATGTACTTTTTCTTATGATAAAGGAATTTTGATATATTAATTTGCCATTCTCATGGGATTAAATGTGTTATTAAGGGTTGTATTAATTATATTTTACATTTAAATTGTTTATTATGGTTTAAACCCATTATATCTTATTATTTTATGTGTTTATCATCATTATAGCTCAATATATGATGGTTTGAGTCCCATTAAAGTTCAAGATGTGATTATTGAGCCTCATTATAGCTCTCCAATGAATTGAGAACTAAAAAAATTGAATTATACATTATTATTATTACATTTTTATGTTTTATGTATGTGTTATATTGTAATGATGTTCTTAGAGACTACATGATTTATCTATACATACTTATGAGTTTTCAAGAATATTTGTTTTAATGGGTTTTTAGATGTTAATTGGAATAACTATTTTCCTTCCTTATGTTCCTTAAGGACATTTTGTTCTCATCCTATGTTTTAAATTTTTTTATAGGGAATAAATATGGGTATGATAAAATAAGAATTCAAAGAGAATATTATGATGATTTCTCAATGACATCACTTTTTATAATAAAAGTTTTATATTTTTGATTAAATGTTTCAATTTTATTAGTGTCAACATTCTATAAATGTATGATTTTTTATGAATAATGACCTAATTAACTTAAACTGTATACCAGTAATGATATTCAATGTTAATGAATGTAAATTCATGACTAAAACTCTAGTTTATGTAATATTTTTAGAATGGATCCTTATCAATTCTTTCCGACAAATGTGATGATTTGATTTCAACACATAAAGTAAAGTATTATATTTAATTTAATATTTAAGGAATTAATATCATAATAACTATATAAAAATGTGTAGAATATATTCTCTTAAGAATAATGAAATATATAGTAGAGAATATTTGTAATGTTTTCAATTTTGTAGTGATTAAATTGAAAGAAGAATTCTCAAATAACGAAGGTAATGTAGAATGTCTCAATAAAATAAATTCACTCATTTCAATAAAAATCAAAAGAGGTGGAAGTTTTAAATTTAGTGGTAGTATTACATTTTATGGTATCAATTAAGTAATTTTGGGTAATTTCTCAAGGAACTACACAAAAGATGTTCTAAGAGAATGATAATGAATAATCCACTAGAAAGAAAAACTATATGGTTGATTCATCATGATTCTAGATAAATGGAATGAAGATACATTTACATGTTAATTTTATAATGAAATTTTATTTTTATAATCAGTTATGACTAATAGGTTATAATGTGAGATTACAGAGGAATCCTCTATTGAGGAATCAATAATGGTTCTTATGGGGTATGAAGAAGAAGAACTATAATGATCAGTTGATAAGTTTCAATAAAATAGTTAGTTTTATAAAAATTTACTATAAAACCATAAATATTAGAATATAAAAGGTCCAAATGTTCTTCAATTAAATTGATAGGATGATAAAATACAACACACATCTAACTGATTAATTAGAAAATTGATTCAACTATAGATTGAAATAGATAAAATGATCAATGAAGTTGAGATATTTAAGACTATATTGAGAAATATTGGACAATAATTGAAGATATAGTTTTTAAAATTAATAATTGGGATATTTAAAATGATCAACTGAGGAAAAAATGGTTATAGTTGAGTTGCGGGTTGAGAAAACAATTTAAAAAAAAAGTTAAAGGCTTTACATGGGGAAGGCGAATCATCGAAACAACATAATTCAAGATGATATTTTTAACATGATTTATCACACTAAACGAGATTTTTAATATTATTTCATTTATATTGACTGATTTCCATTATTATTGCATTATCTTATGTGTTGTATTATAGGATTACTTCATGTTCTGATGAAAAGTCCAAATTTTCTCAAATATGAAAGGGATGATTATTTATGTAATTATTTACCAATATTAAATAATATTCAATAAGGAATTCAATAAAATTTTTATTTAGTATATACATTTATTTGATTAAAACCAATGTAAATATAAATACTTTATTCGTTATAAATCGATTAATAATAAAAGGAATTACAAATATTTCTTATATTGTGATTTTTTATCCATATTTATTATAACTATTTTTATAACTGTTCATTTCCAATTATAATGATAGATAATTAATCAATGTGCATAAAATAATCCATAGTTAAAAATTAAATATCCCAATAGGGTCAGATTAAATTTTTATTGAAAAAACAATTATTTGTATCTAAGAAATATGTGAAATGTTTGAACAAGAAGGAGGGAAATTTTTTTAGTTTATTTTATCATACCTCATTTGATTTTATTATGATGTTGTTGAATAATCTGAATCAATTTAAATATGGGTAATATGATAAATTATATATAGTCAAAACCAATTATTACAAATTAGAAAATGCATGAATCATAAATTGTGGGTGTTCAAAGCACATGATAGGTGATTTTTATAATATTAAAATTTTTGATAAATATAATTGAGGAGATCTGTAATTTAGTGAATATAATTCTATTAAAATAAATGTTATTTAGATAATAAACATTATAAACATAAAATGAGTCATCATAGTGTATTTTTTGTTGATGGTTTGAAGAATAAAATATTTCATACAACCCTATCATGTTATTCAAGAAATGGGTAAATATATAGATAAATTTTTATATTTAAAAAAAAATTAATGGTGTGGACATGTTTATAAGGGGGATAATAACCCTGAGTAGAATTTTTCAAAAGTGGAAAACAATTATAAAAAGCAATATTAGAAAAAAATGGAATCTTTTTATGAAATTAAAGATTTTTTAATTTTTACTAAAATAATATGAGGAATATTATTCATGAAAATCCATTGATTAAATTTTGATTACTAATATAAAAGAAACATAATACCTATGTGGTGTGAAAAAATGGAAAATACTGAAGAAACACATAAATTCTATAAAATTAAAATATAATGTCATCTAGAAAAATGTTATTCTAATGTATGTTTTCTAATGAAAATGATATCCATAAAAGGAGAAATATATTTTTTCACTCTCATATATGGAATCACGTGGTCTATATAAATCAAGATCATATTACATAACTTATAGTTATCATACATATTATAGTTTTTTAAAATTAATGTAGAGAAATAATAATCCTGAAAAAAAATTATTTAGAGAATATAACAGATTTGAATATGCCAAAAAATTTATCAATTTATATCTCAAAAAACATGTGATAATACATAAATATATTTCTCATAGAAACCTATAAAAAGGTATTCTATAAAAGGAGGAACAAGATAAATGTTGATATATAAAGAACTATATTAATAGATTATGATACAATAATGAAATACTTACTATAGGCCATCACTACTGTTATAATAATAAAGAAAATAAATTTATCTTTAGGAAAATATTAGATATTATTCCCAATGAGATTTGGTTTCAATTGATTGAAAATTTTAAACAATTATGAGAATTTGAGAATCCTTGATTAATCATATAAATTGATATAATTTGAATACATATTAATGATAAGAATGATGATTACTTTTTTTGGGTACACCCAGAAAGGATAGACTTATCTGGGTTATAACAATAAATATTTAATAATTATGTATAGTGATAAATTCATAGATTTTCAAAATTATGTATGAAATATGTAGATAATTATTTTTTATGAGGAGGATTATGTTGCCACAATGAAATCACATGAAATAAGTAAATTATACTAGTGGATTAAATAGAGTATGTAGTATAAGGCCCCAGCCTTAAACCTCACTTAAAATTTAATTAAATGAATAATTAACCATGATGATCTTTTCAGGTTTACAGTTTTAGAGAATTAGATCATAACTATTACATCTCAGAAGATTACACAGTAGACACTTCTACAAAGTTTCTTTTTTTACAAAACATGAACTCTTACAAAAAAAATCATGTTTAATTCCATGTTTAAGACAGCATGCCTTTTCCTTGATCCCATCCTTGACTGTATTCCTCATTATGTCCTATGAAAAAAATTTCAAAAAAACATGGGGTGAGCATAAAAAGCTCAGTAAGGGATACACAAAGAAGGAAAACTGTTAGTTTTTCAAAACATCAAGTAAACCATGAATACTTTATCAAAGTAACACTATTCAACTTTAATAAGTAGTAAATACTCTTCACTAAATAGAATATCATTTCATACCCTTTTGTAACCAAAATATAACCATAAAACCCATATAAATAACACATAACATAGAAAGGTAACTTGGAAAATAAATATACTTAAATTGAATAACCATACGGTCTACTTACACACATATCCCAAAATGGAATAGCCATATGGCCGACTTCCATACCCAATGCATTTGAGGTCATAACGTAACCACCCATCCTGGTATTCATGTCACCACCCATCATACGGTATATCACGTAACCACCTGTCAAATGACCAAGTCCCATTATAAAATCATAAGACATAAAACAAATATAATGGAAAGAAAACATTTCCACATTTAGATACCAATATATAAATTAAATATATTGACATAAAAAATCCATTATAAAAACCATTTCAATACCAAAATACATAAAAGAGTATATGGTATTTATTTAACTTTAAAAATATTACGGCTTGTTGAGGAAGCTAAGGACCAAATAATACTCGTGGTGGCGCGCGTATGCTAAAATAAACATTCCTTTTTGTTGTTTAGTAAAGATCTTGGTAGAAAAATATTCCCTTTGAATGAAATGAAAATTGAAAGTTATTTTATACAGCGTATAAAATAATGTCTTGTATTAGAAAAAAATATGCCTCAATGAAAGGAGATAGAGACGAAGTCCCATACCTTGTGTCCGACTTGACTCAATATCTTTTTTATCTACTGAATAATTAACTAGTGTTAATTTATACTTTCTTAATAACATTTTTCAAGTTTATTACTCCTTTTATATCACTTATTTCCATGTTATAAACATTATGTAATCATTTAAGTTAATAATTTTCGTTTTGTCGATATTTGATTCTTATGTCAAAATTGGACTTCTTACAAATACATGATGTTCACGGGGTCAAAGGTTCATTATATCCAGAATGATATTCATGATTTGGATATCATATATATTATATATATCCAGAATATACATGTATTTATAATAGTACATAACATTTAGAGGTATGAAATGGAATCCACCGTTCATGAAGACGGTAAGCCGTACGTACACACGAACGATACATTCATTTCTATTTCGTATTTAATGGAGTGAAATCATAATTATATAAAGGTATATTATAATTCTAGTATAATATAATATATTATATCATTAACTCCATCCTTTATACGTCCCACATATGGCATTAACGAATCAGATCACTTTGAGGGGGCTGTAGTCCGCACTTCCTAAAATGAAATTATCGTGTTTACCCATAATGGAAGCCCTAAAGGTATGCCATAAATGAAAAATAATGAATCCTAAGGAAAAAATAAACATAATATATATCATATATAAATAGGGTGACATATTAATGGCCACAATGAAAGGTGTTAAAAGAGGATTGAACAATCATCGTTTCGTGAGGCATAAATTCGCCATCCACAAAAATAGTATGTTCGTTAACCATTAGATGAAGGTGTGCGTATGTGTAGATCGAATAATACTCATAAAAACATAATTGTATATTTATTATACTGGTGTTTTTACAAAATAATGTAATAAAAAGAGTTTAGGGGGTTGGAGAAGCAAAAAATAAAACAAAAGGACATAGGTGAAGACATTACCATTAAATCGGGTAACTCCTCTTGGTTTGACACAAAAGGGTTTCTTGAAGATATTTCTGCCTAAGGTAAGTCTTATAAGATGAGGAGAGGGATGTGGAGAGATAAAATGGTAAGATCCTGTCCAATACAATGGAATTAGAGGTGTGGGTAAGGTGGTAGAGGTGGGGGCCTTTTATAAGAGGAGAGGAGGGGAACTCTTGGAAAGTTATAAAATTTTACTTTATTGTAAAATTATTTTCGTATTTTAAATGACTGAAAAGGATATATTTCGAGGATAAGGTGATAAGGGTTCTAAATCCACCCATAAAATAGGTTTTGGAAAAGCGTAGGTCTTATATTTTACATTATCTTATCATTTTATTTAAATCATTAAATAATGAGGTAATCGATGCATCATCATGGTTTCATAAATAATTTAAATTTTTTAATGTCTAAAAATTATAAGAAAATATCATGATCTAGGAAATATTTTTATCTTTATAATGAATATTTATTGTCAAAATTATGACTTGTATAACTCCATCTAAAAATTGTTTTCGTAAAACAATACATGTATGTGACATTTTTATTCTAACTTTAAATAAAGAGATATTATTGTCGTTTTGATACCCAAGTTGATCCATGGGGTCCCCAAGTTGACCCATATATTTTCATGGTCGGCCATGAAACATAAAATAAGGGTAGGATATGTGTCAAGGTCATTTCATATTTTTAAAACATTATTTTTACCTTAAATTACACTGATTACCTCTAATCGCGATTAACAAAACATAAATGTTACTATTCACCAAAAAATTATTTTAATCCCATTGAACAAAATTTTTCATCATAATGAAAAAAATGTATGTATTATTTTTAAAATTCAATTCCCAAAAATGTTAAAGTTTCATTTAAGTGAAAAATCAATTTTTTTAACTACCACTTAGTGGTTTAACTATTCATCAAAAATTGAACTTTTTCAGAAAAATACCAAAAATTCACCCTAAGAAATATTTGATATTCTGAATTAAAAAATGATTTCTATTTTAAAAAATTCAAAACATATAATTTTCATTAATTAATGTAATAATTAATTCCCTTTGACAAAACAAAGAGCGTGTTTTTATGAAACAATATATATCAAAATATTGAGACTAGTTTAAGTCCAATTTCAAAGTGAAATTAATTCCAATGACCACCATTGGTTTAAATGGTAAAAATATATTCTAATTTCACTTTAAAACAAATTAAAAACATAATATAATCATATAAAAAATTAGATTAAAAATAGGTTTGAATTTAAATACATCATTTTTCACTATTCATTAAAAAAATGAACTTTACCCGAAAAATACCAAAAATTTACACAAAGTAAATTTTGATGTCCTAATTCTAGAGAAGGATTTAATTTGGTCCAATAGAATTTATAAGAGTGGCCAAAACTATATTTAAGGAGGGTTCTCCATCAAAAGGCGATAATTCGACCTTTTAGTGAATATCAGAGTATCTATGCCTAAAATTGAATTATTTTCTTCTTTTAAGCCTTTATCATTTATTGGATAAATGTAAAAACATTTAACAAAAATATATAATCATATTTTAGTTATTTCTATTAATTCCCACCAATACAACAGCTACGTGCTAACTACCATTTAAAATAATATTATTATATTACTAGTGTGCAACGTAAGATTTCAAAGAAACTCGTTGTTGCGTATCGGGTACACAATCGAACATAGAAACCCCTTTAAAGTAAAATTAATATTTAATTTGAAAATATTAATAAATTTGAAAATTTATTGTTCTTTATTTACCTGGGATGTCACATCCTTACCCCTTTTGAGAATTGCGTTCTCATAATTTTATTCACTTATCAAAATAAGTGGGGGTATTTATCCCTCATAGCATTTTCAGATTCCCACGTTGCCTCTTCAACCATATGGTTTTTCCACAAAACATTTACCTAGTGAATTACCTTATTCCGCAACACTTTCTCTCTATGTTCAAGAATCTGGAATGGTTGTTCTTCATAAGAGAGATTCTCTTCCAACTGAACTACCTCTGGGCTCAAAACCTGAGATGGGTCTGGAATATACTTTCTCAACATTGAATCATGAAAACATTGTGTACCTAGGATAAACATGGAGGTAAAGCCACTCGGTATGCAACTGATCCAAATCTCTCCAGAATTTCATATGGTCCAATGAACCTTGGAATCAGCTTTCCTTTCTTAGCAAATCGCATCACACTTTTCCATGGTGAAACATTGAGAAAGACATGATCACCAACCTTGAAAGAAGGATCCTTTCTCCAGTTATCTGCATAACTTTTCTGCCTACTCTGAGGTATTCTCATTTGTTTCTGAATCAAATGAACTATTTCTGCCATCACTTCTACCAATTATAGTCCCATCAACTTCCTTTCACCCACTTTATCCCAATAATATGGAGTTCGACACCACTTCCCATATAATTCTTCAAGAGGAGTTATCTTTATACTGGAATGAAAACTGTTATTATATGAAAATTCAACCACAGAAAGATGTTGGTCCCAAATTCCCTGATAATCCATCGAGCAAGAACGTAGAATGTCCTCCTAGTTCTGAATTGTTTGTTCTGATGGCCCATCTGATTGAGGTTGAAAAGTTGTACTAAAATTTAATTCAATCCCCAACGACTTCTGAAGGCCTTTCAAAAAGTTAGATGTGAACCTGGGATCACGATCAGAAACAATGGAGAGGGGAACTCTATGCAACCTGACTATCTCTTTAACATACAACCGAGCAAGTTGATCATGAGACAAAGTATCTCGAATTGGAAGGAAATGATCAGATTTAGTCAAACGATCAACAATAACCCAGATTGCATTATTACCTAGAGATGTCTTCGGTAATCCCACAACAAAGTCTATGGATATATTTTCCCATTTCCACTCCGGCACCAGTAATGACTATAGCATCCCTTTCGGTAACTGCTTCTCTACTTTAACCTACTAAAAAGTCAAACACATCATAGTAAAATCAGCAATATCTCTTTTCATTCCATCCCACCAGTAATACTCCCGCAGATCTCTATAATTCTTAGTACAGCCAGGATGAACTGAAAACGGGGAACTATGAGCCTCACATAACAACTCACTCTTCAACTGTGAATCAGAAATCACACATAATCTCTTCCCAAAACACAAAACACAATCATTATCATTTCTATATTCAGGAAAATTACCCTTCTGAACCAGCTCTACCTTTTTCTGCAACCCACTGTCTTTCTTCTGCGCTTGATTAATTGTGTCTGATAGAGATGATATCACTGACACCTAAAACAAAACAGAAGAACATCCTGCACCAACAACTTCTATGCCAAAGTTCATCAAATCAATAACCAAAGGATCTCATTCCAAACATAGCATAGTTAATGAAGCATTACATTTTCGACTCAAAGAATCATCCACTTTATTGTATTTTCCCGGCTGGTAATGAATTGTACAATCATAATACATGATTAATTACAACAATATCCTCTATATCATGTTCAATTCTTTCTAAGTGAATATATACTTTAAACTTTTGTGATCAGTATATATTTAACACTTTACACTATACAAATGATGCCTCCAAATTTTTAGAGTAAAAACAATAGCAGCTAATTCCAAATCATGTGTAGAGTAATTTACCTCATCAGTTTTCAACTGATGTGAAGCATAAGCAATTACCTGATCATTCTGTATAAGGACACAACCATGTCCCTTCAACGAAGAATCACTGTAGATAACAAACTCACCCTTCCTAGAAGGAAGTTCTAAAACTGGAGCATTCAACAATCTTCTTTTCGACTCCTGAAAAAAATCATCACATTATTTTGTTCAGATAAACATAACACCTTTCCGAGTTAGCTTAGTCATTGGACTAGATAACTGTGAAAACTTTTCAAAAAACATTCGGTAGTAACAATACAATCCAAGAAAACTACAGATCTCAGTCACATTTGTGGGTCTTGTCCATTTCTTCAACAACTTTTATTTTAGAAGGATCAACAGTTATGCCATTTCTTGAAAGAATATGACCAAGGAATGAAATTTTTTGTAACCGAAACTCATAGTTGCTGAATTTTCCATACATTTTCATTTCATTTAAGGTTTTAAAGATAACCCTTAAATGACTTTCATGATCCTCTTTAATTTTAGAAGACACGAAAATATCATCAATGAAAACAACCACAAACTTATCCAAGAAGTCATGGAAAATTTTATTCATATGGTCCATGAATAAAGAAGGTGCATTTTTTAACCCAAAAGGAATAACTACATATTCATAATGGCCATATCTAGTACGAAACACAGTCTTAGAAATGTTTGATTATTTTACTTTCATCTGATGGTACCCCGACCTCATGTCAATCTTCGAAAAATACTGAGCTCCGAGGAGCTGATCAAACAAATCATCGATATGAGGCAAAGGATACTAGTTCTTAACAGTGATTTTATTCAAGGCTCTATAACCAATGAAAATTCCCATTAAACCATTGTTCTTTTTAACAAACAAGATAGGAGCACCCCAAGGTGATGTTCTAGGTCAAATGAAACCTTTATCTAATAATTACTACAATTTCTTCTTTAACTATAAAATTTCAACTTTAGCCATTCGATAAGGGGGTTTTGAAATTGGCTTACAATCAAGAACTAATTCAATAGTAAATTCAACTTCCTGATCATGAATAATACCTAGAAACTCATCAAGAAAAAAATCAAGATACTCTTTTACCACTAGAACATCATTAATCTGAACATTTCCTTTATTTTCAACAGTATGTGCAAGGTAACATTCATTTCCATATTTTACTAGTTTATCAACATCCTGATATGTTATCAAAAGAAAGGGTTAGTTCTTGTACACAAACTGAAAAACTTTCTAAAAAGTAACCTCTTTATCTCTGCAGTCAATCATAGTATGATAAACAGAAATCCAATCCATGCCCAAAATAATATCAAACTCTACTAGAGGAAAAACAATAAGTTTTATAGGTAGATTCTTTTCGCACACAAGGATAAGAGGGTTCATATAATTTCTTTTTTTCTCAAAGTTCCCTCAAGGTGTTTTTACCATAAATTCAGGATTCATATCTTGAGATGGAATTCCCAATTTACCAGAAAACTTCTCATGAATGAAAGAATGTATAGACCCTGAATCAAATAACACATTGGAAGAATATGAACAAACAAATAGTATACCTGATACTACTTCATTCAATGGCCCAACATCTTCTGAAGTATTTGCAATGGATTTCACCACCCCTTTCTTCTTGTAGTCTAGCTTCTCCCCCTCAGTTGAGTTCTTTGTTAGACACTCATTTTTATAATTTCCCATTTCATTACACTTAAAACATCTTACTCCTGGATTTTCATTGCCTGCTTGATCATCTTCCTTACAGTTACGAGCAATATGACCATACTTACCACACCAAAAGCACATTATAGACATGGATAAACAGTCTCCAGGATTCATTTTACCACACTTCTCACAGGATGGATATTTTGTTTTCTTACCTCATGGCCTCTTTGTTGAATTCTTCCCCTTTTCCTACCAACTGGACCTCTTATTCTGGTGTTTGTCAATGAACACCTGATCATCGACAAACTCCATTTCCACCTTCTCTACACATCAAACAAGTTTTTCATAACTTTTGAACTCACGAGAAGCTAAAGGCCTTTGATAATTTGGCTTTAACCCTAAGTAAAAATGGTTTATTTTACTATCACGACCTCGTATAAAATTTGGAGCATACCTTGCAAGTCAAGTAAACTTTGCTTCTTAGGTAGAAACTGAGCCATCCTCCTACCTGAATTCTAGGAATTGTTTTTCCATTTTAAGACGAACCACCTTAGGATAATATTTCTCAATAAACATACCTTTAAATTCATCCCAGTTAAGGTCATAAATCTCATCACTATCTCTGATATTTTTCATCATCGACCACCACTGATCTACTTCACCTTCAAAACGGTAAACAACAAGACTAACCTTTTGATGTTATGAACACCCCATGACATCAAAAATCTTCTCCAGTGATTTAATCCACCCTTCTTCTAGCACAAGGTCAGATAATCCTCTGAATGATGGGGGATGTTGCCTTGTGAAATGTTCCACCACTAACATGTTCCTCTACGGTTTATCTGGATGATCTCGTGCATGGATACCACCACCATTTCTAGCCGGAGTTAACTGTGCCATCACAGAAACAAACATCTCAGTCCCAATTACGACCATCTCAGGCTGCTTTTTTGGAAGGTTGTTTTCCTCCTCATGTCGTCCCATCATAGTTTCCTTGTTTCCTCTATAGAAAACCATTCTGAAAAAACATGTCTTAGATGAAGCAGCATGGTAATCTTCAAATGCTATATCATTTCAATCATACCATAAATTAATTTTTAAATTTAATAATTTTATAACTATAGTGTTGTCTAAACTGACCTCTGATACCAACTATAAGGCCCCGACCTTAAACCTCACTTAAAATAGAATTAAATGAATAATTCACCTTGAGAATCTTTTCAGGTTTAGAGTTTAGAGAATAGTATCATAACTATTACATCTCAAAAGAATACACAGTAGACAATTCTACAAAGTTTATTTTTTTACAAAACATGAACTCATAAAAAAAGTCATTTCTAATTGAATGTTTAAGACAACCTGAATTTTCCATGATCCCATCCTTGACCCTATTAAACATTATGTTGTGTAAAAAACATTTCAAAAAAACTTTGGGTGAGCATAAAAAGCTCAGTAAGGGATACACAAAGAAAGAAAACTGTTAGTTTTTTAAAACATCAAGTAAACCATGAATACATTATCCATGTAACAATTTTCACCTTTAAGAAGTAGTAAATAATCTTCAATGAGTAGAGGATCATTAGTTACCATTTTGTAACCAAAATATTACCATAAAACCCATATAAATAACACATAATATATAAAGGTAACTTGGGACATAAACATACTTAAATGGAATAACCATACGGTCAACTTCCTCACATATCACTAAATGGAATACCCATATGGTCGACTTCCACACATAATTCATTAGAGGTTATAACGTAACCACCCTTCCTAGTATTCACGACACCACCCGTCATATGGTTTATCATGTAACCACCCATCAAATGTCCAAGTACCATTATAAAATCATAAGACATAGAAAAAATATAATGGAAAGAAAACATTTCCACATTTCGATCACAATAGATCACATAAATGTATTGACATAACAAATCCATTATAAAAACAATTTTCAATAACAAAATACATAAAAGATTTTATGGTATTTATTTCATTTTAAAAACATTACAGATTGTTGAGGAAGCCAAGGACCAAATAATACTAGCGGTGGTGGAAATGGTCATTGTCACCACGTACGTTAAAATAAACATTCCTTTTTGTCGTTTAGTAAAACTCTTTTTAGAAAAAGTTCCCTTTGAATTAAATGAAATGTGAAAGGTATTTTATATAGCGTATAAAATAAAGTCTTGTATTAGAACAAAATATGCCTCAATGAAAGGAGATTGAGACGAAGTCCCTTACCTCGTGTCCGACTTGACTCGATCGCTCTTTAATCTCATAAATAATAAACTAGTGTTAATTTTTACTTGCTTAAGAACCTTTTTCAAGTTTATTATTCCTTATATATCCCTTATTTCCATGTTATGAACATTATTTAATCATTGAAGTTAATAATGTTTGTTTTGTCGATATTTGGTTCTTAAGTCAAAAATGGACTTCTTAAAATTACATGGTGTTCATGTGGTCAAAGGTTCATTATATCCAGAATGATATTCATGAGATGGATATCATATATATGATATATATCCAGAATATACATGTATTTATAATAGCAAATAACATTTAGAGTTAATAAATGAAATGCACCGTTCATGGAGACGGTAAGCCATACGTACGCATGAATGCTAATTTAATTTCTATTTAGTATTTAATGGAGTGAAATCATAATGATATAAAGGTATATTATAATTCCAGTATAATATCATATATGATATCATTAATTCCATCCATTATACGTCCCACGTATGGCATTAACGAATCAAATCACTTTGAGAGGGCGGTAGTCTGCACTTCCTAAAATGAAATTATCATGTTTACCAATAATGGAAACCATAAAGGTATGACATAAATGAAAAAGAAATAATCCTAAGGAAATCATAAAAATAATATATATCATATATATATACAGTGAAATCTTAATGGCCACCATGAAAGGTGTTAAAAGAAGATTGAACAATCATCGTTTCGTGATGGAGAAATTCTCCATCCACCGAAACAGTATATTCTTTAACCATTAGATGAAGGTGTGTGTATGTGTATATCGAAAAAATCTCATAAAAACATCCTAGTATATTGAAGATACTTTTTTTTACAAAGGAAATGAATAAAAATAGTATAGGGGGTTGGATAAGCAAAATAAAACAAAGGAACACAGGTGAAGACATTACCTTTAAATCGGGTAACTCCTCTTGGTTTGAACCAAAAGGGTTTCTTAAAGAGCTTTCTGCCTAAGTTAAGGATTCTAGGATGAGGAGAGGGATGTGTAGGGATAAAATGGGAAGATCGTGGCTGAGAAAATGTCTTGAGATGTTTGGGTAAGGTGGTAGAGGTGGGGGCCTTTTATAAGAGGAGAGGAGGGGCACTTTTGGAATGTTATAAAAATTTACATTATTATAAAGTGATTTTCGGATTTTAAAGGTCCCAAAAGGATATATTTCTAGGATAAGGTGATAAGGGTTATAAATCCACCCCTAAAATAGGTTTTTGACAAGTGTGGTTCTTAGATTATACAGTATATTTTCATTTTATTTAATTCGTTAAATAATGAGTTAATCGCTGCATCATCATGGTTTCAAAAATAATTTAAGTTATTTAATGTCTAAAAATAATAAAAAAACTATCATGATGTAGGAAATCATTTTATCTTTCTAATTTATATTTATAGTAAAAAATATGACTTGTATAACCCCATGTAAATTTTTTTTAGTAAAACAATACATGTTTGTGTCATTTTTGTTTTAACATTAAATAAAAAGTTATTAATGTCATTTTCTTACACAAGTAAATCCATGGGGTCCCCAAGTTGACCCATGGATTATTTTTGCCGGCCATGACACATAAAATAATGTTAGGACATGTGTTATTGTCATTTCATATTATTAAAACATTATTTTAACGTTAAATTACATTGATTACCTCTAATCGTGATTAATAAATCGTAAAAGTTACTATTCACCAAAAAATATTTTAATCCCATTAAAACAAATTTTACATCCTAATGAAAACCATTTATTTCTGATTTTTTAAATTCAATTCACAAAAGTGGTAAATATTCATTTAAAGGAAAAATCAGTTTTTTTAACTATCACTTAGTGGTTTCACTATTCATAAAAAATTGATGTTTTTCAAAAAAATACAAAAAATACACTCTAAGATATATATAATATTATAAATTCAAAAATGTTTTCTATTTTAGAAAAATCAAAACATATAAGTTTCATTAATTAATTTATTAATTAATTCCCGTTGTCAAAACAAATAGCCTGTTTTTATGAACGAATATATATCAAAAGATTGACACTAGTTTAAGTCCAATTTCAAAGTGAAATTAATTCCAATGACCACCATTGGATTAAATGATAAAAATATATTCTAATTTAACTTTAAAACCAATTCAAAAGATAATATAATCATATAAATGAATTATATTAAAAAGATGTTTGAATTAAAATACATCATTTTTCACTGTTCATTAAAAATTGAACTTTATCTGAAAAATACCAAAAATTTACACAAAGTAAATTTTGATGTCCCGATTATATAGAAGGGTTAAATTTGGTCCAATAGAATGTAAAAGTGTGACCAAAACTATATTTAAATAGGGTTCTCCATCAAAAGGTGATAATTTGACCTTTTACTGAATATCAGAGTATCTATGCCTAAAATTGAATTCTTTTATTATTTTAAGCCTTTATCTTTTATTGGATAAATGTAAAAACATTTAACAAACATATATAATCATATTTTAGTTATTTATATTCATTCCCACCAATACAACGGCTACGTGCTAACTACCATTTAAAATAATATTATTATATTACTAGTGTGCAACGTAAGATTTCAACAAAAAATCGTTGTTGTGTATTGACATAGAAACCCCTTTAAAGTAAAATTAATATTTAATTATAAAATATTAATAATTATGAATATGTATTATTTTTTTTTACATGGGATGTTACATGTAGATACTTTAATTTGTACTAATGGATATTAAGGATCAAAATCCAAATAATCTAACACAATACTACGAATGAATGTCGATACTTAGAAAATTATTGCAGACTAGAAATATGGTGTCAATATAAGAAAGACGGTCATGAAAATGGGTCATAATATTAATTTTTAAAAATATAAAATTATGATATTTAATAAATTAATTTAATAAACGGTGATTATTTACATCATAAAACAATAACATCTCCAGATGGAAAAAAATTAATCATTCTTCGACTATAGAATTATTGACCCGAGTATCCCATGGTCGGTGACTAATTTAATACACATTAGAAAGAAACAAGCGAATTCATCTTTGTAGATAGAATAGTATAGTATTCTAGGTAAAATAGATATATTCATGAATATATATTAAATTTTAATACATAGAAAACAAATCTTTTTTTAGAGCATCATTATTCCAATAATCATATCCCTATATATCAATCAAAAAAATTATAGTATCTTGGGGAAGATAAATAATAATAAAATTATGACCTTTTATTCTTTGTAATGGTATGTATAAAACATATTCTATATAAAATAATGTATAATTACTATATAAATATAAATTAATGAAACATAGAGCATTTAGACAAAAACTTGAGAAAAATATGGCATGTTTATATGATGATAACATAATTCAATTTTGATATTATAATAAACATGATAACATAAACATGGATACTCCAACTGTTAAAATAATACCAAATAATATCATTAATTTAATTTATAATGATGGAATTCATAATGTCAGATATCTAAATCATAATGTCAAGGCATTGTTCGAGGACATCAAAATACCGTTGAGGCCTTTATCAAAGAAACATTTTATAGATGGGTATGTCCTTGACCAAAACCGAATATACTATGACTCATGAGACCTAATGATTCATTAAGAGGATATAGTGGTACATTCTAATAACTTACTATATCTAGTTCATTCCTTATATTAACCTGGTGAATCATAAATCATATAATCATTAATATTTAAATGAGTATGAAAAATGACAATACATTCCCCAATAAAGAATCAAATGAATAAACCATTAAGATAAATGTGAATGTTATCAATACTATATATTCATAGATAATTGTATGTAAAATAATGTAATGCTTTCACTATGTAATAATATGCCCATGAATATATATATATTCTTTGATGAGGAAAATATCATTTTGATATTTAATATCTTCTATTAGAACAAAAAGATCCCAATTTTGTTTTCAAACCCTTTCTTTATAAATAAATTTTAAAGTAATAAAGTATGTTTTAAAACATTTATTTTTCATGAATATATGAAATAATATATATTCTAGGTAAATTAAAATAAATATTCAATTCACTTTTCCCATAAAAGACGAATTATAATTTTGTAGAAATTCACATTAATATTCCTATAAAAATATCAAAAAATAAAATAAAAGAATCATAATAACGTTATTATAAAATTTTCAATCATTAAAAATAATTTTTATATATTTTTATAAAATATATGATTCAATTAAAAAATATTTCTTAATTATAAGAAAAATAATGTCATATATTAATAGAAGCACTACCTCAATCATTTTAATTACCATATATTGTAAAAATGTTATTATATGTGGAATATTATAATGAATACCCATATTTCCGAAAAATAATATTATTTTAAGGTAGAAATATCATATAATTCAGTCACGTTATACATAAACAAAAATAATCATGAATTATAATGAGATTGAGAAGTAAACCATTACAACCTTGTTAACTTATTAATCTAAATCCCCATAAAATAAATGATACAATATGAAACTTTAAATAACATGACTATACATTGATTAATATTATAAAAAATTAAAGTTGTAGTATATAAAAAATGTAAATATTTACTGAATATGGAATATGTATGATGGATGTAAATATGGCACGAGACCCCCTTACCTTACTTGTGATTTAATTTATATGTGTATTTACCACCTTTATAGGAGTTTTAATAATTTTTTTTATTTTTCACCAAAAACAAAATCATATTTATTCTATCATATATGATCCACATACAACATTTTACAACCACATCTTTAATAATATATCAGTATTTATCATGCTTCAGATATTAACTCCATTATTTTCTCATGGGAGTTTCATCATGAATGTTCACGTTCATGTAAATGGGATATATATAGATAAATAATTGATATTATTATAATAATGTTTTAAATATCATATTAACATTTTAGATACATTATAATATCCATTTTTTAATTATGGAAGGGGAAAAAATAATCACATATCTTCAAAAAAATTATACATTGTATGTATTTCCGAATGATGATATAGTTCAAAAAAACAATTCAATGTGTAAGTACATGGGTTATACAATAAAATCTAAAAATAAATAACATATCATATATATCAAAGATATTTATTTATTTTATACTTATTAAATTCCATTAAAATAGTACATTAAAAATGAATCACATCACATTGTATAATGGTAGGGCACCATAACACGATCGACATTATCATATTTGAAATATAATTAAATTTAAAAAGGATTGTGTGATATTAATAATTTATTGGTGTAATAATTACATAAATATCACATCAACGTGGTAAATCCATCTTAAAATCCATCATTGAAATTTGGAAATGGAAATTGAACTATATCAGTTCACAAAGTTATAGTTTTTTATTAAATAAGAATGACGATTTTGTTTCCTATTTGATTCAAGGGTGGATGAATAAATATGATCCTATAGACACAATTAAATCTAAATATATGTTATATAATAGTTTTTTTATATTAAAAGTGTTAATAAATTATTTAATGTCGAAAATGTTTAATAAAAATGATATAACATTCACAAGATATTTAAATTCTCTTAGAGAAGCATATATTGGATTTGTTCTTAAGGCATCTATGGATGGTCTTTTGGGATTACCAAAAACACGATAATATAATGAATAACACTAGAGAGTGATGTTTTAGGTTTTTTTTCTATAAATAGTAATGATGGATTTGATAAGGTGAGGGGATGGAGTTCCCTTTTATACCCATCGAAAGGGAATTCTATTTGAAATTACTTGGACCTTCTTCGAAAGAATACAAGATGATAAATTCATTAAAATTAAATACAACTTCATAATTACCCAATATTCTTACATGGTAAATAAAAGTGGACATATGGGTATAACATAATATTTGAACAAGATTTGAGGTCATTTTTAATATTATATTATTATTTTAATTTAATGCTAAAATATTTTTAACATAATTGTAGTAATTAATTTTTACTACAATAACTATTCATTTTTTTTATTAAAACTAATATTAACTATAACACCCCAAGATTTCATAGTAAGTTATTTTCATTAAAATAATTGAATAGCTTGTGTTACACGCTACAAAGAGTTTGAGCGCACCACGACCTAACAAACTAACCGTTCAAACAATGTTTATGAATATTATTAAGAACATTTTCAATTTTATATACTCTATATAATTTTAACATCCATATTATGTGTTTATTAGACATAATTTAAGAACAAATTCAATTTTTCAGATAAAATAAGTATTTTTCAAACATGAAATTTTACAGCCTTTTAATGGGGAGGCCTTTGTTAAATCAAATATTTGACACTTTTATATAATCCAGTTGTAAAAATAAACATCTTCTTTATAATAGAGACATATAAATTCAGTTAGGATAAATATTTGGTGCTTTTCTAATAACATTCATATTTTGATGAGTTGTGAAAATACTAAATTTTAATTGAAAATAATTTTTTTAATCAAAATAATATAGTGTGTTAGATTATAAATTTCAATGGTTTTGAAGTATAATTATATTATATTTTAATCATTTAATAAAATTTTAGTTATTAGAAGTAATTTTATATTTAAGTTGGTTATAAACACATATCAATCTTTTAATTGTTTTTACTCCAAAAAAACCCCTTTCTCGTTGTGAAAACGATATTTTTTTTTCAAAATCAATTAATAAAACTTCTATATTTTTAATTTTGTAAAATATACATCATTTTTGATTTTGTAATATCAAAATTAGTTTGGGTGAATTTTAGTTATTTTTCTGAAAACACTCAATTTTGGATGATTAGTGAAAAACCCCACGTTATTGTTTAAAACCAACTTTTTATTTAAATAATTATTTATTTTATTTAATTTTATTTTAGGTCAAAATAGATACATAATACCTATATAAGTTAAATGTAATTAATTTGATTTATTTTAAATAAAAATTCTTGTATAAAATTTTATTGAAATTTTTTACGTCTTTTACCTACCTTCTAGGCCCATTTTCAAAGTTATATAAAAATTAATTTTACTACTTCTGTGAATTGAGTTTCAGAAATCCGAGTGTCACTGTTGATATAATTAAGTAAAATGTTGTTCAATAAAACGAAAAATAATTTTTGGTGAAAAGTAACTTTTAAATTTTATTTACCAAGGATAAATGTAAATCGTGTAATAAATGGTAATAATGATATTATAATTACCCAAACACATTTCCTAATTATATTGGATAAGTGTTTCTAGACCAAAATCAACCTCATTAATAAAATATGGTCTAATTTTATAAGCATGGATTAGATTAGGACATTTATTATTATTTTATTTAATGAATAGTTAAAAGAGTTAAATTCAAATTTTTATAACTATAACATTCTTAATATAGGGTTATACATAAGATAAAATAGACAATAAATATTCATTATAACGATAAAATTATTTCCTATATATTGGTTTTTTATTTTTAATTTTTATTCATTAAATAATTAAATTTATTTATGACAAAATGATGAAGAAGTAATTGACATATTAATGAAACTTTAAAATAATTAATATTATAAATATCCATGTAAATGTAAATTGAGACTGCTGAAGCCTTAAACTAATTTTCTAGGTTAATATTACATGATATGGTTGATTAAATAAATTTATTTATAAGTGAAAAAGTTTATATGACTTTCACAAAACCAAATACTAAATAGTGTCAATATTGACATAAATGAGTTTTTAAAAAAATACTATATTATTAATTGATATATTATTCCTAAAAATTTATGGTTCATCCAAATAATTTAGATAAATATAGATATATAAATAATGAACCACTTTGGGTTTTCTTTGTCTTTTATCATATTTTTAATAACCATTTATTATAATAATATAAGAATACGTTGTAAAAATTAAAATATTTAACTAAGAGTTAAATCTGAAAGACATTGTTAATATGGTGACCTAAACATGTATAAAACCTATTGGTTGAGATTATTTTTACCCATCATCACCTTAGACTCTAAATAATTTCTTTTGGAGATTTTATAAACTGAATATGATTGTATAATGATATAATATTTAAAGCTTTTTCTAAAGTTACCCTCACCTCTCTTATAAAAGGGTATTTCCCATTTTATTAATTTCACACCTCCAAAGCCATTTGGCTTAGCCATACTCTACTCCAATATCCTACCAACTACCATAAATTTAAACTATTTACATTATGTTGGTTAGAAAGACAAACTAAAGAGCCCTTTTGATCGAATCGAAAGGAAGCACCTGAAGAAGGCGTAATAATATCATTACATATTTCAAAGTTCTTTTATTCTTCCACTTATCTTTTATTTTTGCTTACATAAAAAAATGATAAATCTGGTACCTTCTACATAATTTGATGTTATTATAAATTTGGTATAATCATATTCATTATTTTATCCATCCTATGAATGAAAAAATCCCCATACATGTGTAAGTACGACTAACCGTCTCTTTGTCGTGAGGTAGTTAGTTATTCAACACTTCAATATTTGGATCAGCATAATCATGAGTATAACATATTTAAATAATAAATATAACATGTTAATGATTCTATATATATATATAATATACCATCCAATTACATATGATTTCACTACAAATGTGATCATATTGTCTCTCGTGCGTACGTATAGATTACCGTCACCATGATGCGATGAGATTTCATTCCCCTTAGTAACCATTCAAGAATAAATTTCATATGATTATTAAAAAAATTTATATGAACTTAATATCATTCTGTATATGAATAAAATATATCCTCTCCAAAAAAACACGACTTACGTACCAAAAAATATAAAAGAAAAATAATTAGTTAACACCCAAAATATTGATACAACTGAAATATCATTAAAAATTAAATATTATAAGATCATATATGATATAACATTTATGTATGTGGTTCTTGAATAATTTAATAACAATTATTTTACCATTATACAAGATTTTAACCTATCATCTACTAATGAAACGTAAAAGGTAAGGTCTTGTCATCTCACTTCTTATTCCAGTGAGATTAATGCTATATAGCCACTATTTCCTTTTGTGTGGTGTATGTACTACCCATGATTTTATTACGTGTGTAACATACTTTAATATATGGGTATCTACATGTTCATTGAATGATCCTTCTTTCACGGGGTGTATGTTTCATAAGTTACCAAATTGGTAAGGGAATTTCTAAATTAGATTTCCACCCATTAGGGTTTTATGTAAACATCATTGATTATTTTAATCCAGTATTATATGTGAAATCACCATTTATTTATTAATTTAGTAATTTCAAATCCCCTTTTATTGTATATACTTTTGATACACATAATCACTCTTATGATAAATTCTCAAGTCATCGATATGAACGTGATAAGAGTATTCTTAACTCAATTTCTATTCATTTAGTTAAATATCCAAGTCATTGGTGTAGTTATTACAAAAATATGTATGAAATTCCTATGGTTAATTTACACTAAATATCCAATCATAATGATTGTATTTATATTTTTCACACATAATTGTGTCATTGATTTATCCTAACAGAAGAATACTATCTATATAAGGAATTTGCATCCCAATTTACATTCTATTGAGACTACATTGTTGTTATACACCAATTCCCATTTATAGGGTGTATATATAGTACATTGACATAGTATATAATGAATCCATTTATTCTCATGATATTATAATGTTTTTATTACCTCAATTGTTTGTATTTAAGAATCTTTCATTTGGTTCGGAACTCTATAACTAAAATATCATTTTAGATGTTTTAAAGATTTATACTTCTAAATCTTCCTCATTCGTGTACATGTTGTAATAATGATTTATGGATATATTTATATGGACAAGAATGTTTTGAAAATAAAATTACAGTAAGAAATTTCAAAGTGGAATGGGAAAATGTTATTGAAAAATTACTTTTAAACAACTTCTTCGATAAAAACTGTGCCTTTTAGATGTTTTCAAGAAAAAGGGGATATTTTTCTCAAATGGTATTATTGATTATTTTCATCTATGTCAATATCCATAATTGTATATTATTATCTATTGAGGTTGATTTTTTAAAATTTAATTTTACATATTGTATTGAATGTGTTATTTTTGACTATGGATGTGCTATTTTTATACCATTCATGGTTTATGGTTAAAGTGTTAAAATTCATTATTCTTGTTTTAATACAAAATTTTATGTTATGTTTCATCATTTTTATATAATGAATTCATTGGACATAGTAACTGATAGGTGGAACCCGCTATAGCACCTCGATGCATTGGTAGGTCTCATGAGACAAACTAGTGTCTTGGCACAAGGCCTTAACAAAATCTTATTTGTAGTCTTGGCACGAGGCCTTGACTATGTGGTTATGATATCTGGAATTACACAATAAATCAATATTAAATTAGATATTGATATTATATGTGATTATTTGACTTGTATAATATCTCTATGAATTAGAAAATAGCTTTATTTTAATTATCACATCCATATAATGCTGATGTTTTAGATTAAAATGCTTGGGTTTTAGTTTTATAATTGCCTTAAATGTTTATGTTTTCTTAAAAAAAATTTATATATTTTTATCATTACTGAGAATTTTAGAACACCCATTTCTTATGTTTTATTTTTCCGATGATGTGAATAAGTATATTATGATTGACCTACATGGATAGAATATGGGAGATGAGTGTGTTAAAAGTGGACAAAATGTGTTTTTTTAATTTCATGATCTAATGTAAATAGTTATGTTTGTCTATGGTACGTCCAATGATACTAAACAAAATGGTATTTCGAGACTTTATCTCTTTTTATAATTCTAATCTTATGTAATAAGGTACTGACTCTGGGTAAAAAGGTTCAGGGCATTTTACAATCATATAAGATAAAATAAAATTTTCAGATTCTAAATATGGGATTTATTTTCCCAATTAATTAAATTAAAATGAAAGAATTCAATTTACAATTATATCCTTATATATGATAAAAAATATATTTTTCCAAGGGAAAGTTGTCAAAAGACTACAATGTTTTTATATCAAATTTAATTTTTAAAATTTATCTTGAGACCAAAATTTTATTAATAGATATACAATCCAACTAATGTAACATTAAAACCAATTTATTATAAATATTAACATTTCAAAAAATCTAATCGATTTTTTTTTTCAATTTATATTTTGGATTCATCAATATTCATTAAAAATTTTATATTTTAATAAAAATGAAAAAACCTCACAATAATATAATTTTTATTTAATGAATTATAAAATTATGTTTATTTTTTAAAATAAATATTCAAAATGATGTAAAAACTAATTATAAAATATACATAAAATTCAACAAAAATCCATCATCCAAAAAATATTTTGTTCAATAACATTACATTCACTTTTAAATGAATCTTCAATTATTTAGAATAAATATATAACCATTGAATTATTTCCCTACATTTATAAATGGTAAATGAGTTATTGTTTACTTATTAATATTAATAACAACTAATTTAGTGTCTTTGTTATAATTTTAATGTTTAAATAATAATACTTTAAGGTATCATCAAGATTTTTCCAAACAGGGTGTTTCACGAATTTAATTTAATGAAAGAGTTTGATTTTATTTAAAATAAATATATCATAATTCATCATGTTGTTATATATCCTTCTATGCATGTTGTTTCATTTCATAAATAGTTTATGTTCACAAATTAAATATATGGCTGTTACATTTTACACCATTTTGAAATTACATATTTTCAATTTAATATTGATCTCATTAATTAAAAGTTTTCTGTTTGAAAATGACTTTATGGAAATACCACATTGTGAGAAAGGTAGATACTAAATAAAATTTACATGAATGAAATATTGATACTAAGACCGTATGAAATATAATATAAATAGTTTTTTATGATAGATATCATTTAAGAAATAAAATGATATGAACGTAGAAGAAAAGAATAAATAATTATAAAATTTTATTGTGGTAATTGGTCACAATAGAGTGTGTGATCAATAAAATTTTAATGACCATAAAATCGTCAATATTTTATGTTTTAAAGGACAATTGGATCAACATAATGGAATGTATTAGGAAATAATCTCTTTAAACACTATTTTAATATAAATGATAAATTTCTATGCATTATAACAATATAGGGAAATATAATTACTTAATATAATGATATTTTATTATCACACATTCATCATTTGGTATAGTTTGATCAATTTAAATTTAATCACTTATTCAAGGAAATTAATATGAAAAAATCGACTTTTTATCCCTGAATACCTACAATTAAATTTTAATGGATCATAATATCCTTAATATAATAGTATGTTATCCTTCGATCTATAGTTATTTTATAATAATATGACAAGAAGAGGTTATCAACAATGAATAAATCATCATATAGCAATTTAATAAAATAACCTAAAAACTATTTTACAAAATTAGTGTAATCCCTTTCATAAAGGGTTTACCTTATGGCCCTACGAAACTATTTGAATCCAAAAAATTATGAATAAGGCCTATATATATAAAAAATAAAGTATTCATTAATCCTTAAAAAATATAACATGGAATTAATAATCAAATTCAAATTATCTGATTTTATTTTGTTATGTATTCTCTTAAAAAATGAAAAAAAATATGAAATATTGTTAAAAATTATTAGAATATGAATTTATATATATTACTTAAAATAAATCATAAATTATAATATTTATTCATTAAATCCAGAAAAAATTGAAAACCTCACCAATGATGGCTTGAAACGAATTATTTTATCATCATTATCCAATTTGAATTAATTTTGTGTTGTCTATAGTTAAATATTCATGTCAATAATATTTTTATCCCAACATAATTATCTCAAAATCAGTATAACATCAACTGTTATCATTCCCAAAAACATGTGTTTTTAATAAAGCTAAAAATTTACTGAATCATATTTCTTATAAAATATTACCATTTAAAATAATCTTTCAATTCGTTATTGAAAATATAATATAGTAAAATAATTATACATTTCATGTTCGGTATAACCATCATATCATTGATAATATACTAAAATTAAATAATTCTTGATCCAAAATACATTGACAATAATGATTATACGTTGTCTCTCACAATATAATAATCATCACCATAATCCAGTATTAACATTTGAGGTATATTCATTTTCATCATTAGGAATAAATTTACATAGTTCCCCACCAACATATAGTTGAATCTTTTATCTATAAAAATTATTTTTTACCTTGTTATCATCAAAATTATTTCCTTTCTATCTACATATGTAGAAAAAATATTTATAAATATAATAATGCAGAAGGGTGTTTCCTTACACAATTATCACATGGGGTAAAATGATCCTTCCCCATTTCTCTTTGTCCAAATATTTATTTTTCATCAATTTATTGTAAAAAATCCCATTTATCCCATAATTTATATATAATTTTTATCTATATTCATATCATATGATACTATGTTCTCATAGAATGTTATTGTTTGGGTGACTATTTCCCATAGAAATATTTCATAATTCCTAACAAGAAAATTATTTATGATAAACATTGTATTACATAAATTGATATAGTTTCAATTTCTTCTTGTATTATAGAATTTTAAAATATTTAATACACTAGATTTTATCTCAATATTTTGAAAAAATGAGTAATCCAAAAACAAGTGACATAATTAAAACAAATTCAACAGTTTTATGCATAACTAATCTCAATATCATAAACATGGGTTATTTGGGAATATAATTATTAAAAAATATATCATAATGGTTTGAATAGAATAAGTGAATTATCTTAGGAATAATCCCTAGAGTTTCATGTAGTGTTGATAATAAGGATTATTTTCATGCACCTGGTGATAGTCAGGTGAAACCCATTATTCCTCTTTTGGAGTTGTTACCCCTTGGTTTTTATTTTAGAGAACCACATCCACATGTATTATCAAGAATGTGATGTATTGATAAGAAAAAACCACACAATATCTTCGTTAAAAAACATATGATGTTTTTCTATATTTATCTTAAAATACTTTCATAGAGTTATATTGTTTAATATATGTTTTTAAAATCTAATTCTTATGGTTTCTAGTAATATTTCTCGAATAGTAACTATAGTGCTGCAAACCAGGTATCCAAAAGTCATGGTCTACGGAGGTAAACTGAAAATGATATAAGAAATCACATCCAAAATGACTGATTAGTTTTATAATATTTTTATACTAGATAGATATATTAAATCCTATTAAATTTCAAAAAATAAAATAAAAAATCATTATCCATGATAACACCATTATCCCCCCCAATATATCCAAATATATTAATAAAAAATACAATTTATACTGGGTAAAATAAAACATAATAAATAGACCCCTTAGATTATATGTTAGGGAAATATTACACTATACTATATAATTAAATGAGTCATATTTAATATGTTGAGGTAAATAATTGAAACACATTCCATTTAAATAATAACATGAGGATAATATGATATTAATACATGAGCACAATATAATACAATACAAATAATCACATGATCATGAAAACATAAAAAAAAAATATTCTAAATAATTTAATAACCACATGGAAAATCCGTAACTAAATTAATAATGATGGAATTCATAGTTTTGGTCAACAAAAATATATTATCGAGGCCCTATTTATTTAAATTTTATATCAACGATGGATTCCTATATAAAATTTATATAAATAGAAAAATCTATATACAATAACCAATTTATTTTACCTCATGGTAGTTATGGATGCATTGAGGGGATATAGTAGCCCCTACTCATCATTTAATCAGTCCAATGATGTACCCATGAAATGGGGTAAAACATGATGAACATAAACATTAATATTTAAAATAGAATAGGAAATATAAATAATTTTACCAATCTGTAAAAATAATCATAATCCATATATGTAATATTTAATGGTATGAATACAATATATCCCTATAATAGTATATGTAAAAAAATTGGATCTTATCCTAAATGAACTAAAATACCATAAAACTACCTTTAAAAAAATTCTTGCGAAAATTACCATTTTCATTTTGAAAATAATCATTTAAAACTATGAAATATCAAATAATTTGGAATACTGTTTTCAATGAATATTAACATTTTATAATATAAGTAATGTTTTAAAACATGTAGTGGTTGTGATGGTTCGAAATTAAACACATTTTTACTATATTAAAAGAAATATTATTTTGATTTATTAATTAATATCCTCTGAAGAATTATTTTGAAATGAACATGAACATTTAATTGAATTTTTCTTAAAAAAGTAAAAATGTTGGAAAATATATTAAATAAATACTTTTTAAAAGTGTAATAATTTTTTGAAAACATTTTTGAAAAAATTTTTATTAGTGATAATGGTTTTTGACCAAAGGGAAAAATAAAGTCTAATTTTCTTAAAAACATTTTCTCAAACATCATCAGTACCAATGTGTTTAAAAATGGCAATATTTGTTGAAATGGTTCATAATTATCTATATTTTATGATATTATATTTATTTTAATATAAAAAATAAATATTTCTACAAAGGTAGAATTAAACATAAATTATCATAAATAATGATCATGTTGTGAAATAAACCCTTACCACTTTGGTATCTTATGAACTATAATCTCCATAAAATTAATTAAATAAAATTAAACCAAAAAAACTATTATGTTAAATATATTAATGATATATTATATCATAAGGTAATTATATACACCCCTAAATAAATATAAGGGGAAAATAAGAATATATCTTCCGAAGTAAATGTGATATGATAAACCCTTACTGCATGTCTGATTTGCTTCGTACATATTCATACCTCATATGTAACAGTTTTTTAAAAGTTATTAATTTATTAAAAACCGATTATATATATATATATATATATATATAATATCATATATGATCCACTAATTACATTTTAACAATATTATGATAGTTATTTTTCTTAATTTTCACTATTCTGGATGTTAATTACACTGTTTTCCCATTCATGTTGTTCGTGAATGTTATGGTTCATAGAAATTATATATATATATATATTTCATATGAATTACTTTAAAATACTATAAATATATTTTTTACAAATTATATATATTTTATAACTATTTATTAATTTTTCACATTGTAAATGAATCGCATCGCTTTGTGTTGAAGGTAGGTCGTACGCATAGACAAGTAGAGATATCATTCATTTAACAGGAGAAAGTGAAATGAAAAAACTAATATATTAGTTTTATAAAATAAATATAATCTCATAACTATCACATATATTAATTAACTATTTAAATTTTACATTCCATGTGAAGTAGTAGTGAAAAACAAATCACCTCTCTTCACCGGTTGGTAGTCCACCGTACCCATGAGAAAACTTATCATATTTAAAAAGTAATTGATGGTGAAAATATATAACTGATATTGGAATTAAATATGTATAATAATATCATCAAAATTGTACATTTTTAGATAAATAAATAATTATATTTATCCTTGAGTGGTTGTGATTGAAAACAAACTACATTAGATTACGTGGATGTAGTCTACCGTACAAATGATCGATGATATAGAATCACATTTAATGAAAGTGTATACCAATAAATTTTATACCACAAACATAATACCATATAGGTATATGGTATTAAATTATTATTTTTTAACTTATTTTCTAATTTTTAATTTATGATTTAAAATGGGGAAATAAAATGAATTTTCATTTTTATGATAATTACCATTTCTAAGTGAAACCTTCATCTGTTTTTATTGTAATGACCCATGTGATGGTATTATGGGAGGATATAATTAATATAACATGTCCATGAATTTTTATTATAAATTATTCTTGTGAATTTTCCTTCAAATATTATTTGGCAGTGCGTTTATGTGGGCAGAGGGAGTTCCCTCTTATATGTAGGGAAAGAGAATCCCCTTTCGAAATTAAATATATATTTTCATAAAAATACAAAAATAATCAAATAATTCACATGAATAAATATTTTTAATGACCATAGAATTGATATTGGGAATTATAATTTAGTATTACAGATGAAAAATGTCTGTTTTAAATGTTAATAAGTAATAATAACCCCACTTGTCATTCATTAACCCTATTATAAAACAATTTTTATACAAACAATGGTAATTATTTTTTTTCTATTATCCAAATTCTATTTAATAACTATATAAGTTTAAAATTTCATATAATATAAAATATTCTAATTCAAAATATTTAATTCATTTTTACAAGTTAAATACCCAAATTTTTTAGAATTGAATTAAATTTTATATTAGTGAAAATGATGAAGATGTAGTTTTTCAAAGATAAGGTGTTAAATGTTTAATAAAAATTTATACAAAAATGTAATATGAAACTTATTCTAATGGAAAATACAGTATTAATAAATTTATAATTGAATAAAATTAAATTTAAACAAATTAGAGAATATTTTAAATTTTTTAATAATAAAAATAAAATTGAAATTTTCAATTAATATTATCAATTATTGAATATAGAGTAAAAAATTAAAATTCTTATCAAAATTAATAAAATTAACTCTATGATAATATTTATCTGATTATTTCCAAAAATAAATTTAATTTTTAAGATTAATATTCTATATTTGTAAAAAAATTAAATTATGTTCACAATGCACAACTAATTATCCTTTTGCAAATATCATCTATCAGAAAAACATTTCATTCTCTTTAAAATCATTAATAAATAAATTTAAATCAATAGATAACCACTAAATTTATATTTTACAAGGTCAAGAAATGAATTTTTGTTATTTTTTTATTATTCTTCACAATCTTTAATTTCACATCTTGGTAATAGTGGAAATAGATAAAATAAAATATTATAAAAGAGTTTCATGTTTCCAATATTATAACTGCATTTTTATTAATAGTTTAAAACCATATGTTGTAAGAATATTAATAAATAAAATATATTCATTTTATTTAAAAATAAATATATAATAAAATAGTAGGTTATTATATTCTATTAAAATATTAATTTTTCTTATCATAATAACTACTAATTATGATGTTTTTATTTTAGAATCTCTTGGGTTGTATCCAGACCCACTAAAAATTTTATTAGATTCAAATTATTTTTTTCATAAATATGAATGATAAGGATGGTGATGTGGCTATAAATAAAGATATTTTTTATAAATAAAATTAATTAGTTTTAATTGATGAAATTGTTCCCCAATATCATATAGAAACCCATGTATTTATGATATTTCCTTTTAAATAAATAAATCCAATCTCTTCAATAATTTATATTTCGTAGAACAAAGTGCTTCAACAAACACAAAATCATTATTATATAAGTGTGACAATTATAAAATATCTATTAAATTGGTGGGAACAAATATATAGGGCCACAATATAAATTTTAAAAAAATTCAACTCATTGTTAATATATTAATTTATTATTATTAAACAAACCAATAATTATTATAAAATTCGGTTTGTTCTTCAAATACATATTTTTTTTCAAAAGCTCATATCTATTGACTCGTATGAGTAAATAAATATTATTGATTTAATTTTTTTTACAATTTATTTTATTTAATTAAAAAAATTTTGTATTCAGAATGTCAATATTATATTCGGATTATTTTTTTATAATTTTCTAAAAATAATAATTTTCTTTGAATAATGAAAATATATATTTCGAAAGATGTCATTTTGGTCAATAAATTTATAAATATGCAATACTAATTTTTTTTAAAAATTTTGATTTGAAGTAACACATGATTTTGTTAGTTATATTTAATCGAAATGAAATAGTTTCAATGGAAATTATATTTTATTTTAGAAAAAGTTTATTTTTGGGTCTAAACATGGGATTTTTCATTAAAATGTTTTAATGTACATATTTTTTTTCTAATTTTTAAATAATTAAAATAATTCCAAATGATTAATTTATTTAAATTATATGTATAAATTATATTTTATTAAATATTAACTCATTTTCATAAAATTATAATTATTAGAAATACATGTAATATGAATTCATCTTATCTGATTTCACTGTTTCATATGTGTGTTTTATTTTAAATAGAAAATTTCCTATTATGTGAACTGAATTTTTTAATATTTATCCCATATTATCAATATTAAGGTAAATTTTTTTTATTTATATAAATTTCCTTTTTTACATATAAAAAATCCACCATTGTAAAAAAATAAATATAGTTTAGTTAAAATGATGAAATATGTTAATTTTATAAGGTAAAGTATTAAAATACATAAAAAATAAAAATTTTAATTGGTGGATTATGTCTTCATAAATCATTAAAATATATTTGATGAATAATTATCATTTTAATTTTTTGGAATTAATTCCTCTAACCCTTATATTTATATAAATAGAAAATAATCATTATTTAATCAATTAGACACCCCCGCCAAGTATAAATACGACTCCTCACCACTACCTTTATCCTCACAAGATATGAATATATTAAAATACTTGAAAACCAACATCCTTTCCAACATACCTAGGTAAAATTGATTCTTGTATAATAAAATACATATTCAATAGAATTTATGGGTTCCTTAAAGGAGTTGTTATTCATCAAGTAATTTTCACTAACCAATTATCAAAATTTCATTTATCTTCTTTCCTACTTTTCATCTACTTAATCCATAATATAATAATAGATATATTATCATTTATAATAATTAATTTAATGTTTTTAATTGAATTTTATATATCCATTACATTTATTATTTTCTCTTATTAAAAGAATCAAAACCATTCTTTAAATTATTATTTCCAATCATCTCCATTTATAATGATATTTTTTTCATTAACACATTCTAGGACTTCCATAAAGGATTTATTCTTATCAAATATAATATTAATATTTATGCTATATTTTTTTCATCCTGTTGAACAACTATATAGAAATAATATTGAATAAAGTTATACTATTTCATAATAGTTGAAAAAACAACAAAGTTAAACTAAATATTTATCATTTACTTTTTGTCAATTAAATCATCCACATGTAAGAAATTTTTTTATGGAACAATTTTAATATAAGGATGATCATTTATACCACTTAATTTCAATTTTGAGCTTTAATTTATATTTTACATTAATATCCACCGTAATATAGAAATAACTATATCATGTAACCCATGAAACATATGCACCAAAAAGAATAAAAATAAAAAAAATTATTTAATGAAAATGATGTAAAATATTTTAAAGATATTATATAATTTATTAAAAATATATATATGGTAAATAATTTAATTAATAACATTGTTTAATCCTTTATATAAGTGTTCTATTTATGAAAATCTAAAGTTAATAGTGAGGTAATGGTCTCTCTTCTCACTTTTTCTTCAATGAGATATGTGATTTATTCGCCACTTTTTTATTATATGGCTTGTATATACTTAACATTGATATATAATATCATTATTATCATCATATTATTTTTTATTAAATATTTAATTTCATAATTATTACATTTATGGTGTATACAATTTGAATGGTTATTATGTTGTAAGGTAATTCATAACAGAATTTCAATCCATTGGGTAAACCTTCTACTTCCATGATTTTGGCATGCTATGATTTGGTATGGATTTTATTTTTATTGTGTTACGTTGTATTCCACCTTGTTTGATGTGTATTTATATTTAGTAAACATAATATATGAATTTAAATTCCCAGATAAATGATGTGATATTTATAATGGATTTTATTCTATAAATATTTTTTAAAATTTTTCAAAAAAACTCAATTTTTTCTATTTTCGTATTTTCTAAAATTGACACCAAAAATGATTTTTCTATTCAATTATAAATTTTTATTTTCATATTTAAACTTTTTTTTAATAAAATTATTGGATTATTTTTGTTTATGTAGTGTTATTTTTAAATTTTATATCAAAAATATTGAAGGATTTTTTAACATATACCACATGAGAATATTGACATTACATCGGGATGACTTAATTATTTGAGGCATCCTTAATAAGATTTTATGATTATTTTAATAGAAACATTTCGTTATAATTTAATGAAATATTAAAATATTTACATTCAATCATTAAATTATATTTTCCTCAAGAATTATTTAATTAAATATTTTAAAAGAATCATTTGTCCATAGTAGCTAACATTTTATAATGTAAAAAATGGTTTTCTTGATTTATGGTTCAAGGTAAATATTCTGAATTTTATGATTTCTTTTTGTTTATGATGACATGATGATTATGAATATAATTTACTTTCCATGAGTTATGTTTTGATGAAATATTTATGAAATTAATTTATATTCATCAGTTCAGATATGAGGAATAACAATTCTTCTTTTATAACACATATGTTTGGTTTTAATTTTCTTATGGGTGGGGCCTATATATTTATCCCATGCATTGGGTAATTATGGTTAACTCATGTAGTATATAGGTTATGTTGGAACATGATTACATGTTAATAATTCTATTCATAGACCTAGATTTCATGTATGTAAGTTTATTCATGGTAATATCTAAACCATTTTCTTGAGAATAAATTATTTGGGATTTATAGTGGGGTTCATTTTCGTGAAAATTGGTAATTTTTGAATGAAGAGGATGTCTGCACAATTAGCACATGGTTTGGCAAAACCTATGCCTAGCCTAAAAAACTATATGATACAACACATAAGGGATTCATTTGGTTGGCGCATAGTTTTTTAAATTATTCTACCAATTATTAGAAACCATGAACTTCCCTAGAATAAGGGCACGATTATGGTACACATTTAAGGGAAACAATGTCCCCTATGTAGCAAACCATGTCTGGGATTTTAATAGCCCAAAAATTAGATAAAAATTTCTTAATTCCACATTTATCCATTACACATCTTTAAATCTACCCCAAATTACTTTTGGAGATTTTTATCCTCTTATATATATCACAATCCATTTTGACCTCCATTATTTGTGATTTGATTCCCAATTCGATTATCTACACCAAACTTTATAAAAAATATCATCCAGTGTAATTTCCTTTATCCTACTAGTTATTTTCCAATACTTTTCACAATTTGTATTCCAAGTATTTTATCTAGATCAATAATTAATGTATCTGAATATATGTTTTTGAGTTCCTGATTCATATGATTGTGATTTATGGTTTAAGATCCATATCACATTCTATGTCTTTATTCCATTAAAATTTGGTATTTTTATTGGGTGAATGATCATCAAAAAATTTCAATAAGTGATATATTATTTAAATACCATAGATACAATTTAATTAAAATATTTGTAATTTTATAATTTATAGAGTTTGGTTTTTATATTGGATTTCTTAATATATTTCGTTAATTTGGTAAATTAATTAATTTTTAATTTAAATATCATAACAATGAATTGTGATATTGAATAATTAATTGCCAAATTATTTAATTAATAATTATATTTGGATATATGATTTAGTAACTAATTGAAATAATTATTTAATTACTATATCCTAATATATGAGTAATTTTTTTGTTTATATAGTTATTTTATATTGATATTTTGATGCATGAGTAATTAATTATTGGATGATTATTTTTTGTTATATGAATAATTATTTTTTGAATATATTTTATTTATGTTGATATCGTGATATATGAATAATTAAATGTCAAATTAATTATTTTATTTTTATATTGTGATATTTGGATAAATATTTATTGAATTAATTATTGGATATTGATTTTTATAATTGATTATTTAGTTGTTGAATTAATTAAATGAAATAATTATATTAATTAATTTTTTAATTTATTAATTGAATTATTTGCATATAAATGTGATTAATTTGATTAATTAATTAGTTAATTAATTAATTTTAAAATCATGTGTGGGACAATAGAAGCCACATCAAATTCCCATAACGTGAATTGAAATGATAAATGTTGATAGTGACATTCTTATGTTATAATAACATGTGTGATATGGTTTTCTATATCGAATACCTATATTGTAAATTGCAAATAGTGAGTAGTAATAGTGGAAATCGCATATGATAATTGTGTGTTGGATAAGGTATATTTTATCACAAGCCCATAGATTGGATTCAAATGCTGAATTATAATTATGGAATTTTATGTGATTTTTTATAATGAATGGTTACATGGTAATTTCTATATATCTTATCTTGTGGGGAAAGTCCAGACTCTGAAATGGGAAGTAGAAAGTATTGAGAGTTTATGTATCCATATGAACATAGGTATTATGTGGTCATATAAAGTGTAATTTAATATGTTTTAACAATTTTAATTATTTCTTTTATTTGTTATTTATAAAATTGCATACACTTGTTATTGACTAAATATTTTTTTAGACATCGTTGGTTGTAGAATGATGAGTAGTAATGTAACCCGAATTTGTCCACCAAATTGCTACCCAAATACACAACAAGTTTACTTGAATGTATAATAGAAATTTCTTGGTGTTAGATGGATTACTTTGGGATAGACATTTGATGTGGGAATCAGACATGGTTTAGGACCCTCTTGGGTGTTCTTTGTTTTTTTACATTTGGGTTTCATTATGACACATGGAGAATACTGTAGTATCGAATTATACTTTCATTTTTGTCATTGTGTTTCTAGATTTGGTCATCTTTTGATATTGGTATTATCATCGTTATGATTATATTTCATTTACATAAATATTTATGTGGTAGTGTTGTTACATTGATAAAGTGTGTATGGCCTCCTTATGTATGATAACATGACCCCAAAGCTAGTCTACAACCTATGGCATATGAGAACGATTAACCAAGGACACAAAGAGAATTATCTCAGGGAACCAGTGTGAAGCACCTGATTAGGACATTACAATGTAATAACAAAGGATATTTTCTTTCCGTTTTGTTACTATTTTTTAAAGGTATACATGATAATATGATGAGTCATGCCTTGTTCATGAGCTGTTTTATATGAATTGTAATCCCATGTATGGGGGGAACCCCAATTACCTAGGGTGTGATTTTTGTTATTGGTGTCTGGTGTTACAGTTGGATTTTATTTCAACAGTATTGAAGAACTTATTATGTTATGTGACTATTAATTTTTTAATTTTATAATATTTAACTCATTTCTCAGTATAGAATGACTATTCAGTAAGCATATATCATTACAAAAAATCATGGTTATTTTGTGACATGCATCATTTTTGGAAAACACAGCAAAAAGAATTTTGGGTATGTTGATTAAATAGAAATTTTTTTCATATCTTTTGAAATTGAACTGAAAAGGGTACATTATATGAAATTGAAAGTGTTAACATGATAAAAAATTTCAATAAGTGGGTTTTTAAATGAGAAACATAAATATTGAAATAACACTGCACTCTTTAATTAAATACTAGATGTAGGATGGTTAATTTCAGTGATTGAGCCTTAGTTTCGACCTCGTGGAAATGTTTTTGGAAAATGAGTTATTGTTATTTGTCACGACCTTATCTTTTGTAAACTTGATAAATTAGTGTTTTCTTTCTTGATTTGTGTTTTTGGAAACATAGAGATTCCCTCTAATATAATTCATTTTGAGGGGAGGAAATGTGCATATGGATAGTGATGATCTACCAATTGTGAAACTCTAGGAATCAGTAGTGTTGGGTGAGGAAGCCAGAGTGATGTTTTTGGAGAACATTTATCTCTTTTTGCAATTCAATGCAAAGAGACCTTATCCACAATGTGAACATGATGTCTAAAATTACATGTGGGTTCTAGTTATAGCACCTTCTGAAAATTACTAGAGAATGTGGACATAAGAGAGATGAGTTTTTGATTAAGTGTATATAGAGAAAACATTCCATTTTTGAGACTCATGCTGAGAATAGGGTCATGATTAATGATTACTGGAAATAAGGATCATCAAACTTTGGTGGGACATTCTAGCTTGGAGTGAATATGACTGGGAATGTAATGGATAGTCTTCTTTTATATATTTCTTGATAAATTCTTTCTAGAGGCACTATGTCAAGAGAGTGATACTGAGTTCATTAGGATGAATCAATAGAGTATTTCTGTGATAGAATTTTTGGGTTGCTTTAAGGATTTTCAATGATTTTATCCATCAGTGGAAGTGGATGAGACATCTAAGAATATAATTTTTCATGATATAATTTACTGTGACATTAATTCTCAAGTTAACATATTTTAGTAATATAAGTTTGATATTGTGATGTGGATGGCTCTCGTATAATAGGGAAAACAAATATAGGCTTATAGTGCAAGATAGGTAGTTCCAACTGGATGGTCATGAGGTATGATTTCTGAGAACTAGAGGCATCCTTGTGAAAAACATTTCCAATGTATTTAGAAGAAGATTTCCTAGTATGAATGATTACTTTCAAAGGATCTTAATTGATGATTGATAACTATGAAAATTTCATATATAGTACCCAAGACCACTAGTACATTGTCGATCTTGAAACTATATGTGACATCTACATATTTTTCCAAGGATCCCATAATAGTTTGGTAGTGATGGGGAAGGTAGACAGAACCAAAGTTAGGGAAAGGTATATTCTACAATATCTCTTTAAGGAAGTTGTATTTCTACTAGTTTTGGTGGTATATACAGTGGATTCAGTTCTTCTTGGAAAGAAAAAATTAATGAATATGGTGGTTCATCTCAGTGGAGTGAGACTATATCATTTGGAAGAGGGGATGATAGTTACAAGTAGTTCATCCTATAATTTCGGATAGCGAGGTTCCAACATCAATTATGAGATGTAATATTCTTTTAGAATCTATGTCTAGCTAGTACATTATTTGATTCATATGCCTCCCATAAATTTATTTTGGAAAAATTTTTTTAATGGTTTGAGATTGGTTGTAGTGTTCATGTGTGAGGTATTGATGATAGATCTGCTTATGAGAATATTGTATAGATGCATCAGCTTTTGAAATGGATATTCGATTGAGGTTGGGGAGTATCATATTTTTATGGGATCATTACATTATTGAAATTTCCATCTTCGTCCAAGTTATGGGTATGGAATGGCTTGCGGAATATTGATCCCACATATACTATTACAAGGTGAGATTAAATTTTACTTCTTCTAAGGGAGAAAATAATATTATCCATGGATAGTGGGATATCATAGAAGGTCTTGGAGGTCCACTTCAACAACAACTATGGGAGATTACATCCTAGGTTTCTAGTTTCATTTAGGATGGAAGAGGTGTAAAGATAGAATTATTTTTGTCAATAATGTACATGTTCAACAATTTTATTCCCAAATATATCTAATGGTTTACATCTAATAGAGTTGTGGAATTTCCTACTATGATCATGTCTAGGCATAAAATAATTTCTAATCCACCATAAAAAATAGAAACAATAGAACCATAAAAGCTCAAGACATCGTATGAGGTGTTTGAGGATATGTGGTTGATCTTATCAAGCATGTCACCTTAGTGTCCTCTATTATTGTTTTCTATTAATTATGATAGGAAACTATGAATGTGTGTTGATTATTGGATTTTAATCCAAATGTAATTGATTAATCAAAATCCTCTTCTGCATATTGATGAACTTTTTGACTTGTTGGGAGTATCTACTATCTTTTCCATGATTTACATGATATTAATGTATCATAAATTGATATTTGATCTTTCTGATATACTAAGGGAGGTATTTTAATGAAATTGTGGCATATATTATTTTATCATAATTCCTTTTGTGTTATCGAATGAATAAAAAAATTTAATGTCCTTTATGAAGAAAATATTCCATCCCAACATGAATTCGTTTGTTGTAGTGTTTGAGGATGATAAATTGGTGTACTCCAGTAATCATGTTGATCATACCCAACATCTTCAAATCATTTTGATTTCACATAGTGTGAATCATCTATACAACAAGAAATAACTATGAATGTTATATATTTATTAGATACACTTATTGGTTCACATCATCATGTAGTAGGGTGTGTTAGTGGTGCCAGAGAAGTTTCACGAAGTGATTTGTTGGGGGAATCCAAAGAATGTTTTTGATAAGTTTTTCACTCTTGGGTTTGATGTACATTGTTAAAGATTTATCTATGTATTTTCTTGACTTGGAGAACCCACATGAATCTTGAACAAATGGGATAATGTTTGACTTTTCATAAGTAGGTGAAAATTCATTCTTAGAGATAAATAAGATGTTGACATCAACCCCAATAGTAATCCTACCTGGCCTAAGTGATGTGTACATGGTGTTTTGGAATTATTATGTGATCATACATGGACAATCGTGGATTCATGTAGAAGTATTTTTGTTTTATGGTTGTTAGTATTTATGGGATCGTGAACCGACCTACCCTATGAACGACATCGATTTGGATACAATGGTTTATGGTTTGAAGTGTTGGAAGAATTATCTATTGGGAGAGAAGATTATTGTGTTTAAAGGTCACTAGAGATGAATGTATATCATCTTCTAATGATATTTTAATCTTTAATAGTGAAGAGTGGTTGGGTATATATATTCAATCAATTTGTATCTAGCATATATATTCAAGTAGGGAAATATGTATTTGACACATTAAGTTTGAAAGCACTGACCCCTAGATTTCAAGAGTCTAGTATTAAGGGGAAGATGATTAACATGTTGTATTAGATTAATTTAATGGTTAAAGAGATTCATGATCATATTAATCTAATATCTGATTTATTTGATTATACACATTTTAGGAAAATAAAAGGAAACTAACATTACTATCCATAATGTTTGATCCTCAGGGGATTCTGTGAATGATGGAAGCGGCCTTTTGATTGGGTAATAGATGATTATTAAATCATATAAGTAATAAATAATGTTATTTTTTATACGAGCATCCATGAGGATCTTATGGATGGGTTTCACTCTTAAAAGTTTGTGGTACATCAGTATATGACCAAAATGATCCATAACCCTTGCTGATAGTTTAAGTTTCCAATCATTAAAAAGAAGACTGTAGGTTTTTTTATAAAATTCAACATCTATCAGTAGGTGTATTGCAAGCACTAACAACCCTGTGTTTTGATACAACTATTTATTATTTCAGATTGGAAATGAGATTTTGTGACTGTGAATTTTGTGGGGGTCATCAAAGCACAACTCAAAAGAACAAAAATACTTCGGTGTTGGTAGAACATTTGACAAAGGTTTCACATTTATTTTCTATATGGGGTAATATATAAATGTGAAAAAGGGATATTTATATTTTTATAAAATAGTTCATCCACACAAAGCACGCCATACTTTTATTTCAATCCAGGAAACATGTTTTTCATCGTTCTTATAATAAGTATTGTATATGGAAATCAGAATGAATGTTTTATTGTGTACATATTTCAACCCACATAAATATTGGAAATCAGAGTGTACAATACCATTGCTTGGGGATATGATAAGAAAATGTATTCTAGACATCGATGGGTTTTTGGAGAATTCCAAAAATTTGGTGTATTTTTCTAATATAAACATTTATAAGGTGATGACAGATATGTCACCATATGGGGAAATTTATAGTAGTCCTTGCAGATCAATTATATGCTAGATGAAGGTACGTGAGTCAAAGATATTGGGACCAAGTTAAATGAAGGATTCATTACACATTTATAAATTATTCAGAATTGTATAGATATATATCGTATTATACATAAGTCATACGATGACTGGAATTTATGACCCATTGAGTTTATATAGAAATATTGTATATTCTTCTGGGTGTTTCCATGATTTGGTCACCAAAGGATATAAAGAAATGGGATGTTTCTGCCAAGGTTCATCAGATAATTTGATATTGTGAATAGATTCAGGTTAGTGGCATACCAATCGGCTCATACAAAGTTATATAGTTCCTTGAATTATTTTTCCATATTTCCTAAAATTTCAAGTATCACCACAACCCATATTATTTCATCAATATGGATAATTTTGAGCGTGAGATAGGTGGGTCTATTGAGGATAATCTAATACATGTGTTGGATCATGGTGAGAATGTGTTTCCGATAATGACCATGCTGATTGTTTGTGTATTGTGGAAGCATGTTTCTATTCAGGAGTAATCATTTCAAATGGAAGAAAATGAGAGGGCTCAGTTTCCCAATCTTTTTTTCTATAAATCCTTGAAAGGAATGGGATTATACCTCTACGATGGGTAGTTATAAGGATGAGATATTATAAGAAGCCAACATTTTTGAGTTTATTTTTCGATATTGAAGACCAGTATTGAAAATTATTTAGTTTAAATTGTGTGGGTTTTATAATTTTAGTGTTTGGTAGAAAATTGGGAAGTTTTGATGGAATAGGAAACTTGCACGAATGATGCTCGGTTTTCGCAAACCATACGTGCCAGCCTAGAAATCTATGAAAACCCAAACAAAGGGTTTTTTCAATGATGGAACATGGGTTTTCAAACAATGAACCATATTAGGAGAAACTGTCCACCCCCAAGAAGAGGTTCTCAATTATGTCACATAGTTAGGGGAAACCATGCGCCGTGATCATCAAACATTGAGTGTGGTATTTTAATCCACCGATAATTAGATACAAAGTTTCTCAATCCCCCATTTATACTCTTACTGAACCCTAACACAACCCGTAATTCCTTCTCATTAATCTTGAGCCTCCCATAAAGATTATATTATATTATGACCTCTTTTCACTATGATTTAATGTCTGGATGGATGATCCTCAAACCACAAGTAAGAGGATCACATCCCATTTGGTTTCATGTTTTCCTTCCCATTAATCTTCAATGAGTTATAGGGTTGTCCTTCCCATTATTGTAAGCTCTAGATCTAGAAATCTTCAATATAGATCTAGAATTTTCAGATATTGATTCATAGTATCTTGATTTAGATATAATATCTAGATCTCATATTACATCATTATTCTATTTAAATTTTTGGTTTTGTGGTTGAATACTCAATAAAAAATATTGTTCGGTGGGATATTATTTTAATCCTATAGTTATGATTTCAGTTGCATGCATTAAATTATGTATTTTATACTTCCTGATTAGAAATTTAATATCTTAATAGATTTAACTAATTTTTTAAATTATTTAACTAAGTAATTATGGATTGGGGATTATAATTTGTTGAGTAAGTTATTGAAATTTTTTAACTGTGATGTTTTTAAATTAGTTATTGTACTTTTTATTGAATATTGGGATTGTGATATATGAATAATTTAATTTTGAATTAATTCTCGGATGATGATTTTATGATATATGAATAATTAGTTTTTTAATTAATTATAGAATATAGTGATTATTATATATAAATAATTAACTGTTGAATTATTTATTTGATCATTATATTTCAACATATTAATAAATAGTTTTTGAAAATATAATTTGATGTTGAGATTGTGATATAAGAATAATTAATTATCGAATGAATTAATAGATGACTAGATTGTGATATACGAATAACTCACTTTTGAATTAATTATTTTTTTATTTTTAAATTTATAATTAAATAATTAATCATGGAATTAATTTATAAAATTAATGTGATTAACGAATTGTTAAATTAATTAGTTAAATTAATGGTATATCAAATTGATTAATTTTATTAATTACTTGGTGTGTTAATTAATGTGATACCCCGTGTGGAAAAAGATATATTTCATAAAAGTCTATAGAAATAATTGAAATGATGAATGGTAACAATGGAGTTCATATGTTGTAATTGTGTGTAAGGAATGGTTTTCTAAATAAAAAACCATATTGTGAATTGAAATGATTAATGGTTAGAGTGGAATTCACATCTGATAAATGTGTGTGGGATATGGTCTCCTATTTCAAAATACCATATCCTAAATTCAAACGATGAATAGTAACACTATAATTCTTTTGTAAAATTTGATAATGAATAGTAATATGGGATTTAGATAAAATGATATCCCATGGGGGTATTTCAGACTTAGGTATAGTCTGAAGTAGGTAATGAGAGTTCAGTTGTCATTGGTATCCTAGGTGTAAAGTGGTTTCATAAAGAGTAATTAAATTAGTGTAAATTATTTACACTATTATTTTTTTATTTTATTTATAAAACATTATACATTTTTTATTGACTAGATATTATTTTAGACACCATTGGTGGTGGCCTAATGATTCTTATTAACATCCTAATATGGCTGCCTAATTTGTACCCAAAGAGAATCTATGTTTACAATGCAAGATTAGGGAAACATCTTATGTTAGATGACTAATTTGGGAGGGTTCATAGATGATGGAACTTGAATTGTGGGACCTTAATGGAATTTATCAATGTCTACACATTTTGATTATATTTTTTAACTTCACAAGTACTCTGGTATGGGATTTCAATTATTGGTTTTGTAATTTTATGTCCAATTTTGGTCATCATGTGATACTAGAATTATAATATTTTGTATTATATTACATTTTAGTTATTCTTTATTAATATGTATGTGGAATTACTTTGATAAATATGTAATAGACTCATTATGATTGATAATAAAAACCTGCTACTAGTCAACATCCTTTGGCGTATGGGGAGGCCCACCAGAGGTCACATAGAAAACCAACTCAAGGGACCAATGTGTGGAAATCATGTCGGGATGTTATATTCATAGACCCAATCTTTGTATCAATATTATTTTTCCTAGATCTGATTTCTTGTCCACAGGTTTATCCAATGAATTCTCTTCATGTCCGTAACATAATTTGTGAACCTATTTCTATTTTTACATGTTCCCAATGCTGTATGTTTATATTTATTCCACAATTTTAGGTTTCATGTTAGTGTTACACAATTATGGATTATGTTGTGGGATGACTTTATGATTCTTGTCTTATGAACTTCTAACATTTATTCAATGTATAATGATTATAAATTTTTATGTTTATGGTATAACATTCAAATGTAATGTTCTTGTTCTTATACCCTTATGATTATGTTTTTATTTATATCATTTTTATTTAACCTTGATAAGAATATAAGATCACCATTTTATTATGCCTTCCTTTCAAAATAAAGGGATGATTTATGTATGTAATTTCAATAGGTTTATAGTTTGGAAGTGTTAAGTGGGATACAATGTATATGTTTTGTGAAATAGTTTTTTAAAACCTTTTTTGTAGACATAATAAACAAATATTGTCCTAGCATTTTTTTATTCTATTATTCAATGAATATTAATCAATTTATATTTAATAATATTTATGAAAAGAATGGGTCATTATAGTTTTTATCAGATCAAGGTTTGGTTAATATTTTGAATCTAGTATGATAAAATATTATTAATAACCATAACCATGTATATAGGTCATAATAGTATAGTTCTATTAATGATCTAAAATAACGTATGTTAGTACTATGTTGTCATAAATTTAAATTTTATATGAAATTACCTTTGATATTATGGTTTTTTCATTATTATTAGTGTTTAGCATTCTATGAATATTTGTTAGTAGTTAATAATGGGAACCATAAGGGACATGGTTATCAATTAATATGATAGATAATTTTCTGATGAGATTCCAAATGGGATGTTTATAGGAGTGAAGGAAATTTATATTATTCCTAATTATTTTTAACAAAATATGATTAATAATATATACCTTAACAAACTACTAACTCACTAATGAAATGGAAGAATGTGTTGACTGAGATTTTTGGTAGTGGAGACCAAGGAGGACTGATGATTACCTTTTCTACATATTCATAATGTGGTAATAAAAACCATTGTGGATGCCTTTGAGTAAAAATAAGATATTTTGAATGTGTAAAATGAGAATACAAACAAATATAACTACAAGGGAAAAATGATGAGTTCAATTAGCATAATATATATTAATACTGGTCACCTAGTGATATAATCAATATATGAATTATTTAAATGTAGATTGTACGTTAATTATAAAAATTGTTGACCGTGGGGTATAGTTTGTGCGGAAAATAATATATGTGTTATGATTAATCATTATTTTGAGACTAAAAATGTCATTTAAATGGAAAAAAGTGTTAATGAATAAGATGACGAGGCATAGTTAATTACATGGAAGCATATATGATAAATGAGGTATTTACGTACAATAAATCATAGATTATGTAATACTAATCATGAAATATATATTTATTTATCACAATAATTTTATCAATAAGGATTTGAGGGGTTATGTTGAATAGTTTTGATGGAATGGAAAAATTATTTACTAGTATGGCGATATTTTTTGATGACATATTATTATGGGACAAATAACCCTTTTATATTCCTTATGATAGGATAATAATGAGAAAAAGAAATGTTTTATTTGTATAAAATAAATGGTGTTGTATTCAGGACTCTGGAACTGATTAGTAATTTGAGGAAATGGTAGATTATGAATTATGTTTATATAATTTTATGATTTTTTATTTGATAAAAGAATCTATTTTTACAATAATTGTGGTTTTTAATAAGGTTTAATGGAAATTCAAGTTTATATTATTATTCATGTGAATTCATGATAATTATACCCACATGATTGGTATATGAAAATTAAGAGCTATAGAAAAATGTTTGGTGGATTGATGATAAGTTTATTTTTGAAATTAAGATAATTTTTGTCAATAGTATTCGATTTGAATAATATAAACAGTTTCTAAGGGAATCAATTAATGAAATTTCATATATTGAACATTTAATGAGGTTATATTGATTCATGGATTATATTACTATTTGAATATTTATTCAAGATGTAAAATATGTGATCATAATTTTCTTATGATAACTAGGGGAAGAAGTAATGAATTTTCATTCCTTTATGGATCTTATGATACAATAGTACTCCAAGAAAGAAAATATGATGTTTTATATTAGAGTACAAAACGAATAAAAAAATATCATGTCCCAACCAATATTTGATATTTCACATATGAGATTAATTATTTTAATTATATCTTCTATAATAATTCGTTAATAAATTATATCTAGTTATCATCATTTTTGATGATACCATATACCTTTTTTAGATATATTTGGTCTTTGTATTTATTTATAGTAAACTTATAGTTACTATATTCTATATTGTTCATAATCATAAAATGATAGTTAAAATTTTCTTCCATGATCATATTTTAATTCTTCACTAATATTTTCCATTTGGGAATCATTGATTTGTAGTGATTTTTACCTTTTACATTCCCCCTATTTAAGATAATTATTTATTGACCATTTCTACAATGTGGATTTTCAAAAAATAAATTTTGAAATAAATAACTTGTATTTTTAAATGTCAATTAAAAATTATTAGGAAATTTTTTTTTTGATTAATGAACATATCCGGATTTTAGCTTATAAATTTCCTCTTCCATTAAGTTTATATCACTTTTGTGATGAGTTCCATGTATCTCTCATGAAGAATTACATTCATGATCATTCACATGTACTAACTATAGAGGTTGTACCATTGATGGAAGATATGTATTATGAATTAAAACTGGTAGAGATTATGGATATTATAGATAAGGTTCTATTAAACAAGACCACAAGACTTGTAATTGTTTTGTGGAGAAACCAACAATTTGAAAAATCTATGTGGGAAACCATGGATGTGATGAAGATGAATTATCAATATTTAATTTTACCAAAGTGATAAATTTTAAGTGAGATCCATTTTATGGTTGTAGACTTTATTACCCCACTGGTTATTATATGACTTTTTCCAAATAAAATCAATCCTATTAAGGGCTTAAATTTTAAGTGCACCAAGAATAAAATATCTATAAAGTATTATTATGTTAAAATGACCATTATAACTAGCTATTAAATTTTAGGAAATAATATCTATCAACCACATTAATAAATGTATAAATGGTTAACTCATGTTAAATATAATTGTTTATTCTTAGGAAATGAACTCCAAATTGTTTAGTAATTTCTTTTTGTTATTTGACTGTATATTTTTTCCAAAATATATTTTAATTTCATTATATGATAAAATAGTTACTATTTATTTATAAAGTTATAGATATAATATTTAATAGAATGAAAATTATTTTTTGATTAATTATGCCAAAATTACATTATGGTGTATTTATTATAATCTTTTGAAAATAATAATTTCTCAGTAAATAATTAATAATAACAATTTTTGTACAAATGTCTTTTATGGTTAATAAATTAATCAATTCAAAGGTCATATTTTTTATTAATATTATTTAAAGTAACATAATTATTATTTAATAATATTTTATTTCATTTAAATTTTTTAAATCATATTTATATTTTATTTTAGAATAATTTTATATTTGTGTTTGAAATTTGGATTTTTCAGAAAATTATTTTTAAGTACACAATGTTTTTGTTTTCAAATTAATTAAAATAATCTTTAATGTGGAATGTATTAAATGAAATTTAAATATAATATATTAGTAAATATTAATATAGTTTCAAAAAAGGATAATTATTAATCATAGAGTTAATAAAAATTCATCTCTTTCGGAAGAATATACATCTCTAAAAAACAATTTTTCATCACATTTACAAGGTTTTATTAAGTCTGATTTTTCCTATTAAATGATTTTATGTGGTTAAAATTGATTAGAAATTTTTTATTCGAAATGATAATATTTGATTTTTTTCACTTTCATTTTTTTGTATAATAATGTTTCCATGGTGAAAAAATATTTAAAAAAATTATGTAAAATAATGATTCTAGTTAAACAAAAAAGAAAAGGATTAAAAAATATATAAACTAAAAAATTATATTGTTGGATGATGTGTTTATATAAATTAACCGTAGTTATTAACATTAATTATTATAATTATTAGTTGTAATTAATTCCACCTTTTTGGAGATGGGATTTAAATATAAAATAATCATTACTTACTCACATAAAGAAACCCTACATCAAGTATACATATCACTCCTCACTAACACCTATCAAATAAAAAACAATTGGTTATCCTTAAATCTCTTATAAAACTCTACTCCTTACTTTACCCCTTTTAATGTGCGGATTTTATCAACAAATTTATAATTCCTAGTTCTTTAAGGGATCTTTCATAGAGGAGATATTCAATGCATAATATTCTCAAACCACCTTGCTCGATTAATTTTATTTTACATTCTTCTCCTCACCTCATTCATCTATCAAGAAATAGTAACTCTAGTATCATATATATAATGTAATTATAGTTTTATAGTAGAATATTTTATATCCATCCCTTTTAATCTTACCTCATATTGAAATAAATGAATCCATTTTCCAAATTATGGTGTTTAATTTTCTCTATGGGTAATGATTTTTCATTTTCCATTACAACCATTAAGCATGGTCATAATAGTATTATTCATGTTAAATCAAACTATAAAATGTTTATTATGAAGTATTTATTTTTTATGAACTAATATATATACCTAAAAAAATGAAAACAAATGTAGATAGAGATTGTCTGAAAAACAACAAAATTAATACAAACCACTTATCATTAACAATTTTTCAAACAGATCATCCTTTTGTAAAACAAAAGCTGATATATAAGACCAATTCAATATATTTTCATTCTCTAGCAACATTTTATTTTACATCATTATTTTTAGTGACATTTGATCGAAAAATCCATAATTATATAAAATGAACGTTCATAAATTCAAGGAAACAAACACAACTGAAACACTGAAAATAATGAAATAAATTTAATAAAAATATAATAAGATTTAGTAAAAATATAATTTAAAGTATTATAAATACAAATATATTTAGGGATTATGTAAAAACATTATTTATACATTTACAGAAGAACTTAATGGAATTAATACTAATGTAAACTGTTAGATAGGGGTTCCTTATCTCAATTTCTCTTCTGTTAGATATATGCCTCATTCACAACATATTTCCAATGTATCATATATATACCACACATTGTTATATAATTTTATTAAACTAATAATTTTAATTTAATTATATGTTTCTTTTGATAATTATTGTTATAATGAGGTATACAATTCGACTCATTACTATGTGGAAGGAAAACTCCTAACCCAATTTCCATTCATTGGGTTAGTCATATACATCATTGAATATATCATGGCATGAATACATATGAGATGAATTTGGATTATGATATATTTTATTAATTTGATTTATGTGGATTTATATTTATTAAAAATAATTTATTAATTTTAATTCTCAAGTCATGGATATGTTATTCATATAGGTTTTTAAATTATCTTTTTAATCATGCTATTAATACTCTATTATTCGTCACTGTCAGTGTAATATGAAATCAATTAGATATACTAATGATGGTTTAATTCATATTATGAGTCACCCAAATGATCTTCCACATAAGAAAAAATAAATTCCTCTTCCCTCTATAATCATGCTTCCCCCATAAATGATTCTATTCCCCCTCCCAGGATACCACTGATATTCCTTCCAAATTACGGTTTCCCTGCCTCATTCTCAACATGAATTTTAACTAGCCATTTCATTGCCTCTATATTTTGACGTCTCTTCCTCCTTAGAGAATCCACCATAAAATTATGGTCTCATAGGTTTCATGCTCTTTGATTTTACACCTATAAACATGTGTCCTTTCTTACCCACCTATGTTGACTATTGCCTCCTCCTCCTCCCACAATAAGTTTCATGAACCTCCTCACATCTAGATCCCGCTATCAATATCCCCTAAATAAATCTTTCATTCGATATTCCATGCATACCCAACCTATGGTAATATTTAACATCCGCAAATGAATCATATATTCCTCAACTATGAATAATGTTGTAATGAAACTATCTATATCAATACTGAGTCTCCAAGATTCTTCATTTTCCATTTTTATGGTCCTAAATTTATTTTACTCTCATGAAACCATCTATATCATGCATGTTTAGGGGTTTTCCACTATGTGGTTCTCTGTCATTTTGTGTTCGAAGTTAGAATAAAATGATATTTATTTCCCCATTGTCAGAGTTATTTATTTATTTATTTTACAAGGAGTTGATGACCTAGCTTAACTACATTTTCATTGATATGGGTAAGTATTTTATTCATGATACCTTTGTCTTGTATATTTGGTTTTCTGATTTATAAGGTTTTATTTGGTGTTACATTATCATTGTTGGCTCCTTTTAATAAATCCAACTGATTTCAGGATGGAGGAAATTTGAACCCAGACACTAATGATTGCTCCATTAAAGCATGTTTAATATACGTTTTAAATGAATTTTGTTTTTCTGAAATGATATTTATTATGAAAATCGATCTTAATTACATTTTTTAGCACATAGATACTTTTAAATTTTGCATTGTGATTCCAAAGTTTTTGTGGTTCTTAATCTTTTTTACTGCAATGATAGAATGGGTTATCACTGGTTGATGACAATACCATTGATGATATGATTGTTTTCAATGGAAAAAAACACCTGCTATAAAAAATTTATCTAGTTTTATAAGTGTTATGGTATGAACATGATATAATGAATATTTTTTTCAGCTGAATGATGCTTATTTGCATTTAAATGATGCTAAATTGTAACCTATCTTATAGAAAATTTGAATTTGTTCTTTTTCTATCATCAAAAAGAAGTTGTGCACTGGTGGTTTTCTTTAATCATGTACTCGGTTAATAAATTATCCAATTTCAATGTAGTTAATGATAATCCATCAATGTACCATTGTTATGCATATTTTTAGGAATCAGGATTTTAATTTTACCAAATAAATAAATCATTCAACCTTTTATGATTAACTATTTTCTTTATTTACAGATGCTTCCCTATTAGTCGTACATATATATTTCTGGAATTCATATTGAAGTGTTTCCAAAATGTTCATAAATGGTGTTTCTGTGGATTTCATATTCATACTTCAAGATTGCAGAGTGATGTGTTTACTTATTAGTAAAACATAGTATGTATTTATAGTTTTAAATATTGTAGTATATATAAGTAAATATATTGAAAAAATGTGTAGGTCCTCATATACTAGGTTATTAGCTCTTATTCCACCACTACAATTCCTCACTACTAAACAACAAGTAAAACTACATTATTTTCAAGAAATGTTTTCATATTTTTCATTAAAAATTTCAAATCCGAATCTTATTAGTTTCTTTTACTTAAAATTAATCTAAAAAGACATGTTTCAGAGAAGTGGATCAATTTTTATAGTACTTGGTCCTGAATTACTATTTATTAGTGGATCATGTATTTTATTTTTGTACAGAATCATTTTTTACATAAGTGGACCAATTTTTTTTAGAATATTGGTCATGAAATTTGTTTGGGTAGTGTATTATGTAATTAATTATAGTAGTGGACCATGTGTTTTATTATATCTATGGATCATGTGTTTTATTGGATCAAGGGATAATTTTAAAGAGTTGTGGATCATGTATTTTAGAGTAGAATATCATCTATTTTAGTATATTGGATCATGTATTATAGAAATATATGATTATATAAGTTGAACTACAAATCACATGACATTTTCTGGGATTATTGTTTCATTTTATTATATTTTATTTTATTTACTAGTTTCTTTTTAAGTAGTGGATCATGTGTTACTTTATTTTGCACTTCTGCAAATCAGATTATGTATATCATTTTAATTACTTATTTCAACTATATTGATGATGTATTTTAATTTTACAGTAATGGATCATGTTTTGATGACAATTTTTTTATGTGGAAATATTTAGTTACTTATTTTCACCACTATGGACATGAAGAATGACTAGGTACCATTACATAGTGTAGTATTCAAATCACTACAACACTTTTATCATAAAAATATTACTAGTATAGAAAAACCTGATATTTCATTTTATTTTTTTAATTTTCTAAATAATTAATATTAAATTCAAAAAATCATGATATTATTAAGTGGATAACATACATTCATTTGAATATTTTTCTCCCTTTATGCTTTTTCATGAAATAAGCAGGTCAATGATTCATGTAATTATAGAACCATGCCCGTCAAAACATTTCATTGGGTTATTTACATATATGGTAACAGGACTGAAGATCACCCATTAGATAGAAACAATGATGATTAAAACAATACGGAAAATAAATTATTTCTTTTTATATAATTAAGTATTTTATATGTGTTTTTATATTCTATATACACTAATTATTTATATATCATTGAATTTGTATAGATTAGGTATATTGATTCTAATGAAACAAAAAGATTCAATCTGTCTTTATCATTTTTTAACTCAATTTCATGTAGTTAGGTCATATGAAGTTGTTGAAATCTCTCTATTGATGTTACATATCTTGGATGAATGACTCCAATCAGGGAAAATGAATCGGGATACCCCTCAAATTACATAACACCACCAAATATATCTTACATTACAAAATCATCTTATATCCATTAATGGTAGTTATTTTTTTATCATTTTAGCCACAAATGAAATGATTTTTATAGATATTAGAACTATTTTGATAGTTCATTTGATCTTTCCAATGCCCCGAATCATGATGTTTGTGATGGAAAATTGAGCATTCGAGGGAAAAAATTATACGAGTTATTGATTTTTATAAGGCCTTGATAAATGTGTTTTTGTTTTTTTGGCTATATAAATATATGTTTATGGAAATTTTTTTAGATCATGTATGATTAGATCTTTTAATGTGTATGGTTTCATGACTGAGCGATGTTATTTCTAGCCGAGTTGCAGGTATAGGATGTCAGGAATATTTTCTTACCTGATGGTATGTTTCACTAATTTGAATTTCTGGGGACTCATTTGTATTCTAACCATTCCTTTGGGTTTCTATTTTCAGGGGTTGTGTTTAAATGGCCCTTTTATTTTCACAAATAATTACCTATTAATTTTTTTTGAACATCCATTCGAATTTTTGATTACCCACAGTAACTTTTTATATGTTATGATTCAATAATTTGATAAGAGACGTGTGATAACTCTTATTGGGCAAGGTGATATTAATGCTTCAGTACCATATTTATTTACCATATGCTGATTTATGTATTTATATTCACGTGTCTTTTTTCTTCATATTTAGTAATCAATCACCAGTATATATACTTATATTTATCTTCATGTGTGTGCATTGGTTGTTATTAGTATTGATTTTTTAAGAAATGTTTTTTTGGAAAAATTGGATATGACCATTATAAAATTTCCCACATATGAGGCATTACTAAGAGAAATGATGGATGATTCTATTTTGACCAACTATAAGTGTTATATTATCATTTTTATGCCTTCCATTCTATTAACTGATATTCTATTGGAATCCATATTTTTATATATCATTATATTTTTTCTGAACATGATCCTTCTAGTGTTATAATGGTGGATGAGTCTCATGAAAGATCCCATTCGACATATATCTTACACGGACTCTTAGAAAAGGTAAATTTTTTGTATGATGATTCTCTATGAAATTGGTCCAAAAATCGAACAGTTCATCTATATCCAATTATTCACATATAATAATGAATCTAAATGTAATGTTGTCGACTTGATATATGCCTCATTATCTCATCAGCTATAATTAAATCAAAAACATTTACTTCTTTATTCTAGGAGGATTTATTTCAATGACTAAAATGACATACATATTATGTTTTCTTTTATGGGATTGGTTTTTACATTAAATCATGTTGATCAAACCTATTTTAGATATCATAAATTAGTAGAAATATTTACGGAGAAGATGCGGTTGACCATGGACCAATGGCTGAACCTCTTATCTTATACGTTGAGGCATACAATTTTTATTGTTTGACATTTTACCTCATATCTTACTAACTCACACTCTCTCTCCTTTTATCTTTCTATGAATTTTATTTTATAACCCCAATAAAATCAAGATTAAGAAAATATTTTAGCTTTTAGTGGTCATATGTTTGGTATGAGACAACAACAACAACCAAGTCTTAAAACAAACTATCTTTTTGTGAGATATTATGAAAAATTAATTGGACATATTAGGGAAGTGGATTTGTTTTGCAAACTATTATTTTAAAGTACCTATCTCGGATTATCTTCAAGCCTCAGTTTCAACTATTATATCAATCAATGATCATGTACTATTGTATTTGGAGTAACATTTTAATGTGATTATAAATTCATGAAGAAATTTTCTGAATGATTAGTCTACTGTTGACTACCTATTTCAGATTCTTATCAATTGTTTAACCTTTAAATGTTTATCATTTTCATTTATGGAATTTTTTTAAATATTTTCATTCACACTTATTTACGACATTGTGTATCTCATAGATTCATGTCATGTATAAATAATTATTCTAAAAAATCAAATATTTAACATTTATTTATCATATGGTTATTTAAGAGCACATTGGTGATGTTTTAGTATTTCTTACGTGGCAAGATGATATCTAGGGCATAGTCCAATTACTTACTGAAGAATGATTATAAAATTGAAGAAAAGAATTAGGTGTGTTTTTCATAGATTTTACAAAATTCTAGAAATATTGTGATAGTGAATACCCTAATATATACTATCGTACATTAAGCATAGTATTGTTTCAACTCTTATAGTTGCTTCAACTCCTACTATATGCTCTCTTTCTTTGAGGTTAGCACTGATTCAAATCTAACGATATACTATCTATGAAATCCTATTATATAAATACATTACCCTAAAAAATTCATTTTTTGATTTCTATTATTATTTTGAGATAGTTGGAAACGCTGTCTATGATGGTATGTTATATTTTTGAACACAAAACACATCCCAAATATTTTTACTGAAGTATTTGTTAAAATGAATTGTAACATTGTGATTTCATTTTCAATTTCTGTATATAAAAATTTAAACATGAAATGTTATTTGTATGTAAAGGTTACGAATCCATATGATTCACACTTCTAGTACTCTCTACTTTGATATTGATGAGGTAGTTTCTCTTTTTGTACAGAACTATATCATGTACGCTCTTTGTTAAGTGTATCATGTATTATGTTTGAGCATTTTATTTTTTAAGAGCTGAATATCAATTATTTTATTTAAGTAGTGGATCATTATTTTATATTGACAAGTGGATCATTATTTAGATAATTTGATTCATATCGCAGTGTGAATGCAAGGGAGTGTACAAGTTATTTTTTCAAATGTAATTATATTTCTAGTATTATTTTTTAATTTAAATTTTACACATATTTAATTATTTAAAATTTTTTAGGTATTTTTTATGTTTTATAAAACGGGTTCTTCAATTCTTATCCAACAAAAATATGAAATTAATTTTTTTAAATTATATGACATGAATAGATTTTCCAACCATAATGAAGCCTTAGTTACTAGAGGACTCCTTAAGAAGATGAAAATTATATTTTAAAATGTAATTTTTTATTTAAAATTTTAAAAAAAATATAAATATCTTTTAAAATAGAATGGATATTTTCCTCTTAGTTTTTTGAAGTTATTCTTGCAGAGAATAACTTTTATATATCAGATAACATTATTTGATGTTATTTATGACTTAAATGGATTATAATCAAATGATACTATTATTTTCTTTTTCATTATTTGTATATTTATCATGGAATGATTTTTTTGAATCATGATTCATTTCCATGATTAAGTTATGAGGGAATTTTTGTGAAACATGTTTATTTTCCCAGGTTCAGATTTGATGAATTACTTTTTTTATTCTAGAGAAAATATATATAGTTTTTATTATATTACACGTGATAACTATATCTGCCTCTAAAATATTGGGTAAATATGGATTACTCATGATTTAATTATTATTATTGGAAAACATGATTATATATTCACAATTATATCTGTGGAATAGGGTTTCATATAAAAACATTTATGTATGTAGTTGGATTTAATTTTTGTATGATTATTCATAGACCTTGATTTAGGTTCATCTGTTTAAAAATGAAATTAGTTTCATTCCCTAAAGAAAATGATCAGACTTATTTATTTTTATATATGTTCAAAATTATATATATATATATATATGTTTATTATAATTTTTTCCATGAAAAGTTTATGCCCTGAAAGAATTTGGACATGAATTATTTTATGATTCATACCCTATAAAATTATATTATTTATACCATGTGTTAATATTATGATTATTTCTACACATTTTATAATTTTTAATTGTTTTGTTCATGATCTTCTTCACTTATTCTTATGTTATGATTGATACCCTCTGGATTACCCTTACTGATCATTTGATCTCATCATTTTTTTAAATATACTGTAAATTGTATATGAAGAAATGTATTATGTATGTGATTTAAAAAAGGGTTGTATTTATGATTTAATAAGATGTAGATATTTTTATTTTAGGAATGAGTTTTTTTCCTCCATGTTCCCAAACACACTAAACACATGTGGTCCTATCATGGTTTTGTTACATGATCTAATGTATATTAATCTATTTAGTTGTAATTTCAAAGTTTGAAATGTATGGGTCATTATATGTCTAGAATATAATTCATAGAAATATTCTATTCAATGATTTCTCATATAATATTCATTTCGTTTCAATTAGATTCCATGCAATCCAATCATAATAAGCTCAATGAAATATACTTTGTTGAACACAATGAAGTATTTTATTATTGATTAAAATTACGGTAATATTTTAATGATGAAGAAACTTTTCCATGATTTTATGTAGGCTCTAATGTATTGGTTTCTCATTAATCATTACAAATATAAATGGACATTCTCAAAAAATGTCATCAAAAATAAAAACATGTATATATATATGATTATCAGTAAAAAACTTTTCAAAATTATGCAGAGTTATAGTAATTTGTTAATATTAATAAATAATTATTTTGTGAAGTGTTTTCATTTATCATGATATAAACACCTCGAATGGAAATTAAAAAATAATTTTGGTTTTTTGATTAAAGATTTCTAAATTTACATATTTTATTTTTGTTTCACATATATAACATGCTAAATAATTCTTATTGAAGATAAAAAATAATGAAACCTGAGTTTTACCCACAAAATTTCCGGTGGCCACAAATATAATCACTATTAAAAATACAATATTAATAATGAAAAGTAGTGTAGATTCATTTTTGTATGTTCTATGTATTTTAAATCATCTTAAAATTAATTTTTTTAATGGAATAATTTCTGCTAGGTTTCAATTAATACATACATAATAAAATTTTTCTCAATAAATATGTTAGTTTTATCCATTTAAAATTCATAAAATAATGGATTTATTAATAAGTATAAAATTTTAATTCATTTTATATGTTCTATAGATGAATAGTTGGATGGTGTTTTAGATGGTGTAAAATCATTGTTCTATGGAGCCAATTTGTCTGTATGATGTAGTGTTGTATATTTTTCATGAAATAATACATAGGGTAAAATAACATCTATTAAATTGGAGTATGTGGTTGTGTTACTAAATAATATATATATGATATAGATTATGACACTACTGAAAGTCATAAATCTTGAAGTTGGTTATCCCTTGGTTATATTTTGTGACCACCAATGTGACATTAACATGACCATGAATCTATGTTTGATCTCATGATGAATAAATCATTAAAATTATGTACCATTTTCCAATCAATTATATTGTAGAATATATTATGGGAATATATATTATTCCATCATATGTCATGATGCATGATATTCAAACATTACTTCTCACGACTACAAAATAATTGATGGAAATGATTCAAATGGAAATAAAAACCACCCCTTCTAATTGAGGTATTCTTTTTAGTTTATACCATATTTTTTTAACCAATAAATTTATGATAAGATGAAATATATAGGTAATTAATGTTTTTTACACGTAATAATGAAATTTTATAGTGCATGTTATGATAATTTCTTAAAGGTTTCTATGAAAATTTTAATAATTAATTTTTATTTCATTTATGATCCATTTTCCAAGGATGGGGTATTTATTCCTAAAGATATAATTCATGATTAATTATATAAATATTATTTTGTACACTAATCTACATCATTTTTTCTTATATATTTTAATATAAAAATTAAATTTTGTAGTGGTTTTTTTTCTAATAAATTTAATTTTATTTTTTGGATTAATTTTCAATAATATGGATAGAATAATATGTCATTATAACATATTCTAAAGGGATATATTGCTGAACCCATTAGATATTGTGTTTCATTTGTTCTTAGTATATGTCAGGTGTGATAAAATATTATTTAAACATAACTATGATATGAAATGTTTTATTATGATGATGTAACAACCTTTTATAGTTTTGGAAGTCCACATTGTAAGAGACTAGATGTAAGAAGAATATTATGATTCCATGGAGAATTCATCCATGGTGCACTGTTCTTGGTGTAAATAATTAAGACCTCATAGATATATTTCATGATGGTATTACTAATGGATAATTTAAAATTTATTAAAGGAATAATCAGTTTGAAGATATTATGAAACAATGGATTGATACAAGATATATGGAAATGTAAATGAACATATTTAATTTTCAGTTAATCTTATAACATTGATTTTGAATGTGATGATTCATATTTTTTTAGTGGAAGTAAGGATCAATGGTTTTATGGAAAAAAACGTTACTGGAATGATCATATCTCGTTACATTTCAATCATAAATCCTTTTTATACAAATTTAGATTATCATATGTATATAAACATTTACCACATTATTTAAAAATAAAATAGTGTATTCCTATTTTCTAATTTTATGACATTGTAAAATAATAAATTATATGAACATCAGCCATTGTATTGAACTTAGGTATTTTCTATTCATTTTTTTGAAAATTCATAGTGTGTGTGACGTTTGAAGATAATCATATGATTCAATGGATCCATTTAAATACATTATAAGGCTTCAATAAAATTTTAAATCTCAATGTAGCTAATATTTGAAAATATTTTTATCCCTATTTTTTTGAAGGAAATATAATATAAAAGAGTCACATGTGATGTTATTCATGAAACATATATCTCTACAACCAAATATTTTCATTCACACTGATAATAATGTGTATGAAATGACCTTGTGAGAAAATAATATTTATAAGAGATTCAAATAATGTGGTAAAGATGAAATTAATAATTAATATGTGGAAATATAGATGAACATAAGATGTTTGAGGAATTCATGAAGGAGTCGAATTTAAAAAAAACATAATATAATTCAAATATCATAAGAAGGAAATGTGTTGGGTATTTTTAAATGGTGTGGTCCAAAGCCTCATTATTATTATTAAATAAATGAAGACCACTTTTGACTTAGTAAAGGGATCCCCATTACATAGCATGAAGACCCAAGTTCATGAGAGCCCATTTTTCCCCAATGATCAATATCACGTGTTTTTTTGTAAAGGAACATTTTCTCAAATAGGAAAATTATTTATATTCCATTAATTTTTTTGGATACTGTGAAATTTTTATTTTTTGAGTTACCTATTATTTGAGTATATGGTCACCCTTACTCAACATTCATTTGATAATTTGAAGAGTGTTTTCCAGGATAAAACACAAAATAACTTAGGGAATATAGTAACAATAATGAAGATAAAAATCATTGAATATTTTTTGATTTAATTACACTGAAATTTATCTTGAGAAGAAGGGGTTAGAAAATTATGATAGTGGAATGAGTTTTATTTTAATATACAGACTATTTCACCTCAACCCAAATTTCTTTTGTGTAAAACTATTCAAGTGTCTAAATAGTATTCTTCTTTGTTATATATTTATAGGTTTTAAAATCCATATTATGACATCACCCATTTTCTATCTAAATAAAAAAATTTATGTTTGTATGTAGAGTATATCATATTAATAAAATTCTATCACGAATATTTATCATTTATTTCCATATTATTTAGTATCAAAAATGAATTTCCATCTTATTTGAAAATATATATTCATGTGGTATTCAATACACACTATCGTGATCATTGTATATTTTCATAATTCTATTTTATAAAATTTTCGTCCATTTCAGTATATCTATAAAAAAAGAAAAAAACAGAGAGGGTAATTTTATTTAACAATTTTCTATTACATATTTCCCAAACCAATTTTTCAATTATTTTATTAATTTTTTCCTTATTTATTTATTAATAATTATTTGAAAATATATATTTAATGAACTATCCAAAGAACAATAATATATTTTTATAGTGGATCCTTACATCAAATATTATTGAAATGTTAATGATATATTAAAAACCAATTAATAAAATTATGATTTTTTTTTCACCTATATTACTAATATATTGTTATAAATTTGACTAATTTTAATTATCAATATCTCAGATCCATTAGGATATATGTTTTATGGGAGAATAAAGATTTATACCAAATAATTCAACTATTGATTTGATTCTAGGAAAAAAAATTGAAAAGGATATAGAAGGTATTATAATTCATTGTGTAATTAGTAGATATAATTTATTATTTATTTCATAAAAAAAATATTCATGGTTTATCATTATGGCATGTGATAGATCCAACACATCATTCTTATTATTTTTAAATTTTTTAAATTTCATGAGATGTTGTTTCAATGTGTTGAATTTATTTCATGTTCAAAACGAAATGGGTAGACCATTTTTTTATTTAACAATGTCAATGATTTTTAGAGTGGACTTAATTTAATGTGAATAATTTCTTGAGAATCCATATATCATTTTCCTAATTTTACTTATGAACATAATTTCATTCCCAAAATTATATACTCTATCTTCGATTCATTTAATTATTCTATGTTAAGTATTATTAAAAGGATATTATTTCATTATAACAATATTATTGTTGGAAAATATTTAATTTTCACAATTTTATGAAAAAGTATAATTTAATGATAAAATAAAAATGTGTGGAGCATATATCTTGTTCAAAATTTTATGTTTTGTCATGATTTTGTTCCTGAAATTTTATGTTTTAGACTAATCTTCTGTTTACTATATTATGAAGATACATGATATCATGGTCACGTTTGTATACATGTATGAGATTTATTTTTTAGAACCCTATTTTGGATCTGATTACACTTAGAATTTTCTACAATTTTAATATCTATAATTATTATATTTATAAATACATTAATTTTTATAATAAACTCATATAATATACTCCTTATCTCATTATTATTATCTCAAGAATCTTTAATATTATCCCTATAAAATTTATCTCATATTTTGAGGTTATCTATCCATATATAATTAATTATGATATAATGAAACAATTCCATGTACATTTTTATCAAATATTTACACCATTCTCATTCTTTTTCATTTTATAAGGGTCAAAGAATTGTTATTATTTGATGTTTTTATCCTGTACTGATAATTTATTCTCAATCATTGACATATTTCTAATTTCCATTTGAATATTATATGCAGAATTATGTGTGGAGAGAATTCTTATGAAGAGAATTTAATTTTTGATGTTAAAATAGTATTGTAAAATAACACATTTCTATAAAACAAATCCCTAAAATTAAATAAACATTTATATTACATGATTATATTTGATTTTTCATATTGATAAATTATGAAAAATATTTCACTTTACATTTTTTGAGCAAGTCATGTCACAAAGTATCAAAACATGTCTGTTATTTTTATTTATTCTCATTTGATATAGGAGTGTGGTCCTAGGGTATCACAGTTGGTTTCAAAGTGGGTATTAGAATGTTTTTTGAGTTAATATAAGTAGTATAAGGCAACCCAATTTAAATATAAATTGATTAATCTAATAATATAATTGGATAAAATTGGGGATTCATAGAGTAAAAAATCACAAGTTGGAAATTTAATTTTGATATGGTTGATCAATATCATTTCCATATGAAATTTTATTATATTTCTAATGTTAATTTTCTTATTCCATAAGAGAAACTATATGGAATGTAATTAATAATTAGTCTCATAAAAAATGTGGGGATTTTACAATATAAAAACTAATTTGGGGTGTGATATATCATGAACATATTATATTTATTCATATATAGTGTATCATGTTCTAAATCAAATCATCATCCTTTCATAAATACAAAACATAATAAAATAATAAAAAAAATTAGTTTTCTAGATGTTCATGTGATAATAAAAATTAAATAAAGAATATTCAATTTCCTATAAGTCATCAATGTGGGAATATGAAAGAAAGGTAATGAATAAATTGATTTATAATATTATTTGTGTTTGGTATTGGATGGAATTGAGAAATAAATTATTCATGAAAAACTATTCATTTAGTTAATAGGAATTTTGAAATTGATGTTCTTCCAAAATAATCATCAGTAATTGCATGCTTTAATTTTCTGAATTTGAGCACTAACTAGACTAGTGTATCAATACAATTGTTAATGATGATAATCTTCCTAATTTTCTAAGGGAAAAATAAATATCCTATGTCATTCCAAAATTTGAAACTAAATTTGAATATAGAATTTTTGTTCCTCTCATCAATTATAATAGAATTTAAAATTTATTAATAGATTGCAGTTTTAACAATACTATTATATTGTATGAACATTATAAGGGTGTCAAATAAAAAAAATAATGATATAAAAATTATATATGGTTGAAAATTAATTTTTGATGTGATGATATAATACAAATTATAGAACTATTCTCATGTTGATGTTAATGGGATTATGGATGTGATAAATCTTATTGTTATTCTAATATATAAATTTCATTTATATTGGAATATACAATTTATCTATATATAGGTTCCACATTACTTTCATTAATATTGAAATCAAAATTCAAATCACCCATAATCACATTCCTAATTATTAGATGTCGAATAATTGGGATTCAACCATTATATTGGTCTCCATTCCCTATCATAAAGGATATTTAGTTGAAATGAATAGGGAAAACACAATTTTTGGGAAATAAATACTATGTGTTAAAATACAAGTCTATATATCATAATTTATATATTTATGATCATATCGTAATAAAAAAATACTTTTTGATTCTTTGATATCATATGGATAAACTTATCACAATTTAATAATGAATATAAATGTTATTATGAAGTTTAAATCCATTTATGGGGTGACTGTAACAACCCTGGTTTTAGGAAATGTTTTCATTCCATAAGATAAATTTATTATGATTTAATTGGGTTTCCTATACAAAACTGAAGTACTTCCTTTTTTTACATTTCACAATATTTTTTATGATTACATGAAGTATTTTTCCAAATATAGCGTTGATAATTTTTCATCAACTATTTACATGGTACTTTTAATTGACTATTATTCCCTTCAACAAGATGTATCATTTCAATGCTATAACAGTAACCTCAAGATATTATGACACTAGTATTAAAGATATTTATTTAGTATAGATACATCTTAATGTATTAATGTATGATATGTCTAAATATCAGGTGTTGAGTGATATTATTTATTGGGACTGCTTTTTATGATGTTCCCACATGGTGATTTCAAGTTAAAATTTTTACCATGACTAACGCACCAATATGAACAATGAATGGTTTAGTTTCCATTAGCTATTCCAAACTATGGAATACGGTGTTGGTCTCTCAATATGATATCATTACCAATGTATACCATATGATCATGTTCATTGATTCGTGGATAATGTAGCACCCCCCCTCGATTTCATGTAAGTAACCCTTTATTTTTTTTGTTAAAAATGGATATTTTGTAAGAATATTTTGGGATTTTTTTTATTAATTTAGGAATAATTTTGGTGATTTTATTATATTACACAATTTGAGAATAGTTAGTGGATTCTCTAAACCTCCTCTAAGAAATTATCCACAATGATAAAATGGCTAAGGGGAAGGAAAATATATAGGCACATGGTTTGTCCGAACTGTGTGACCACTAAATAGAAACTATTAAAAGTGGGATTTTTTATTTTTTTATGGTTGGAATATTGATTTTATAAAAATATGGATCATCCATGCAAGGTTCCCCATGAGACTTTTGTTGGGTCATGTTTAGGGAACAGTTTTCCTAACCATTTCACTAACAAAGCACAATTGAAAAACAAGATCCTAAAAAAAGTTGATCTAGGTTGGGATTATGTATTACCATATTTTGTTCTCTCCTTAACAACCATAACTTTATAGTCTTACCTCTTAAATCTTGTTGATACCTTTACCATCTAATCAGAGGTGATCCTATGTCTTCCCTTGGTGTTTTGATGTTGTATTCCCCTCCAAAGTCAATGTTTCTAGTTGTTTTAATGGTTTTTGATAGATTTCTTCCCCCTCTCTCTATCTCATTTTCATATATAAAGTCTTATGAGGATATAAGTTTAGTGTTTTATGCTACTTTTTTGGTGATTTTATCTTTTTTATGATAGGTGAATATATATATGGTTTTTGGATATTCGACAATGTTTCATTGGATTTTTTGGAAAATTCATCTATTCCACATTAAATCTATCGGTAGATTGATTTTCACATTACACCTCTTTTAGAACTTGAAGTTTTAACTTGAAATTGATTGTTTTGTGAATAATTAATTTTTAATTTTTTTCTGCAATTATTTATGGAAAACATGTTTGGTAATATTTTATGAAATTTTACCAATTCAGTGTTTTGGTTGATTTTGAAAATGGTAACAAGATTCTAACACGATTATTTTAACAATATAATATGGTTTTGAATCATCACAAATGTTTTTCAATAAAAATTTTGGATTTATTTTTAATGTTTTATTAGTATTGATTTCAATTAATATATTTTTTATTGAAATGTTTGAATTGTTTTGGAAATAGTTTTATTGGCATGTGGATGGATTGAAATTTTAGGAATGTGTGGAATAGAATAGATGTTGTCCGTGATGTACCTCCATCAAGGGGATGGGTTGTGGACATGACATTCCACTATCAAAGGTAACACCAATATTTTGTGGTTATGTGTATTTGTGTTTACGGCTAAGTAAATTGGATGGGGTATTACTAATTTAATTCATGAAATAGGTTTAATTTATTTTTTGGTTTCATTACTTTGAATTAGTTATTTCTGAGGAAACTATTTTGGATAGGATTATTTTTATTTTTTTAAAATTAATGAACTACATAAAATTGTATATATATAAATTACTATTTAAAAATATGTAGGATCGAAATAATGATGTAGAAGCTCAATTTACAAGAGGGGGGGGGGGTGAATTGTAAACTATAAAAATTCTTTTGGAACCTTTAAAGTTAGTTACAAATAACTATGTTTCCTTGAGTAAAGGAAAGGTCTATGTTTAACATAGTTAAACATAATTAAATTCACAACACCTCTAATACCAAATGAAAACTTGGAAAGAGGTTCCAAAAGTAGGATTCATAAATATGGTTCCGGAAATTGAAACTTAACAAAAGATTACAATATGAGATTCTACCTTAAAGCGTATAGAATCTAAATGAAACAGAGTACAAGTAAGGAAGTATAAGAAAGTTATACATTCCATATAATACAAAATGCAGCGGAAATAAACAAGTAGTAAAACTATAAGTAACAAGATATAAGTCTTTTAACCCAAAGAGAAGGGTATACAACAACCTTGGATAAAGGACCCTTGATTTATACTTTCAAGAAAGTCTGTCTTACCCACACTAGGGTAAGCCCTCAATACGAAGATCAGAGTGTCTATGTCTTGCTATCCCCACAACCCCTCAACTTCAAGGTAGTTGGTCACCTCTGTCTTCCTCAGCAAGGAAGCCCTCAACTTCAAGGTAGTCGGCACCTCTGTCTTCCTATCCCCGGAAGTCCTCGAATGTAATCACCAACATTCAGAGTCTCACAAAGCTTTGAGATTTAATAAGAGCCTCTCTCTCTAGAAATCACTTCAACATCATGTATGCACAATAACCAAGTTGTTCATCCATCTATATTGAGCTCTTTAAAATGAGCTCCTATTTATAGGTAAGGTCAGCCTCCTTTCCAACGGTTATATTTTCCTTAAAAATCGGAGGGACCTGTACACGTGTCACTTAGTCAATGGTTAGTTTATAACAAAATAGACGACATCGTTTTATAACAAAACAAGTGTAACAGAATGTACGACACCGTTTAAAATCTAACTCAATATATTCGGAGTGAAGTTTCAAAGTGAAAATTCGGAGTCTGAATAAATTCAGAGTGTATAATACAAATATGATTAGTTTCTGTTTAATAGATGAACTCGGAATGAGAATTCGGAATGAGAATTCGTCATCAGAATTCGTAGTGAGAATTCCTCATCAGAATTCATAATGGGAATTAATCATCAGAATTAGTAATGATATTTCATCTTAAGAATTCGTAATGAGAATTCGTATCCAGAATTTGGAATGAGAATTCATCATCAGAATTCGTAATGAGAATTTGTCATCATAAATCTTAATGAAAAATCATTATCAGAATTCGTAATGAGAATTCTTCATTAGAATTCGTAATGAGAATTCAATGTCGAACTTCATAAGGATTCGTATCCTGATTCTGGAATAGAACATAGTCAGAGTTCGTATCCAGAATTCTGAATGATACTTTATTACAATTCTCTTCTGGAATTCGGAGTGAAACTTCCTTACATTTTTTATCCAGAATTCGGATCCTAAAATAGAATAACTTATATCAATGTTTCAAACAAATCTGAGAAAACAGAAATGAATTCAAATTTTATACTTAGGAAAAATATGAATGAAAATATGATAATAATAATTTTTCTTACAAAAGAAATTTTCCTTATAAAAGCGATTTTCCTTCTAAAAGCAATTTTCCTTATAAAAGAAATTTTTCTTATAAAATCAATTTTCCTTATAAAAGCGATTTTCTTAAAGATAAGGTGTTTGTGATTTTCAAAACAAGAAGGAATGTAAAAGTCATAAGAAAAACCTTATTGACTCAATAATCTCCCCATTTTTGGAAAGCACAAACATCCTTGAAAAAGAAATTCTAAGAAGAAAGAAAAACATTATGTCTTATCTCCCTTTGCTTTAAGGATATTGATGAATACGACTAACTCCTCCTTAGGCTTTGAAACTCTAAGGATTGTATTCTTGATTTCCAGAGTGACACTTTATTACGAATAAGAAAGTCTTCTTTAATGAAAAACTCCCCCTTAGATAAACTCTTATTAGTGTTTGTTTTCTTTCTCACCCTTTTTTAGGATTCTTTTTCCCTTTCATTAGAGTTATTTTCCTTATCCCCCTTTGTGAATTTCAAAAAGAATACAAGGGAATGGAAAATACAGCAAAGTACCTGAAATATTATTAGTAAAAACAAAAAGAAACGAGCAAGTACAAATTTTTCATTAAGCTTGAAAATTTCAACAACAAAAGAGTTAAGGTACAACAAAAGATCGGATCTATCTATTTGGGATCTTTCTCCTTCTCCATGAGACACTTTAGAATAGTCTTTATCTTATTTAAGTCTTTATGATATTTTCAGCTTGCTTCTCTAAGACTACTATTCTTGCAGATTGAGCTTCAATCTTTTCTTCCTGAGCTTTAAGCTTTTCTTCCTGGGATTTAAGCTTTTCTTCCTGAGCCTTCATCTTTTCTGGAAACTCAATCCGATGATCCCTTTCAAACTTCCAGTTTTGAGAGACAGAATTTAGCTTCCCATTCAGATCTCTGACTTCTTGAATCTGAAAGTTCTTTTCATCTTTCAGCTTCTCTTCAAAGGAAGAAGTCAGCTCATTTATCTTCCTGTCCTCAGTCTCAAAAGCATCTTTAACATTGTCTTGAAATTCATCAAATAACCTCATTTCTTATACAGTCTTCCTCAGCCAGTTTGTCATCCTCTTGAAAGATTTTCTATGGGCTTCGTAGCCAATAAAGAACATTTTGAACTGAGCCTCTATTTCAACACACTTGTCCATAACCATAGATACAGAGTCTGATTTCTGATTTAAAGCATGTTGGAGCATCTGACATCTTGATTCAATACTTGAGAAGGTCGGAATGGTTCCCACCAACTTCTTTAAAGACTGAACAACAAAGTCATTCCCCAACGAAGATGACTCTGAATCCGAGACTCTGCTGGGAGAATTTTCTTCTTCAATAAGGTCAAGCTTTCTCTTTGAAGAACTACCAACTTCCTTTCTCTTCATCACTTCTGAGCTCGGAGTATCAGCAAAAATTTTCTTTCCCTTGTTTTTTTCGGAATAGAGTCCTATTCCAGAGTTCTCTTTTCACTATCAGAAACTTGGACAACATTGTCTTCCTCATCAGGAACATTCTGAGCACCAACCTAGATATTCTCCATTTGAGCAATATCTTGTAGTAGTTGTTCTTACTCTCCATGATAAGCTACTTCTTCTTATCCTTTCTCTTCTTCAATTGCTGGAGTAACTAGATTCGAAGATTCAACTTCTGAAGTTCGGAGCAATAAGTGTTCTGAAGGTGTCCCCTTATAATCATCTACTTGCGTCAACACATCTCCGGTTTCACCACTTCCTTCAGCAACATCTTCTTCTTCTTCCACTTGCTCAACTTGCTCTACTTCCTCAGCAGTCTTGGAAAAAGCTTCTTCCGGAGCAACGAAATTTCTTCCTGGAGTCTTAGGTAGAGATTCCAATGAAAAATATCTCAGAACATGAATATTTGCTGAAACCATCTCATTGAATTTCAACAAAGCCTGAGCTACCTCTGCTTCAGTCATCTTCTTCTTGAGTTTCTTTTCTTTTTCTTGTTTTTATAGATCATCCGTAGTTTTTTCCTTTAAGGACTTAGCCTCCATAGGGTCCAAGAGAAAATGAGGCTCTCCTTGCACTATCTTCTCTTTTATCTCCCTCCATTTAGCAAAAACCTCATCTGGGTAAGCTTTCTTCTTCTTTGGTTTTGGAGGTGCGGAATGAACTTCCTTAGACTTGGGATTCTCTGCTTCTACTTCCACTTCTTTCAGCTTTCTCTTCCTTACCATCTTAGAGGATTCCGGATCAGCAACATTCGGAACTGTTTCTTCTTGAGCAGGAGAATCAACAAACTGACCAGTCTTCTTGTCAAAAGCTACATCCATTCTTTTAAGAGTACCATCACTCACCAGCATAATCTTTCAAACTCTTGGCTTAGACTTGCAAGCCTCCTTGAAAGTCTCATGGCACCAAACTATCAACATCGAGAGGATTTCTGGATACATTATAACTTGAGCTCTCAGACTTCCTTTCTTCAAATTCTCAAGAGTAATGAAAATGTGCTTCATCAGGATAAACTTCCTCAAATTTATCAGAAAATCTAGAATGTAGATCTCACTCTTCTTTAAGCTATCTTTGTCACCCTTCCTTGGTACGATACGACCCTGTACCCATAACTCCAGAATCCGGAAATTTGTAGATAAACTAGCAATCTTCGGAGCCTTGTCATCTGCCAGTCCGAGAGTTTCTAAAGCTTTTTCCTTGTCGAAGCTACCTTTTGAATCCGGCAACACATGAGATATAAATTCAGCTTCACCCTCATTATTCAGCCCTACCAAGCTGGCTACCTTGGCATATGAAAGCTTATAAGTCTTACCATAAGACTTAAAAGACAATTTATCCTTTCAATCCTCATTAAGAAAGGGGACTGTCTCATAGAAATATATAAGCAAATCTGAATATAATTCATCTTGATTCTGAGGTTTTGACACCGTAACATCCTCCCAACCATTTAGCTTGATATTCTTGGAAATAATAGAATCGTACTTGTTGAAGAAATCCGGATGAACCAGCCTCTCTCTATATACTAACCACTTTGAAATCGGCTTAGAAGAAGACATGTCTTGAGAAGCTTCTTCTACAGACATTCGTATTTGAAGACCTCTGAGAAGTTCGGAATGAAAAAAGTTGAGGTTCGGAATGACTTTAAAACGAAGAGGCAGAGCTTCGGGACGCTAGATCTTGAAAACCGATGTGGGACAACCGTTTGAGGTCCCCTTTATATAGGCAACAAAAAAAACGGTTCAACTTCCACGGTTGATCAAACAGTTGTGATAAGTTGAGATCAGATCTGACGGTCAAAAACCAATTCTCTTGAATCCGATCTTTTGATGTTTTTCTTAAAACATTGAATTAAGAAAACTATAATCCGAAAACAAAATATAAGAAAATGCCAGTAAGTAAAATATGATTACGAAAACTTGACTAAGGAAATCATACCATTCGGATTGGCTTAGGAAGATTATTCGTAATAGGTAATATTCTTATGAAAATTACGAAGAAGAAAAAAAAACTTTATTACAAAAAGACAAAATTTGGAAAACTCACTACGAAAAACAAACTCAGTAAGGAAAACTCAGTACGAAACATTTATTACAAAATTTAAAAAGGAAAAACTTATTTTGAAAGATTCGGTACGAAAATCCCGCTATAAAAATACCAGTACGAAAGTTTCCATTCCATATGTTTTCAATACGAACATTTCTATTCCAGAAGTTTTCTAAATAAAAATATCCATTCTGGAAAATTTTAGTTCCGAAAATTCCACTCCGGAATTTGAGTTCCGAAAATTTTGAAAAAATATTTTGAAAAACTTTGTTAAACTAAAAATCAAATATACTCCCCCTATGAAAAGGAGTTTATTGCTGTAAGGATAATTTTTCAACAGAAAGTTAATTAAGAAGGATTAACTTATGGTTATCATTCCTAACTTCTGTTTAATATATTTAAATCTATCAGAAGGCAAAGATTTTGTGAAAATATCAGCAAGTTGATCTTGCGTTCCGATAAACTGAAGAATAATATCTCCATTAAGTGTGTGATCCCTAAGAAAATGATGCCTAATATCTATGTGTTTTGCACGGGAGTGATGTGTAGGGTTTTTACTAAGGGCAATGGAACTAGTGTTATCACACAAAATTGGAGTTTTAGTAAAAATCAAGACATAGTCTGTGAGTGTGTGTTGCATCCACAACACTTGAGCACAACAACTTCCAGCTGCTTCATATTCAGCTTCAGTAGTGGAGAGTGCTACAGAGTGTTGCTTCTTGCAAGACCAAGAAACTAATGAATCTCTTAAGAAATGACATGTTTTGGATGTACTTTTTCTATCCATTCTACATCAACCAAAGTCAGCATCAGAAAATATTTTTAGGATAAAATCATTTTCAGAAGTATAAAATAATCCTAGATCCATGGTTCCCTTAATGTAACACCCCGAGCTTCCACGATACGCTTCTCATTCAATAATGCAATAGCATGTGTTGTACGCAACCTCGAGCTCTAACACACACCACAACTAATTAAACTAGCCATTGTAAATAGTAATACCTACTTTTTGAAATTTTATAAATTTTATTTATCAAAATGGACTTCATTTTTGGATTTGGAATATTGAAATTAGCCTATGTTGAATTTTTGGTATTTTTCTGAGAACTACTAATTTTTTATGAGTAGTGAAAAATACTTAAAAACAACTTTTTTAATAAAAATAATTTATATTGATAAATTATACTATTTAGTGGTTTTAGAGTATAATTAGAATATATTTTTACCATTTTATCCAATGGTGGTCATTAGAATTAATTTAACATTGAAATTGGACATAAACAATTGCCAATCTTTTGATATAAATTGTTTCTTAAAAACACGCTATTGTTGTGACAGCGGGAATTAATTATAAAATTAATTAATGCAACTTATATGTTTGGAATTTTGTAAAATAGACATCATTTTTGAATTCGGAATATCAATTACAGCTTAGGGTGAAATTTTGGCATTCTTCTGAAAAACTTCAATTTTTGATGAATAGTGAAACCACTAAGTGGTAGTTAAATAACTGATTTTTCGTTTAAATGAAATACTACCACTTCTGTGATTTGATTTTCAAAAATCCTACATATATGGTTGTCATTAAAAAGTAAAATGTGGTTCAATGAGATTAAAATAATTTATTGGTGAATAGTAAATTATAAGTTCTTAATCGCGATTAGAGGTAATTAGTGTAGTTTAAGGTAAAAATAATGTTTTAATAATATGAGATGAGCTTGAAAATTGTCCTACTCCTATTGGATGAGTCATGGCCGACATATAAAACCCATGGGTCAACTTGGGGACCCCATGGAGCCACTTTGGTTGGAAAATTACATTAATATATATTTATTTAATGTTAAAGTAAAAAATGACACAAACCTGAAATGTTCTACTAAAAAATATTTTATATGGGGTTATAGAAGTCATATTTTTTACTATAAATAGTCATTAGAAAGCTAAAAAGATTTCCTACATCATAGTAGTTTTTTTATATTTTTTATACATTAATTAAATTAAATTATTTACGACATCATTATGATGCAGCGATGACCTCATTATTTAACGATTTTAATAAAATGAAAAGATAATGTACAATACAAGGCATAAACTTGTCCAAAGACTATTGTATGGGTTGATTTAGAACCCTTATCACCATAGCCACGAATTATATAAGTGTGGGACCTTTAGAATCCGAAAAGAATTGTATAATAATGTAAAATTTCCTTACTTTCCAAGAGTGCCCCTCCTCTCCTCTTATAAATGGCCCCCACCTCTACTACCTCATTCACACTTTCAAGAAATTTGGCTCAGACAACCTCTGCCCAAATACTCTCCCAACGTCCCCCTCTTACTCCTAGAAGCCTCACTTTTGGCAGAACTCTTCCCAAGGAAGCCTTTGGCTCAAATCAAAAAGAGTTACCTGATTTTGAGGTAATGTCTTCTCTAATGTTGTTTTGTTTCATTTTTCTTCTCCAACCCCCTAAACTCTTTTTATTCATTTATTTTGTAACAAAAAAAGTGCCCTAAATATACTAGGATTTTTTTATAATAAGTATTCTAACTAAAATTACACACACCTACATCTAAGGGTTAAATAACATACAGTTTCTGTGGATGGCGAATTTCTGCCTCACGAAACGATGATTGTTCAACACTCATATAACACCTTCAAAGGTGGCCATTAAGATTTCACAATATTTATATATGATATATAATATGTTTATGTTTTACTCATGCTTATTTATTTCTCATTTATGGCAAACATTATGATTTCCATTATGGGTAAAACGCGATAATTTCATTTTAGGAATTGCGGACTACCGCCCCCTCAAAGTGATTTGAATCGTCAATGCCATATGTGGGATGTATAAAGGATGGAGTAAATGGTATTATACACTATATTATAATGGAATTATATTATACATTTATATCATTATGATTTCATTCCATTAAATATGAAATAGAAATGAAAGTAGTGTTCATGCGTACGTACGGCTTACCGTCTCCATGAACGGTGCATTTCATTTCTTACCTCTAAATGTTATGTAATATTATAAATGAATGTATATACTGGATATATATGATATATATGACATCTAAATCATGAATATAATTTTGGAGATAATGGATATTCTACCACATAAACAACTTGTAATTATAAGAAGTTTATTGTTGGCTCAAGTACCAAAGATCGACAAAACGACCGTTATTAACTTAAATAATTACATAATGTTAATAACATTGTAATAAGTGATATAAAAAGGATAATGAAATTAAAAATGGTTCTTAATAAGGTATATATTAACTCTAGTTTATTATTCAGGAGGTTAAAGAATGGTTGATTCTAGTCAGACACGAGGTAAGGGAATTTCATAACCCAACTTCCATTCTTTGGGTTAATCTCCTACTTTCAAATTATGTCATGATATTATTATGTCATATATTTTATTTATACTTTCTTTATTTGTACATATAGTAAATACACATAATAGATATATTTTATTTAAAAATTATCTTTTTAAGGGACTTTTTCTCAATATCCATTCATTGAGGCATATTTTTTTTATACACAAATTTCTTTTATACAATTTATAAACCCCTTTGACTTTTACGTTTATTCAAAAGGAATATTTTTTATATGAAGCGTTTTACTAAATGACAAAAGGTAATGTTTTTATTTCCGTACATATGCGGCGACAACGACTTCTCTGCCGCCGTGACCATTATTTGAGTTTCGGCTTCCTCTACAAGCCATCACTTTTTTTTAATGAAAAATATATACAAAGTTTTATCTTTCTTTTATTTTGGTATTGAAAATGGTTTTGAAAGCGTTTTTATTATATCAATGTGTTGTATTGATATCTTGTTATTGAAATGTAGAAATTTTATGTTTCCTTTATGCATGTTCTATGTGATACGATTATGTTATGGTTTATGATATGTTTAAACCTATTCATATGAGGAATGTATTGGACTTAATAAGTGACGGGTGGAGCCCGCTATAGCTCCTCGATGAATCGGTAGGTCTCATGAGACAAATAGACGTGGAATTGGCTGAGGCCCTTTCCCAATTTGATTTATGGTTTTGGCTGAGGCCTTAATCATTTTAGACGTCTTGGCCGAGGCCTTGACAAAATGTTTCAGAATGTCTGGCATCATACATTTCCTCATTATGAAAGTGGTTATTGATATTGAATGTGATTATTCGACTAGTAGAATATCCATGTGAGTATGTAAATGGCATAATTTAATTTTATTTTTCCATATTATGTTGAAGTTCAAGTTTAAAAAGGATTTTGTTTTAGTTATACATTGCCTTAAATGTTAATGTTTATTTATGAAAGCTTCCGCAATATTGTTATCCTTACTGAGCATCTGAGCTCACCCCTTTCAATGTTTTAATATTTTCTAGGATGTGAAGAAGTATTTTATGAATGACCAGCAAGGATTGTCATAAGAGGATATGAGTGTGGACTATGGATACTTTGTTATTGTATATTTTCACTTTATGATGTAATGTATCGTTTACGAATGTATCTAGTGTTTCCAAGGCTACTAAACTAATCAGTCTTTCGAGAATTGATCTTTTGTGATCATGCCAATGTTACGAAGTATTGCACCGACTCTGGGTAGCTGGGGTCGGGGCGTTACACTTAAGGTAGCAAAAAATTCTTTTTACTGCCTTTAGGTGAGATTCCTTAGGATTGGATTGATATCTTGCACATAAGCATACTGAAAACATTAGGTCTGGTCGACTAGCTGTTATGTATAGTAGACTTCTTATCATACCTCTAAAAGATGTTTGATCTACTGGTTTCCCAGCTTCATAAAGATCTAAAGAGTTTGAGGTACCAATAGGAGTACTAATACTCTTAGTATTATCATAGCCATAATTTTTAAGAAGATATTTGATATACTTATGTTGAGATATGTAGGTTCCTTCTAGTTTTTGAGAAATTTGAAAACCAAGGAAAAATGTTAACTCACCCATCATACTCATTTCAAACTCATATTTCATTATACTTGCAAAAGAGTCGATCAAAGATTGCTGAGTTGAACCAAATATGATGTCATCAACATAAATTTGAACAATCAAAACATTTTTCTTATCTTTCTTTATAAAAAGGGTTGGATCTGCATTTCCCTTAACATAGTTATTTTGAAGCAAAAATCCAGTGAGTCTATCATACCATGCTCGTGGGGTTTGTTTAAGGCCACTTCGAGCTTTGGTAAGTCGAAATACATAATCAGGATGTTTTGTATCTTCAAAGCCAGGAGGTTGTTCAAAAAAAACTTCCACTTGAACATAACCGTTAAGAAAAGGACATTTCACATCCATTTGGAAATGTTTGAAATTAATGAATGCTGCAAAGGCAAGTAGAATACGAATAGATTCAAGTCTAGCTACTGGAGCATAGTTTTCTTCATAGTCTATTCCCTCTTGTTGTTTATAGCCTTTAACAACAAGACTAGCTTTATTTCTTACTATGACTCCATTTTCATCACATTTATTTTTGAAAAAACATTTGAATCTAATTACAGAAGTTTCCTTAGGTCTTTCAACCAAGGTCCAGACTTTATTCCTTTTGAATTCATTTAGTTCATCTTGCATGGCTTTGATCCAATCATCATCACCTAAAGCTTCATCAGTGCTTTTAGGTTCTAATTGGGAAAGAAATTCTAGATGTTCTAATTCATTTCTTAAGGAACTTCTAGTCCTTACTGGTTGATTTACATCACAAATGATACTATCACTGGGATGATTCTTAAGAAATGACTGATTTGGGTTTTGAAAAGCCTGTTCATCAACATAGGGTAGAAAGTCTTCTGGGGGTAAATGTTTCAGGAATATCTTCTTGAACATTATCTTTATCAGAAGGTTCTTCTATCAAAGGTTGATAATCAGTTTTTGAAAACACATCTGAGGATGTAGGTTGGGATGGTTTGAAAACAAATGTATCAGACTCATCAAATTTTACATGTACTATTTCTTCAACAGTACAAGTGTTTTTATTAAAAACTGTATAAGCCTTAGATGTTGTGGAATAACCTAAGAAAATTCCTTCATCAGATTTTGGTGCGAATTTATGTAAGTTATCTTTAGTATTAAAAATGAATATTTTGCAACCAAAAACCTTTAAGTAGGAATGTCTTGGTTTTATACCATTCCATAACTCATAATGGGGTTTATTAAGAAAAGGTCTAATCAAAACTCTATTTATAGTATAGAAAGCAGTACTTACAGCTTCAGCCCAGAAATGTCTAGCTATAGAATATTCACTCAACATGGTTCTAGTTATTTCTTGAAGAATTCTATTTCTTCTTTCAACTACACCATTTTGTTGAGGAGTTCTAGGTGCTGAAAAATTGTGAGTAATACCTTTTTTACTACAAAAAGTTTCAAAATCAGAATTTTGAAATTCTCCTCCATGATCACTATGAATAGTTTTCAATGGAAGGTTTTTATCATTTTTAACATGAGCTCTAAAACTTTTGAAATAAGAAAAAGCTTCAGATTTCTTTGCTAGAAAATAAACCCAAGTAAATCTAGTGTAATCATCAACTAGAACAAACACATAGTATTTGCCTCCAATACTTCAAGTTTGTGTTGGACCGAAAAGATCCATGTGCACTAACTGTAATGAATCGGTTGTTGAGACTTCATCGATTGATTTAAAACTAGATTTATGTTTCTTGACATATTGAAAAGGATCACAAACTTTAGAAGAATCAAATCTAAGCTCTGGTAGATCCTTGACTAGTTTCTTCTTAGAGAGTTTACATAGGTTCCTAAGGTTACAAGGACCTAGTATTCTATTCCACAACCAGGAATGATCTTCCATTGCACTAAGGCAAGGTAAATCTTGGCTTCTATGATCTTCTATGTTTAAGGTGTAAACATTCTCTTGCCTATTGGCTGAGAGAATAAATTCTTCCTTGGAATTGTGAACTAAGCACTTATCATTCCTAAAATTCACAAGGTAACCTTCATCACATAATTGACTTATGCTAATGAGGTTGTACTTAAGACCCTTAAAAAAAAGAACATTTGAAATTATCATTTTACCAGGAAAAACAATATTACCAATACCAACAATCTCACCCTTAGCATTATCTCCGAAAGTTACCTTTCCTCCTTTCGTTTTGATAATATTTTCAAAATAGCTTTTGTTACCAGTCATGTGACGGGAACATCCACTATCCATGTACCATGTATTTTTGCTGGTACTCTCTTTATTTTCCGGAAATCAAGAAGAAAATTAGACTTTCGGAATCCAAACTTGTTTGGATCCGAGATTTCCAGAAAATAAAATTTTAGGTACCCACATCTTCTTAGAAGAGTAAGCTTTGTGAAATCCTAGAGATTGGGTTTTGTTTAAGGAACAATTATTTTCCCAGTGACCATCACATTGACACCTGGTACAAAATGGGGCACTTTTAGGAACAAAATAATTGTTACTGAAAATTGGTTTTGCATTGGTATAACCAAATCCGGATTTATTTCTTAAAGGTCGTATTTGGGAATAAATTTTATCAAAATTTTCCTTACCATGGGTAAAGTTTGACAAGCACTTCTATAAGGAAAAAATTTCGGACTTGAGTTTTACAACCATGTTGTTATCCTCAAAATCGTTAGTTTTAGAACTAGAGCTAAGCTTGAAAACATTTTTATTAGAAATTACTTTTTCTAATTATTTAGAACATTTGTTCTTCTCAGAACATACTTCCTCAAGATTTTTTGAAATACTTTAACAATCAGCATTTTTCTTATCAAGATCATTAGAAAGGTCGATATCTCTTTTGTAATAATAGAATTCCTAGAGTTTGCCTTATCAAGTTATTTATTGAGTTCAGAATTCTCAATTTCAAGAAGTTCAGAAAACCTAGAGACTTCTTCATTAGTAGGTAAAGTATTTTATTCATTAGAAGAAGATTCTTCCTTAGAATAGTTATAATATTTACTATTATTATAATTTAAATAAACATTGGTCAATGATTTAGTATTTCGTAACTTAGCCATAAAACAATGATTATCAATAGGTAATCTGGCTATAAGACCAAGATTCTTCTGTCCTGAAGATTCATAATCAGAAGATTCATCTGAAGAGTCACCACCACTGGAACTCCAGGTGTCCTTAGCTTTCAGAACTTTCTTAGCTTTTGTTTTATAATACTTCTTTCTGTTCCTGTCTGAATGTCTTTCTTTCCTTTCTTTTTTTTGAGCATAGGGAAATCTGGTCTTATATGCCCAGCTCTCTTGCATTCATAACAACTAACTTCTCCATCTTTCTTATCTTTCCTTTCCTTTTTCTTATACTTGGATTGGAAATTTCTCTGGCCAGCTATCTTGTTTATCCTTCGAGCAAGATTTGCTAATTAATTTTCTGCTATTTTACTCTCACTAGAATCTGATTGAACTATCATCTTCTTAGACTTAGATCTGGTTACTCTCTCAGGAGTCTTAGCTTTCATATGATTTGATGTTGTTGTAAAAGCAACAATACCATTTGCATTTTTCTTTTTGATGTTGTCATCATCTCTCTTCATTCTGGTTTCATGTTGGAGAAGAGTTCCAAAAAGCTCATCAAGATAAATCTGAGTCACTTTCTTGTTCTCATCTATAGCAGTTCTATTTGATTCCCACTCATTAGGCATGATATCAATTATCTTATCCACAAGAGCTTCATCATCTCAACCTTTCTCTCCCATAGACTGTAGGCTGTTGACGATAGTCATAAATCTCTATAGTACTTTACAGATTGGTTCACTATAAGGAAAGTTGAAGCCATGATATTCAGCTCTAAGCATAGCTCCCATAGTCTCAATCACCTTAGAAGTTCCAAAGTGTGTAACCTCTAACTTCTTCCATATACAATTAGCTGCTCCACAAGAAGAAATTTGGCTATATATATTTCTGGCAATTGAACAAAGTAGAGTATTGCGTACCTTATAGTTGAGTTGATATTCTTGCTTTTCTTGGTTAGTAAAAGTTCTAACTTCCTTACCAGGAATTTTATAATCACCAGTAAGAATAACAAAGTTGTCTACTCCAGTATTGATAACAAAAGTCTTCATTATATATCTCTAGTACTCATAATCATTATCATCAAAGATTGGTGGTCTTGTAGGATTTAGATTATCAACTGAACCAACATAAATTCCTTCCATACAAATAATAATCTTCGGCACACAAACTTGTTAGTAGAAAAGATTCGTAATAACAAAGTTCAGAATGGAAAAGTTCGGAATGACAAAGTTAGGAAGAAAAACATATACGTGAGAATAAGTATTTCCGAGACCTGCTCTGATACCAATTGTAGGATCAAAATAATGATGTAGATGCTCAATTTACAAGAGGGGGGTGAATTGTAAACTATAAAAATTCCTTTGGAACATTTAAAGTTAGTAACAAATAACTATGTTTTCCTTGAGTAAAGGAAAGGGATAAGTTTAACAAAGTTAAACTTAAGCAAATTCACAACACCTCTAATACCAAATGAAAACTTGGAATGAGGTTCCAAAAGTAGGTTTCGGAAATAATGTTCCAGAAATTGAAACTTAACAAAAGATTACAATATGAGATTCTACCTTAAAGCGTATAGAATATAAATGAAACAGAGTACAAGTTAGGAAGTATAAGAAAGTCATAAATTCCTTATAATACAAAATGCAGCGGAAATAAAAAAGTAGAAAAACTACAAGTAACAATATATAAGTCTTTTAACCCAAAGAGAAGGGTATCCAAAAACCTTAGATAAAGGTCCCTTGATTTATACATTCAAGAAACTCTGTCTTACCCACACCAGGGTAAGCCCTCGATACGAAGATCAGAGTGTCTCTGTCTTGCTATCCCCGCAAGCCCTCAACTTCAAGGTAGTTGGTCACCTCTGTCTTCCTCAACAAGGAAGCCCTCAACTTCAAGGTAGTCGGCACCTCTGTCTTCCTATCCCCGAAAGTCCTTGAATGTAATCACCAACATTCGGAGTCACACAAAACGTTGAGAGTTAATAAGAGCCTTTCTCTCTAGAAATCACTTCAACAGCATGTATGCACAATAACAAAGTTGTTCATCCATCTATATTGATATCTTTCAAATGAGCTCCTATTTATAGGTAAGGTCGGCCTCCTTTCCAACAGTCATATTTTCCTTAAAAATCGGAGGGACCTGTACATGTGTCACTTAATCAACGGTTAGTATATAACAAAATAGACGACATCGTTTTATAACAAAACAAGTATAACAGAATGTACGTCACCATTTAAAATATAACTCAAAAGATTCGGAGTAAAGGTTCGGAGTGAAAATTCAGAGTCTGAATAAATTCAGAGTGTATAAAACAAAGATAATCAGTTTCTATTTAATAGATGAACTCGGAATGAGAATTCGGAATGAGAATTCGGAATGAGAATTCGTCATCAGAATTCGTAGTGAGAATTCCTCATCAGAATTCGTAATGGGAATTCATCATCAGAATTCGTAATGATATTTCATATTAAGAATTCGTAATGAGAATTTGTATCCAGAATTCAGAATGAGAATTCATCATCAAAATTTGTGATGAGAATTTATCATCATAAATCTTAATGAAAATTCATTATCAGAATTCGTAATGAGAATTCGTCATTAGAATTCGTAATGAGAATTCAATGCCGAACTTCATAAGGATTCGTATCCTGAATCTGGAATAGAACTTAGTCAGAGTTCGTATCCGGAATTCGGAATGATACTTTATTAGAATTCTCTTCTGGAATTCAGAGTGAAACTTCCTTACAGTTTTTATCCAGAATTAGGATCCTAAAACAGAATTCTTTATATCAAAGTTTCAAACATATCCGAGAAAACATAAATGAATCCGAATTTTATACTTAGGAAAAATATGAATGAAAAAATGATAAGAATAATTTTTCTTACAAAAGCGATTTTCCTTATAAAAGCGATTTTCCTTATAAAAGAAATTTTCCTTATAAAAGCAATTTTTCATTTAAAATCAATTTTCCTTATAAAAGAGATTTTCTTAAAGATAAGGTGTTTGTGATTTTCAAAACAAGAAGTAATGTAAAAGTCATAAGAAAAACCTTGTTGACTCAACAAAATATTGTATCATATTTTAGCCAAGTAGTGTGATTGGAGAATTCATTTATGAAAAACATACTGAGTTTCACTACTCAACCATTCTTTATAACATTGGTTCTTTTAATGATACATTCTCTCATGATTCACGTAATTGAAATTCAAAAAATTTCATCAGTGGTGCTTCATTATATTTTTGTTGTATTGTGGATCTAGGGTAGTGGATCATGTTTGGATCATGATGATATTCCTCTAAGTCTCTGAGCATTATTTATCATGTCTTCAGTTATGTAATTGAAAATTTTAGTATTCAATTTTGGTACTTGTTAGAGTTTTATTTAATATAATTTTTGTTATGTTTAGTTATATTTTATTTTTCATTAATAATTTAATGGATATTTGTTAATGTAATGTATGGTTGGATGTTTTATTTTCAAAGGGAAATCCATCCCCCATATTTTAATGAATCACTTGTCATATTTTTCTAGCCTTTGGTACCATGGTGATGTCTCTTAAAGAAAATTAATGACCTTTAACCTTCTTAATCCAATTATGAGGGGTGGGTTGCTATAAGTGGTATCAGCTTATTTGGTCATTGACTAATAAGTGATCATTAATTTTATTGGTCTTGTAGTTTAAATTCATTTTTCTAATTCCTTATTTTGTGTTGGTATAATAGATTATAATTGTTGGGATGTGTAATTTATATCATTAAAAGATGTAGATAATTCATTTATGATGAAATTTAAGATAAAAGTGATTTGGGTACATTTTTTTTGAGACACCTATAGGAATTTTTATCTCATCATCATGTGATTATCCAACGATAAGAGCATCGCATGAATTATAGAAATGAACACCCAAACATAGTTTATTTCATTTTTTGTAGTTATCTATGGGTTTGAAATTGTAACTATTTTGCGAAAATTATGAACTTTTTTTCAAATATATTTTTTTGAAAATAAATTCTCTATGGTATTTTGAATATGTTTCGATTATCAAAAGTATGGTGAAGTTTTTCAACAATAGTTGAACATGAAAATGTTGGTATTTGGAAAGCAATATTGTGTTAACATGAGGTGATATAAATTTAAATTGTAAATACTTTATTTTATATGGAGTGATACCTATGGATTTTTATTTCAATATAGATAATGGAACTCAGAAAGTTTTGTAGAAACCCATAGAGGGAATCTGAGAAGAATGGGGATGCATCTAGTCCACAAGTGAAACTATTGTTGGTAATGTGTATAGTATAGGCTTTTCACATTTTTTATATGCCAAATAAAATTTATAAACCAAGGAATGTGGATCTCTCCATCTTGTTAAAGATGAATAATACAACCATATTTTGGAGTTATTACAGATTAGAGAAGGTAGAGGTGTGGCTAAAAATGATGAATTGGATAATTGATTTCCACTGCACACCAACATGGTTGAATATCAAGATAATGATGTATTTTCTGGTTGATATTTCATGCTAGTGGTGGGATTTAGATGATCAGGAATATTTAGAGAAATTCATTGGTTAGGAGGGGTTTTATTAATTGTTTAACTAAAAATTATATCCTCGTATATTTATATTCTCATGAAAAATTAATTTCATAAGCTTAAATAAATAGAGCCATGTATTAATAGTGTGTGTGGGAAATGTCATTAATTTAGTCATATTTTCACAAGAATTCTCTACTAAATCATTATTGAAGTAATGAAAATATGTATTTTGGAATATGTAGGAACATCGATTGAAGGTTTTGGTGATCTATATAAATAATTATATAGAGATGGTCCAAAGGGAAATAGTGTAAAACATGACATATCCATAGCTATAGGTGGAAAATGTATATTGATAACTATTGTAGATGAAATGAACTCTTATGATTGTTACAAGTAGAATAGGGGAACCAATTTCAAATGTGTGGACATGTCGTAGAATCAGACAAATGGATTAGTAAATATTCATCAAAACCCAAAAATAAATCAAAAAATTTACAATGTGGATCTCTTATTAAAATTAAGAGACAATGTACAGCACCACCTAGACAATTCCACAATTACAATAAGATGGGAATTCATTATTTATATTGTCATAGTTCTCTTATGGCAGGTGTTCATGTCACGTCGGTGGTGTCGCAAATGTCATATGATTTGATTTGATTGGGGTAGTTGAATACCTGTCATTAATTGAACATAGATATCCATAATTAATCAATGAATACAATTTTTCATCATAAAGGGAAATCTCAATATGGAAATATATAAATAATTTCAAAAACCATGAAATCATATGATGTTTAGATGGTTATTTAGGATGATCAATCTTTACCATAATTTTTTTGAAGTTTGATTATATTGAATTCTACCAATATGAAAAATCTATTTTATACTGTTGAATTCCATTATTTAATTTCTATTCTTCCTATTGATTTAGTGGTAATAAATATTTATTTATTTCCTTATATGTTAAAACATCAAAATACCCATGGTAAAAGAGAATGACAAACCTATATTTATAGAGAATATTCTATAAGTTTTGATGGAGTTGAGTTGATATGGAATTTGTATGTACATTATATTGATGCCTATGACATAATATTTACTATGGATTGGTTGAAAATATTCAATGCTCCCATCAAATATTATACCCAAAGAGTTAGTTTTATGACTGTGGATTGTGTAAAACATCTCTTTAGGGGGAAACTGAATGTAAAGTTATCTAAAATGGGCTTGTTGGAACTAGATGTTTCTTTTATCTTGTAATAGTTGGAATCATTGACATTGGAATCAATTGGAGAAAAATTTAACATCTGTTTTCCATCAATTTCATATTAGTTCTAATATTTTTCCCAAGAATTTATCAGGGTTCCCACATATAAGTGAATTGGATTTTATGAACTACATACTTCCAGGGACTATTCATATTTAGCTTCTATATTACTTGATGGAACCTATGATGTTAATGGATTTTAATGTTTAGTTGGAGGAGATGTAATTCATATAGTTCATTCCACCAAGAACGACTTCGTGGATAGCACCAATCTTGTTTTTCATAATATTGGATGGCATGATTTAGTTTTGGTTGGTTTATGATATGTTGGGAAAAGACGTGATAAAGAATCATTATCTACAAATAGGAATTTATAATTTATCTTATCAATTTGAGGGATCTCATAGATTCTACATAAAATTTCATGTGATTATGATATCATCAATTTAAATTTATGTTAAAGGATATTCTGAAAAAGAACAATCATAAGTAGATATGGACATTATGAATAGTTGGGAATGACTTTAGATATTGTGAATTCATAATCTTTATTTATATACTTATGGATTATAAATTTAAGAGATATATTTATTCCTTATTTGTGGTGTCTGTGGATGAAAAATTGGTGTATTCAAGGACAAAGGATGAGCATGAGAACCACATGGAAATAGGGTTATGAATCATGATAGGTCATCTATTGTATTCTAAACCATCACGGTGTCATTCTTGGTATAATATGTATATAACCTTGACCATGTAATCACATAAAAAGTTTAACTAAGGATCTTGGAAAGGAATAATATTTTATTTCATGGAAACTGCCAAAGAGTGCCTTTGATATACATAGTTTCCTTGGTCATGCTGGCTATTAATAAAATTTGGTATGTGATTTCCCATCCATGTCTTTAACTTTGATAACATTGAAAATGAAATAATATTATCTTTCAATTAAATGAGGAATATAATAAGTCTTTTCAAGATCATAATGTTTTCCTTACATCAAGAACAATCTTGAATTTCCCAGAATCAATAAAATGGTACATGGTATATTGTGATGCTTCAAGATCTGGGTTAGTATGTGTTTCATGAAAGGATAATATGTTTTTTATTATAACCCATGGAATTTTTTTTTCATTATAAAAATTACCCAATCCGTGATTTAAAGATATATATTTTAGTCCATATTTTAAAGGATTTGGTTCATTTTTAATTGGGTAAGAATTAAATAGTTTTTATAGATAAAAAGTATTTGAAAAATATTTTTTCAAAAATGAATTTGATCTTCAGGTAAGGAAGATGGATAGTACATCCCCAAATATTTCCATATGAATTGATGTATACACTGGTTAAAGGAAATACTATTGTATATGAAATAAAATGAATGTTGTATTCTTAGATGAATAAAGAGGCTTTTGATGAGTGGAAGATGATGTCATTCCTAGACGAAACTGACTTGGAATGTGAAGAACAAGATGAAGGTGTGGTTTTATTTCTTGTTTATTTTATGCCAATTTTTTTAAAATATTCAAAGAGTCACATACAATGGATTTAGAATGTGTTTCCATGAGGTCAAATCATAATAGTGGGGAGACCATTGACAGATGGAATTATAATATAGTTCTGTGAAGTGGTTCAGAAATCATATGATTGTACCGATGACCTTTCTGAAAAAAATTCTCTTTTTTACCACCATTAATTATGGGTTGGTCATTCTTGATTATGGAATATATATTGATTATTATATACACAGATTTGGTTTGTTGGAATATAAATATTGTATGATGAGTTTTTTTTCGAGATGATTAAGTTGTCATCAGGTAAAATCAGAACATTAGGCACCAATAGGTATATAGTTGTATTTACCTATTCATGATTGGAAATTGGATTTGATAACTATGTAATTTGTAACACATCTCTCAATAATGGTTGGTAGACATCATGCAATATATCTGTTAGTGGATTCTCTAATAAAGTCAACTCATTTCACCCATATTCATGAATATCATATGGTTGAGGTCTTATCAAAAATAAATATTTTTGTGGTATTAAAGAGACATGGTGTACTAATTTGGTTTTTTCAGATATAGACATGGAGATTATGTCTTATTTCTAGGAAACCCTATAAAAATACCTTTATAATCTGAAGAATATGAGTATGACTTATCATATTTCGATACATGCATAATATGAAAGGATGATACTAAAATTGGAAGACAAGTTGTGAGCTTGTGTAATAGATTTTCATGACTCCTACGAAGAGAACATACAGTCAGTGGGGTTATCATATGATAATAGGTATTAGGAATCGATACATATGGATCATTATGAATTATTTTATGTGATTCCTTATCTTTTTATACATTGTTGGGTTGAAACATATCAGCCTTTTCTAGTTGGGTCCATCACTTCCCAGAGAGAAAAAAAATTATGTTGGTTATGAAATAGTTATAGATGGAATAGTTCTATTAATCATGTGTGGATCATCATTGATGGTCTTTTTAATTTGAATTGAGTTATCATGTGTTCTTAAGGATCTCTCTAAGCCATGAACATAGATGTTTTAGGATAAAATAAAAATTATATCCTATATCCACCATCCATTTTTAAATACTGGAATGAGTTAGATAGGGGGAATATTGGTTGGAATATCAACCATAGTTTATTTGAGTGTATAATGAGATTCTTGTTTCTTAGTTGAAAACATATCATTCTATTTCATATAATGTGATTTGATGGGTTAACATTGATCTAGTGTGGAATGCATTATTGGTAAATATGTCGGTGTGGATTTTGGATTGGAAAGAAAATGTATTTTTCGGTAAAAACATCAGTATATAATATGTTTTTTTGGAAACATGGCCAGATTTAAGTAGATAATTTGTAATGGGATAATTAAATGAAATTGATGTTGCTATAAATTTTTTATGGGATTGACGGTTTTTGACTTTTTTAGGATGTAAATATGAATGGTGGATAGGATTTAGAACCCTCATTATCAATTAATTAACCATTTATATATGTTTTTTTTGAAATGTAATGTGCATTGGAAATGTTTGGGAGGGTTTTAAAGTCATTTGGAATGTTTTAGGGGAATTTCCAAATGTGTATGACTGTTACATGATTAGTGTAAATAGTGATAATGATATAAGAAAACGTGTATAATGATATATGGTTATGGTTATGGCCATTAGGTAGGTGGATGGTTTCTCTAAACTATGCATCCACCGTGGAAGAACCATGAGAAGATGGATATTGGGATTATTCATGGTTAGGGAAATTTTTATCTAACCATTTGTTCTGTCCATGAAATTTGATCCTTGTGGTAGTGTTTGTAGAACATTTATCACATTGTTTTCCTAAATTTGTAACTAATCATTCATGTTTTAAAAATAAGATCCCCAAAATGTTGATCTAGGGGAGGACTAAGTTTTAACAGCACATTTTTACTCCAAACTGGACCTAACTAGAGATTTTATCCACTAAAATGTTATCAAACACTTCCTCCTCTAATTAGAGGTAATCCAATGTACTTTGACGGTGTTTTAAATATGGATTTATTTATATAATTATTATTTATATTAATTTCTCATGGTTTTTCATATATATTCATCCCTCTATTTCTCTCAGTTTCATCTTTCTAGTCCACTGAAGGTATATCTAAGGTTTTTTATACCAATCATGGTTATATGAGTTCTTATTATTGGCAGTGCATGAAAAATAAGGAGGGTGTTTTGATATTTGACTTGGTTTTATTTTTATTTTAGTTTAGATCCTGATTTTCTCCATAATTCACATGGTAAGTGTCTATAATATTGACTCCTATAATTATAACATGATCAATTAATTTGAAAAAAAAATTTCTTCGATGAATTCATTGTGAAATAGTTTTTAAATTATAATTAAAATATTAATTTTTATGGTTAAAGGAATTGTTCAAATTGAGAGTTGTGGTAGAATGTGAAAATGTTAACATGGTTTTAAAATTATGATTTTAAAATGGTTAATTTGTTTTTATGAATGGAAAAGTATTTTCCAAAGAAAGTTTTCCAAATTGAATTTTTGTGTTGTTATGGTTTTCTATTAAAATTATGTTTCTTTGAAATATTTGAATATTGTTTTTAATTTTAGTGTTAAAATTTTGTTTGATTACATTTTTTAGCATGTGTCAAATGTGAGAGATATTGGTCGTGAGGTACCTTGATCAATGGGAAGGGTTATGGATATGAATAAACTCTATCAAAGGTAACACCAAGAATGTGTTATTTTGTGGTTGTGATTATGGGTATGTTTGGATATGTGATTTAAAATGGGTCATGAAAATTTATGTCATAAAATAGTTGGATTTACTTATATGGTGGATATCCTAAAAAATTGGTTTATTTGAATGAAACAATTTTGGGATGGAATTGTTTGGGTTTATAATAAATTATTGAATTGTTATAAATGGGTTTTAAGTATATATTTTCTTATAATTTTTTTAACTTTTTCTATTACAGTGACAAGAGTATGTAATTAATTTGGGAATAACATACTCAGTTTCATTACTCACCCAAACATTGGTACATTTTTCTTTTGTAGTTATCATCTTTCAGGATATATGGAATTGTAAATAATCACACATCTTGAGTGGTGATTTATGAGATTTGGTATTTATTCTTTAGTTTGATAAATGGAAAATGTTGGCGAATTTAGTAATGTCTTTATGTATTAATGTTTTGTTTATATTATATTCCAATATGTACTTTGATATTATATTATTCTACTACAGTACCTGTTAGAGTTTGTTTCTGATATCAACGGTGTTACTTTGAGTTGTATTACGTTATTATCATGCATCATGTATTCATTATGTGGTTATGTAATATTTTTTTTGTTGCATTTTCAAATAAAAATTCAACCCTCATCTATTATTGAATCAAATAGCATTTATTTCTAGCCTTTTGTGTCGTGGGAATGACACATAAGGCCTAGTAATATCCTAACTCTTTAACAATCCAATGGGGAGGGGTGGGAAATTAAATAGAAAACTGTGTCATTTATTATTATTGAGGAATCATGCATTGGGTTTATCAATTTTTGTTTGAAATTGTTTAAATGATCATGAGATAATTTTTCAGAACCAACATGATGTGATCTCTCGAGCATAGCTGACCTGGATGGTAGTACCTTCATTAATTCCATGGGAAATTTAGATGATGGTATGTACATTGTAACTCCTTGACCCAGAAGCCGAGATTTACTACATTATTATATAACATCGGCAAGATCACAAGGGATCGAATCCCAAAATACTGATAAGTTTAGTATCCTTTTATATACTAGATACAAAAATAAGTCTTACATTACGTTTTGAAATAGAAAAACAACAACATTATGTCCCCATTTGAACACACTCATGTCCCTTATCCAATTCATATAGGTTAATCATAATATAATTCTTCACATCCAGGAAAAAATAGAACATGAGAAAGGGGTTATCTCAGATGCTCGGTAAAAAAATATAGCACCATCCATCATCAATAAGAATAAAACTTTAAGGCAATCTAAAAGACAATAACATAATCCTTTTAAAATTAAACATCATCATTATATAGAAAAGATAAATCAAATAATTACATTTACTTATTACCATGGATATTATACTTGTCGAATAATCACATGTAATATTACTATATAATTTCTTAACGATTAAATGTATAATGGGAGGCATCATAAATAGTCAAGGCCTCATTCCAAGAGAAAAAATATGATTTTTTCATGGCCTTGTGCCAAGACACTAGTTTTTCCCATGATACCTACCGATGCATCAAGGATCTATATCAGGCTCCACCCATCCCATACTAAGCCCAATGCATTCATCATATGAAAATGTTGAAAAATAACAAAAACATTCATATTAAAACTAGCATAAAAAATGTCAATACTTTAACCATAAACCATTAATGGAATAAAAATAACACTTCTATGGACAAACATATCATAACTCATTCAATACTATATGGAATATTGTTTTATTACAAATCAACCTCGATGAAGAATAATATCCAATAAAGGTTGTTGACATAGTTGATAATAATTAATAACAATATTTGAGAGAAATATCCCATTCTTGTGAAATTATTTAAATGTCATAAAATTTATAAATGAATAAATTTTAAAAGATATTTTTGAATTGAAGTGTCCATACAACATTGAATCTTATGAAAGGAATTAACATTTTAAAACATTCACATCCATATACATAAATACTTAAACAAATTATAAAAACATCGACATTACTGAGAAAGGATTAAAGGAATAAATATTTAAAACATTTAAAAATATGTTTTATTGAAATAGTTACATAAAAAAATCCTTTTTAAATCCCGTTTACAAAACATGGACATGGATGATAAATATGTCTCGATAAATACTAACACATAAACAATATCTGATAATAAAGTGATTGTGGAATTAACCCTAACCTTGTAATTTTCCTTAGTAGAGGTTATGTAAACTTATTGTATAATATATAAATCATTATAATTAAATTATAAATGAACCATATACATAAATATGATATCACATAGGATCTGCTAATATTTATTTGTTGACAATATTTCAGAAGTATCATTATTTCAGGAGATAACTGATTGGTTTTCTATTGTATGATTGATTATGTATACTATGTTTCATATTGATATGATGTATTTTATTCAAATCTAGAATTATATTTTTTTCTTAATAATTATTTTTAATCATAAAATGAAAATTATTTTTTAATGGTTACGATCGGGAATAAATCTCATCGCGTTCGTGGAGATAGTAATTCATATGTACGCATGAGTGACAATATAATTTTATAGTTGGTGAAGTATTATGTAATTGGATGATATATCATATATAATATATCTCTATTATGTTATATAAATTATTTAAACCAATTATACTCATTATTATAGACATCGAAATGATGAAGTGTGGAATAACAAGTAACACCACGACGTGGAGACGATAAGCCGTACGTACACATGTATGGTGACATTTAATTCATTAGATTAATAGAATAATGAATATGGATGTACCATATTTATAATTACATCACATTATGTATATGTTATAGAAGTTTTTATTTTTTATGGAATCCACAATGAAATACAAAGTGGAAGAAGAATAGAACTTTGAAATAGGTGGTAAAATTATTGTATATTATTAGGGTGTTTGCATTTTATTTGATTAAAAGGGTTCGATAGGTTAGCTTTGTGATCAAATTAAGGAATCTAGGTCGATTTGAGGGTAGTTGGGAAGATATTTGAGTAGGTGATGTCCAAGATAAATAGTTTTTTAGGTGTGAAATTAAGAGAAGGGGAAGTACCATTTTATAAAAGAGATGATGGTCACTTTTAGAAAAGCATGAAATAATAATTTATTATAAAATCATTTTCAGTTTCTAACGACTCCAAATGTTTTTATTTTTGGATATGGTGGATATGGGTATAAAACATCTCAAATATTAAAATTTAGACAAGTTTAGGTCAACATTGTAACCTTATATTTTAGATTTTATTCTTGGTTAAGTAGTTTAACATTTCCCATGTCTCCTTGTATTTTTATATTATATGGTTAAAAAAATTACTATAAAATGTAAAGAGAACCTAAATGGTTTATTAATGACACATATAACCTTATCTATGTTATTTGTCAGAATATTAGATTTTTTGGAATATTATATCATTTAGTAAAATAGTATTTTTTTAAAGACTCTTTTATGTCAATTTTGACACTATTTAGTATTTGGTTTCTCTGGAAGTCATAAAAAAATTATTACTTTGAAAGAAATACATGTTATCAACCCAAAAATTTAATTTCCACCAGGATAATTTTTTTAGGTCATAAAAGTTATAAAATTATATTTATTTTAAAATTTATAATATCATTTATTTTATTATTTCATTAATAATAAAATATAGCATCATTATTGTGTAATTAATAAATAAATATATTTTATGTCTAAAAATAATAAATAAACTACCATGATATAGGAATTCTTTTTATCTTTATAAATCATATTTATAGTCGAATTTATAATATATATAAACCCATATTAAAAATGGTTTACTTATTAAAATTTCAATTTATCACTTTTAACTCCAATTTAAATAATATATAATAAATGTCATAATATAATCCATGTGGAAAAAAAGGATCATAATTTTTAAAAAGGTTTATTTCAGTTGAAATACATTTTTCCAATTGAATTATGACATGTGTTAGGGTATTCATAATTTCATTTTTACTTTAAATTACCCTATTTACATTAAAGCGTGGTAAATAAAAATCAAAAGTTACTATTCACCAAAAACTATTTTCATCCTATTGAACCAAATTTTTAATACTGATTTCAAACTTTCCTCTCATATTTTTCAAATTAAATTCATAGAATATATAAAATTTCATTTTATGAAAATTCACAAATGTGTCTAGAATGTGGGTAAAAGACGTTAAAAGTTCAATAAAATTTTTTGTCTTATCTTATTAAATAATGACTCCAATGAATTAAATTGCACCAATATATGTATAATGTATATTTTTTTAATTAAAATAAAATTTAAATAAAAATATTAATTATTTAAATGATAATTTTCTTTTAAACCATAACGTAGTGTTTTTCACTATTCATCAAAAATGGAATGTTTTCAGAAAAATACCAAAAATTCCCACTAATATAATTTTGATATTGAAAATTCATAGATGATTTTTTTTTACCAAATTTAAAACATAAAGTTTTCATTAATTAATTATAACTAATTCCCATGGTCCAAAGCAGAAAGAGGGGTTTTAAGAAGTAAAAACTATCAACAGATTTACAAATGTTTATGTCCAATTTTAATGTGAAATTACATCTAATGAACTAAATTATATTGAAGGACAAAAATAAAATATTATGATACATTAAAGATACTCAAATGTATAATTTAACATGATAAATTATTTCTTTTATAAAAGTTCTTTTTAATTAAAATTTAGTAATTTTTACTATTCATAAAATTCTAAAAGTTATCAGTAATGTACCAAAAATTTGTCCAAAATAAATTTTTATGTCTCTATTATAATGATAAATTAAATTTCATTAAATTTAATGTATAAAAGTGTCAAATATTTTATTTAAAAATGGTACTCCATTAAAAGGTACAAAAACTGCATTTTTTGAAAAATACTACTTCTTTCTGGAAAATTGAATTTGTACTTATATTATAACTCAGAAACACAAAATATTAATGTTAAAATTAAATAAGATATATATAATATTAAAAATTTCTTGATACTATTCATAACTGCTTATTTAAATGGCTTGTTTTATAGGTCATCATGTGCTTGAACTCGGTGATGCATGTAACCCAAACTATTGAATTAATTTAAAGAGATAACATACTATAAAATCATGTGGTGTTATATTCTCCCCTCTTTCAGTAAATTTATTTCTCACAATTTTAAATAGTTAGCTGAAAATAAATGGTTAAAAATAAAAAATACCTTTGTGGAAAATCAACATTGGAAATTGGGTCAATCAAATTTAGTCATAATAAGAGGGAAATGGAATTGAAATAGTCAACAACACATTATGACATTGAAAAGGGGAAAATTGTTTGAAATTAGAGACACATAATTGGAGGAATATTTAAATATATATAAGTAGTGATTGAGGTCATCAATCACAAATAAGTGAAAAATAATTGGAAAATTTAGGGCCTTAAAGCAATAAATCAATGATTATTTAAAATATCATCTTTTGAACAAAACATATGGTGTTATGATAACACATTTTTTGGTTTTAAAATCCTTTTACTAATGTATGTGAATTAATTTTTTCATAGAAAATGAAAAATATACTCGACAAGTAGAGTTCCATCCTTTAACTAATTTCTAATAAGAACTCATCTTTTACTCTAATAGATAATAGAACTCAAAAATCATCTATTTATCCTAATTGTATTGTGTTAAAAAAGGAATTTATAATTCATCTATCATAGAATTTAAAAAACAACATTATACAAACCAGGACATCATGTTGGCTAGTTGTAGGTGATGTACCCTTGTTTCCCTTTAGTTTTGGTTCCATGTCTCGTGGCCCTGCCAGATGTGACAATTTGTGGCCCCACCTTCGGGTTGTCCTTTTAAAACAATAAAAAAATAATATGAAATGTTTTAACCATAAACCATATAATACAATTTCCAAATTAATACATTCCAACATTAAGACTTATCCAAAATACTTTTTTCCAAAATCATTGTCAAATAATATATAAAGAAGATCATCATACCATAATAAAGATCACTTTTTTCTATCTAATAACATGTGAGTACTTTCATAATGTTTTCTCTTAAAACATAGCAACACCCTAAATTACAATAAAACTATATTTATTACATTCAAGCTCTTTTATTCCTTATAAAATACCAGATATATTCCTTATATCCCAAAATTTTGTAAACTCGAACAATTATGGAATATACAAATCAATAATTAGATTCAAGGTAGTCAAGAATACCCAAAACAATTTTTCCAAATCAATCATATCTTATTCCAAAATCACTACCTCAGTATCACAACTATATTAGGTATTGTCTTTATTTTAAACATGTCTTTTCAAAAAAGTTTAACTAACAATTAAATTACTATTCTTAATACTATATAATCTCAAAACCGTAATGAAATAGTATTGTGATACAATCCCTATTTTATTCTATAATTCATATAACAAGTACACTATTGATACAACACCAAAATAAAATAATTCATTAATAAAAATATAATAACACTAATGATTCTTCTTCTTCTGTGGTAGTATCATAGCAAGATTGTTATCCAATAACATCATTTGGGGTATTCTATGATGATTAGTACATTGTTTCACGTAGTCTCCCAAACCCTTACCGAAGAAGCATTGTACATTTTAAACCTTTTTATTACCCTTGAAATCATGTACTTGGTGTCCTTTTTCCCCACATTTATAACAGACTCACATTCCCTATAAAAATTTACCAAGGTGATTCTTTCCATAGTTATCACATATAGGAAAATCCTTCTCACCCTTATTCCCTACATCCAACATTCTCTCTACCATCATTTTCATCTCTAGATTACCAGTAAAGCCATAAGACTCAAGTAATTGTTTAAATATCTTGTTAACATATAGTATTATTTCTTCATATGATGGGAACACATGGAAGACTATTTCCCTTCTAAATTATTGCTTAAGACTATGAAATATATGATCCTTATAACCCTTTGGATCATGCGTATTGTTGGAGTTCTCATTCCTTCTACTGGGCACAATTTCTAAACAATTGAATACACTAAGTAAGTTTATGAATCACAATGCATAATTACAAACATGTAAAATATCTACCGTAAATTTAAAAGCTAATTTATATAATCTATAATCCTAAAATGTTTTATTTGTTGAAGTATTTACTCATAAATCCTTCATCATGGTTTGTATGAAAAAGTGAATTATCTTAAGCATTTCCCGTAGGAGTGTCAATAAGAAGAGTGCAGAAAGGTCTGTTATCATGTACCTGGATACCTCGGTTAAAGGCTGAATCTCTTTTTCAGAGTTTTCACTTCTAGGTACATCTATGCTAGAGCCACTTCTACCAATTTCTATCCAGAAAGGGATGTATTTTCTTGGAAAACCAACATAATTTTTAATCTAATTTATTTGTATGTTCTTATATACTAATCCTAAAAGTCTATCTTAGGGTAATGTTCTCTAACTAGATTTAATCTAAATATATCTTCCATGATTTGAACTAATCATTATCTGATACAAAATATAACGCCTTGACCAAGAATGATGGAGCCAGTGCATTTTTCCATAACATTGGCATGATAACAAAGAATCAAACCTCAAATAACTGATAAGTTATGTAGCCTTAGAAGTACTAGATACATACATATGTTTTACATTACATTATGAAAAGGAAAAACAACAACATTGTGTCCCCTTTTGAACACACACATATCCCTTATCCTATTCCAGTAGGTCAATCATAATATACTTTGTTGCATCAGGGGAAAAATAAAACATAAGAAAGGGGTGATCTCAGATTCTCTTTAAGGATAAAAATATATCATAAACATTAATAAATAAGCATAAACATTTAAGCCAATGTATAAGACTAAAACATAAGACTGTTAAACTTAATCTTCATCATAGCATATAGAATATAAATCAATTAATTTAATTTACTTATTCACATGGATATTTTACTGGTCAAAATAATCAAAAGTAAGATCATTAACAAATTTCATAATGATGGAGTACATAATTTCGGATATCATAACTATATAATTAAGGCCTCATGCCATGACTAAAAATAAAAAAATTTCAAGGCCTTGTGCCAAGACACTAGTTTGTCTCAGGAGACCTACTGATGCAGTGAGGAGCTATAGAGGGCTCCACCCATCACTCACTAATTCTAATGCATTCCTCATATAAAAATGTTGAAACATAACATAAAAATTCATTTTAAAACTATCATATGAAATATAAATACTTTAACCATAAACCATGAATGGTATAAAAATTTCACATCCATATCCAAAAAAAATATAAATCATACAATAAAATATCAAAGATTGTATTATAACAAATCAAACTTTATCCAGAATAAAATACAGTAAAGGATGTTAACAAATTTGAAAATGATCAGTAACAATATTTGAGAGAAGTATCCATTATTCATGAAATAATTTAAAATTCACAAAATTTATAAATGAATACATTTTAAAATATATATTTTAATCAAAGTATCTCATACCATGTTGAAAAATTTGATTGGAATTAAAATTTTAAAACATTCAAGTCCATAAAAATAAATCATTATATCCATTTTGAAAATATCAAAATTAATTATAATGTTTTGTAAGAATAAATATTTAAAAAATTTAAAATGATTTTTCAGTTAATGAGTCCCTTAAAAAGAATCCTTTTATATAATCATTTATGAAACCTATACATGGATGATAAATATGACCTAGTAAATACTTGCACATAAACAATCTCGGATAATAATGAAATTGAGTAATTAACCCTTAACTTGAACTTTTCCTTGGTTGAGGGTACATTAACCATCAATGTAATATTTAAATCATTGTTATTAAATTATACATGAACCACATACATAAATTTGATTTTATATACGATCTTATAATATTTCATTGTTAATAATATTTTAGAAGTATCATTGTTCTGGGTGTTAATTGATTTATTTTCCATTACATGATCTATTACATAAGCCATGTTTGTTTCGGATAGAATGTATTTGATTCATAATCAGAATGATAATAAATTCATAAATATTATTTATAATCATAAAATGAAAATAATTCTTGAATGGTTATGATTGTAATGAATCTCATCGCGTTCATGGAGATGGTAATTCAAACATACTCAAAAGTGACAATATCCTTATATTGATGGTGAAATCATATGTAAATGCATGACTCATAATAAATAAAGAATAAATAAAATAAAATATTTATTATTTACATCTGTTATACTCATTATAATACCAATCCAAATAAATAAGTGTTGAATAACAAACTACACAACGACATGGAGACGGTAGGCCGTACGTCCTCACATATGGTGAATTTTAAATCAAATGATAGATAGAATAATGTATATGGTTATTCCATATTTATAATAAAAATAGAGTATGTATAAGGTATTTGATTTTTTTGGAAACAAAAAAGATCTGGGATGTGTAAGATGAATATAAATTTGAAATTGGTGGTGAAATTATTACATCTTCTTTAGGTGTTTCCTTTTGATTTGATCAAAAGGGCTCAATAGGTTGTATTTCTGATCAATGTAAGGATTCTAGGTCGAAGTGATAGTATTTGGGAGTATTTTAGAGTAGGTTTTGAAAAAAAAGCTGTTGGATGTGAGAAATTAAGTGATGGGGTAGTATACTTTTATAAGAGAGGTGAGGGTCACCATAGAAAAAGTTTGAAATATTAATTTATTATACAATCATTTTCAATTTCTAATGGATCCAAATGAATTTATTTTTAGTATAATGTGAGTAAGGTTATAAAACCTGTAAAAAAATAGATTCTAGACAAGTTAATGTCTCCATTGTAACCTTATATTTTAGATTATACTCTTGGTTAAATAGTTTAACATTTACCATGTCTACTAGTATTTTTATATTATACTGTTAATAAACATACTATAAAATTCCAATAGAACCACAAGTAGTTCATTATTGACGTATCTATCCTTATATATGTCCTTTGGAAGAATAATATATTTTTATAAATATTATTAATTTAATAAAATTATATTTGTTTTGAAAACTCATTTATTCCAATTTTGACACTATATAGTATTTCGATTATTTTTTAGTGAAAGTCTTAACAAATTTATTACTTCGAATTAATAAATTAAATCAAACCTAAAAAGTCATATTAACCTATACAATTTTTTAATGGCATAAAAACATTCAAATTATTTCTATTTTAATAATTAAAATATCATTTATTTGATTATTTCATTAACAAGGAAAATACTACATCATTAATGTGTCATAAATAAATATATTAATTTTATGTATAAAAAAATATAAATAAACTACCATGAAGTAAGAAATATTTATAGATTTTTAATGAATATTTATAATTGATTTTATCTTATATATAACCTCATATTAAAAATGGTTTAGTTATTAGAATTTGATTTTAACACTTTTAACTCTTCTTTAAATAAGATAAAATAAATGTGCTAATCTAATTCAAGTGGATCAAAAAGGATAATTTATATTTTCCAAGGTTGATTTTTTTTGGAAATATACTTATCTAGTAGAATTAAGAAATGTGTTATGGTAATTTTAATGTCATGGTTTCCATTAATTATAGTATTTACTTTTAACTGTGGTAAATAAAATTCAACTGTTACTATTCACCAAAAATTATTTTCATCCTATTGATCCAAATTATACTTAATAATATAAATTTTTTCTCTAGGATTTTTGAAATTCAATTCACAGAAGTGGTAAAATTTCATTCTATGAAAATTTTCTAATTTTCCTAGAATATGTGTAAAATATGTAAAAATGTTCAATAAAATTTTATATGTATAATTTTATTATAAAATGACTCCAATGAATTTAATTGGAATAATATAAGTATTATTTATCAATTTTTACTTAAAAATTAATTTATATAAAAATATTAATTAATTAAAAAAATTGGTTTTAGACCATAACGTTGTTTTTCCACTATACATAAAAAATGGAATGTTTTCCGAAAAATACTAAAAATTTACACAAAGGTAATTTTGATATTACAAATCCATAAATTATGCCTCCTTTATCGAATTTAAAACATTGATGTTTTATTAAATAATTTTAAATTAATTCGTGTTGTGAAAACTAGAAAACGGTTTTTAAGAAGTAAAAAACAATCAAAAGATTAACATGTGTTTTTGTTCAATTTTAAAGTGAAATTACATCCAATCACCTAAATTATATTAAATGTTAATAATATAATCTAACTATACTTTAAAACCACTCAATTGTATAATTTAACATTATAAGTTATTTCAATTAGAAAATATGTTTTTAATTAAAATTTTGTATTTTTCAATATTAATCAAAATATGAATGTTGTCAGAAAAGTACCAAAATTTTACCCGAAATAAAATTTTATGTCCCTATTATATGTAAGAATTTAATATAGTTATATTTAATATATAAAAGTGTCAAATCGTGGATTCAATGTTGTATTCCATTAAAAGGTGGGAAAACTTCATTTTTAAAAAATATTTTTTTTCTCAAAAATTGAATTTCTGTATATATTAGGTCTCATAAACACAAAATATTAATGTTAAAATTATATAGGATATATATAAAATTAAAAATATTAAAAACATTATTCATAACTACTTTTTAAAAGGATCATTTTATAGGTCGTTTTGTACTTGAACTCGGTGTTGCGTGTAGTGCAAGCTATTGAATTACTTAAAATAGATATCATACTATGAAATCTTTGGGTGTTACATAAATCATGTATGTGAATTTAATAGTATATAAATAATAAATTTTGAGATTACATTCTCATATTATATAATGATAAATTGCATGTAAATGAGTTTATATTAAATGGCCACGGATTATAGGAGGATTTTGTTATTATAATAACTCAAATTTACCTCTCTAAGGTCCTTTGTTATTTGATAGATTCATCCCCTATTATGCGAGTAATAATTTGTAATATTTTTATAATGGTCTCAAAATTCACACCCAGATCTTATTTTGAAGAATGGAAAATGTTGTTGATATGGATTTTTATGAAAATGTGTGCCATGTCTTGGGAGTTTGGTAATTATCAGGTTTTATAGGTCACAAGAAAATAAATAAATTCAATATTCATGTCTGGAACAGTATATAATGAAATATTGTACTAATTATATTCACATGTTATTAAATTAATATTAAATAAATAACTTTAATATTAATAACAACAATTTAATAATCAATGATTATATAATATTTATATTGGATAAAATGATGGAGTGGATTACTAATATATTTTCATGTAGTAGTAGTTTAATGTTAAACATATGTGATAATTTAAATATGATATTTATTACTGCTTTTCAAGAATATATGAATTATTTTAGGTATTAAATTACTTTTAAAATTATTCAAATTCACAAGGGATATTTTAATAAATTTATATTATCCTATAAAGGACAATATATAGCCATATTCGATAGACTATTATTTCCCAATAAATTTAGATATTCTCTCTAATCCATATTATGTATTAATGAGTTTGAATGAGATTTTTGTCATCTTATTCTATGGTCCCAAAAAAAATCAATGATTTTTCAATATTATCACCATTTAGGCAACTAATTCTCCATCAATTATATATTATTTCACTATATGATCAAAATTCAATGTTTAATCACGATTTGGGTTTGTGTATGGATGATATTGATATATCTGAAATCATATCTTTTGGGGGATGATCTATGAAAAATATATCAGTATGTTTCTATATCAAATTTGAAGAGATAACACATAAAATAAAATTATTATTTTTAAATTTGACTACTTTTTATATTCGGGTAATAATCAAGAGGAGAATATTATAAGGATGAGGTCATGATATTGATCAAAACATAATAGTTTAAATTATATATTTCATATGATTTAATTGTGAAACATATATAGTAAATTGTAATTATTGTGATATTATTATTGATTAATCATTTCCCAAAATGACATGCCCAATCCAGGTTGGTGAGAAACCAAAAAAACAAATTTAATGGGTTTGGGCCACCTTGGGTCATTAATAAATTAAATATATTAATACATTAATTTTAATATGAATAAAATAAAATAAAATTTATTTTCGATCACGAAACATATATTATTTGATATAAAAAAAGGTTGAATAATTTTCATTCATTTTTCCCTTTATATAAATTAATTTAAATTATAAATTTCTAGGAAATTTCTTTTCTTTTCAACTATCTTTTAATGATTTTATGGATTTTAATTATTTCATTCATTCAGGTTATTTTATTTTTTAGTAATAATTTAGATAAATATTTGGTATATACATTGTTTACAATCCTCATTATATGTTAAATGTATATCGCTCTTATGATATTTATATTGATTGTACATTAAAAATTATAGAGATCCACACTCCACGATCCAATGTTATTTATATGTTGAATTCGAATAAATATTTCAACAAAAATGATACCAAGTAAAGATCTAAACAATATATCAATTCATTATATGGGGGAGTGAGCTATGACATGATTTGGATAGTCTCAATTATTTAATCCTAGGGAAACAATTAATATATTTATCATTATTGGATAAATGTATATTCTCTTTACATGATTAGTCATTTATTTTATTAATATATAAATCAATTTTTTATAATGTTTTTATTTTTCATGTTTACCAAATCACAATGAAAAGAGAAAATCATTCAAAGATAAATGAAACATAGATGAAATGAATTAGTTTCTATTTAATTTATGATTATTATTTGACTGATAAAATGTACTAAGAAAATATTGAATCAAAGTTATATTCATTATTAAATATTTAATAAAATCCCATAATGGAATATTATATAATTAAACCCTGCATCATTAAAATTTTTGTAAAAACTTTAGTATATCAGGTTCTCTTCAGAAATAGTTGTGACTTCCTCGGAATACTAAAGAGCTATTATTATTGAGATTTGTTGAATCAACTAATATCAACATATATATTGTATTTTTTGCTACAATTTTCAATTTTTAGAGGATATATTTGATTTATGTTCAGCAAACCTATTTAGAATTTTTGAATTCACTCAATTGGTCAAAGATCCTTGAGTCAACATTGTTTCCAAGGAAGAATCCAAGCTTAAGACTCTCGTATATATGAAATATCCATATATTGTACAATGAGAAGAGGTTTTAAGGATCTTTATTATTATAATGACAAAATAATTGGGATATATATATCTATTAGTTTAGGGATACTAGAATTTCATAAAATTGTAGGAGATATCTAATATAAAACATATATATTGTCAAATAATAGGAAATAAAAAAAAATTTATTCTTTATATTTTTTTTATAATATATAATCTTACATGAAAAATAAATTTCAATCAATATTTGATGTTAAACATTTCATCACTGATATATATCTCAAATTTTATGTAAGGGAATACACATAGTACTTTTGTATGAATCGAAATTATTTGTTCTCGGGTCCCCACTACTAGCTCATACTCTATAGGAAGATATTAATGATGACAATGATTCTTAATGGAGAGTCATGTAAGATAAAATTATAATTTATATCAATATAATAAAAATAATTTACAAAGTGTTTCAAATGCAACACAATGACATGGATGGTTATACCATGTTTTTTATTCAATATGATATTTTTGAGGATGAAGTTAATAGGGTAATAAATAATTTCATAATAAATTTAATCTCATATATAATAAAATATTCAACTCAATACTTTCCTCCTATACATATGATGATATTGTACAATGAATAACTACACAAATTAGTAATAAAGTCAAAAAATAAAAATTATTTTAATGTCATTCTATGATCCTTACCACTTAGTTACTACATTTTTAACAAAATTTATCAAATGTTTATTCTTATAAAACATTTAAAAATATACATTCATAGGTTCATGAAGATGATGAAAATTTTTATGAAATAAAATCATTAATTATTCTTGTGAAAATAAAAAAAATCATTAGAAAAATGATAATTTCATGTACCCTACCAATTTCACCATAACAGTGTTTCTCTATGAATCCTAATAAAATGTTGGAGAACTAAAAAAGTTGATATTTTATCATGGGGGACGATAGCTCACTAGATGAGAAACCATAATGAATTGATGATGAAGAAATAATGATCTTTACATTTGGTATATTTTTCAATAAATTTAATATTTGTTTTTAGTCATTTTATATTATTTAAAATATGTATTTATATATTTATTTATAAATACAGGAACCATTTATTTATGGATATTTTACATGATGTCAATGTGAATTATCCATGATATTGTGTAATTATGATACCTATATTAATGGAGTGAATAACATAGTTTATAGTGTAATGTGAATTTTCATGTAAAAAAATAATAGGTTATTGAATGATCTTGGAACTATGGAAACCCTATATTTACATACATTAATATAACAAGTTTCTTATTAATATAAAATACATTAATAAAAAACACACTAGAATACCATAATATTATAGTTTAATTAGATTCTATGTAAATAATTATATAATTTGGTGAGTGATCTTAAATTTATCCTAAAAGAATATCCCATTTATTATTCATGACTAAAATAACCTATATAAAATCAATATTTATTACCTTGGGAAAGGAAACATAATAAAGGGAGAGCTCAGATTTTAATTAATGGTTAATATTTGAGATAATGGTCACATATGCATAACATGAACATAAGTGTAAGGAAATAGGAGAATAAAATATTAAACCATACATTTCAATTAAAATATCATATACATGTGTCTTGGAATATTGATTGGTAGTATATAAGACATGGATAATAAGAAAATAAAATAACGTTATCCCTAAGAGCATACAATTGGAGTAAGACAAAAAAATTTGCACACACATAACTATTTAATATAAATTCAAAGATATTCATGGATCACTACAAATGATGTAATTGTGTAATGGGATCACTCACCAATCCATCATAGTAGTATAACATCACACCCAATACCATTATAATAGAAAATTTACCTTAGTGAATGGGGTTTACATAAAATTCAAGCACTGAATATCTCATGACATTTAAATATTATACTCATGAATTGGAGGTAGGTTTAGGTCCCATAAATCACATAACTAAAATCATATATATCTATCAGAAAAAACATAAAACATTCATCATATCATATCCCATGAATTTAAATGGTTTTCATTAATATTTTATCATATCAAAAACTAATTTATATATATGTGTTTCATAATAATTTGTCCATTATAACATTTCCTAACACAGGACATGAAGTGGGATTCATTTTCATTTATCCTGTTATAAACTATAGAAGAAAAATGGGTCTGATAAAAATATTTTCATTATAATCATAATCCATTTATGGAAACAATTGAAATGAAACCACTATAATTTATCCGAAATAATGATTATGTATCTAAAAATTATGCCATCTTAGATAGAAATTTTTTTTAACATATGAATTGGAAAATTTTTGGTTTAATAAAAATTATATTTGAAAATAATATTTTAGACCAAAATATTTATCAAATAATTTAGAAATAATTATATCTGAAAATAAACATGGATACCTATAAATAATTATTTACAAACCATTTAAATAATTTATGAGGAAATATCCTTTCTAGTGTGGAATGAAATATAAAAATATAAAACAATTTTAACATAGTTTTCACTGAAAATAACCTCAGAGATATAAAAATTAATCATTATGTAAAATAATGTGAATGATGGTGGGAAATTACCATCATTTCGTACATGTTAAAAAAAATTCTATCACATTTTTATAAAATCCAATAAAATTGTTTTCAAATCTAAATGATGATTCCATTAAAGAAATTTAAAAATTAAATCATGGGTAATAATTCATTTAATAAATAATTTTTAAAGTGTTAAAAAATTTAGTTTTTAGAAAACATATTCTTGGATTAAAAAATGTTTTTTTTTCTGAAGAGATTAATAAAGGTGATTTTTCTTAAAAGTGTTATATCGGCCTCTTAGGTACATATGAAGATGAAAATTAATGGAAATATTGTATTCTCAAAAAAACCATTGATTAATATAATTACTGTGATAATATATATATATATATATAACATAATATTTCATAATTAGAATCATAATCATGAGAAATTCACATAAATGATGAGATTTTAACACAAACCCCTCATGATTGTAGTGACATTCAATCACATGACCCATTAAATAATAAAATTGAGTTAATTAAATAATACAAAGAGAATAAATATATTAATTAAATTAAATATAAATGGTATAGTATATAATTTTTTTTAATGAATATAATTAAAATATAACATAGCTCTCAAAGAATGAAAATAGAGATAAAAAATACACTAATGATTTCGTAATATTTGAAACATAATACTTGTGAAAGAGAGATCATAAAATGGATATATAATTGTTAATATCATTCATTAGAATGATCATAAAATAAATTTACTTATAGCATAACCACCACATAAAAAAATATGCAGTGATTATGGAATGTATCTCATAGATGTAAAAAGTTAGACATAAAATATTGCACAATGTCCTGATTTAATTAGTACAAAATAAAATATATTTTATAATATAGTTATTAAAAAAAACAAATTATAGAATCTAAATAATATGTATTATACCATAAATTATTTACATAGGTAATTTTTTACCCTTTTTTAACTATTCAAATATAAATTCATGTTTTGGAAATAATTCATTTATTTCTCGTGATTTTCTTGATTTTTTATATTTATGGTTCTATTGATATGATCCTTGTTTAGTAATATCAATAATGTTAATCATTATGTGAAGATCATATGTATTATATATATATATATATTTTAATGAATTAATGATAGAGATATAAAATGAAATACACCGTTGATGAAGACTATATGTCATACATACTAATGATCATTGTTTCAATTTCTTAATGGATTGAAACAGATAAAATTAAAAAATAAATTACCATTCTAGAATGATAATTATTCAATATATATTACTTATTTTCCATAAAAACCTCAATTCCATCCATGTTAATCATTAATTAATCATATCACCTCTTGAGGCATTAGCCCATAGTACAAATGAGCAATATTATCACAATACGAAATAATTGAAATTGAATAAGGATATATTTGATTTTATAATTATATAAGAACTATCATATCATAAATATCATTTAAAAACATTAATCTATAATTGTATCAATTTGTCCCTAGTGGTAATGGAAAAATGAATGACATCAGATCATCAGGTGGATGTCTGTGGTATGCACAAATAATGAATTCATTACCCATTTTATGGATGTGTTGATGGCCATTGATCAAGAAAAAACAAATAATAAAATAATAAACCCTTTGATGAATGTTACAACATCATCAGGTAAATTTCACATGTATTCAAGAATTCCCCCAAATGATGGATTTCAACCCAAAATAAGGCCCTAGTAATGATAGGATGGAATTATTGATGTTTTTTGGGATGTTCTTAAATGATAAATTGGAAATTTTAATATATTAATAAGGTATATGGGTTGGACTTTTATTATCGAGGTGAGTGGAATAGTTGTAATTCATGAAATGAATAAGGTTTAGAAATGGTTTTCATTTTCTTAATGTTTCAAAACAAGTCCCTTATTTTGAAGCAAATACAAAATGATTATATATATTTATAAAAAGGTTTTATAAAATAATTTGAACAATTTAAACTAGTCTTTATTTACTCCCCCCCCATACATCCATTTTTAACTTTAAATAATTTTAAATATTTTTTCCTATTATTACTATTAGTTATAAAAAAAATAACTTTTATCATATTAGATAAAATAAATTATTCTTATTTGAAATATGGAATCAATTATTAAAATTTATATTCAATGATGTGCGAAATTTTAATTAAAAAACAAACCCAAAGATATGAAGATAAATATGGTTTTCAAAGAGACATAACATCTACTGTTTAAAATATGTATAACATCAAAGTACTTATAAAAATGATTTCGATGAACTGAATGGAATTAAATAATATATACTTTATAAAATTATACTATTAGACAAAAATATGAAAAGGAAAATTACTAATTTATTAAATGAAAAATCATTTTTCAATAAAATTTAATATCTTTTACTTTTCAATGAAATATTAATATTTCTAGAAAAGTACCAATATATCACTCTATGATAAATTCAATATTATGAATTAAAAAAAAGTATATTTTTTATTTTTTTTATAAAATTTTAAATTTTTAAATTATGTGTTGAATGGTGCATTTTAAAAAACATATTTAAGAGTGAAATTAAGTTTTTTATTATATCATGCCATGAAAACACACAAGATGAATGTTATGTTTTTCTAAATATATATTAATTAATTTCCAAAAAAATAATTCACTAACATTTTTTTATTTAATTTATCTATTTTAAATTAATATCTATGTACAAAAATTGTTTTTCAAAAATAGATTACCTTTATTTTCAAGTTTTTTTATTTTCACTTATAATTAATATGTCTCTAAATAGTTCATTTTATATAAATGTGTATATAATATAATTTATAATTTATTTAATAATATTCATACCCACTAGTACAATTTCTAGTGGATAGTCATAAGTATAAATAATAATATTTTTAAATTATGTCATGTTTCATTTAAACTTAGTGTTTCATGTAACATAAGAAAAACTCCAGAATACATGTAACACAATATAAAATTGGCATTTTGGGTAATAAAAAATATCAAAAATATAAAATTTATTTGAACAAATACATATTCCCCAAATTATCATGTTGCTACTTTCTACGCCTAAAATTAAAATTTCTCCACAAGATTGATCACTTTGTTACCCAAAAATGAAAATAATTGAAACCCAATATTTCATCACGTTCCAATATAGCTTCCTCATGATGGTGGTTTCCCCAAAAATCATTGATCCATAAAGAATTTTTGTTAATAGAATAATATATATTTCATATAGAAAAATTGCATGTTGATCCTCCTAAGAAATATAATACTCCAACTATATAACAAATGAGTTTAGTACATTTTATGGATCAGGTATTTATATACTCATGATAGATACATTGAATTAATTTAGAACAAGATATAGGTTTTTTGGATGTATCAGTTGATAGGCCAACATCCCAATATGATCATTATTTTAAAAGGGACCGATATACCTAGGTCTAATCATTCTTTTGTATCATAGTATCAATTGGCCATTTTCCTTATAATTGGATTAATTTTTAATTAATCTTTAACTCCATGAAAAGAGGACAAAATTTTTAACTCATGAAGAACTAACATATCACAACATGAATAATATAATTATTATTCACTCTTTATACCTATATTCATACAAAAGTGTTATCATTTGCGATCCAATATGGATAAATTTTCCTATATGTAATTAACTTGTTAATCTCTAAAACCTCATATAATGGTCCACATAATCAATTTCATAAATTTATATCTTTCATAACCTTATTAAATATTATGTTTTAAATAGACATAATGATGTTCAATAATTTTTTAAAATTAACCTGTCATTAATCTATAAAACAACATGTATTAGTTTTTAGTTTTCCCATACCAAACACATGAATACCTTCATTATGTATTCCCATGAAATATTGGAAAACCATAATTTACATAGAATATTATTGGAAACATACATTATTTATACATAATTATGTAAAATATATACTAATTGGTAGAAGGTAGTAGAATAAGGGGAGATTGTGGTGGAAATTGGGGAATCAAGCAAAAGATTATCCTTCGAATGATATTTTGACTAAGGAATCAGATATAGCCATATAATTACATTATAGAATAGTGAACATGGATGTATTTTACATATGTACACATAGAAAGAAGAACATAAAAATTGGGTTTCATATTAGGGGACATCTAGTTTGAAGAAGAATTTGTAGTAAGTTTTAAATATAATGTAAACCCTTTATTATTTATCTTTTTATCCCCCTCTCAGAGAATGGTGATTAAGAAGGATTAGATTTCCTATATCTTTGTTAATCATAATTCTATTGTAAATAGGTTCAAACATTTTGTGTTCTATACCTTCACTAATGTCCTAACCACGAAAGGTGATAGGATGTAGAGATTTTAAGAGGTAAACAAAAGGATCACAATAGTGTGGGATTTTGATGACTGGAAAATGACATCCATGGGAAAATACTTCTTATATATTGGATTCCGAATGATGAATGCATGGGGTTGGAATGGGGATTCATATATATTCCCATGATTCCTAGTTTTTTATGAATTTAATAATGATACTATAAATTTTAACCCCCTGAATGTCATCGACACCCTTGTGGTGGGTTTTTTTTGTATTTATAAGCTCAACTAGTTATATTAGCACCCTCATATTCTCTATAATATTTAATCCTCTATGGGAAACTAGATAGGAATGAATCATTATTCTTAAAATCCCATATTTGTGAACTTTCTCGAGTCCTGTTGGAGATTGATATAGAAATTAATCTAGTGGAATAAGTGGTCCACACAACTAGGGACAATAATATTTCCTTGGAAATTTTCAATGAAAATGAAGATGATAATGTTAAGGGAATATAAATTCGCCGGACACATCACTATGGAATTCTAAAGATCCAATATCTGTAACTTTTTCAAAACAAAACGACATGATGAATCTAGCATCAAAATGGCTTTTGTTAAAAAAATGATATGCCTCATCCTCTTATGTTAATTCCAAGAAGGATGATAATGATCAGAAAATACATGATGAACAACTCCTTTCTCTTACTATAATTTTGGATGTTAAATATGGGGATATGGGATTTTCCCATCTGCATGTATGAAATCAAACATGCTTAACTATTCTTGACATTTGATTGTTGGATTTTACACATGGTTATGTGAACTCTGATGTTCCCACTAGGGATCTTCATAATGATGCTACTGATGTGATTAGTGAGCCTCTAGGATATGAATCCATGGTGTTACATAATTTAAATAAGAAGCCTTGTGTTTAAATGGATCCTAGTATATTGATTTCCATTCTTAGTTCCCTGATGATACTATAAATATTGATCAAGATATGACTGAGTCTCTACTACAACCTCAATGAAAATTGGATGCCCCTGATGGCCTCTCTGAATTAGAACATCAAGACACCACTTTTTCTAAGACTATTGTGTCCTTACCTTTGGGGGTTGATTTTATAGATTACCCTTTAGCTTCTTCAAAATATTCCCATTCCCAATTCATCCCTAGTGATGACTTAAATGCTCCATCACATTTCATGTGGATGTATTCCTCCATGAATTCTTAGATGCATGAACTAACAGCAGCTGATGCCGATGATGGGTCTTTGATTGGGGATGATTATTTTAGTCTTTTCCCTAGAAATATGTCTACCAGTAGAGTGATTGATGATACAGAACAAGGGGAATTCAGTAGTCCCATAAAAATTTTAGTCCACTTGTTCGTGTGTTTTAGTTAATGTCATAGAAATTGATCATCACTCTAATTGTTTGTATTATGAGAAAAAGTTATAAAAATTAGATAATTTCAATGAGAAAAATGAATTGATGAAATGGAAGGGGAAGGGAAGAAATATTAAAAAACACTCATGGGGATCCTCAAACCTAGGGCATGATATCCCATTATAAATATATATTCTCCTATTAAATTATCACGGGCTTGGGAATGATACACCCATCAAATCCCATACACATATTTTCAAGGCCAACAATTTCAATCATATTGAAATTTTAGACCCAAATCTGGAGTTCAATAATTGTAGATATTTCAAATGGTACTCCCATGGTTATTCCTTTATATCACACAACCTTAATGATCATGATGTTGTGTGTCTTTATGTGCTGAAGAACGACTCACTTAGTATTCTCTATTTTAATAAACATCTTCATATTGTCTTAGACTCTATTTTCATGTAGGGATCCACATTTCATTTTCATTTCATATATGCCTCTAATTATTATATTAAGATAATAGAACAATGTAATAAGTTCATGGTTCTCTCTAATAATCTATGTCAATATTGGATCATTCTTTGTGACATTTACATGGTCCTTGAGCCTAAGGATAATATTGAAAAGAAATTTAATAGACATTCTTTCAATGAGTTCTCTCAATAAATTGAAAAATGAACCTTGGTTGAAGATTACAATGTATGTGAAATCTTTACATGTGGAAGATACACCATAAATGGAAGGGAATACCTCAAAATGAACATGTGATTTATCAATGTGGATGATTTTAATATTATTTTTAATTTCTCTTGTCTAATTCATCGCAAAATACATTCTGACCACATACCCATTCCTGTAGACATCTTTTTTGGTGAGGCATGATCAAACACTATTCCTTTGATGTTCAGAAATTTATGGCAAGTCGTTATAGTGTGTATGGAATTTTTTTTTGATTCTTGGAACTGTGTGAGTACAAGTAGCACTCTACATTTTCTTTCATCAAAATGGAATCCTACAAAAATTATGTATAGAGAATATAGAGAGTATTCTTTATCCAAGATTTATGAACATATCAATACTATTGAACATCATTTTCTTATTTTATAGAATAGTAATGAATTGTATACCATTCCCTCTCATGATGAGATCCAAGCCCCAAAAATGCTTGACGATTTAATCAATACCAAAGTAAAATTTTATTGGTCATAATACATTGTTTAATGTATTATTGAAGGGGGTAGAAACTATAAATTTATCCATTACCTGAATTAATAATTGAATATTGAGAGGGGATTCAATGACATACATATTTATGGAATCATTATTAACTCATAGAATGGCGTCTCTAAAGCAGTGTTAAATTATTTTGTTTATTATTATTCTAAAAATGAAGCAGATTGTACCTGCATGATAATGAATAAAATCATCCCCATCATTAATGATCAAAAAAATGAGAAATTAGTTGATTCCCTTGGGATAAGGAGGTCAAATAATCCATATTCTCATTATATATTTTTAGTGTTGTAGGGAAGGATGGGTTTACCAATAATTTCATCATGTTTAATAGGGAAATTGATCTTAATGAGGTCACAATTGTTGTGATCGGGTTCTTTTCACATTCCTCCATTCTTAATGGTGTAAATACGAATTTTATTTAGCAAACCCCAAGAAATGATAAGGAAGATGATGATAGGTATTTCAGACTGGTTTGAATTGGAAACACTATTCTATAAATCATTCGAAAAATCCGTCATAAGGTCTGGGAAATATTTTCTAGCATCTCATAACCCCAAATCAATTTGGATTGTCCAAGGTTTGAAGATTCCGACCTATATTTTCAATGCATCAATATGCATTAATTTCATGAGAAATACTATGAAACAGGGGATTCATGATTTGATGATAGACATATCTATGGCCTTTGACACTTTGAAATGGAGGTTTATAATTTGTATTGATAAAATATTTCGATTGTCTAGGAATTTCATTAATTTGATCCATGTTATTCTGAATAGTTATTAGCTATAAATTATAGTTAATGGCACTCCAAGTGGTTTATTTCAATGATCTATAGGAATTAGGTAAGGGTACCTCTTTCTAGCCTCTTGTTTTCACTTACTTAAGTGTATGTGAGTCTATGTCATAGTGAACATGTTTAAGATAGATTATACATTAAGATTAAATATATTATGGTACTTCATAACCCTAATGGTTGATTTGATGTAGATGATATCCTCGTGTTTTGGAATGAAAATTGGGGAATGTTTTATAGGATTAAATACATCTTTATCCACTTTTTCAATATGGATGACCAAGCCATCATTAAGAAGAATTGTTTTGTTTTATTTTGGGATGTGGTTCCCATTAAAAAGAATAAAAACTGTTTCAATGTTTTATTGGGTAAACAATGTCTTTATACCCTTTAATTATCATGGGGTACAACTATTTTATGGTAAATAGAAAAGGATTCAGCTTGAAAATACCTTCTCGATAATTAGTGTTCAAATGTTGACATGGAAGGAGAAAGTCATGTACCTAGATGTGAGAATCTTCTTTTTCAACTAAGAGATAACCACCATGTTTTTCTATGTTTTATCTATTTACAAATGGCTCAAATCCATTATCAAGAACCTTCATAGACTAATCAAAAATTTCATATAGGCCAGATCCATTAATGAGAATAAGCACATCACTATGACTTGGAATGATTTCATAAAATCCACTAATATATATATCTTATGTATAATTTTTTTAGACTCTACAATGAAGCACTCTTAGGAAAAATTTACTTGAATTTTGATCACATACAATGACATATCAATGGTGTTTTTTAGCACACCTAAAACCAAAATTATCAGCTAGATACTCCCTTTATCATTCTTCCTCAATCAAGATGTCCTTGAAATCTACATTTAACAATCGTCAGTACTTATAAAAATGTACTATCTGTATGAATTCTGATTTTAAATCATGGAATACTACATGTTTTTCTAAGATTATTCATGTGGATATGGATGTTCCACCATATATAAAACATATCTCAATTTATACTCTTTAGGATAATGATGAGAACACATAATATTTTATTCCCTCCCACTTTTATATCGAAATGGAAATATATAGCTTCATTGATAGGGACACTCTAATATCAAAAGCTCATTTTAATAGCCTTATTATCACCAAACACTTGTATTGACAAATGTGTGATTGGAAGATCCATACTACTCGATGGCATATAGGATTTCATTATATATCCCTCTGACTGCTTATCTTCCCTTATGGATGATCTAGAAATGAAGACTTATTGTGAAAAATCTTTGTAAAAAAACACCTTTTAATATTCTTTATCTCTGAATCTATATCTTTCATTATAGGAAATAATTAATCATTTTTTAAATGAATTCGCTTTCTAGATATGGAGATACATAAAATATAATATTTGGTGCTATCTCTATATGCACATCCATGATGAATTCATGTATTCAATTACCTCTATAGAAATCAGTGATCAAGTGAGGACAATGACGATGGCTATTATTATATCCATCATTGTGTATTCTTAGATATCATGTAATAGACTTTTATTTTAAAAAAATACCATTAATACATATTGGTATTAAAGTGAAACATAAGATTGTTGCCACTTCTTCCAAAATATATATAGGATGTACTAATATTGTTCTTAATGAACTCATTATTTTTGGGATGTTTTAATATCCCATGGAGGATAAAAACACCATTATTGATGTCCATTAGGTGGATCCACCAAATTCCATATTTGTTGAGAGTCAACATTTATAGAGTGACTTTTGGTGAACTATGAACAACATGTTATATTGGTGTCTTCTGTTCGTATAATGGCTTCATAAAAGGTTGTTTCTATCATTAAATTAGATAGGGATCTTCAATTTAAGTTTAGATTTGTGATATTATCAAGGATATCAGATTTGTTGTTCATAGTGGTAGGATCATTATATGGATGGAATCTAACTTGGTGGTGGAAGTAGACATAATCAAGGTTCAGTCAAAGAATGTCCCATGGGAAATGTTGTCACCTTGGGTTGAATGGCATAATCTCACCAGTGGTAACACTCTTGTTGTTACACATCTATATATGTTTGTTAATCTGGTCACCAATGCATTTCAAAATAATACCATTGCAGATTCGTGTTTGGAATAGTCCATTTTGGACCCAGAATCCTACTCACACATTGTTGAGGTAGATGTGCATGGTTTCATTTTTTACCTAGGTTTCTATACTCATTTTGTGATATCATGATATTTATTCTAATATAAGAATATTGTTAGAAGTGGGTTCTCCTTGCTTCTGGACCATTTAGGCATTGGATATATTCCTGAAATCCAAATATGATAAAAAAATAATTATTGAAAATAATAGTAACATTTTTTTCAGAAATAATTATGCATATATTATGTAATCAATATTTGCCAATATAATTTATCCCTATCAATCATCGGTATCTCCAAAAAACACAATTTTTAAACATAAAGAACATATTAATGTATATCATTTCTTATTCAAATTTTTTCCATAAATTTTCCCCCAGATTTTATGTCGACTTTTTTAATCATCAGTACAATAAAATTTATTTTAAAAAAAATTAATTCAATGAATCTATAAAAAAATCATATATACAATAATATTCATTTAACATAATTCATTAATTTTATCACATATGATCCTCAATTAATCTGTCTCATTCTTAAGGAAATAACTATGATTTATCATCTTATTCATCAATCAGATCTTCTATTCATATGTCATTTATAGACTCTATATTATCAACCAAAAATCAATTACTTGTATAACTATATTGATTTTATTCATAATAATTCCCCTTATAACATCAATTTATATAGTTCATATTATTTTCCTATATAATACATTCAACATTCAATGATGCCTTAGGCAATATTTAATTTGAAAATATTTTGACATAAAAAATTTACATTTTTTTCATTAAAATTACTTTTTTGTGTCCTTTTACAAAGAAAAAACTTGTTTTGGCCCCTCGATGACATCCTATTTTGTGCTTCAACCAAAATTTTTTACACATAGAACTGAATATTATTTACTCCATTTTATTCAACACCCAAACCCAGAATGAACTTAATCAAACTCTTCACTAGTGAGTCTATAAGATGTTTAAGGTGAACATTGTTAATAATTCTATATTATTATAGTTTATGAATAGTCACAAAATCCACCACTCTATTCATAATCGCATTTTTTCTTCTTACCTATATAATTTCTATCACATTCACAATTAAACTAATTATTTATAATTCCTACCATTGACTAAAGATAAAAATCATTATGTGAGAAACAATATACATAGCAGGGAACCACATAATAATGAAATAAAATTATAATATGTTGGAATATTGAAAAAAAAATTAACCAATGATTACTTAGGATTGTCTTAAAACAGGCATAGATATCAACTATTAATTTCCTTCTTGATTTTTCATAAATAATTTGAAAATTTCAATTATATATACCTAGGGATCGTCAAACCAGATATATTTTTAGGTTCATTAGCATGCAATATGTGATGATACATTCATTTTAAATGTTCTATTTTCAATGTAATTAGCTAGATTTACATCGATTCTAGAGCCACATCCACCGACAGTATCCATACTGGGATGTTATTTCATATAAACCACTAACTCTTTCCTTTTCCAAAAGTCGTTAAAATTTTCCTATACATCTACATATCCTCATATTTATCCTTAGACATTCCATTAGGGATATCACTAAATATTTATCTCCATAGTTTTCAAGGGATAACTAAACATTTACTTTGATACAAACTGTAGCGACCTTGTTTTCTGAAAAATTGATATTAAATATTTTTTCAAGTATTTTTATTAAATTTCACAAATACTTACCTATGGAAAATGATTTTTTATTTCCTTGGAGACTAATAAAATATTAACCTAATTTGGTTTATGATAAAACAAATATCCTGAAAGTACCTTCCACTTAATTCTCATCATATTAATGCCCAATATAAAACCATACATTCTAACCCGGGGAAAGAAAACATATGAAATAGAGAGTTCAGATGCTTATTATTTTTGTGAAACTTTTTAATAAAATATCACATAAGAATTAATTCATAATAAGGGAATGAAACCATGACGATAAAATTAGACAAACTTACCCTATTTATCAATGTTCAATATCATGATTAATGTCATGTAGATGATATCTTCAAAAGATATGAATAATAATGGAATCAATGAACAAAAACTACGAGGGTATAAAAATGGAATAATACATAAGATATTTTCAAACACATAAGATGGAAAAATAATTTCCATTTTAGTCAAGGTTCACCCCCCCATGAAATCATAGTTTAATTGGTTAACTCCTTAAACTCTCATTGTATCACAGTTCACTCCCTAGACCATCATAGTGGACATAATCTGTTAATGAACTGATTTCACTCTCCATTAAAGTAATGTCTATCTCATGAGTTATAAATCATTACCCAATGCGTCGAAGGGGGATATAGTTCTCATCTAAATAACTAATAAAATATTATATATGCATTACACATGATCAAATAAATCACAGTATCATAACCCATGAAATAAATGGGGTTTCAAATACATTTCTTCACATTATGACTTCTGGAAAAGGAATAGGCGTCATTAAATATTATTATTTTATTCATAGAGAAACCATTAAAATATTATTTTAATTATTATTTTATAGTTTTATAACCCATGTATATGAAATAGGTTTCTTAATCATCTTCTCATCATAATAATAAACCATTCAGATAATGAAAAATAATGGTTCCATTCTACTACATCTTTAGTAAATCATAATTAGCATCAATGTATGTCATCAGAGATAATTTTTTTTTTCACATATCACATGAAACATTTCATAAGGAAAATTAATTTCAATTTAGAATCAATTTATGTCTCTAAAAATTCATAAATATCATTATATATATTTTTTCATTAGAAATAAACATGAAAACATATAAATTGAAGATTAAAAATATTTTAAATCATATCTTCATGAAACTACACTTTCCATGTTAAAATAAAATTTTAAAACAAAAACATTTAAAAACCATTTCATTGGAAATAAAATTGAAAAAAATTAAAATAATCATTAAATAAAATATTGGTAATTATTTTGGGAATTACTTTTTATTCCTTACACACTAAAATAATAAATCTATTCACATTTTCTGTTAAATTTAAAAAAAGACATATTTGGAATAAAAAATATTGATCTCATTCATCTAAAAAAATGTCAGAAATGGGTTAAAAATAATTACTAATTAATTTGAATTTTTTTTTAAAAAATCAAATAAATTTTATAGAACATGTTTTTGGAAGATAATGTGTTGTGACCGATTACAAAAATAGGAACTATTTTTCTTTAAATAATTAATATGTACTCTTGAGAATATAATGGGAGGAAATGAATGGAGAATAGTTATTATAAATAAATAACTATTGTATAAGATAATACTAATGTTTATTAATTTATTTATCATATGATTTCATAATTGGAAGAATAATTATGAGAATTCCCGATAACCTATTAGATTATAATATAACACTCTTACAAAATTGTAAAATTTTAATCATAATGAGTGTGAAATAATTTCATTTAGTTAAATTGGGTATATTTTGAAAATAAATTAATTGATGATATTACATGTCAATCGAGATATATATACACACCGTAAAATAATATAGGATTATAACATAACATATGTCTTAAAACAGAAAATATAGAAAAATAGATACTACTAGCGTAACATTTGAGAAATATACCCCATGAAATATATATGATAATATTCGTTGGTAAATCATATAATTTTCAATATAATAATGATACAATATATTCATGTTTATTTTATGCATGAAATAAATGAAATATGTGGTTAATATTGCATTTTTCACAAATGTGTAAAAAGTGAGATGGAAATCCCATATCATAGGTCCCGACCTCAATTGTACCCACTTGAACCTCCTTTATGATAGATATAGGGTTATAAAAAATATATTAAAAGTATATAAACAAATATAATATACCATATATGATTTACATATGATATTTTATTAATTTTCTATTTAGACTTAATTGTGAATGTTTTGTTTCATAATGTAACTTCTTTATTTTTCATGTTTGTTTTGATTTTTTTATTCTAATTACTTTAAAACTATTTATATAATATATAGAATGATAATAATTAAATAAATTTAATATTTGGTCAATATATGTGAATTTATATATATCCAAATGATTTATAGATATAAAAATATAAACATTGATTATAGAGAAGGTATGTCAAATATGAATCAACATATTTTCCATTCTGTTAATGAATTGAAATAATGAAAAAAATGCATTAATATGAGTTATTAATTTTTATGTCTTATATATCATTTATATTCATTAAAACAATCCTTTTTTTCCTCCATGAAAATCATGAATGAATCACATCACTTCCTAAGGTGGTAGTCCACCATACACACGAGCGACGATATCGTATTCAAATATATTAGAAATAAAAAATGTATACATGTTATAATAATTGAAAAAAAACAATATAAACAATATAATATATAATAATTTTATCTATATTAATATCTCATAGTGAAATGTGTAGAATGGAAAATAGATGACAGGACTTCACTGGACGGTAGTCTACAGTACAAACAAATGATGATTTCATAACCCTTTTGATGGAAGTGGAGATTTCATAGGTAATTATCATAATATGTTTTAATGTATATATATATTTTTGATTATGGGGTTATTAGTTATTCATTATTTAATATAAATTTAAGGAGGTGGAGGAATAAAAAATGCTCGTTGAAGAACTTTACCCCGTCTTTGGGAAACCACCTTAGGTTTGAACCATAATCCATCCTTGAATGGATTTGGGCCAATAATATGGAATATAAGATAAGATTAAAAAATAAAATAATTTACATCTAAATTTATTTTCATAACTAATTATTTATAAAATTTTGAGTTTGAGTAGTTAGGGTGTGTCCTTTTATATGAAGGGTGAGTGACATAAATCCAATTTTTTGAATAAAATTTATACAGTGGTTTTACACATTCAAAAACACTAACGAACAAAACATTTATTAATAAAAATTATTAGTTGTCAAAATAAATGAATTATTATGTAAAATGGATTTATAAAATTCTTGAAATTCCTTGGTGTTATTTTTATGTATTTTAAAATGTAATTTTGAATTTTAAATGTTGGTAATGTTGTCGTTCAATAGTGATCACATGATAAAACGCATTACCAAATCCAATTTACACACACAAAATATATGGTGGCCTCAACCAGTAGAATTGCTCCATACGAATCCCATTTTTTGGAGAACAAAAAAGAGGTGGCTTCACTGGGATTTGCTCATCACCAAGCCGAACCTGTGCTTCAATAATTTAAGCTTGAGGATAATCACCTACATGAGAAGTGGATGATAATTGAGATTACCACTTGACTGATGTTATATGAGCAACCCCAAAGGTCTTCCACCGTCACACACCTTACGAATTGGTATTATTCATGTGTAATAATGGGTTATGTTACAAGACCCTAGAAGAATGATTATGTGAATTATTTTTTTATATAATAAATAATATACATTCATTTTATTATTGTTACATTGTAAATAGTTTTGTAAATAGAAAATAGTATTTATAATTATTTTTAAATTTAGAAATTTATTTTGAAGAATAAAGGGATTTTTGAATAAAATAATATTTTAATAATATATTATTTCTAATTTATATTTTATTAAATATAAATGATCGTATAATTTTTATGAATAAAAATTTAATTTTTATTAATTTTTGAAAGGTGTTTTTTTCCAAAACCCATGGATTTTGGATTAATGTAGTTTTTTATTTTTAAGGAAAAAATTCACATTTTAAAAAAATTATATAGATAAAATTAATATAATAGTTGGAATCACTGTATCTAAATTATCCAATGGTGAATTTTAAATATTTTTCTAAGTTAGACAATTTTTTGGGTAAAAATTAAATACTATTTACAAATATAATGTGTGTTATGACATCATAATTACCCAATAGAAATATAATAATATACTATAAATGGATTTTTTTAAAATATATGACGTACCATTAATGTAATGTTTTTTTATGATTGTTTTATTTATTTTACAAAGCCTTAGTGTACACTCCATGTCTTATAAACCATTTTAACATTTTAAAATGATTTCCATGTGAATGTCATTCACCTTCCCATAAGAATGCCTAATATATTAATATGTTCGGACATTTTCATTATAAAATAATTTTTTCCACTCCACTTTTGAAAAAACCATGGGGAAAATGATGGGATGGTTTGGGGTTTTGATTAGTTTAATGTGTAGTGTTCAAAACCTAAATATTAGAGAATTAACTCTTCTTTCATATACAAACCGACTCAATATTCCAACACTTTTCACTCATACCATTTTAATCTCAACCAAAATATTCCATCCTTACTCTATTTTCATCCCAAGGCTCCACATTCTTCTAATAATCCCCTCTCAAGCTTCTCCCAATCCTTTTAGATCACTCATCAATGTAAGGGATTTATTCCATTATCATTATTTTCCATTATTTATGTTGTTATTCCCTGTAATTATTAATTAAAAAATTTGGGGTAGGATGTGTCACCTCTCCAATACTTCCATCCTTATGTTGGAATGATGAGAAACCCCTTTCTTTCTCTTCAATTCCTCCCATTTACACCCATTACCATGCTGAAATTATATAAGGGTTTCTCTCTCATCAATTACATTCAAGAAATACCTTTATATTATGAATCTAAATTCAATTACATATGTTTTGATAATATTCTCCATTACCCCATTACTATTAATTTCATGTATAAATGATGATATGCCCCTTTCTCTCTCATCATCGCATTTACAATTTCTATTTGACGTCGTTATGCTGCCAAAGTTACCCCAAAATTCCCCATGCCAAAATCATCATATTAGTGAATACCATACCCATTTCTCTATCAAGGGTATTCCTGTATATATAAATTATCATGATTATTGAGGACTTACAATTATTTATTCAACATCTGTTATTCATGGATTAAATACTGATGTTTAATGAATCCATTTTTTATGAACTATGTGGAATACATTTGTAAGAAATTAAATGATTAGTAAGGGTGTGTCCTGATAGCACTCAAATGCATTGGGTAATGATTAGTATAATGATATTTCAAGATAAATGAGGGTGTAATCATGATAATTCAAGTTCAATTAGTGTTTTCTCCTTCTCCTGGTAAAATTAAACATGGATCATGCTAATATCATGTTAAATGTTTTGGCCACATAACCATATTATGATAATCTTTCCTTTATGTATATGTTTCTCTTATTCTCCACTGATATGTCTATTTCCTAACATGTTTTGAATCCAACATGTTTTGGATTTTTTATTCTCTTAATAGTATTTATAGATCTCCCTTTTCACATGTATGTCCTTAGGTTATCCCATGAAAAGCTATGTGTAAGGTATTTTGTGGTCATGTAAGGGAAGTCTTCAATAATGTTGTTTTTTATGTCTTATGTTTTCTTATAGTGTCCATAAATTTCCATGACACTAAACCTCTTGATCCTAATAATTTTCTTAAATTTAATTTTATGTAAAATATCATGTTTAAGTGTGTGATGAAGAGCGTGGTTGTTATAGATTGTATGAGAGGATGGGTTTAGTTTTTTGGGGATTAAGATTAGAAAAACCCTAGTGTAATACATATGGATATAACTAAGTATAATAAAATAACAACCCAAAATTTTTGTGAGTATTCATAAATGGGTTTATCAAGAAAATACATCCCTTTCTCGATACGAACAGGTAGAGGTGGCTCTGGTAAAGATGTATCTATGGGTAATAACTGAAAAAAACTATTTGATCTAGAGTCAAAGGGGAAAAACTGCACAATAATGGGCCTAAATGAACTAATGGTTTCAAAACATCTTGGGGATATGCATTTGTAAATTCATCAGCATAGTATGATCCATTTTTCTGATAAAAAATGCCTCTATGAATATATAATGTTAAATATATCATGGATAGCATAGATTGAAGCCTATAAATTAATAAGTTAAAAAAATAAATGTAATTTAGATGTTATCCCTTTTTGTATTTGGATTCTCAGTTATGTGTTACCCATATCATTCCTTTTATTCTAGAAAATTTATAGTAATAGGAGGACTCGAGCAAATAGTTGATATGAAGATCAATGTGATGACTATTCATATGAGATGCACAAAATGATGGTAGTGGGAATCACAAACATTGTCAAGATACTCTCTTAGTTAACTCAAGATTAAAATAGAAACATGGGTCAAGAGGAACTTCCAACCCCCCCACCCCTAATAAAGATAAATCTTCAATCTTGATCTTCATGATATAAAGGTATACTACTTTGAATGGATCAACCAATCCCTCAATCGCCTAAGAATGGATCCACTCTAATGAAAATATATTCTCTATCCTTCAACATACCAAACAAGAGAAAGTTCTTCTGAATGCATATTGTATGGAGGGTGATGATGATCAATGGTTTAAATTGGTCAAAAATAAGAAGCCTAAGAAAGAAATTAAGATGTTGGAATGGAAGGATTTCCAAAAAAATGTATTTTCGATAATTATTTTCCATGCACCCTCCTAATTAATATGGAAAGGGTCTTTCGATCCCTCAAGAAAAAATATGATGAATCCATCGGTACTTATGGGAAAACATTTAGAAGGATTACATCATATGCCTCTGTCATTGTCATTACCTCTTGAATTCAAGTTTGACGACTTATTTGGTGGGCTGAAACCTAGCATACGGGAAGCTATGGTGACCTGTGACATCAATAGCTTTGATGAAATTATCTTATGTGCCCTCAAACTAGAAATGGATATCAGTGAATCTCAAGGGCTATCATGGGGATAAGAAGCATAATATAGACATAAATTCCGATGGACTGAATGATAAATCTAACGGTGCTAAGATATTATATCACCCCACTTGGAAAAGGGGCAGAAAGAAGCACCCTAGAAATTTCTAGGAGGGAACGAGGAAATTATTTAGGTGTTGAAGAGAAGGGAACCTAACCATTAAATTCAAACACGGAAAACCAACTACTGAGACAGATTGGAACACTCTATTAAACCATCAGCTCAATTTTAATTTCTTCAAATATAAATATCTAGGGCACTATTCAAATCAGTTCCCTAATCCAAGGGTTTTTAGAGGCAACCAATAACCTCTAAGTCAACAAGGGGGATCTTTTTTCATCACTACTACCGAAGAGGACCCCATAAATGATGTGGTGACAGGTACTCTATTTATTCATTCAAAAATAGTTAAAGTACATTTTTTTCTATCTCTACACATTATTGTATATCCCAAATTTTTAGTAGAACAATCCCAACACTGCTAAAAATCATGGAAGTAATGATGTCGGTGGGAATGGAGAATGGGTAAATTATTGCATCCCATGAATATAACTCCTCCCCTATCACAATTTGTGGATTGAACTTCCCGAAGAACCTCATCATACTCCCTATGGTGGAATTTGATGTAATTATTGGCATGGATTGACATTCACTATATAGAGACATCATAAATGGTTGTGATAGGGAAATCACACTCCATGTGGAAAATCGACCCCCCTGATTTTTTACAAGTTCCAGGAGTAGGATTAATCTTATTTTGGACCATCATCTCAATCATGGATATTACATACCTATAAGAATTCATATCTTTCTTTGATGATAGATTCTAATGAAGAAACCAACCTTGAAGACATTCTTATTGTGAGAGAATTTGTTGAGGTGTTTTCAGAGGAATTATCTGGTCTTCCTCCTAGAAGAGATGTTGAATTATCAATTGATCTTATTCATAGGTGTTGCTAATATATAAGACTCGATAGAAAATTGATGTAGTGGAGCTTGAGCAGCAGAAGAAAAAACTATAGGAGAATCCAGTTAAAGGGTTTCTACGCCCAAGTGATTTACAATGGGGTGCACAAGTCCTCTTCATCAAGAAGAATGATGGGTCAATGCGCCTATGAATTTATTATCATGAGCTCAACAAAATCATGATAAAGAACAAGTATCCACAACCCAGAATTGATGAATTTTTAGATCATCTATGTGGATAAAAATACTTCTCCAAGGTGGATTTACAATCATGATATTACCATGTAACGGTGAACAAGGATGATTTCCCCAATAGTTCTTTTTATACAATGTACAGACACATTTAATTCATTGTAATACCTTTCAGACTCACTAATGATCTAAAAATTTTCATGGAATTGGTGAATATAGTCTTTAGAGATTACCCTGACACTTTTTATGTATTATTTGTAGATTATATTCTAATATACATCCAAACCAAGGAGGAACATGAGGAGAATCTAAGAACTATACTAGAGACCTTGTGAAAGGAGAAGCTCTATGAAAAGTAGAGAAAGTGTGAGTTCAGGTTGGTGGAAGTCACATACATGGTTAATATCATCATAAAAAATGGGATATATGTGGATCCCTCAATAATAGCTAAAATAGTGGGATGTCCAAGGCCAACATCTGTGACATATTTCCATAGATTCCTTGAGTAAGATGGATATTATCGCCGATTTGTGAGACATTTATCACGATTGTCAAACCCCTTTACCAAGATTACTTAGAATATGTCTTGTTTCATGGAGTGATGAATGTGAAGATAGATTCAAGGAGTTGAAAATGAGGATTATCACTATGACTGTGCTCACATTACCCAAGAGTGGATAAATTTTTTTCGGTATTCAATGATGATTTGAAGAAGGGAATGGGTTGTGTGTTGATGATAAATGACAAAGTCCTTTCATTCGCATTAAGGCAGTTGAATGTTTAGGAGAAAAACAATCCAAGATATGAGTTGTAGTGGGCTATATTATTCTTTAGTTTGAAAATTTGGTGGAATTTCCTCGTTGGGTTTATGTTTGAAATATATACAGATCACCGAATCCCCAAGTATATATTCACACAGTAAAAGAAAAATATATGTCAATGAAGATGGTTACAATTGATCAAAGTCTATGACTGCTCAATTCAATACCATTTGGGGAAATCAAAAAAGGTGTATAAGTCTATAAGTATAAAGGATCAATCAATTCTTTAATTGATTAAAATTATAAAGGATCCAATCTTCATAGATTTGATGAAGATAAATATGGGAATCATAAATAAGGGAACATCATCGATACATTCACAAATTATTTCTCAACCATAACATTAGGAACAGTTAAAGGAAGATCAAAATAATTATGTGGGAATTATAAAAATGTGGAAACTATTACATAAGAAACATTCTCAGAGATCAGTGTTAATGAAAAATGAATTGTGAGATTTGGGGAAATACTATGTGTTCCATCAAATCGGTAGATAAAAAATGATCATTTGGATAATGCACATAGATCTAATTTCTACATTAACCTTGGAAACAAAAATATGTATCGAGAAATATGAGAGTAGTATTGGTTAGATAACACGAAGAAGAGACCATTGAGTATACATTACTAAGCCTAGAATGTCAGAAAGTGAAGGTTGAGAGGCAGATTTCTTAAGGGATGATGCAACCATTACCCATACCAATGTGGAAATTAGAGAATATCACCATATAAATTGTCAATAGTCATATAAATACATCTAAAATAAACAATGCTGTCTAGTTTGTTGTGGATCATTATACATAGACTGTATAAATAATTTAAATTCAAGAGAATTGCTTATATGATCAACTAGAACATATATACATCTGAGAAGTGTTAAAGAAAAATTTTGTTTAATTATCTATTATATATGATAGTTATTAATTATTAACCTCTATATTCTAGAAGAGGATTAAACAAGCCTCGAATATTGAGCAGAAATTCATTATGGCTTCTCATGCTCAACCTAATAGCTAATATTAGCAGACTATGCAAACACATGAGGAAATTCTTAGATCATGCAAGGTGGACATAAAATACGGATTTGGTAAACATATTTATATGGTTGTGTTCTCATACAACCGTAGATTCCACTCAAGAATCCAGATGTCTCATCATGAATCCCTTTATGGGTAGAGATGCAGAACACTTTCATGTTGGGATCAAGTTGGGTAGAGAAAAATTATAGGTCTAAAAATGGTCGAAGAAATGGTTAAAAAGGCTAAGACCATCCAGAAGCACATTAATGCTAGTTAGAGTCGACCAAATATCTATGATGATAATCGTTGATGAGACCGAGTGTTTTATGTTGGAGACATGGTATTCCTCCTCATATCTCCATGGAAGAAATTTATTAGATTTTGGAAGAAGGGAAATCTTAGTCCAAGTTACATCGGATCTATTGATATAATTGATCACATCAGAGTAGTGGCCTATTGAAAAGAACACCCACTGGAACAATGTTATGTACATGATGTATTCAATGTATCACTCATGTGGATATACATACCTGAACCATTCCGTGTACTCAATCCATTGGTGGTACTATGGTATTATGACCCCTCATATGAGTAGAATCTGGTGAAGATCTTAGATCATTGGGAAAATGTTCTATGAAAGATGACAATGACCCTCATAATGTTATTGTGGAGAAACCACATGTTCGAAGAATCAACATGGGAATCAGAGGAAGTTAAGTAGCAGACATACCATCATATATTTTATTATAGTAAAAAGGAAATTTCAAGGGAGAAATTTCTTAAGGGGGGAATATTGTAATGACCAAAACATTTATTAATGAAAATTCCTCTCAATCTAATTAAAAGTCTTATTATTTAATATTGATATAAAAAACCTATGAACAATCTTGGCTATATGTTTTTTGGATTTTAAAATAACAATAACAAATGTTACTACTGCTAATATAGCCATTGAACAGTGATCACATGCTATAGAGATTCAACTAATCCAATTTACTCGACAGAAGGAAGCAATGAACTCATCCAGTAGAATTGCTCCATACGAAGACCATTTTTCGGAGCATAGAAGGGAGGTGGTGTCCCTGGGATTCGCTAATGACCGTTCCCATGTTGAGCATCAACATGATAAGCTTGAACATAATCTCATATGGGGTAAGTGGAAGGTAATAGTGATTTCCACTCAAGCGATGTTATCCGAGCCACCACAAGAGTATGTCACCAACGAACACATTACCCTTAGGTATTATGTCTTTGTTATAAAGGGTAATGTAACAATTCCCCATCACTATGAATATGTTCACTATTTTTGTATTGAAGAAATAATATGTATTTATTTTATTATATTATCTTCTTAATTTGTTTTCTACAATAGAAATAGTATTTTTTGTTAATATTCAATTAAGAAATATATTTTGATGAATTAATTGATTTATTATTAATTAAAAATTTAATAAAATATCATTTCAAAATTAATTTTTTTTAATATAAATGATCTTATAATTTTTTTGAATATAATAGTAATTTTATAAGGTTTGATAGCTGTTTTGGTCAAAACCCAAAAAAAATTATTAAATGTTGTTTTTTATATAAAAATAAACATTTCAACTATTTATAATATTATTTATATAAAATGAATATTATTTATGGAATCACGATGTCAAAATTATCCAATAGTGAATTTTTCATAATATTAAAAGACAATCGAATTTTTGGGTAAAAATTAAATATCGTTTAAATATATAATGTGTTTTATGAAATCATAATGACCAAATAGTGATGTAATAAAATACTATAAATGGCTTGTTAGGATTATATTTGTTTTACCTTTAAAATAATTTGATTTTAGGTTTGTCTGATTAATTTTACAAAACCATAGTGGACACTCCAAAACTTATAAAACATTTTATAATTTTAAAATGATTTCTTTGAGGGTGTGACTAAACTACACATAATAATGCGTAATTTTATACATGTTCATCCATTGGACTTATAAAATAGTTTTTCCACTCTAATTGGGAAAAACCATTTCATGGTTTTTTGATTTTATTAGTTTAATGTTTAGTGACCAGAACCAAAATAATAAAGAATTCCTTCTCTTTTTCATATATAAACTCATTCAATCTCACATTCATCTTCAAAAACCATTTGGAGCACTTCCATACTCTTCCTTCCTTTCACTAAAATCCTCCCAAGGCACTTTATTCTCCCAAGAAGCCTCTCTCAAGCTTCTCCCAATCCTTTGGGGTCACACATTAATGTAAGTGATTTATTAATTTCTCAATTATGTCCAAATTTATTTATGTTGTTATTCCCTTTTATTTTCACTTAAAAATGTTGGAGTATGATTTAAATCCTCTCCAATACTTCCCTATTAATGTTTGAATGAATATATACCACTTTATCTCCCAATAATTTTCCCCGTGTACACCTATTACGATACCGAAATTCCGTATGGGATTTCTCTCTCCTCATTTAAATTCAAGTAATTATTTTATATTATAAATATATATTCCATTAAATATGTTTGTATATTATGTTAAATGACCCCCTTATTGTCTATTTGATTTATAAATGATGATATACACATTTCTCTCTCATCAACCCTTTTTTATGATTCATATTTGACGTCATTATACTGCTGAAGTTACAACAAAATTTCTCATACCAAAATCATCATATAAGTCAATACCATACTTATTTCTCTATCAAGGGTATTCAAATTAATGAACTTTCAATTATTTATTGAGGAATTAAATTTATATATTCCACATATCTTATTCATGGTATAAATTATGATGTTTAATGAATCCATGTTTTATTATCTAAGTGGCGCACTTATGCATGAAATGAAATTATTAAGAAGGGTTTACCCTATTTGCACACCAATGAATTGGGTAAAGATTAGTATCATGATACATAAAGAGAAATTAGTGTTTGAAAATAATAATTCACGTGCAATCAGGGTTAACAAATGCTCCATGTGCAATGATCTTTGGATCATGCTAATATCATGTTAAATGTTATTTCCACATTTCTATGTTATGATAATCATATTATATCATTACTTTATGTTCATGTTTCTCTTAGGTTGTAATGATATTTCTATTTAAAAACTTGTATTTTATTCTTCATGTTATTAATTTTTTACTACCTTACTGGGAATTATAGCTCACTCTTTTAACATGTATGTACTCAGGTTATCCCATGCAATGCTCATTATGAGGGAATTTTGTATTATTGTAAATAATGATTCAATCAATATTTTTTTTAATTTTATGTCTTATGTTTTCATTTAATGTCTCTAATTTATCAATAAAATAATCTACTTGATCCTCAGAGTAATATGAAGTGTAGGTTTTTGTAATAAATCATGTTTTAGTGTGTGTTAATGTGTAATGTTGTCATAAAAACATTCTATAATTTAAAAGTATCGATAAATTATGTTATATAGTTGATATATTTCCCTCCAATAGATACTTACAAGTTTTTTTTGTTATTCTTAACAACTATCTTCTTAGTATTACACTTGATAAACTCCTTTTACCTTAACCATGGTAAATACATTTGGACAGATTTTAATTTTCATTATTTTTATAAATTAATAAGAACATTTAAGTTAAAATAATTTATTCTTATTCCTAATAGGAATTCGTTTTATTATACTCCTTACATTTATGTGGGAAGTAAAATTTAAAATTAATACCGCAATAGCTTTGATAAAGTGGGTTTCCAATAATATAAATATTCAAAAGATTAAAAAGTTCAAATATCAAAATTAACTAAAAAATGACTATATTGACATAAATTGGATAAATTGGAATGAAATTTTTAAATTTTACATTTAATTAATATTATAATGAAATTAAAATTTAAAATATTTTATATGAAATTTATGTATTCAATAATATATTTTATTGTCAATTATTTATTAAAAATTTAATCTTTCATGAAAAATAAAAATGAATCTTCCTATGATAATTTTGATACTATATACTAAAAAATTATGTTTTTTTTCAAAATAAATTCAAAATATTGGACAAAAATAATTTTATAAATGGTTTGAAAAATGCAAGAAAACATTTTTATATATAAAATTAGTTAAAGTGTAAAAATGTATTTATTCTTATCTTTTTTGTAGAAAAAACAGATGATTAATGATAATAATTTAATTAAATATATGAAATAAATATTTTATTAAAATAATTCACCAAAATTTATGTGGATAATATATTAATGTAAAATGCATTTGTCTGAATAAAAATATCTTCATAGAAAAACTTTTCCTTTATTTTCCATGAGCATTTATTTTCATTTTTATTTAAATTTTCACCAAATATATCAATTTTCATACATGTGTAAACCAAATATTTACATAATTAATTTATTTATATTCGTACAATATATTCCAATGCCTCAGTGATAAATATCAATTTAAAAAATATATGTTAATATTATTTAATTTATCAATTAACCAAAGTGTTGTATGTAACAAAATAAAAACAATGAATTTCTGATAACATAATTTAAATTTAGACACATCTGTAATGAAAAAAATTGGATAAATTTCGTTGAAAAAATAGTTCAAAAAATCTCATTATGTTAAATTAACATTTATGAATGAAAATTTTTCAGTTATTTCATACTAAAATAATATATTAGAAATATATGAATCATTATAAATTTATAATGAATATATAATTTAAGATTATTGTACCTAATTATTGAATGGGAATTATATATATAGAATAATTAAATATATCTATGATGGATATTTCTAGTTTGTTAATTTGATTAATTAGATCTAAAAACATAATTTATTATCAACAGATTATCTTATCTAGTTCTTAGAATATAATAATTTATTAATAAATGTAACCCATAATGATTTCAGAATTAGTTTTTATAGAGAGTGTGATATATTATAAGGAGAATATTAATATTTTTTTATACAAAATGACATTATGTTAATATATTTAATTAATGTAAAATTGAATTAAGAAATATTTATGGTTATAATATTTGTGTAGTTTCCATCACTTTTTTTGAAGAGTATCATAACCACGCAATCATAAAAACATTATCAATTAATACTGAATTTATTTTGGAAACTATGATTTTCTTATACACGTCTCAGTAATGATGTAAAATTTTTTTGATTGATGATGAGATATACTTGAAAACATTTATCAATAAAAAACAGTGTTGATAATTTAAAAAATATTCATTTTCTTATAAGTATCGATGTGATGATTCTTATAAAAGGGTAATCAATGATAATACATATAAGTATTTTTAAATATTACATTCTATTCTATGAAATATTTGAATTTTATTATTATTTAAACATGTGTATCTAATAATTAGAAAGATAAATAAAATCATAAGATGTTATGTATGATAATAAATCCATTATTTCATAGTAAAATGTGATGAGTTAAACAAGTGTTTTTTAATTTCTATAATCAATATTTTTCCATGTAAAACCAAAAATGCATATCCGTTATTACTATATCATTCATATATGATTTCATATAACTATATATGGTAATAATGTTACAGTAAAGTCATAGAATATATTTTTATAAATGGTAGAATATCTATATATCATAATAAGGAGAAATATGAAAAATGATAAAGTAAATTCTATAGATGTATAAGTAGTTGACATATTAAAAAGTTCAAAAAGGGTTTTTTGAAGGAGTTAGTTCATGATAAATGTATTACATAGGATATTAAAAACATAGGGAGGGATTTTCTTCTCTATGGTATGAGATGCATTATTCATTCAGATTAATGGATATGATATCGAATTTGTAAATTGATATCACCGATAGTTGAAAAATAAGTTTCAATTTACAAAATGTATTTATTATAATAAAATAAAATCAATATATTTTTATTTTATTCAGTAGATATTTTTTAATTAGTGGGTATTCAATAGATACTATCCATGGGTTGTCTGATCATGGTACTAATAAGGTATGATTATTTATAGAAAAACATCCTTCTTAAATCTGTTTGAATTCAAATTTTCATAGATCATTTCTATGAACATTATAGTATGAATTTCATTTCCGTACCACATTTCATATAAGGTGATACTAAAATGATAATAGAAATGGTTTGGGAAACAATGTAATTCTAAAATAATGATACATTTATATATTTCATTTTTAGATTAATTAAGGCATTTTGATTATTGACTATTTATTCATATTGGAACTCTGTCAGGATTATACAAGACAATAGCTAGAGGGACCCAAGTTTTTAAATATAATATGTTAATAAGATACGTAAAATAGTTATTACTATTAAATTTTGTTATAACTAAATTGAAATTGACTATATGTGGAAAAATAAAAGTTGAAACCCTTGTTATAGGAAAAAAGATCAAATATGTAAGAACCATTAGATTCTTTGACCAAGTAAATTAATATGTAGTATAACTGTATTTGAATAATACATGTTATAAAAATTTTAGAGTGATTTTAATCAAACGATACATTACATAATCCTTTGTATGAATATATCTTCATGATATAAGATCAGGTCATAATGGTGAATATAGTAAGTTATGAATTTTCAATGTATTTATAAAATATTGCTTTATATGTACTAAAATTTGAAATATATTATTTATTGTAAATTAATTTATGATGAAATTTCACAAGGATTCGGATACAACTAAATATATACTATAATCTATTGTAATGACTTAATGAATTTCATGAAATCATACATAGTAATATAAGTATTATCATAATATTAATTATTATAAACATATAATAATAGTATTTTCCCCAATATAAATATTATAATGAGTGAAAAATTAATAGACTTTTGGATATCATCTATTGAGGAGTCTTACTCAATGAGGTTATTTCATAGTGTCTCCATATAATGGAAGCATGTAAGTAACATTGATTAAATCCATAACACAATATATGAGAGATTTTATCATACATGTTATATAATGGATGGTTATAAATATGGATAACGTGTAATAGGTTTTGATACAATGCAAAGTTATTAAGACAAAAAAAATGTTCTTTTCAATTACCATATCATTTATTTGACGAATATTTCATCATGTAATCATACTCCAATAGTATTGACATTAATATGTCCGCTATACACATTGAAATTTCCATAGATTGTTTATTGTATGACTAGGATATATATGTTCCTTGATTTAGTTATTTCCAAATGATAAAATGAATTTAGTTTTAAAAAATTTCTATCATTATTGAAGTATCATACTAACTTTTCACTATTGATGTATAAATGTAATGTGATGCATGTTCATAATCATTGAGGGCTCATGTCATGATTATTTAATTTATTGATCAAATATTGAGGATATCACGAGGACTATCCCTTTAATAGGAACAATACATGTATCATGTGTTACTAGTTTTATATTGCTACAAGCATGTGTATTGGCCTCTCTTCAAGAGATCATTATCAACATATACCATTTGACTGTATTCATTTCCACAAGTTTAAAATAAAATAAATTATTTTATAGTACGGTAGAGTGCATTAGTTTATTTTCATTCATTGTCTAATTAATATAGAAATTATTTCTTATAAATGAAACTCATATCTTAGTCCTAGTTGATTATGGATGTTGTACCATATTTAATATAACAAATATGGTATAAGAAGTCATATATTTCTATTATGGTCAATAAACCCATATTAAATAATTCATTCCAAAAAGGGGGTTATTATTTCAGTATAAGATATCATCTGATGATGATATTACATTACATATTTTTTGTTCACTGGAGTCTATCTTTTAAATTAATGAAACATAAATTAGTATGGACTTAAATGGTTTTTGCAGATTCTATAGCTAGTTTCTGAGTACTAATCAACTAAATTTGATCAAGACCCTACAGGGGCACGCAAAACGTGCATGATTATGTATTTTCAATAATTTTTTAGGGATATTAAATGAAATTATAGGATATATGTTGGGATTTTGGTAGATTCCCAATCCTAAATGGTCACATGATAAAAATTAAATATAATATTATTTATTTTTGGAATAATATATAATGAATTTATTTAATAATTTCACTCAAGATTTATTTATTGAATATTAATGAAATATTTTTTAAATTAATATAAACTAGTAAATAGATGAGAATCTTTAAATATTTTTACATGTGAAATGAGTCAATTTTGGAAATATGTATTATCATTTAAGAATTGTTTAGTGTTACAATAATGTGAAAACGTATTTATGATCATTAAAGCATATTTGGGAGGTGATAAGAATTATTTTGGGAATTAAATAAATTATTAACTTACTCAATGACATATGAACAATTTAAATGTTTTCAAACCAAAATTTATGTTCCAAAATATTTATAAATTCATGGAACTATTAATTCCCTTGAAAATGAATGGTTTTATCACCACCCCTTCATGTTATAAATATTGAGAGATGGATGTTTAAGTAACATACAATCCCAAACCATTGAGTTTGTGATGAACTTTCATATGACCTCATGTGTGCCACCACATACAAAGAGGATAATGGATAATAGTTAGGGTCTTTGTATGATAATGGAGAGAAAGTAACCTCAATATTGTGTAATGGATGAAAAATATATATAATAATTTACAAAATAAATAATCAAATTAAACATTATTTCTAACTGAATTAGTTTCAATCATTATATGTTAATAAAATAAACTATAAAATATTGAAACACAATATTTTATAAATTTATCAGATAAAAATAAATTCTTAAAATCATGTATTTATAGTGTTTATCCTAGCCCACATCCAATTCCACAATCACTAGATCCTCATTTATCAATAAGTCCCCTTCCCATTTTCGAAACTCTTATGTTATCTACATGCACACCAAAAATATTAGGATAATTATGAGTAAAAGACTAGTCGGATGCCAATTTATATCCTTAACCTTATTTTCTAAAGAATAAATGTGTATCCCATAATTATAGTAATTATTTAACAAGAATTTTAACACACAACCCACTACTGAGAAGGTGTACACAAATAGAGACACCAAAACCCCCAAATATACCGACTTCAGCTCTAAGCCTATATGTTTGGCGTCCAGTTTGAAAAACAAATAAATATCCAAATGGATCATGAATAATTATACTCTGTATCATGTGATCATGCAACTCATCATTTAGTAAGAAATATAGAATTCTTATTCCTTGAATTATTTAGTCATCCAGAGCTAATCAGTATTCAATAAGATTCCAGAACATAACACTTGGTATCCACTATGTATTGAGTTCATCACATGGAATCAACTAGGCATCTTCTTGTACCTACCCCATGCATAGTTCCCTCCTCTCCACCATCAAAATTCACGGGAACACCCCTATAATTGATAAAATTTTCATGGAAGTCTTCCTACATTTTGTTTCAATGAAAATACCATAAAATCCCACTTAAATGGTGGGATACATGAGAAATAGTGTCAAATTATAAAAATGAATTTAGCAAAACAATACATGTGATCACTATTTAATATTACAAAAAAGCAACCATGCACTCAAGAAAATTAGTGTCACTTGATGTTCTTAAGGAAAAATTTACACCTACATGGGATCATAGTCTTGTGTGTTCATAAAATATATCTATGAAAAAAAATCATATTATGAAATCCTATGTAAACAAACAGAAACATTTAAGAAAACTCCTACCTATAATGTCATCAACATCAAAAGTAATGATAAACCACCATATGTGGTTCAAATGATGGATATAAATCCTCAATAGTCAAGAACACATCCCCTTTTCTGTATTAAAATATTCATCGAAACATAAAATATTGAGGTTCTAGAAGTGAAAATTTAACAATAACCATTTATTTTATTTCAAAAAAAAATCGTGCATGTAAGGATGCATGTTGTCTTCTATATAATTTATGAATTATCATTATGGTCCAACACATGAACTCAAAATAATTTCAATCAAAATAATAATCTATTGATAATTTCTTATAAAATATATTTTTAATATTTATATTTTGATGATTTATCATGAAATTTTCTTATATAAGCATATTTTTATAATTTCTAGTAACTTATAATTTTCTAAATATCTCATGATTAGATAATGAGGTTATCATTTTGTAATTATTTCATGACAATTTGTCATAAATTTTACTTTTTAATTATATTTTGATAATTTTTTTAAAAATAATCCTCTAATAATAATCTATTTATTATTTTATAGATGTTATACTTTCTAATTATATTTTTATCATTTATATTAATTATTATTACTAATTATCTTTTTAGAATTTTTTATAAATTATAAGTAATAATTTTATTTTATAAATTTTTGAAAAACTGTCCTTTTTAAAATTATCTCCTAAGAATTTTTAATGATTCATCCACTAATAAAAAAAATCATCATTTAATAAATTGTAATAAGTGTTATTTGTTAATTAAAATTTTTATCATCAACAAATTATAAAAATTATCTATAAAAATTTATGAAATTATTAATTTACATTTTTTAATATATAAATTATCCTTTGTAATCAAAAAATTATCTTATTATAATTTTATTAGTTATCTGATGATAATATCAAAATTATCATTTGATAATTTTAATACATTACCCATGATAATTCATTGTTTTGTCATTTTATTATTTTGATTAATTATACTTTGATAAATTTTTTCAATTAATGGTTAATGAGTTTTAATTATTAACCATTGTTAATTCCTCATTATTGTTTTTTGTTAAATTCCACCAATTATCATCAAATAAGCAAACACAATCATGTTTTCATAATTTATTTAATAAGTATAAATGATAATTAAACATAATTATCACTATATAATTACTATATTTTATCCATGAGCATTATATGTTACTATCATTTAACAAAATAAAAATAATAATTTTCCAATATTGTGCAATTATTTTTTTATTATTATGTGAATTTGAAGTCCAATATTTCTTTGAAACTGCATACTGATTATTTAATAAAGATACCCTATTACTATTCTTAGTTCTCCCATCCAATAATTTAACTAAAATGATAATATTTTAAAATTAAAAAAAGGAAGAAAAAAAATAAAATGAAATAAAAATATATAAATAAACTTGTTTATATTTAGGGATAATGGATGGGGGTGTCGTAACGGGAGAAAATATACTATATTAAAGGATATACCTTCAAATCAAACTCCACTATTTATATGGTCCCCTTGAACCAATGAAATATTCCTAAATTTATTTGCATAATTTTTTTGAATAAGGAAGTCAATAATCATATCACTTTTGAAAGAAAAATAATAATTATTAAATAAGATGATTCAATATCCAATTATAATCAAAATAGAATACATATAGATAAATTTCATCCATTTAATTAATAGTAACTAAAATTTGGGAAATTATTTCAAAATTATTATTTTATTATTTCATGATACCATTAATAGTGGTCTTTAATTGGGGGAGAGGAACCAATGTAAAAATTATTTTTAATTTTTAATTTCATCATAATCATATGTAAAAAATTATAAATAACCAAACCATAATTAGTGATATAATTTAAAACATGATGTGTGTAAAATTTATACCATAACTAGGTGAAACCCCACATCTCAGTTATAACAGTTGTCTCTGAATTCTCATTCAATACACTATTTGAGATATATTCATTTGTTTTATAAAAATATATAAATCAAAGATTTAATGATTTATCTTCACATTTGAGGTTACCAATTTCTTAATGATCCCAAATATTAAGTCAATACTAGGGTAAAACCCTAATCCTAGACCTAATGGTGGTCCTGGATTTATCATAAGAAAAATCATTTGAGATATATTTAGCTATTTTGTATAAAGTGTAAATAGAAATGTTATATAAGTTATCAACACTTGAAAAATTACCAATTAATCGACATAAAAATTAATTATGTCATGCCTAGTGTAAATAACGCGTCCTAGACCTATTATTAGTAAATAATTTGACAAAATAAACACCATTTTATTGATATTAAATTATTTTCATATTTTATATATATAAAAATATTAATTATGTTTTCCACATGTGTGTTACATCCAAACCCCAAACAAACAGAAATTTTTTATCACACCTAGGGTATACCAGTCATCGAAGTCCAACCAGTAGACTGATATTTCTGGAATGATGTACCATTAAGTATATTTTCATTTATTTTGAAAAAATGTAGAAAATTAATTAATTTAGAATAGTATTATATATTACCAAATTCTTAACATATAGAAATGTCTTGTCAGGAGTAGGGTAACACCCTCATTATAAAATTAATTTGGTTTATTGAATTCTCCTAAGACAAAATAATAAGGTGATATTCCATTATTTTTTGGTAAATAATTATTTATTTAATATAACATATTTAATATTCATTATTATTTTAGTTTAAAGGATTAATAGGTCCGGTAAATTTTGTTTTTCTCAATTCAAAACTCGAAAAATAAATTATTTAATATTCTAATATGTTGATAGGTAAATTTTTCCTTATGAAATTCCCTATAAAAAAACTAAGAAAATATTTTTTTATTGTAAAATTATATTTTCACATAATATAAATAAAAAATTATTACAAATGGGGTGTTTTATTTTCTTTAAAAATTTATCATATTAAAATTATCTCCCTATATCAACTTTTCATTCCAAAAAAGTATCTATAGCTATAACACCATTAGTGTTTTTTAATGTTTTCATAAATAAATTAAATTTAATTCATGGATTTTTCAAGGAACTAAAAATTTCTAAGAATGAGTTACATTCATCCCTGGATTATATTTTAATATATGAAACACTTGGTTGGTCTCTGTAAAATATAACATAGAGTTTTAACAAAACTACAACATATTTTTAATAATTTTATTTATACATGACCATTATAACCTAACCATTATACTTATAAAGATTTATAATAACAAAAAACATTATATATTAATTATAATGATTTTATCTAATTGAAACATATTCAAAATAAAATAAATTGTTTTTAATAATGTCTCTATATGTTTTGAGAATCCAATTTTCTAATATATATGATTTTTATTCCTTTTGTGGAAGGTAATAAAATTAATTTATGAACCATATAAATTTTATTTGAAAAATTAAAATTCATTTATCCAATAATAATATCTATATAATCTTATTTTGAATTTTCATTTTTTTAATTATTATTTTTATGAATATTGAAATTAATGATATATTGTTGTAAAAGGCATATCATCTAAATTATTTATATTGAAAATTATTAATTTATGTTTTTAAAATAACATTTAGTAAAATTTTATATCTATTAATCAACATTAATAAATTTTATTCATTTTTATATTGAAATAGAATTTAAAAACATTCAAAACTGTTGATCTTTTTCCCTTTAAAAATCTGCATTCTTGACATGCTTGTGTGATAATTTTTATATTATTTACATCCACTTATATGAAATGAATTTAAGAAAAGGATTAAATATTTCGATTTAACATAATTTATAATTTATAATATGGTAAAAATAATTATTTACTGAAATTATAATAAAGAAATTAAAAATTAATTACATCGATTATGTCCCGACCCATCCTCGGGGCCCATGCTGTGACTTCCCCAAGCCCGCCATCCATAGGCCAGGTGCTGATGACTAGCACCAAAGGAATAATCCCGATAAAAAGGGAAGGGAATGCGTCAAAAAAGTAAACAAAAACAATAGAGTACACAACTGGAAGTAAACACTAATTAAATATGTATACAAAAGCAAGTACTCAAAGGTAAGGGGCCGGAAATACAAGCCCAACAGTAAAGTATAAACAATAGAAAAGGTAGTACAATTGTAGAAATGTAATATAGAAACCACTGAGTCGTCCTCTGGAAATCCCACCTGATTGTTGGGTACATATGGCCTCATACGCACCCCAGGTCCGTCCGTCCGCTCCATGTACGTCTCGCCAACTGGTCTACCTCAGGGTACCATCCAACTCTACCACTATCTACCTTAATCTGTGATGTCTGTCGTCTATAATCAACAAAAAAGAAGTTCTGGCATGTCCTGTGCAGGGGTGAGTATAAGGATACTCATTAGGGACCCCAAGACCCCTAAAGGTCTCCCAGAATCCACGAAGGATAACCATAGAAGAAATATACAATCACGAAGTATCAACCAACCCTAGTTTGGAATATTCCATACATAAACCTAAGTTACCAATCAAAGTTTGGATCCAACTCTCGAGCACAAGCACTACCCAGTCCACACTGGAAGTAAGATCAACCACATCGATGATAATGATTGAAAGACAATACTCAGCTCACACAGGTATACGACTCCCGATGAGGGGTAGAGATGATAAGATGTAGCCTCTGAATCATCTCCTATGTGGAACCCATGTAGGATCCTAGATCAATATTACCGCTGTCGAACCCACGTAGGATCCTAGCAGAGAATTCATCACTGTCGAACCCACGTAGGATCTTGGTATAATAGTTATTATTGTCGAACCCACATAGGATCCTGGTATAGAATTTTTCACTATCGAACCCACATAGGATTCTAGTATAGTAGTAATCACTTTCAAACCCATGTATGATCCTGGTACAGAAGTCTTCACTGTCGAACCCTCGTAGGATTCAGGTACAGTAGTCATTGATGTCATCTCAATTGGATCCAGCCCTACGGTTTCCACACACAGCATGCTCGATTCCTAGAGGGTCCACTCCTCAAGAAAAGTTTTTATACATAAACTATAATTAAGTACTGAGTTGATGTATCAAGTAGTTCTGCCACATCATACGGAACCCAACGCGATAGACGGTGCGTCAATTGGATTCCTGGTCTAAGAGTAATAAGAGTTTCCTCTTTGAGGGGCCGATTGGATATCAGGTACAGTCCATATAAGGCCTTGGCCTTAAACACTACTTAATCAGGAATTAAATGAATAATTCACATAGAGGATCATTTCAGGTTTATAGTTTTAGAGAATAAGTTCATAACTATTACATCTCAAAAGATTACATAGTAGACACTTCTACTAAGTTTCCATAAAATAAAAAAACACTTAAAAAGAAAGATTTCTAGTTCCAAGTTTTAGATAGAATGTCTTTCCTTGATCCCATCCTTGACCCTATTTATCTTTAAGTCCTGTGGAAAACATTTCAAAAACTTGGGATGAGCATAAAAAGCCCACTAAAGGATACACAATGAAGGAAAACTGTTAGTTTTTCAAAACAACAAGTAAACCATGAGTACTTTACCATATTAATACTTTTCATCTTTATGAAGTAGTAAAAAATTGTCACAGAATAAAAGACCATTACTTACCCTTTTGTAACTAAAAGATTACCATAAAACCCATATAAATAACACAGAACATATAAAGGTAACATGGGACATAAAAATACTTAAATGGAATAACCATATGATCAACTTCCACACATACTTAATGGAATACCCATACGGACGACTTCCATACCCAATGCATTGGAGGTTATAACGTAACCACCCATCCTGGTATTCATGGCACCACCCGTCATATGGTTTATCACATAACCACCAATAAAATGTCCAAGTACCATAATTACACATAAAATATTGAAAATATAAACATTTCAATAACAACATTTCATTTGCAATCACAATAAATAATTCCATGATATTGAATTAATCAATCCATTTTCAAAAATCATTTAAAAGAGATTTTTGAATCAATGTGTCCCATACCACTTTGAAGCATTTAATGGAATTATAATTTAAAAACATTAATGCCCATATAAATAAATACTGGAAAACATTTTTAAAACATGGACATTAAAGATAAAGAATTAGAATAATGAATCTTTAAAACATTTAAAACGATATTTTTGTTAATGAGTTTTTAACAAAATGAGAGACTCTTGAATACAAATAATTGTGGAATAACATTTAATCCGAACATTATAATATCAAGAGAATAAAGGGATTCATGATATAATAAGTCAAAGGACAGTATACAAACCATATAAGAGTGAATTGGTGCATAACAATGATGAAGTCTCAATGGAAATGTAAATTGAGATGAAATCCATTATAAAGATGGTATCCTTAAATTAATGATAAATCTATCACATAATTATGTGTGAGAAATATAAATAAACCCAATATAAGTGGATATTAAGTCTGAAAAAATCAGATATCATTCACACATAATCTTGTAAAAACAAAACCAATGACATAGATATTTAACTCAATGAAATGAGATTGAGTTATGATTTCCCATACAAGTTCGTAAGAATTTATCCATGAGATGATTATTTGTAGAAATAGTATATCCACACAATGGTTTGTGGAAATTAAAACATAGATATTCCACACATAATCTTGGCATAATAAAATCAATAAGTAGAGGTTTAACACAAAGAATTGAAAGTGGGTTAGGAAGTTCCCTTACAGAAATTCGACAGCCTAACAACATCACTTTAAAATTCAGAAAATGAGTTGATGAGAGAGAAAATGGTATCTCATCACTTGTACATAAAATTTACATAAATAAGGATATATAATAACATATCCAAAGATAATATTATTTTAATTAAAAGGAATAACAAAATAATTCTTTTATAGAGAGGAGGGTGAAAGGTCCCCTTACCGAGTTGGGTAACTTTCGAAACGTACACCCTAGGGAAGAAGGGTCACACAATGAAGATGTAAATACCCATAAATGAAATTATACAACAAAAATAATATAATAATGGGCAGTATATACACCACTCAAAGAAAATAAAAGAAAACATATCATAAATGTCACGAGAATAAATGTGAGATGAAAAATCCCTTACTAAAACTCTGCAGCCTAACGTCGCCACTTAAAACATCCAAAAATGGTTCGATGAGATAAAATAGGGTCTCTCATCATATGAAAATAAAAATTACAGTTTGAGTAATATAATAGAACATCCCCAAACATAAGAAATATGATCTTAAAAGAAATGACATAAAAGAGAGTACATAAAAAGAAAGAGAGAGGTTGGATCCCTTACGAAAATTTGGTATCCTAACGACGCCTATCAAAACATCAAAAATGGATTGATGAGAAAAAATAGGGTCTCTAATCATATGAACAGAAAACGTATGATAATAGTAATATAAAATAACAACCCAGTAATAAGAAAAATGAGCTTAAAAGGAATGACATAAAAGACTGTACTTAAAAAGAAAGGGAGGGGTAGGATCCCTTACCTCAAGTCTGACTTGTCTTGTTCGTTTCATTATATTCCGGAATAATAAACTCTGTTAAATTAATATTTTCTTAAGAAACTCCTTTAAATATTATTATTCAGTTCATATCACATATTATAAGGTTATAATAATTGTTCAATAATGTGAGTTCATATTAGACGTTTTTGTCAATGTTTGGTACATGAGTCAAAAATAAACCTGTTTGCAAATGATTGTCTTTGTAGTTATATGTAAATCATTTCCAGAATAGTATTAATGATTAAAATATCATATATATCCATTAAATATTCATTTTATACTATTCCATAACATTTGGAGATAAAAAATGAAATGCACCGTTCATGGAGACGGTATGTCGTACATACGCATGAACACTACATTCATTTTTTGTCATATTAATTGAATTAATACTAAAAGAGAGAGATATATATATTATAGTTCCAGAATGGTATCCATCATATATATGTAATATATGACATATATATCCATTATATATATTTACTTATAATAGTACATAATATTTGGAGATAACAAATGAAATGTACCATTCATGGAGACGGTAAGCCGTACGTACGCATGAACGCTACTTTCATTTTTTTCCATATTAATGGATTTAAAAATAATTGAGATATATATATATATATATTATAATTACAGTATAATATAAATTTTTTATAGGTCACATAAGTTCATTAATTTCATTATTTATACATTCAATGTATTGCATGAATGAGTCACATCATTTGAGGGGGCGGTAGTCCACACTTCCTCGTATGAAATTACCGCAATTGAACAACATGAAAAGAATAAAAGTATATTTTTAATATAAAATACAGAAGAATATGGGAAAAATAAATACCATATATATCATATATAAAATACAGTGACATCATAATGGCAACCATGAAAGCTGTTAAGAGAAGATTGAACAATCATCGTTTCGTGAGGCAATAATTCGCCATCCACAGAAATAGTATATTCATTAACCTTTAGACGGATGTGTGTGTAAGTGTTGCTCGAATCCTTCTTATAAAAATATCATAGTATATTTAATATACTGGTTTTGTTACAATAGAATGTAATAAAAAGAGTTTAGGGGTTGGAGAAGAAAAATAAATCAAAAGAACATTATCGAAGACTTTACCTTTAAATCGGGTAACACTTTTTGATTTGAGCTCAAAGGATTCCTTGGAAAGACGTCTGCCCAATGTGAGGATTCTAGGAGTAATAGAGGGATGTGGAGAGACAAAATGGGCTGGTGTTGGCCGAGCCAAAGGCTTTAGAGGTGTGGGTATGGTGGTAGAGGTGGGGGCCTTTTATAAGAGTAGAGGAGGGGCACTCTTGGAACGTTATAAAAGGTTACTTTATTATAAAATGCATTTCGGATTTTAAAGATCAAAAAATTAAATATTTCTATGATAAGTTGATAATAGTTTTAAATCCACCCATACAATAGGGTTTTTACATGTTTAGGTCTTATATTTTACATTATCTTTTCATTTTATTTAAATCGTTAAATATTGAGGTAATCGCTGCATCATTATGGTGTCATAAATAAATTAATATATTTAATGTCTAATAATTATAAAAAAATTATCATGATGTAGGAAATCTTTTTATCTTTCTAATGAATATTTATAGTGAAAAATATAAATTTTATAATCCTATTTAAAAATTGTTTTAGAAAAACAACTCATGTTTGTGACATTTTTATTTTAACCTTAAATAAAACGTTATTTATGTCATTTTCCTACCAAAGTGGCTCTATGGGGTCCCCAAGTTGACTCATGGATTTTCTAGGTCGTCCATGACACATACAAGGAGGGTATGACAAGTTTCTTGGTCATTTAATATTATTAAAGCATTATTTTTACCTTAAACTACACTAATTACCTCTAATCGTGATTAAAAACTTAAAAGTTACTATTCGCCAAAAAATTATTTTAATCCCATTGAAACACATTTTACTTCCTAATGACAACCATGTATGTTGGATTTTTGAAATTCAAGACCCAGAGGTGGTAAAATTTCATTTAAACGAAAAATCAGTTTTTTAAGTACCACTTAGTGGTTTCACTATTCATCAAAATTGAAGTTTTTCAGAAAAATACCAAAATTTCTCCCGAAGCTATATTTGATATTCTGAATTAGAAAATGATGTCTACTTTAAAAAATAAAAAACATATAAGTTGCATTAATTAATTTAATAATTAATTCCCACTGTGAAAACATATAGCGTGTTTTTATGAAACAAAAAGTATCAAAAGATTGACGCTATTTTAAGTCCAATTTCAAAGTGAAATTAATTCCAATGACCACTATTGTATTAAATGGTAAAAATATATTCTAATTTCACTTTAAAACAAATTAAAAAGATAATCTAATAATATAATAAATTATATTAAAAAGTGGTTTTGAATTATAATACAACATTTTTCATTATTCATTAAAAAATGAACTTTATCGGAAAAATACCAAAAATTTACACAAAGTAAATTTTGATGTCCATATTCTAAATAAGAATTTTATTTTCTAAAATAGAACATATAAAATTTTCAAAATTATATTTAAAAAGGGTTATCCATCAAAAGGCAGTTAATCGACCTTTTAAAGAATATTAGAAGATTTATGCTTAAAATTGGATTCATTTTCATTTTAAGCCTCTAACATTTATTTGATAAAATTAAAAATATTGGACATACATATATAATCATTTTGATGTTAGTTCCATTCATTACCTCCATTACAATGGCTAGGCTTTAACTACCATTTAAAATAATAATTTTTTTTATTAGAGTGCAACGTGAGATATCAAATAAACTTGTTGTTGCGTATTGGGTACGCCATCGAGCATAGAATTCCCTTTAAAGTAATATTAATATTTTATTCAAATATATGGATAAATATGATAATGTCATATTCTTTATTTACCTGGGGTGTTACATCCTTCCCTCCTTTTGGGAATTGCGTCCACACAATTTTAAAATTGGGCATGGAAGCTTCATTGAAAGCCCCTAATCGGAAAAAGGGTAAATTAAACTGTCACTTTAAAAGAAAGAAAGGGAAGTACAAAGGTCACCCGAGTTAACCCATACTACGATTCCATGTATGAAAACATGGATATGGATGAAAAATCAAAGGGTCATGTTCTGATGGAGTGTGATAGAGAACATGGTTTGGAGAAAGTTAACCACCAGAAAATCACAAACCTGTGATGGGTTAAACGGTATTGGATTCCGCAGTAGGAAAAGTTAACAGACAACATTTTTTTAGCTACATTTCATTGAGGAATTTATTTTTGAGATTAACTAAAACATAAGGAAACATACATACTTTTCATGTTGACTTTCAACTGTTACTATATTTCTTACAAGAACCCAAATTTTCTCCAAAAGATGAGTATTTACGATGAATTGTTTACATTAAGAGAGCTATAATCAACTTCAAGATAATCACATAATCCACAAAAGAGAACTGTACACTTCCCATGTCTTTAGACCTTAACCAAAACAAAAACCAAAAAGGTTAGTATGAGATCAGATAAATCCCAAAAAGGATAATCCTTTATAAAAAGAAAATGTATTCTTAATCTCCAAAATTTGTCTAAAGAGACACAAAGTACAACAAAGACCATTCAATAAACAATTTTCCATAAAATTCTTCAATGTAAACCAAACTAAGATTGAAACCCAAATATTTTAAGCATTTAATCACATAGTCTTCCATGATAAACCTTAACATTTTTCTCCAAATAACATCAGTTACTCTTAAAGTCTCATACTGCAAAGTAATTAACCTAATCACAAATCCTTCTTGAGAGTTTAATAATTTCCATAGATAACCCAAAATCAACTTATTCTAGATTCATAAGATCATCTAACTAAAAAGAATTAGTCAATATAACCAGGGACCTCATGTATTCCTGTGGTAGGTGATAAATACCAGTCGCACTGTGGTTGTGGGTTCGATTCATGTAGCCTTGTCTGAAGCGACGAGTTGCGACACGGTCTGCGTGTTGTCCTTTTTTCAAAACTATATAATTCTTAAAACATTCCACAATAAGAGATAAAACCTTCAAAAATAACCATAACATAATTTAACCTCAAGATTATCTCATGCCTTTCATTTTACATCATAACATATAGTAACCCATAATTACCTCAAAAGTAAGGTTCATATAAACCCTAATGGTTACCTTTATATTTATTACCTGAACTTCCACATCGAGTTGGTCATCTCGTACATGATGCGTTAGAGAAATCCCCAAGGTTCAAGTGGTTTATCATGACTCCTTGATAGTTGGTTTAGCACAACCACGAGATTCCTCATTGAATCCCCCATTTCATCCAGTCTCTTAATCATATAACCACCACAGTTTCAATCAAACCCATTGTCACTTTGGTGCCTACTAGATCCATCCATTTACTAAAAACAGAAAAGTCAGTGTGTGTATATCAACAAAATCATCATGTAATAATGTGGAAGATAAACACTAAGATATAATTACTCATTCTATTGATCTAAAAACTATAACTCTTTCTGAAATCCTATCCATTATTGTAATGTCACTTATGCATATAGAATAACCTAACCTCTAATGTTATCTAAACCGACCTCTGATACCAACTATAAGGCTCCGACCTTATACATTACATAATCATGAATTAAATGAATAATTCACATAGAGGATCTTATCAGGTTTAGAGTTTTAGAGAATTAGGTCATAACTATTACATCTCAAAAGATTACATAGTAGACACTTCTACTAAGTTTCCATAAAATTAATAAAAACACTTAAAAAGAAATATGACTAGTTCCATGTGTCAGATAGAATGTCTTTCCTTGATCCCATCCATGACCCTATTCATCTTTAAGTCCTCTGGAAAACATTTCAAAAACTTGTGATGAGCATAAAAAGCCCAGTAAAGGATACACAAAGAAGGAAAACTGTTAGTTTTTCAAAACAACAAGTATACCATGAGTAATTTACCAAAGTAATAATTTTCACCTTTATGAAGTACTAAAAACTATTCACAGAATAAAAGACCATTACTTACCCTTTTGTAACCAAAAGATTACTATAAAACCCATATAATGAACACATCACATATAAAGGTAACTTGGGACATAAACATACTGAAATGGAATAACGATAAGGTCGTCTTCCACACATACTTAATGTAATATCCATATGGTCGACTTCCATACCCAATGCATTGGAGGTTATTACGTAACCACCCGTCCTTGTATTCATGGCACCACCCATCATATGGTTTATCACATAACCACCCGTAAAATGTCCATGTACCATCATTACAAATAAAATATTGAAAATATAAACATTTCAATAACAACATTTCATTTGCAATAACAATATGTAATTCCAATATATTGAATTAATCAATACATTTTCAAAAATCATTTAAAAGGGATTTTTGGAATCAAAGTGTCCCATACCACTTTGAAAATTTTAATGGAATTATAATTTTAAAACATTAATGTCCATATAAATAAATACAGAAACCCATTTTGAAAACATGGACAGTAAAGATAATGATTTATAATAATGAATCTTCAAAACATTTAAAATGATATTTTTGTTAATGTGTTTTTAACAAAATGAGAGACTCTTGAATACAAATAATTGTCGAATAAAATTTAATCCAAACTTTATAATATCATGAGAATAAATGGATTAATTATATAATATTTCAAAGGATAGTATAAATGCCATATAAGAGTGAATTGGTGCATAACAACAGTGAAGTCTCAATGGAAATGTAAATTGAGATGAAATCCATTATAAAGATGGTATCCTTAAATTAAGGATAAATCTATCACATAATTATGTGTGAGAAATATAAATACTCCCAATATATGTGGATATTATGTGTGGAACAATCAGACGTCATTCACACATAATATTGGAAAAACAAAACCAATGACATAGATATTTAACTCTGAAATGAGATTGAGTTATGATTTCACACACAAGTTCGTAAGAATTTATCAATGAGATGATTATGTATAGAAATAGGATATACACACAATAGATTTTGAACATTAAAACATACAGATTCCACACATAATATGGGCATAATAAAATCAAGAAGTAGAGGTTTGACCCAAATAATTTAAAGTTGGTTAATAAATTCCCTTTCATAAATCCGACAGCCTAACGACGTCACTTTAGAATTCCGAAAATGAGTTGATGAGAGAGAAAATGGTATCTCATCACTTGGACATAAAATTTACATAAATAAGGATATATAATAACATATCCCAACATAGTAGTATGTGAATTAAAGGACATAACAAAATAATTCATTTTAAAAGAGGAGGGTGAAAGGTCCCCTTACCGAGTTGGGTAACTTTCGAAACGTACACCCCATGGAAGAAGGGTCATAAAATGAAGATGTAAATACCCATAAATGAAATTATACTACACAATCTGTATAATAATGGGAAGTATATACACCACAAAATGGAAATAATGTAAAACGTAGCATAAATTTCACGAGAATAAAAGTAAGATGAAAAATCCCTTAAGAAAACTCGGCAGCCTAACGACGCCACTTAAAACATCAAAAAATGGTTTGATGAGATCAAATAGGGTATCTCATCATATGAACATAAAACATACAGTATAAGGAATATAAAAGAACATTCCCAAACATAATAAATATGAGCTTAAAAGAAATGACATAAAAGATAATACTTAAAAAGAAAGAGAGAGGTTGGATCCCTGACGAAAATTCAGCAGCCTAACGACACCAATCAAAACATCCAAAATGGATTGAAGAGATAAAATAGGGTCTCTCATAATATGAACATAAAAATTAAATAAGATTAATATAAAATAACATCCCAATAATAATAAAAATGAGCTTAAAAGGAATGACATAAAAGAGTGTACCTAAAAAGAAAGAGAGGGGTAGGATCCCTTACCTCAAGTCTGACTTGTCTTGTTCGTTTCTTTATGTTCCTGAATAATAATATTTGGTAAATTTATAATTTATTAAATACCTCCTTAAAAGATTATTATTCATTTTATATCACATATTATAATGTTATAATAATTGGTTAATAATGTGAGTTCATATCAGACGTTTTTGCCGATGTTTGGTACATGAGTCAAAAATGAACTTGTTTGAAAATGATTGTCCATGTAGTTATAAGTAAATAATTTCCAGAATAGTATTAATGATTAAAATATAATATATATCCATTATATATTCATTTTATACTATTCCATAACATTTGGAGATAAAAAGTGAAAAGCACCTTTCATGGAGAAGGTAGGCCGTACGTACGCATGAACACTACTTTCATTTTTTTGTCATATTAATGGAATTAATGCTAAAAGAGAGATATATATATTATAGTTCCAGAATGATATCCTTAATTTATATTTAATATATGAAATATATATCCATTATATATATGTACTTATAATATTCCATAACATTTGGAGACAATAAATGAAATGTACCGTTCATGGAGACAGTAAACCGTACGTACGCATGAACAATACTTTCATTTCTTTTCCATATTAATGGAATTAAAAATAATTGATATATATATATATATATATTATAATTACAGTATAATATACCTGTTTTATAGGTCACATAAGTTCATTAATTTCTTTCTTTATACATTTCATGTATTGCATGAATGAGTCACATCACTTGAGGAGGCGGTGGTCCATACTTCCTCGTATGAAATTATCGCAATTGCACAACATGCAAAGCATAAAGGTATGTTTTAAATATATAATACAGAATCCTATGGGAAAAATAAATGCCTTATATATCATATATAAAATACAGGGACATCATAATGGCCACCATGAAAGGTGTTAAGAGAAGATTGACAAATCATCGTTTCGTGAGATAGTAATTCGCCATCCATAGAAATAGTATGTTATTTAACCATCTTATGGAAGTGTGTGTAAGTGTATCTAGAATAAATCTTATAAAAACATCATAGTATATTTAAGATACTGGTTTTGTTACAAAAGAAAGGAATAAAATGATTTTGGGTGTTGGAGAAGAAAAATAAAACAAAATAACACTAGGAAAGACTTTACCTTTAAATCGGGTAACTCTTTTTGATTTGAGGTCAAAGGCTTCCTTGGAAAGACTTATGCCCAATATGAGGCTTCTAGGAGTAAGAGAAGGATTTGGGGAGAAATAATGTGAAGGTTTTGACTGAGTCAAATGATTTAATGGTGTGGGTAATGTGGTAGAGGTGGGGGCCTTTTATAAGAGGAGAGGAGGGGCACTCTTGGAAATTTTTAAAAGGTTACTTTATTATCAAATTCTTTTCGGATTTTAAAGGTCCCAAAAATATATATTTCGAGAATAAGGTGATACGAGTTATAAATCCACCCATAAAATATGTTTTTTACATGTGTAGGTCCTAAATTTTACATTATCTTTTTATTTTATTTAAATCGTTAAATAATGAGGTAATCGCTGCATCATCAGGGTGTCATAAATAAATTAATTTATTTAATGTCTATGAATTATAAAAAAAATATTATGATTTATTAAATCTTCTTATCTTTATAATGAATATTTATAGTAAAAAATATGACTTGTATAACACCATTTAAAAATTGTTTTAGAAAAACAAATCATGTTTGTGACTTTTTTATTTTAACTTTAAATAAAAAGTAATTTATGTCATTTTCCTTCCAAAGTGGCTCCATGGGGTCCCCATGTTGACACATGGATTTTCTCGGTCGGCCATGACACATAAGATGAGGGTAGGACATGTGTCTAGATAATTTAATATTATTAAAACATTATATTTACCTTAAACTACACTAATTACCTCTAATCGCGATTAAAAACTTAAAAGTTACTATTCACCAAAAAATATTTTAATCCCCTTGAACCACATTTTACTTCCTAATGACAACCATGTATTTCAGATTTTTTAAATTCAAGACATAGAGGTGGTAAAATTTCATTTAAATGAAAAATCAGTTTTTAAGTACCACTTAGTGGTTTCACTATTCATCAAAATTGAAGTTTTTAAGAAAAATACCAAAAATTTACCCTAAGCTATATTTGATATTCCAAATTCAAAAATAATGTATATTTTAAAAAATTCAAAACATATAAGTTTCATTAATTAATTTAATAATTAATTCCCGCTGTCAAAACATATAGCGTGTTTTTCTGAAACAAAAAGTATCAAAAGATTGACACTAGTTTAAGTCCAATTTCAATGTGAAATTAATTCCAATGACCACTATTGTATTAGATGGTAAAAATATATTCTAATTTCACTTTAAAACCAATTATAATGATAATATAATCATATAAAAAATTTATATTAATAAGAGGTTATGAATTAAAATACAACATTTTTTACTATTCATTAAAAAAATGAACTTTATCGGAAAAATACCAAAAATTTACACAAAGTAAATTTTGATGTCCAGATTATAAAGAAGGATTTTATTTTGTCAAATAGAACATATAAAATCGTAAAAAGTATATTTAAAAAGGGTTTTCTATCAAAAGGCGGTTAATCGACCTTTTAAGGAATATTAGAAGATTTATGCTTAAAATTGGATTCATTTGCATTTTAAGCCTCTAAAATTTATTGGATAAAAGTAAAAATATTTGAAAGTCATATATAAACATTTTGTATTTTGTTCTGTTCATTCCCGCTATTACAACGGCTAGGTGTTAACTACCATTTAAAATAATATTATTTTATTAATAGAGTGCAACGTAAGATTTCAAAGAAACTCATTGTTGCGTATTGGGTACGCCATCGAGCATAGCGTTACCTTTAAAGTAATGTTAATATTTTATTAAAAAATATGGATAAATATGAAAATGTCATATTCTTTATTTACCTAGGGTGTTATATCCTTCCCCCCGTTTGGGAATTGTGTCCTCACAATTTTAAAATTGGGCTTGGAAGCTTCATTGAAAGCCCCACATCGAAAAAGGAGTAACTAAAACTATCACATTAAAAGAAAGAAAGGGAAGTAAAAAGGTCACCCAAGTTAACCCATACTAGGATTCCATGTATGAAAACATGGATATGGAAGAAAAAATAAAAAGTCATGTTCTGAGGGAGTGTGATAGAAAACATGTTTAGGAGAAAGTTAACCACCAGAAAATCACAAACTTGTGATGTGTTAAATGGTATTGGAATCCCCAGTAGTAAAAGTTAACGGACAACATTTTTTTAGTTACTTTTCATTGAGGAATTTATATTTGAGCTTAACTAAAACATAAGTAAACATACTTACTTGTCATGTTGACTTTCAACTTTTACTATATTTCTTACACGAACTCATATTTTCTCCAAAAGATGAGTATTTAGGATGACTTGTTTACATTAAGAGAGGTATAATCAACTTCTAGAGAATCACCTAATCCACAAAAGATAACTGTATACTTACCATGTCTTTAGACCTTAACCAAAACTAAAACCAAAAAGGTTAGTATGAGATCAGATAATACCCAAAAGTATAATCCTTTATAAAAAGGAAATATATTCTTAATCTCCAAAATTTTTCCAACAAGACCCAAAGTTCAACAAAGACCATTCAATAAACAATTGTCCATAAAATTCTTCAAAGTAAACAAAACTAATATTTAAATCCAAATATTTGAAGGAATTAATCACATAGTCTTCCAAGATAAACCTTAACATTTATCTCCAAATAACATCAGTTACTCTTAAAGTCTCATACTGAAAAGTAAATATCCTAATACCATATCCTTCTTGATAGGTTAATAATTTCTAGAGATAATGCAAAATCAACTTATTCTAGATTCATAAGATCATCTAACTAAAAATAATTAGTCAAACTAACCAGGGACTTCACGTAGTCCAGTTGTAGGCGATAAATACCAGTCGCACTTTGGTTTTGGGTTCGATTCTCGCTGCTTTGTCCGACGCGATGGGTAGTCACACGGTCTGCATGTTGTCCTTTTTCAAAAACTATATAATTCTTAAAACATTCCCCAATAAGAGATAAAACCTTCCAAAATAACCATAACATAATTTAACCTCAATATTATCTCATTCCTTTCATTTTCTATCACAACATATAGTAACCCACAATTACCTCAAAAGTTAGGATCATATAAACCCTAATGGTTACCTTTATAATTATTACCTGAACTTCCACATCGAGTTGGTCATCTCATACATGATGCATTAGAGAACTCCCCAACGTTCAAGTGGTTGATCATGACTCCTTGATAGTTGGTTTAGCACAACCATGAGATTCCTCATTGAATCCCCCATTTCATCCAGTTTCTTAATCAGAGAACCACCACAGTTTCCATCAAACCCATTATCACTTTGGTGCCTTCTAGATCCATCCATTTACTAAAAATAGGAATGTTAGTGTTCATATATCAACAAAAATCATCATGTATTAATCTGGAAGATAAACACTAATTTATACTTACTCACCCACTTTATCTAAAAACTATGACTCTTTCTGAAATCATAGCCATTATGGTAATGTCACTTATTCTTATAGAATACCCTAACCTCTAAAGTTATCTAAACCGACCTCTGATACCAACTATAATGCCCCGGACATAAACATTACTTAATCATGAATTAAATTAATAATTCAAATATAGTATATTTTTAGGTTTACAGTTTTATAGAATTAGGTCATAACTATTACATCTCCAAAGATTACATAGTAGACACTTCTACTAAGTTTCCATATTATTAAAAAACACATAAAAAAATGTGTCTAGTTCCGTGTTTTGGATAGAATGTCTTTCCTTGATCCCATCCTTGACCCTATTCATCTTTAAGTCATGTGGAAAACATTTAAAAAACATGGGATGAGCATAAAAATCCTAGTAAAGGATATATAAAGAAGGGAAACTGTTAGTTTTTCAAAACCATAAGTAAACCATGAGTACTTTACCATAGTAATACTTTTCACCTTTATGAAGTAGTAAAAACTCTTCATAGAATAAAAGACCATTACTTACCATTTTATAACCAAAAGATTACCATAAAACCCATATAAAGAACTAATTACATATAAAGGTAACTTGGGACATAAACATACTTAAATGGAATAACCATACGGTCGACTTCCACACATACTTAGTGGAATAGTCATACGGCCAACTTCCATACCAAATGCATTGGAGGTTATAACGTAACCACCCGTCCTGGCATTCATGGCACCACCCGTCATATGGTTTATCACATAACCACCCGTAAAATGTCCAAGTACCATAATTAAACATAAAATATTGAAAATATAAACATTTCAAAAACAACATTTCATTTGCAATCACAATAAGTAATTCCAAGATATTGAATTAATCAATACATTTTCAAAAATCATTTAAAAGAGATTTTTGAATCAATGTGTCCCATACCACATTGAATCTTTTAATGTAATTATAATTTTAAAACATTAACATCCATATCAATAAATACTGAAAACCATTTTGAAACCATGGACATTAAAGATAAAGATTTATAATAATGAATCTTTAAAACATTTAAAACGATATTTTTGTTAAAGTGATTTTAACAAAATGAGAGACTCTTAAATACAAATAATTGTAGAATAACATTTAATCCGAACTTTATATTATCTTGATAATAAAGGGATTTATGATATAATATGTCAAAGGACAGTATACACACCATATAAGAGTGAATTGGTGCATAACAACAATGAATTCTCAATGGAAATGTAAATTGAGATGATATCCATTATAAAGATGGTATCCTTAAATTAAGGATAAATCTATCACATAATTATGTGTGAGAAATATAAATACTCACAACATATGTGGATATTAAGTGTGGAACAATCAGAGGTCATTCACACATGATCTTTGAAAAACAAAACCAATGATATAGATATTTAACTCAATGAAATGAGATTGAGTTATGATTTCCCATACAAGTTCTTAAGAATTTATCAATGAGATTATTATGTGTAGAAATAGTATATCCACAGAAAGGTTTGTGGAAATTATAAAATATATATTCCACACATAATATTGGCATAATAAAATCAATAAGTAGAGGTTTAACCTAAATAATTGAAAGTGGGTTAAGAAGTTCCCTTACAGAAATCCAACAGCCTAACGACGTCACTTTAAAATTCAGAAAATGAGTTGATGAGAGAAAAAATGGTATCTCATCACTTGAAAATAAAATTTAAATAAATAAGTATATTGAATAACATATCCCAAAATACTAGTATGTGAATTAAAAGACATAACAAAAGAAGTCTTTTAAAAATATAAGTGTGAAAGGTCCCCATATCGAGTTGGGTAACTTTCGAAACGTACACCCCATGGAGGAAGGGTAATAAAATGAAGATGTAAACACCCATAAATGAAATTATACTAAAAAAGTCTATAATATTGGGAATTATATACACCACTTAAAGGAAATAGTTTCAAATTAAGAATAAATGTCACAAGAATAAAAGTGAGATGAAAAATCTCTTACAAAAACTCGGCAGCCTAACGACGCCACTTAAAACTTCCTAAAATGGTTTTATGAGATAAAATAGGGTATCTCATCATATGAAAATAAAAAGTACAGTATGAGTAATATAAAATAACATCCCCAAACAAATGAAATATGTGGTTAAAAGAAATGACATAAAAGAGAGTACTTCAAAAGAAATAGAGAGGTTGGATCCCTTACGAAAATTTGGCAGCCTAACGGCGCCAATCAAAACATCAAAAAAAACTGATGAGAGAAAATATGGTCTCTCATCATATGAAAATAAAAATTAAAGTATGAGTAATATAAATTATCATCCCAATAATAAGAAAAATGGACCTAAAAGGAATGACATAAAAGAGTGTACTTGAAAAGAAAGAGGGGTATGATCCCTTACCTCAAGTCCGACTTGTCTTGTTCGTTTCATTATATTCCTAAATAATAATATTTGGTAAATTTATAATTTCTTAAGGACTTCCCTAAAATATTACTATTCAGTTCATATCACATATTATAATGTTATAATAATTGGTTAATAATGTGAGTTCATATCAGATGTTTTTTCTGATGTTTGGTACATGAGTCAAAAAAGAACTTGTTTGAAAATGATTGTCCATGTAGTTATAATTAAATCATTTCCAGAATAGTATTAATGATTAAAATATCATATATATGCAGTAAATATTCATTTTATACTATTCTATAACATTTGGAGATAAAAAATGAAAAGCACCGTTCATGGAGATGGTAGACCGTATGTACGCATGAACGCTACTTTCATTTTTTTTGTCATATTAATTGAATTAAAGCTAAAAGAGAGATATATATATTATAGTTACTGATTTATATCCATAATTTATATTTAATATATTACATATATATCCATTATATATATGTACTTATAATAGTACATAACATTTGAAGATAAGAAATGAAGTGTACTGTTCATGGAGACGGTAAGCCGTACGTACGCATGAACGCTACTTTCATTTCTTTTCCATATTAATGGAATTAATAATAATTGAGATATATACATATATTATAATTGCATTATAATATACATGTTTTATAGGTCACTTAATTTAATTAATTTCATTCTTTATGCATTCCATGTATTGAATGAACAAGTCACATCACTTGAGGGGGCGGTAGTCTACACTTCCTCGTATGAAATTATCGCAATTGCACACAATCCAAGGCATAAAAGTATGTTTTAAATATAAAATAAATAAGAATATGGGAAAAATAAATACCATATATATCATATATAAAATACAGTGACATCATAATGGCCACCATGAAAGGTGTTATGAGAAGATTGAACAATCATCGTTTCGTGAGGCAGTAAGTTTCCATCCTCTTTAACTATTAGAATGAATTGTGTGTAAGTGTAGCTCTAATCATTTATATAACAACATCCTAGTATATTGAATATACTGTTGTTGTTACAAAAGAAAGGAATAAAAAGAGTTTTGGGGGTTGGAGAAGCAAAATAAAAAAAAGAACACTATGGAAGACTTTACCATTAAATCGGGTAACTCGTTTTGAATTGATCTCAAAGGCTTACTTGTAAAGACTTAGGACAAATGTGAGGATTCTATGAGTAATATAGGGATGTGTAGAGACAAAATGGGCAGGTTTTGGCCGATCCAAAGGCTTGAGAGGTGTGGGTAAGGTGGTAGAGGTGGGGGCCTTTTATAAGAGGAGAGGAGGGGCACTCTTGGAACGTTATAAAAGGATACTTTATTATAAAATGATTTTCGGATTTTAATGGTCCCAAAATTATATATTTCGAGGATAAGGTGATAAGAGTTAGAAATAAAACCATCCAATACGTTTTTGACATGTGTAGGTCTTAGATTTTACATTATATTTACATTTTATTTAAATCGTTAAATAATGAGGTAATCACTGCATCATAATGGTGTCATAAATAAATTAACTTATATAATGTATAATTTTTTTTAAAAAAATATCATGATGTAGGAAATATTTTTAGATTTCTATTGAATATTTATAGTAAAAAATATGACTTGTATAACCCCATTTAAAATTTTTTCTAGTAAAACAACTCATGTTTGTGACATTTTTATTTTAACTTTAAATAAAAACTTATTTATGTCATTTTCCTACCAAAGCGGCTCCATGGGGTCCCCAAGTTCACCCATGGATTTTCTTGGTCGGCCATGACACATCCAATGAGTGTAGGACATGTGTCTAGGTCATTTCATATTATTAAAACATTATTTTTACCTTAAACTACACTAATTACCTCTAGTCGCGATTAAAAACATAAAAGTTACTATTCAACAAAAAAATTATTTTAATTCCATTGAACCACATTTTACTTCCTAATGAAAACCATGTATTTTTTATTTTTGAAATTCAAGACACAGAGGTGGTAAAATTTCATTTAAACGAAAAATCAGTTTTTTAAGTACCACTTAGTGGTTTCACTATTCATATAAAATTTAGTTTTTTAGAAAAATAACAAAAACTCACCCTAATCTATATTTTATATTCGGAATTCAAAAATTATGTCTATTTTACAAAATTCAAAACATATAATTTTCATTAATTAATTTAATAATTAATTCCTGTTGTCAAAACAAATAGCGTGTTTTTATGAAATAAAAAGTATTAAAAGATTGACACTAGTTTAAGTCAAATTTCAAAGTGAAATTATTTCCAATGACCGCTATTGGATTAAATGGTAAAAATATATTCTAATTTCACTTTAAAACCAGTTAAAAATGTAATCTAAAAATATAAAAAAATTAGATTAAAAAGTGGTTTTGAATTAAAATACAACAGTTTTCACTATTCATTAAAAATTGAACTTTATCGGAAAAATACCAAAAATTTAGACAAAGTAAATATTGATGTCCAGATTCTAAAGAAGGATTTTATTTTGTCAAATAGAACATATAAAATTTTCAAAAGTATATTTAAAAAGGGTTCTCCATCAAAAGGTGGTCAATCGATCTTTTAAAGAATATTAGAAGATTTATGCTTAAAATTGGATTCATTTTCATTTTAAGCCTCTAACATTTATTGGATAAAAGTAAAAATATTTGACAAACATATATAATCATTTTGTAGTTAGTTCCGTTCATTCCTGCCATTACAGTGACTAGGCGTTAACTACCATTTAAAATAATATTATTTTATTATTAGAGTGCAACGTAAGATTTCAAAGAAACTCGTTGTTGCGTATTGGGTATGCCATCAAGCATAGCGTTCACTTTAATGTAATATTAATATTTTATTAAAAATATGGATAAATATGAAAATTTCATATTCTTTATTTACCTTGGGTGTTACTGTCCAACCCAACCGTACTCCAACCTCAACTTAATCCTGTGTGAGGTATGCCAAATGAACCATCTCATCCAAAGAAATCCAACGTAGATGAAGAAACGTCAATCAGATGTCTGATCCTTATGTTATAAGCGTTTACATTCTGGAGGCCCGATTGGTTTCGGGTTCGAACCAACCCAACCATACCCAAAAATATTCCCAAACATTTAGTTTAATATAAAGAAACGACCATCTCAATCCAAGGATTCCTATGCAACTGGTGGTGCATCGATCGGAGGTTCATAGCTCATGTTATGGGAGAAAAACCAAAAGTGTTCCCAAGAGGGGGGGCTCGGTCCGGTCTGACCCCGCCCAACCCACCCTGGGTCGGCCTAAAAAGGGTCGACCCAACCTTGACCCAGGTCTGGCCTAGTAGGGCATGGCCAAGCCCTACGACTACAGCCCGGCCCGCGAGAGGGCAGCTCAGCCCGCGCGACAGGCAGCCCGGCCATGGCTTGGCCCACTAGCCGAGCACCAAGCAGGGCTGGGGGGCCCTGGTCTTCCATAACAGTATCACCAGCTGTTACTGCTCATCCCACCCGGAACCCGCGATGCGGGTTCTTCTCCAACGCCACGGCTGGTGCCGCAGCGTCATTCCGCAGGCGGCGCGTGAGGGGCACCACTCCCCCAGGCAGTAGGCCAATTCCATCCGCCACCTCCGATCTTCAGCGCCACAACAATCTTCTATGGGCCACCGAAGTCGTTCTGGTGGTCCCTTTTACCTCTTGTCCACCCCTATGGTCCCCTCGGGTCCTTTTCTTCACTGGGAGGGCTGAAAAATCTGGGTTGCCATTCTGTTCACCCATTGCCCATAAAACTGCACATCAAGAATGAATTGGCTGAGGGTCTGGGCTTGTTCATTAGCATGTTCCCTCTACATTAGAGGCTTAAATAGTAATACATCATATAGTAGAACCAGAAACAAACCCCAACATAATCTCTAACCCATCCTGCAAAAGAAAACATCTGTGTTCTTAAAAAGAGGAACATCGGAATATAATAATACTTAAAATCAAACCCCTACCTCATATATCACATTGCACATGGATGAGCTGTGGCAGGCTTGCGTCGCGGAATTCGGGGGTCACGGAAGACGGACGTCGTTCCATCAACATTGAAGGAAAAAATGTTGTCGTTGGCGGCGTCCTTTGTGGGCGGCATCCTCTCTCTTGTTGTGAAGGAAGATGTTAAAGATGTCCTTCGTGTTCTTCATGGGTAGAACACTTTCTTTATAATCATCCAAAACCTCCCAATGTAATATGTCCATCCCAAAAATAAGAGAATATCACCGCTCATTTTACTGTTGGAAAAAATGAATTCAAAATAATTCAATCACCCAAAATTAAAAAATTATGTTGATTCACTTAATTAATAACTTTGATATGGCACGAACTTCAAAGGTCTCAAAAATTAATTACATGGGTGTATTGGAACATTAATAGGAAGTCCAAAATTTTAAAGGGGATTAAGGGTTTGGTGTTCGTGTGGGACCCACCATTAGTTATATCCTATAAAAAGAGGTTAGGTTATGGTGGTCCCTATCCCTAAGCTCCACCTAGAGACATTCACCAGTATCTAAATAAAAATGTGTTACACACACAATTTTATTTAATTTGTAAATTTTAAATAGTAACACCAAATAATAACTTCCATTCACGTTGAAATGAAACTGCAGTAAAGGTACCCTTAAAAGAATATCGGTGCTACGAGTTCATAGGATTCCTCAAATTTTAATTCCGAGCATTAGTTCAAAAGATTGAAAATCCCACTCGTACGTCTACTGGACATACACGAAAAAAAATTAGAAAATAATTTCAGGCACACTGGGCCTCAGATTCAGGTTTCATATGAAACTATAGACTCATAAAATTCCCGTGTATTTATTAAAAAAATTACATGGGATTTCCAGGTCTTTACATTCTCCCCACCTCATGGATTTACGTCATATTAAGCTACAACATACACTAAGGAAACAAAAGGGGGTAGTGAGCACACATATGAGCCTCCTACTCCCATGTTCTCTCCTAGAGGTTCTCGTGTTGCTGGAAAACACGCACTAGAGGAATCTACCATCCACGTAGGACTCGCTCCTGTCAATCATCATTCTCCACTGGAACCTCTGTGAAAGTAACCCCGTCATTGATATCCAGCTCCCCGTGGTCAATGATCTGGGACAGATCGTGCACGTATCCCCTCAGCTGAGATACGTAGAAGATGTCGTGCACCCTGTGGAACTGAGGTATAAGGGACAAGTAGTAAGACACCTCACCTACCCTAATGAGGACATGAAAAGGTCCAAAGAATCACGAAGATAACTGGACACCTCGACCAAATATCTGAATACCTCATCGAGGTTAGACCCATAGAAAGACGTGGTCAGAAACCTTGAATTCTAGAGGTATATATCTCCTGGAAGCATATTCCTTTTGTCTTCTCTGCACAGTCTTAATCTGCTTCAGGATGTAAAACAAAAGGGGAATGTGTGGAACTCCCACAAAACATCATCTTGAAGTGAAACTGGTACCATGGTACGTCCCTTGAAAGGAATGATGTTCTCTCTACCTTTAGAAAATCCTTCACGTGACTGCCCTGAGGATATTTGAGCACATCGTGTCTCGAAGTCAGTGTCCCAATGCTGCGCCTCCCTAACTCACTAAAGAAGTGAGGAAGTGACTGTGAGAGACTGTAGAAAGGCTACGCCATCTCTATCCATAAAGGATAGATGCAACGTGGCTAACTGCTCTGTCACCTCTCCAAATAGTTGAATGCCTAATCTCCTGCTGAGATCATCTACTATAATGTTCCCCTTTCCAGGAGTATATACTATCTCAAAGACATAGTCCATGAGGAACTCATGACGAAGCCACAGTCTCAAGTCCAATTCCTTCTAAAAGAATACACACATGAGAATTTTGATTTTAGATTAAAATATAAAAAATTCACTCAACAAACTCTTGGTGTGACTATCCAATTGTAATGAACATGAATACACCCTTCTTTTCTTATGTCCTACAAGAGCTGCTATGATTTCTCATTTTCCAAAAATAGAAATACGGTCTCATCCACTGGACGAACCATGTCCTTTTCCTATTACAGTCAATCCTGACATGAACAGTACTATTTCAGGCCATGGAAGGCGTCATAAGGCCTCAACCCCACTACCAAGAGATCCAACTGTTACTCTCGCCTCCAAGGGTCGAGTCATACTGTCAGACGTAGTGTGTGGTCACTAGGTCTCCTCCTATTGGAATCTCAAAAGTGAGGGTCAAGTCAACGGTTTTTACCATAACCTCTTAGTAACAACCACACCTAAAAGGTAGGAAATAAAATGTCACATGTAAAAGTGTCTTTTATTAATTCATCTCAAAGTATAAATACAAAATGCAACCACAACCCAAAAAATCAACGAAGCTAGAAACATGATGAACAAAGGTCTCTAGGCCCGGATCAAGTCCCACTCCTATCCACATACTCCCAAAGAACTATGGTTGTTGGCCTCAGCTGCCTGAAGGTGAGATCTCACCTGTAAATCCATTCCCTGCAGTCAGGGGTGGGCCTCTATGTGGTGGTGTTGGTAGGGCCTCGAAAGGTCATCCACCACCTTCTGTTCGGCCATCTTCTCTGCCACATCTGCCTACTCCCGGAGGACCACCACGGTCGAACCTCTTCCTCTGCCTGGGAGGTCCCTCTACTGCCTGCAGCTCATCTGTAGGGAATACCGGGTAGTCTCGAGCCATGTGACCATGCCCACCACATTCATAACACTACTTACTACTTGTATGTCTAGATCTGTCTTGTGTTCCCCACACAACCAAATCAGATTCATGCAATCGACCACCTGTGGGTCTTTTCCTCTTGGAACCCTATGTTATTTGTCTAATAATAGCTGCAAAAGACTCTTCTGTGTTTCGACTAGTGGTGGGTCTCCCTGGTAGAGACTTCTTGGAAAGGAAAATCTCCACTAGGAGGGCTCACTCCAATACCCCCCATCTGCATCAGGATTTTGAGGGAAATCATCGAAGCCCTGATCTCATTCTTGAGTCCCTGCTCAATGGTCTGGGCCCTGAAGAATGGGTCCCATACCATATCTGTGGAATAATATGGGAGGTCGGTGAACCTCTCTAAGTATCGAGCTACTCTCATGATGACCTGATGAAGATGAAGTTACTCTAGAATCTGCCCTGCATGAAGGGTGGCTGGTACAAACTCTGTCCGGAAAAGGCTCTATAAGTCTGTCCAGAGTAGTGATACCTCGTTATGCACCTGGAGCATTAGGATCCACCATCTGCCTGCTGCTTCTAATAGGAGACTCGCAGAAAGGATCACCATGAGGTGGGCTGGGGTCCCTACCATTATGAAAACTGTCACAACAACCTCCATCCAATCCTAAACTGCCTATGGCTCCATCTCTTTCCAAAACCTGGATAGCCTCTGACGTTGGAACTTGGGAAACACACTCAGGCGGCATGCACTCTCTAATGCTAGAGCTGGTGGTATCAGTGGCCCAGCAGGTATTGGTACTATTGTTACCTCCGCTGTGATGGGGCCATGCATGAAGGCCTCATTGCTTGGTGGGATATCATCTCGTACGTAACTCGGAACCCTAGCTGGCTGACTTCGTGGGGACATCCTGAAAATAAACAAGTGTTCCACGATCAAAACAATATACTTGGTGAGCTGACACATTGTAATCACGAATAAAACATTTCAAAGGAAACACACATGCAATCAGTGTTTTGGTGCACTGATTCAGAAATAATAATTCAGAGTCCTTGTGTTTGGATACGTCAGCCGATACACCTACACCCTTTTCCCTAAACTGATAACCACACACAAAAAACATAACACTGTTGATGTTAAAGAATCAGAGTCTGTGTTCTGTTGTAGAACCGAATCCTCTGATACCAATTTGTCACAACCCGTTTTCAAGGCCCGTGTTGTGACTACACCAATCCGGCATTCCATAGGCTAGGGGCTGGCGACTAGCACCAAAGGCATAATCCCGATGAAAATGGATGGCATTTCCTTTAAAAAGTAAACAAAAAAATAGAGTACACAACTGGATGTAAACACTATGTAAAGCTGTATACAAAAGAACGTGTTGAAAGGTAAGAGGCTAGAAATACGATCCCAACAATAAAGTAAAAACCACTGAAAAGGTAGTACAACTATAGAATGGTAAAAAATCAACCACTTAGTCGTCCTCCGAGAATCCCACCAGAAGTGTGGGAACATATGGCCTCCTCAACACCCCTGGTTTGTCAATACACTCTGTGTATATCTCCCCAAGTGGTCTACCTCTAGGTAGCGTCCACCTCTACTACTCTCTGCCTCAATCAGTGATGTCCATCGTCTGCAACCAACACAACAATGTGCGGGCATGGCCCGTGCAGGGGAGAGTAAAATGATACACAGTAGGGACCCTGAGACCCCTAAAAGTCTCCAAGAATACATGAAGGATAACCACAAAAGAAAGATAAAACCACAAAGTATCAATGAACCCTACATAGGTATATTCCCAGACATATACCTTTGTTACCAATCACAGTTCGACTCCAACTCTCGATCCCAAGCACAACCCAGTCCACACTGAAAGTATGATCAATCACATCGATGATAATGATTGAAATAAAAGACTTAGATCACACAAGTATACAACTCATGAAGAGGGGTAGATATGATTAGATGTATCCTATGAATCATTTCCACTATGGAACCCAAGTAGAATCCTAAAACAATATCGATGTTGTCGAACCCACGTAGGATCCTGGCACAGAATTCGTCACTATCGAACCCACATAGGATTCCAATACAGTAGTAATCGCTGTCGAACCCATGTAGGATCCTTGTACAGAAGTCGTCATTGTCGAACCCACGTAGGATTCTAGTACATTATTCGTCACTATCGAACCCATGTAATATAATGGTACAGAAGTTTTCATTTTCAAACCCACGTAGGATTCTGATACAGTAGGAATCCCTTTCATCATTGTCACAACCATCCCTAGGGTTTCAACAAACAACACGTTCGATTCCAGGAGGGTCCGCTCCTCATGACAAGTGTTGATACATAAACTATCACGAAGTATGGGGTTGATGTATCCAATAGTTCAGTCTCATCCTAAGGAACCAAACGCGACAGACGACATGTCAATCAGATGCCCGGTCTGAGAGTTATAAGCATTTTCTGCTCCGAGGGGTCGGTTGGATTTTTGGGTATAGTACAACCCGTCCATACTCCAAACTTATCTGAATCTTGTGTGGAGTATTACAAAAGAATAGTCTAATCAAAAGGAATCCAACATAGTTGATGGCATGTCAATCAGACGTCCGGTCATTATGTTATAAGTGTTTCCGCTCCGAAGGACCGGTTGGTTTCGAGTTCAAACCAACCCATCCATACACAAACATTGCCAAAATCTGGATTGTAAAATATCTAAATGACCTTATCAATCAAAGGATTTATACTCAAAGGACGATCCGTCGATTGGAGGTCTGTAGCTCATGTTACGGGCAAAAACCCAATAGTGGTCCGAAGAGGGGGTCTCTGTCCCGTCCGACTCGGCCCAACCCGCCCTGGGTCGGCCCGAACCGGGTCGACCCAACCCAGAACCAGGTCTGGAATTGTAGGGTGCGGCCCAAACTAGAAGGCGCGGCCCGGCCCGACAGCTGCAGCCCAACCCGCGTGAGGGCGGCACATCCTATGCGGCAGGCAGCTTCGCCCTCGCGGCAAGCGGCCCGGCCGGCGCGGCAGGTGGTCCGGCCCACGCTGATGGCGGCCCGACGTTGTGGCCGACCGCGGCACTGCCAGATGACCGAGCGTAAAGTGGGGGGGGGGTCCCCCTATTATTCCATAACAGCAGCGCCAGCTGGTGCCGCCCGTCCCACCCAGAACCCACGGCGCGAGTTCCGCTCCACCTTGCGGCTGGGGTCGCGGCGGCCTTCCGCTGGCGGCGCGCGAGGGGCACCACCGCGCTCTTCCTCGGGACACCAGAGTCATTCCGGTAGTCCTTTTTACCTCTCATCTATTCCTACGGCTCCCTCGGGTCCTAATCTTTACTTCGACAGCCTCAAATCAGGGTTTTCATTCCATTCACCCATCTCCCATCAAACGACACATCAAGAACGAATTGGCGGAGGGTCCAGGCTTATTCGTTAGCCAGTACCATCCACGTTAGAGGCTTTAATAGTAATCTAGCATATTTTAGAACCAGAAACTATCCCCAGTATAATCTCTAACTAATCCCGCTAAATAAATCATTCACATTCATAAAAAGAAGAACATGGGAATATAATCATACTTAAAATCCATCCCATGCCTCATATATGATGTTTCACATCGATGAGACGCGGAATACATATGTCGTGGAAGTCGGGAGTCATGGAAGACAGATTTCATTCCATCAACGTCAGAGGAAATATCGTATTTGTTGGGGGCATCCTTTATGTGTGGCGTCCTCTCCCTTGATGCGGAGGAAGATGTTGACGATGTCATTCGTGTTCTACGTGGGAAGAACACTTTCTTTCTAATCCTCTAAAACATCCCAAAGTAATATTTCCAACCCCAAAAAAATAGAATAGCACCCCTACTTTTAATGTCGGAAAAAACGAATTCAAAAAAACTCAATCACTCTAAATTAATTGATTAATTTTATTAACTTAATTAATTACATTGAGTTTCCATGAACTTTAAAGGTCTCAAAAATTAATTACATACGTTTATTGTCACATTAATGGGAAGTCCAAAAATTTAAGGGTGTTCAAGTGTTTGGTGTTCATGTAGGCCCCACCTTTAGTTATATCTTATAAAGAGAGGTTAGGATTTTGTGGGGCCCACCCCTACCCTCCACCTAGAGACTTTAACCACAATCCAAATAAAAATGTGTTACACCCACATTTTTATTTAATTTGTTAATTTTAAACAGTAACCCCAAATAATAAATACCATTAACATTGAAACAAAACTGCAGTAAAGGTCTCCTTATGTGAATACCAGTGCTGCAAGTTCATCGGTGTCCTTGGATTTTAATACCGAGAATCAGTTCAAATGATAGAAAATATCGCTCATACATCTACTGAACGTACCCGATAAAACATCAGATAATGATTCCGAGCACACCGGGTCTCAGAATCAGGTGCCATCTGAAATTGAGGACTCATAAAATTTACATGTATTTAAGAAAAAACATTCCACAAGATTTCTGTGTCTTTACAAATTAAGGTAAAAATGGGATTACATAGAAGTTAATATATAAAAATATGTAGTCAAAATGACCAAGAACGTGTCAAAAACATATTCTATGACTATATTTAGACTTTAAAATGTCTAAATACTGAAATTAATTTATTATGGGAAATTTCTCCTTACGAAAAATGTGCTTTTAAGTCTCCCTTTAAAAAATTTACATTTATTCCACTCAAATCCCTTATAAAATGACACACCATATTCCACTCTATTAAAACCTAAAAAAAACATTAGTTCAATAAATAAATTTTCAAATATCTTCTGAACTTCCATACCATATTCTTGGATGTTTCTCATTGGGTATAATTCCAGCCAAGGAAGGCCTTAAGTAAAAGCAAAGAGAAGATACTTGAATAATAGGTACAGTTCATCTACGAATGTTTTTGTCTTATTACATCATCAAACCCCTTAAAATATTTACATATCATTAATATATATTAAAATTTTTATATTATATATAACTAAATTATGTAATGTTATGTTTAGGATCTACAAACACACATTATTCTAGCAACATGATTACAAAACAATCGCTCGTGTTTACGGTGGACTACCACCTCCAGAACTGATGTTATTCATTTTTATATTACCATTAATCAAGGATGGGAATAATGATGATAATACTATATATATATATATATATATCTAATATTTATTATTTTTTTTATGTTATTATTATTTTTATATCACAAATAACTTCATTCTTTCTATTTTTTGGAATACTATAATGTCGTTCATGTGTATGTAGGACTACCACCTCGTGAACCTATGTGATTTTCTCATGCTTTAGATGGAATGTATTAATGATGTGTTTAATACAGAGATGTGATATATATTACATAAAAATTGTTCTATGGTGACAATTTATCATTTAATTTTTTATATTTCAATCCAAAAATTAATCGAAAACTATGTTCTAGTGTACGTATGACCAACCATCATTAATAATGGTATATCTCATTTCCTTTTTCTATAATTTATATTTCCTAATAATTAAATATATATAATTAATATATCTTATATTTATATCATGGTTATAAAGATGGATATGTTGAAATCCTGATTAAGTTGTAAGAACAAAATGTATAATTGATTTATTTATATATGATGGACAAATCAATTATTATATGGAACATTACATTAACATGGTATTGTTAAAATAAGAGTATAATAGTGTTATATGTGAAACCAATATGGTATTATATATATATACATATTAATATTGTTATGTGATAAATTTATAATAATTTATATTTATTGTAAATGATTTTGGAATGAGTAAGATGAGATTCAAGATAAAATGTGAGATAATTTTGGCTCAAATTGCCTTCTTTGCGAAACATGTTATGTTATACACCTATATTATTTACTGAGGTGTATATTGTTCCCTAGTGAAATCATATGTCATGAGTCTCCTGATTTTCATTATATTTTAATCCTCAAGTAATTTTATTCTCTTATGCCAATTACAGTATACTATAACAAAAGAAGTAAGAGTTTGTTTCTACAATCTCATCGTTTTTCGGGATTGATTATGATTATGTGTCCATTGAGGAAATATTATGATATATACCTCAATAAATCTCATTAAATTTAATCGCCTATGATTATTCAGGATATAATCATGTAATAGTATCATATATCCAAACTTTATTAATATATATTTTTAATATACTGTGTTAATTAAAATCATACATCATTTATCTCTTCAGTTTGAAAATTATTTTCATTGAAACCCAGATATTCTAATGCAAATTAAACCAATGGTTTCACAAAATTATAAAAATATTTACTACACTCTCTTTATTTTAAAATACCTCATTACCTATGCTTTAATTTTTATAATAATAATTTCATATAATCATCTTGTTGTATTCTAAAACAATTTCCATTTAACTTTTACAAAAAATCTAAAGGAAGGTACATTTTTACATTTATAAAATGGACATAATATCTAGGATTCATGACCATTCATTAATTGTAATATTCCTTTTTATTTTATCATATTTATTTTCGTACAAGAAATGTTTCCAAATGTTTTTATTTTATTTAAAATAAAATTATATGAAAAAAGGTTATTTTTCTCATGAAATGTTTTAAATGACATTTAAAAATTATTTTACATCTAACATGGAATAAATTGATATTAAAAATAACTTAATGGGATATTATACAAGAATAAATTCATATTCTTTCCCTGAATGGTTTTCATTTTGTTTGAATGTTTTTTATGGATCCTACTTCTCTCTGATGGGTCATACGATGATAAAACACTTTTGAGAAAAACCTTTTTCATAGGTTATGCTATAGTGAAATGATAATTAATCCTATCTATTTTCCATAGGTTATGATATGATGGCATGTGTATGATACCCATTAAATTGTACTGGTGATTTTATCATGACTGTTTATGATCTTATAGAACACATATCTATGATTTCTTTATGTGATAGGTGTGACATATACCTCCCTCTAATTCATTGGGTTGACATAAATATGAAATGATATAGACCAGAATGTAATAGTGAGTAAACATTGTTCAATAATAAATGGATGTAATCGGAATTGAACACAATTCAGTAATATAGGGATAGACTGGGACATGAACCTAGTTCATTAAAAAATTACATGAATAATGAGTGAAACCAGTTCACTAAAGGACATTGTCTGCTATTATGGTATTGGTATTGATCATTGAATAATATTAAATTATATTCTATAAATTTTTGTATGACACAAATTCCTTGTCATGATCCAATGTTATGATCTCATTGATCATGTACATTAAATTCATTGTGATTGATGTCTCATAAACATGTGTTATTTATTCCATTATTTAATATTATGATATATTATATACAGTGTTTGATTTTCAGTTCGTATTCTAGTGTTATAAACCCTTATTCTTATGTTATTATTACAAATATCCATTTTTTCCATTATTACCACTTAATATCACACATTAATATGTTTCCATTCCAGATATTATGATTATATATATTATGTGTGATATATTAAATAAGGTTTCTAGTAGTTATGAACATTGCGGTAGATGGGGTAGATAACCTCTAAACCATTGTTTATACATTGATGTTTCTAAAAAAATAATGAATTCCTCATGTGTGTGTTTGTGTAATGTATGAAATATTATTCAAAAATGAGTTAATTTATATGTATGTTAATCAAGAATTTTTATAGTTGGTACCAATGGAATGATTTGTTTATCCTTTTGAAATAATGATGAGAAAATTGCGGGGAATTGCCAAATGATATGTATAATGCTATGTCTATAGATGAGTTAGAGTAGAGGAAAATATCATAAAATATTGGTAAATGATAGAAAATGTTGTTTCCATGAAATATAACTCTAAATTGATATTACAAGTTGATTTGGTTCTTAAATTGTAGTATATAGGGGTAAAAATCACAAACAATATAATGTATTAAGTTAGAATTGATTGGGAAATGGTTCTTTAAAATGGGATTTACAACTCACCTAGTTTGAAACTACTGAGTGATACGCTTTAGAAATTTAAAAAATCATTATAAACAATCTTTTATGATATGAAGATAATATGTTTATGAATGAATTAGGATAAACCTAATGATTCATATATTAAATAAGGTGTTATAATGAAGATATAATGTAAGAAATTTTAATTATTATGTGTCTTACTACTATGATTATTATTTGTTACATAATACCTTTTAGTTTTAGTTAATGTATAGAAACATAATGAACAACATCAATTATGAGTGTAAAGGAAAATGAAAATGATTTTCCACCTAGAAACCAAAATGGTAAAGAATATGTAATTAAAAATCTCATTATTATGCTAAGACATCATTCTCACGATATGAATCAAGATAGAAAATTAAATGATGAATGTATAGAACAATATTCTATTGAGCCCTTCATGAGGAATCATAATCATTCTCTCTGAGGGTCTTTTGATCTACTACATCTTCAACAATGGTTCAACCCCATTGAAAATCTAATTTCCATTCTCTAATATTTGAAACATGAAAATTTCTTTTTTTGTCTAGAATTTAGAATGTGATGTAGATCAATGATAGAATCGTATCAAGAATACATAGAATTGGGATGAAATTGACTCTATGTAATTGGATGTGATATAGTATATATTTTTCAACATGCACTTTCTTCATATTTCTCATACGATGATGAAGAATGGGTACTTTGAGTTAATGAAAACATTATTATAACAATGTTGGTACCTTCGGGGATACTATTACATGACGTGGGAAGTAATCTTCTAGTATTATCATCAATTATGAATGTATGGTTGATTAATTCTTAAGTTCTTAAAACCATGTATCTGAAAGGGAATTATCCATAAGAGATTTTAATATCTATAAAGAGATTCGAAGATTTTTTTATCAAGGTTGAAATAATGTTTATATATATGTATTAATATCATTATTTTATACATAAAATTGAAGATTGATTTCTAATGAAAATCAAAGAACCATGTTGAGATGAAGATTATAATTCCATTATTCTCTATGGGTGGGGAGAAACATGGACAAAATTTCCTTATGGGAACTAGTACATATTTCGTGTGGGTAGGGAAGATTAGTGGTTAATTGATTTATGATGTGATAGGATGGAGTTAGCTAAAGAATCAAAAATATTTAACGATGAATAGAATTAACCTCCCCTATATTAGTGCTTCACGTGTAAATTGAATTGACAATATTATAACAAGTTCCCAAACCCAAGTATTGTTAAATAAATCCAAAACATTAATCCTCTTTAATAGTTTTAAACATGGAAATATCAATAGATAATTTTTTCTAATGATGGATGTGATAATAATGTTTTGCAAGGTATACATACCATTCACTCTATAACTATTGATGTTCAATTAGACTATGAATATTCCTATTTATCCATATCAATATAATTTTATAAGTTATCAAGATGAAACCCAAACATGTATATATGGTATTATAATCTTAATCCCCACATGGTATGATGATATCATGTCATTTTTATGATTCATCCCTGATTTATTTTTTTGGGAATGCTCTTTTTGAAAAATTACTCATTCTTCTTCTAGTTAAATTTTATGTCATACTTGGAATGGATTGGATTTATTTACAAAATTCCACATCACCTGTTGAGGAGGGGATTTTTTGTTTGATATTCCACACCATCCTAAGATAGTATAACAATGTAACCATAATAATGATCTTACAATTGATATTATATATAGTCTATGGGACTTGTGTCTTATTTAAATGGGTTTTATCTAAAAAGGTTTTTGAGAAACTTGAGATCCTAGATATTCTTATTATTTGAGAATTTGTTGAATTGTTTACAGAATATTTTAATATCCTTCAATTAAATGTTATAACTAGTTCTCAATAGAACTCGTACATGGATCCACAATCATTTCAATGACTCACTATAAATAACCATGATTTAGGTCTTGGAATAATGTAATATTTTATAAAAAACATTAATTAGTGATTAGTCTAGAAAAGTTTGTCACCTTAGAGATCATCTATTTATTTTTTAATAAATGACATAGAGAACAATGCGCCTCTACATTGATTATCACTATATGAACGGTATAAAATATGCGAAAAAATATCATCTTCCTCATATAGGTGAATTTTTTGATGAATGCTATAGAGATTAATTATTTTCCAAGATTTAAATATATTATGGATATCATTAGTTGAGTGTCAATAAGGATAATATACCCAAGAAACTATTCTGTATAAATTTTATACACCATAGATATTTAGTGATTCCTTTTAATCATTTTTAAATCCATCTAATATTATCATTGACTTAATGATTCAACTATTTAGTAATTTCCCTAATCATTTTCTGGTTGTGTTAATAGGTTTTATTTTTATCAATTGAAATATAATGTAAGAGAAATAATACCACTTAATTATTATACAAAGGACCATAATGAAATATAATATATATAATAAATTACCATGTTGTGTATTTATTAAGAAAAATTTTCTTTTTGGGTCACATAATGTCATGAGATTTTATATTAGTATATCCATAAAATATAGTGGCTATTAAATGCCAGAAAAGACCCACCACATTGACTGAGATACATAGATTTTATGGTTTATATTGATATAATCAATTGTTCATAGAACAATTCTCATGACGATCTAATCATATAACCATGTTGACTTATACAGGATAAAAGATCATCTATATATGATAATGTGAGGAAAATTTCAATATAGTGAAGATAATATTATTCATTGAATATTTTCTTACATTAACTTATAGTATTCAAGGATTGGTAATATATTTTGGTGAATAAAAATAGAATTGATATGAGTTAAATTGAATAATGTATTTTTTATATCTTATGCCACATGAAAATTGAGGATTAAAATGAAAAATTTGCAAAATCATGATTTAGAGTTAGTTGAGTAAATGTTTAATAGATGATTTGGAGGCATTATCCTTATAGATACAACCTCAGTATATATACTGATAAAAATGTATAAAATAAATTTTCACATAGAAGGATTTGAATATGCACAAAATAATATGGTTAGATGTGATTAACAATTTAAATATATCAATACATTACTACTATGGTAACAGGAACAAATTGGATGACGCATTGAGTTAAAATTTATATACTAGATAATCCATGATAATGATTGAAAATATCTGATATTTATGTATTTTAAAAGGATGGATCTAGAAATCCTAAAGGAAGGGGACTAGATTATTATACATAATTGAATGTTCAACCATAAATCCTTTTGAATATTAATTATAAGAATAAAGAATATGAAGAGTATTGAATGATGGTTTTAATTGTTCATGATTTTAACTATGATTTTGAACAAATTATAAGGTTTATGAACAATGCAAGTGCTCATTCCATAGAATATTTGAGGATGATGTTGTTAGAGGATAATAATAGTTCCCCATTATTTTTTATTCTTTTAAGTAAAAAGATATATATATATATATATATATTTGATATAATACGTCTATTGGGATATAAATAATAGATATATTACATAGTTTTTATCGTGGAGTTTGAAATTAAAGAATGTTATGGGTGAAATAACAAAAAGGCTAATGGGATTCTACGTCTATTACCAACAACAAAATTTAAATTGGAGAACATCACTATGTATTTTATTGTTGGACGCTCAAAAACATCTAGGAGTCATACTTATTACTAGGTTGAACTCTACCACCTTACTATGCCTACACACTTCACCAATAGCAGATAAGACTATTCATTCAATCATCTTTCTATGACATACATTAAGTGGTATGGTAACATGGAGTACCACATTACATTATATCTGATTGGGATATGAGTTTTACATTTATGTTATAGAAAACTCATTAGTTATACCTTTATGTGATTTGAGTTTCATGAATACATATCATACCTAGAAATATGGGCAATCTCAAGGAACAATTCATACTACTTAATATATGTGGAAATTTTGTAATTTTTATTTCAAAAGTTGTTGGGATCAACAAATTACTCTATTAAGGATTTTTTAAATATTGATTTTACTTGTGAATTTAGATAGATCCATATGAATCCCTAAACCGAAATAAATTTAGAGCTCCAATATGCGGAATAAAATCTAGAGAAAGAAATCAGTTTGGACTTGAGATACATCAAGAAATGGTAGGGATGTTTAGAGCCCTTCAACAGCATATCATGGTTGCTCAAAGTCAGGAGAACAGATATGAGTATAATTTCTAATGTGATCTATAATTTCAGAGAGTTTAAATGTTTTTTATATTAATATCTCTGTTGATAAATTTTATGATATTCAAGATGTTAGGGTAATAAATCGCTAGTTAAACTAGTCCAATTGAAATTTTTTTTATATCGGGACAGTATAATATCACATGGTAACACACCATACCTCTCTTAATTCCATTATTTCATTAATTTATCTCTCTATAGGACGTCTATACTTGACCCTTAACATGTACAATACTAAGTGTTCATTCCACTGGAGCATGATCATTCATTTGTGCAACAACTTATGCATATTCTAGATCATAGTGAGAATGTTCTTAAAAATACCAAACACCATATAAATGTGTTTTGGTGAAACAAAATGTTTGAGTAAGATAAATATAAACATTATGGAAAGATGAGGGATAATTATCCCCATTTTTTGGTATTATTGTGACATTTTCCAAGGGAGAAAATAATTTATATGTGTTTAAAACGTAATACCAATAATTTTTATAATATTTATTTAAAATAAATTAAAAATCAATGATAGATTATGTTAACTGATACACAATGTAATGCTTTTATTTCATGAAACCTCTTCTAATCATTCCATATATGAAACAATCAGTTTATTTTTGTAGCACATGGTAATGTTATTTCAAAAAAAACTCCATATGTTATTAATATATTTATCTAAACATGAATATTTTAAAGTAGCAATTAGAAATAGATAAGTTAATTATAAAAATTAAATTTAAATTTTTAAATATTTTTTTTATTACATAAAAGAAACATATTGATAATAAATACATACCAGGTTTTTTAAGTATTTATATGTTTTGAAAATACTTTTTTATAAATATTAATCTTTATATGTCATTGGAGAAAAATAATAATACTACTTTCTGATAACTTTAGAAATTAAATTTTTAATATAAAAATTATTTTACAAAACATAATGTTACAGTTATATTATAGTGAATTTTAGGATTTTCCTAAAACAATTTTTTTTCATAAATAGTGAAAAATAATGATTTTTAATTGAAAACAGATTTTTCATTTAATTTTTTTATAGAGAATAATTGTATATTCATGAGGTTAAAAAGTATATTTATTTACATTATGAATCAATTAATCCGATTTAGTTCATTACAAAAATATTAATATCAATATTAATAATAAAATAACTGTAATATGTTGATTATTTTCTCTTGAAAGCACTAATTTGTGGACATATATATGAAATTAATTTTAAATATATTTTATACACTTCGATGATTTAAATTTGAAAAAATGAATTCAATATTTAAAATAAAAATAACATAAAATTTATAATGTGATAAACCCAATTTTTCACCAATGTTATTAGAGAAATTGATTTAAATGTAACTATAATGATGAAGAAAACAAATTACATATTGGATAAACTTTGAAAATAAGTTGTAATGAGTACACACAAATTTTCCAAAACCAATTGGATTTTAATATATCGACCTTATCATGTAAAAGGATTTATATTTATCCATATTGGATACTTTTCCTGTATAAAATTTATTATTGTAATACTCTATTTCAAATATATACGTTTTTTCCACTCACATCCCTTATAGAACTGATCCCCACATCCCATATCTTCACACCCCTAAATCCGCTTGTGTAATGAACCACCAATTCTAATTGGATTGAAAATACTATGAATAGTTATTTAGAAAAAGGTGACAACCGCAAGACACGAAAGGCTTGTAATAAATCCCAAAGGGTATCAAATGAATGTGCGGTATGATTTACACTTTATGAACATCAACCATTAACCTAAAAACCATAATAAAACAACACACTATACAATACATGAATAAATTAAAGACAAATAATAAACTTCATTGATATCAAACCACACCAAAGTGTATTATAGTGGAAGACAAGTTACTATCAATGTAAATATAGGAATCTGACAACAAGAAACTCCACGTCAACCATAATACTCTATACACCACAAGATCCATGCTCTGACATCACCGAATAGACCTAGTATCATGATGTGGTTCTAAATACATATTGTTCATTACCTTTTCCCATTTCTCAGATGATGGAATATGTGAATGCACCAAAGTTCCAAAGAATGGGAGAGTATAAACCTCAATAGTAATTACCCAATAGATTTTTTACCCATTCTTATGGGATAAAAAATAAAGAAATATTAATATAAAACAATTTATATAAAACAAAGTTGAAAAATATTTTACAACCAAATATAAATGATTTTAGAAAACCATTATAACCTAGCGTAAAAAAGTTTTATTGTCGTCAAATTTTATTTAAAGTCCCATTTATAGAAAAAACAAAACTACGAGTTAATTCTATTTCTCAATATCATTTTGTCATTACTATTCCATGGTTCAGAATACATCCACACATACATGATTCATTTTGATAGTTCTATACTCATGAGCAGTCTCTTTCCTAATTTCTTTATGTCTCACTAACATATTCCTCGAATCTAGGGTTATTCACCATGTACCCAAATGGTACAAATCCCTTATTCAGGGGAACATTGAACATAAACACACAAAACCCATATATTATAAACAATTTAAATAACCCAATTCAAACCATTTCAATAATACCATTATTTTATTAAATACCATTAAAGAAACTAATTCTAACAAACCATTTAATGTCAATAAAACATTATTTTTATTGAAAAGACATTAATAAAATCACATTATAATAATTATTGAATGAATCCACATTTTAAAAATATTAATAAAATCAAATAACAATTCACTTTATTCAAGAAAACCAATTTTCTAGATTTCCATAATTTACCAAGAAATCATTACATAGCGTTTCCAATTGTTTATACATAGCTAATTCACCATCAATTGAACACAATATATTAAATTTAAAATTATTCCAATAATTTCTACTAAGAGGATTCATGACTAAATACACATACCATGATAGTTTAGGAAAAAATAGAAAAATGGATGAAGAACACTCACGAAATAGGGTAAGAGATCCAAAAAACCACCATTGATCTCTTCTCTGATCATGAATGAGATAAAATCTATACATTTTAGAAATATGAAATATTTGATCTACCCATAATAAGTGTAGATCTATGAAACTAAGAATATATGAGAATAAGATCTAAGTAGATCTATGAAAATGTGACAAGAATAAAGAAGAATGATGACATACCTCAATAATCGGTCTTTTAAAATCCATGGAAAGGCCTAGTTTCAATTATAATTATATTGGGAGAGATTAGCCAACCATCAATGGGGAGATATCCTGATCTATTTCCATATAACGTAAAAAATTTATTTAGAGTCAAAGACATGTGAGATACACTTTTTAGGATCTCACAGAATCCATGCACATAGTTTAATCGCACGGTTAGACGAACCATGCAAAAAACTTGCATTAGATACAACCTAGGAAGACCCTCTAATGCCTTATAATCATGGAATCCATAAACATACACCCACCATGCCAATGTAATTATCCAAAATCTTCAAAAACTCTAGGAATGATCCAAAAACTCTCCCAAACTTCAACATTATACTTAATATACAAAAAAATGAAAATTAAGGGTAACATAATAGAAACTAAGAGAACTCCATTCTCCCCACAATTGTTCATTCTGTCCCTAGAATGTAGAAATCCATTCTTTCCCATAATGTGTTCTAGCCATTTGGTGTTCATTTCCTTATCACATTCTCATGTCCCTTCCTAAATCTGATCTTGATTCCATAAACTCGTAATAGATTGATAACTTTTTCCATGAAAATCACTATCCAACCTATCCAAAATCAGAAATATTATATATACCAAGAAATATCTCAGCTATTGGGAAATATGATACCATATGATCACATGGTCCGGATTAGGCATATAATTCTTCAACAGAGATACGCAGAACACATTTTTCACTGTACTGAACCACATTTTACAATCTACCTGATATGCCACCTATCCAACACATTCCTCTATATCAAAAGGAAAATTTGTTGAGGGGATAAAATTTCTTGCTTCACATAATGATTATTTCTAATCCTACGAGATATCCTCAATAGAACATGACCACTCACTGCAAACGACAAAGGTCTTCGATGATGATGGCCACAATATTTATGATGACTCTTAGTCGTCTCCATCTATCTATTGATCAATTGAATCTTCTCTATTGTTTCTGGTAAAAGGATTAGAACAACTAGTGATGTGTCACCTATTTCCTCCCAACAATGTGGATAATGACAAGGACACACAAAAAATGATTCAAATTGAGCCACATGTATCAAGGCCAGATAATTGTTATTATATGTGAACTCCACCAAACGTTATATGGTCATCCAATTAAACACCCAAATAAATGACACAATCCCACAACATATCTTGAAATGTATGTTTTTTCCTATCAGATTTCGCATATTTCTAAGGATGATATGTCATGCCCATAGTCATCTAACTTCCATGGGATTTCTCAAAGGATTTTCAGAAACAAGATGTGATCCTCATATCACTATGTGAGACTATTGAAATTGGTACTCCATGTCTCTTTACTGCCAATTGGATATAGATTTTGGATAGATCCTCCAATTTATCTATTTTTTAATTGGGATGAAATGAGATACCTTAATGAGTCGATCCACTATCAACCATATGGAATCATGTTTCTCTACTATTCAATGGATACAAGTAATAAAATCAAATTCTATATGTTCCCATTTACACACTAGAATTGGAAAATACTACACCATACCTACTGATCATTGATGTTTTTCCTTAACATTATAACAACTTAAGCATCATAAAATGAACTCATGCAAATTCTTTTTCATACCAATCCACCAAAAATATGCTTTCAACACCTTGTACATATTATGTATACCCAAATTTAATTCCCATATAGAATGGTGGTGATCATGAGAATTTTTTCCCTAACAAGCCATATGTACAACATATCTAATCTCTAAACCACAAAACCGAAGCCCCATTATGTTTTTAGCAGTCAATGGTATCCCCAATATTGAGTTTTGAACACACTACCAGAAATTCTACATTAGACGTATGTACATATTTAACTATATTTACATAATTTGAAACCATAGATATAGAAAAATAGACCATATAATCAACTCATTCTTCAAATTCTAAAAGCATTTCAGCTAGGATTGACATCAACTACCATTTATCTAAGGCTTCGTTCACCAACTAATCTTATGATTTTATATTTAATGAGTAGCCCATGAAATTACCTTTTCCCTATTTATACATCAAATCAAAGCCAAAAATATTTTGATAATCCATCCATCTAGTTTTTTATATATACAAATCTTTGTCTGAAAAAATAAGTATCAATATAATATAATATTTGAACGCAGTGAATTTATCACTATAGAGAAAGTGATTCTCATTATTCAAAGAAAGTGTGACCACAACTAAATCCAAATCAGGTTTTGGTGGTTTATTCTCATGGTCTCTCAAATGCCTTGAACTATGAGAATCCATATGGTCTCATTACATGAGAACACATCCCAAGCCAAACTCGAAAGCATCATAGTACACCACAAACCCATATCCTGATTTTGGAATAATCATTACAGGTACTGATGTAAGAAGAGCATACAACTCCTTAAATGACTTGTATCATTACATATTCCGTTATAATGTGGATTTATTGATTATTAATGAATTCATTATCAATTATTATCGTGATAATTCATACAGAAATCCTCAAAAATAACATATTTGACCTTGAAAAATTCATATCTCAAATAAATTCTTTTTTGGTTTCCAAGAGAAAACAACTTTTATCTTCTCTGTATCTATAAAAACACATTTATATAAATTACATGGTCTAGAATACATACCTATTATATCCCAAAATCAGACGTCAACAATTTTTCTTAGAAACAACGAACTCTCATGATTTCCAAATCTACCATCATGTGTTTCATAGGATTATACCTTGTCCTTGAATGCACCAATATGTCATCTAAAAACACCACAATAAAATAATCCAGATATATTATAAATATCTAATTCAATAAGTCCATAATGACTATTGTCGCATTAATATGATTGAAAGGCATGAATACGTATTAATATTGGATATATCTACTAATGTATTTTGTCATCATAATATCTTCCTTTTAAAATCTCAATTGTTGATATCCTCATCGCAAGTAATTTTAAGATAACCAAAGGTATCCCATAAATTGATCAAAAAGATAATCAATTCATGTATGTGGATACCAATTCGTTATCGTAACGTGGTTAATATTTGGATAATCCACACGCAACCTTATAATTCTAGCTTCAATATTCACAAATATGATTCATGCATTCCATGAAGAGATGCTCAACTGTATGAAACCTTTTCATTCCACCACTTCATGCTACACATTCAATTCCCTTAAATCTGTTGGTTCTATCCTATAAGATGAAAGGGAAATAGTATGGGTCCCTTAGAGGAGATCAATCTTATACCCCAATTATCATATTGGTGGTAACCCTATGATGTTCTCAGGAATGAAATTTAGAAATAGACACTAAACTGGTGGAAAATGATATCCTTGATATCTTTTAGAGATTAAATGTTCATCACTTACAATTGTTAAGAGGTTTTCCCACTACTAGTGCTAGACATCATGTTTCACCTAACATTACAACACTTTTTTCTCTAAAGTGACTGTAGACACTATCCTCAAATATAAATCCAACCATTTAATTATAATAGTCGATGTAAGACAAGATTGTTTTTTACCAATCCATACTCAGTATTACATCAAATTAATCTATTTCTAACACTAAGAAGTCCCAAATCAGGTCATCTCCATAAATAGTCATAGAATATATTGTACACAAAAAGGTACAACATTCCCTTTTAGTAAGAGTTATTTAATGTTTTAACATGGATGTCATAATCTCATATTTTAAACATAGAAAATGAATATGACAGGAAGAAATGGATGAATTTGAAGCACTAGTATCAATCAACACATGAATAAGGTTATAATTTAATAGAATTATATCTCTCACCATAGATGGTCCAACTAGATCATCTAGAATCCCCACCTCTACTCCATAAAATTGCTTCATTACCGCACTTTTCTACTCGTTTCCTTGCTATGATTTCCCATACTGAGAAGTCATGGTGTTCCTAGAATCACCATGGATAGCCATGTACTTCTAATGACTTTGACTCATTTTCCATTTCCCCGTCAAAGCATATCATGCATGAAAAAACTGAGGAGTGTCTTGGGAACCTAACCCCAAAAAACTATGATAGTAGAACAAAATATTCCCCATATTCTCAGAGTAATTCCATGCTCTAGGTTGTGCATTACACTCTCACTTAATATGATCCTTTGAACCACATTTGAAACAACCATCTTTAGATTTTGGTCATTAAAGATGTTCATTAATCTAGTCATTTGAATATTATTCCATATCTGACCATGGAAATAGGATTCTCGCTTTCACTTCCTCATAGAATTTTTTTTCCTACCATTTCCAATAGGAAACATCATACCTCCTCCTCCCATAGTTCTTAAAATTTCACATTCAACCATTATCACACTATTCACCATCTCAATATAATTTTTAATATAGAGCACCATAATATCTGAGAGAATCAAATACCTTATCCATGAATGAAATATATTTTACATTAAGGAGAAACTATTTGAAAATTTGAGTATGATGTGCACTATACCAAGAAATTTAGCCTCATAATCTATGGCATTATGATTTGGCTGCTCCAGGAATAATATGTCTATCAATCTCTAGATCCTGAATGTTTGAGGATAGAATTTTTTATTAAACAATTCATCAAAATCCACCCAACAATGATTATAATCCTATTTATCCTGCACCTAAATATCCCACCACATGCATGATTATCCTTAAGCATATATATTAGTAGTTTAACATGAAAATCTACTGTTGTGCTGATGATATCAAGGATACAATTCATCCTATTCAGCCACACCTCTAAATTTTGGGGTTTATAATCATATCGAAATATTGATAGATTCTTCTTCATGAACTGGATGAAATGATCCTCATGTCAACACCCATCCTTTTTTCCTGTGTCCACATATTTAAATGATTCGACGATAATTTAAACCTGCTGTTGGTAATCCTATGGTTTATGTGCAAACACATTCTCTGAAATTTCTTCTATTAGGTTTCAATAATGTCTACAAGGTTTCATATTCAAAAAATACAACAAACTCTATAATTATCTCACTCTAGGAACGAAAGTAATTATAACTCTATAGAAACTGATGGATTATCCATATAGATTCTATCACCTTTAATATAAAACATGTTTTCCGAAAATAGTCTTTTTTATGTTTATCCATTTATGAAAAATACATTATTTCTTTGGAAAATTAATTCATTTTCAAAACTCATCAACAATTCCATTTTCATAATCACTCATTTGAAGATAATTGTATCATTTTTCAAAAAGAAAATCACATTTACATAAAATAATAAATCATTACTCATAATGAAATATGTAATCCTAGTGGGAATACATTCCTCGATAATGCATGTTAGGATAATATCATTGGATAAACAAAAGAAAATGTGATTTCAATATTCAGTAAATGTATCCAAAAAATATATATTCCAAAATCCTTGGTAATGTCAGGTTCCACATAAATATTTTAGCTACATATTTTTATGCTCTAAATTATAATTCTCGACAATCCTACTCCACTATATTATCACTACCTAGGGAGTAGAGATGAATAAATTTCAACTCAAAATCCAAGAAAACTGATGACAACATGTTCCCTAAGAAATGATATAAGATATTACCAATAATATAAAACAAACTTTTAGATCAAAAAAATGATACCATTTGTAGTAACCCATGTATTCTTATTGTCATTAAATATGATGAATAAATATATGGCCTTAAGAGATATCTGTAAGATTCCAAAGGGTATAAATAAAATTCTGAAGGGTTTTAAATGAAATTGGATGGCGATTTACCCTTTAACAACTAAAACCATTAACCGAGCATTGATAATAATAAACTCACTTTATGATTCTTGAATAAATAAAATACAACTCAACCACTAAATTTATATCAAACCACCTAAATGTTTACAACATAAGATGATATGTAACTAGAAAAGTTAATAGTGAAAGATAACTAAATGAAAATACAATAAAATCAAATTACTCCATTCTCCACATGTTCCATCCTCAAACATCACAAAAAAAATTCACATATCACAATATGGGGAATAATATGTGTGATTATTTTCAATTTCACATATCCCTAAATACGGAATATGAAAATACACCAAATATCCATTATATTGGTGAGTATAAAAATTGGTATTATATCTCCAATGACTTCCCTACTCATACCAATTGGAAATAAAATTTTGCAACATTTATATAAAACCATTTTTATAAAATAGCCTAGCAAAAATAATTTATAATTAAATATAAAATAATTCCAAAAACAGTTATAACCAAGAGTAATCTAGTGATATTTTCAACCAATTTTACCGAAATTCACATTTCTTGAAAACATAAAAATAAGTATCAAGACATTTTTATCGATATCATATTGGAATAAACATTAAATGGTTCACAACACACCCACAATTTCATTCTTCATTTGGACAGTTCCACACTCATGAGCGGTCTGGTGTACAATTACATTTTGTCCCACTGAAAAGTTTTGTTTATCCAGGGCCTTGAACTTGGAACCCCAATTGGTAAAAGTACCATATTAAGCGTCATGTCAAACAAGAATAAACACAACCCATATATGAAAAATCTAGTCATAAAAATTTCAAACCACTTCTAAAAGTACAATTATTTTATTGAAAATCATTAAACAAACCAATTATAATCTAACATTTCAGTTTAATAAAACCATTCATTTTATTTTAGAAACTAGATAATGAAATCCTATTACAACAATAACAGAAAAAAACCCCTTTTGAAATCATCATTTTAAAAAAATTAATCAAATAACATTATTCAAGGACACCAGTTTTTAAAATTTTAACAATTTACCAAATCCTCACAAGATAAGATTACTAACAATATCTTAATATTAAATTTGAAATATATTCAACACAAGATATTCAATTATAAATAATTCCAGTCAATTCTACTAATATATGTTTTGAGCGTGGAAAAATTCCTTGATATTTTTGAAAAAAACACAAAACGGAAAGCAAGGCTCATGAATCTAGCTGAAAAATACAAAAAACAACCTTAGATATATTCTCCTTTGAACTACAGGAAAAAATATAAAAACATTTGTAAATGAAAATATTATATATTAACATAACTGGCATATATCTAAGAAAAGGATCGGAGAGATGAATAAAATCATTGTATATCTGAGATATAATAAAAAATAATGATGAGGAATGATGACTTACCTCAAGAATCGGGCATCCAAATTCCAAAAATGGTTGTAGATTGATTCCAATTCACATAGTATAGGTTTTATAACCCTCAATGGAGAAGACACATGAGTTAGGGATGAAAAGGATAAGTGATATGGGAGTCAGATTCAAAATTCTTCATAGATACACTTTTTAGGATCTCAATTAAATCTTGTGCAGGTTTTAGTTACATAGTTAGACAAACCATGCACTAATCATGTGTTATCCACTCCCTGGGTGGACCCTTGAATAACCTCCCCTCACAACCACCTTAAACGTGTGCACACCATGCTAATGAAATTGTCCAACATCTGAAACAATACACATTTTCTCCAAGGAATTCTAAGGGTTAAGACAGACTATGTGCATCCCTTTGGACCCAAAAACAACATGAAATATCCCCAAACACTTCCCATATATACCTTTATAATTAATATATATAAAAAAGAACAACATAATGGTTACATACAGGAAATCAGGGGTACTAAATTTTTGATCAACCAATTCCAATCGAAATCACATGTAAAATTATTTCCCTTCATCTTATAATCCTTATTTTTTTTCATATTTTTAACCAAATGAAGGACTTGGGTGAAAAATAATAGGAGATACTTGAAGAAGAGGTACGGTTCTCAATGGATGTTTTTCCTCCTCAAAAGTCTAAAATTATATAATTATATTCATTATATAATAACCGATGTATTTCAAAAAATCTGAGTTGTTTTGATGTTTTGTTTAATACTAATAACCACACACACTTCCATCAAATGGGTTATGAAATCATCATTCATGTTTTGTGAGGAATACCACATTCAGAACCAATGCTGTTCATTTTTCCATTACCACTTATCAATGTTTTGAAAAAATGATGAAATATTGTTTATATATGATATTTATTATTCTTATGATGTTATAATGATATATGAATTTTTATAGGACACATACCATCATGATTTCCATTATGTGGGAATATAATAACATCATGCGTGTGTATGGTGGTCTGCCAACTCATGAAGAGACCTGATTATTTCAAACATTACATTGAAAGAAGTAAGTATGGGTTTAATAAATATATTCTATATATAATATGAATAAAATATTCTGGAATGATAATATATCATATACATTTATTTCATTCATTGTAAAAATATATAAGAAAATCCCATTCCTCTGTTCGAATGATCATTTATCTCCACGAATAGAGTATTTCATTTGTTAATTATATATTTTATATATTATTATTATTATATAAATATATAATAAATATATATAATATTTCTATCACGGTTATCCTTCTAGAGTTTATGAAACCATTATTGTCGTTAGACAAAAAACAAAATGAATCCAAACATATATGAAAATCATAGTACTAAATACCTGGAACGTGATCATAACATTATATTGTTATAATATTAGTCAAATAAATTAATAATTGATTCATATATTGAACTATATATATAATTATGGTATGGTATATTTTTTGAATAAACATATATATATATTATACAAGATATTTGATTGAGTATGAAAATAGTCATGAATTAAGGTAATGGAATTTTACCTCGATTTTCATTCATTGAAAAAAATGTAAAGTTATGAACCAATATTCCATTAAGTTGTATATACTACAATCATGACATTTTATATAACGATAATCTTTATTTTATGAATATTTTATTCTTCAAGCCTTTTTATTCTCTTGTGGTAATTATGATTCAAAATTTCTAATGAGGTAATGTGTATTGCTATAATCGTAACATTTATCGAGATTGTTTATGAGTACACATCCACTGATGAAAGCATATAATCACTTAATCAAAAATTATGATGAAATTTTTATCCTGTAATTATTGATGACATATTAATTTTAATGAACCATTTCAGTCTTTGGATCCTATTATATTTAAGGAACTATATTTAAAGAAATTATGATGTCATTTAAGACTCAGTCATAAATAATTATCTTTCAAAATGAAATTTTCTAATTTTTTTTTTAGTTTTTTTCTAAAAAAATATAAAACATGTTTAAATTCTCTTTTATTATTTTTTAAATAAATTTTTTACAATTATTATTTTTAATAAAAATATTTTATTGAATCTTTATGTAGTTTTCCAAAAAAAATTCTGTTTTGGATTTCAGTAAAAATGTGACAATAAACATCATGTTTACATGAACGACATGAACAAAATATTATAAAATCAAAAATATTTAGTTTTATTATTAATTTTTATGTTTACAATTTTATTTTTAGATAAAATATTTTTAAAAAATGTATTATGATTAAAAAATATTTTTTGGATATGAAAATATTTTTTCTACTAAATTTATTTAATTACCTTTCAAAATTATTCTATATCTATTATGACATCTTTTGGTGTTACCTATAAATTACCATAGATGTGATCCATAAATAAAAATCATATTATTTGATTGAATATTTTATTTTTATTGCCATGTAATTTTTGAAACCTCTTTCTCTTTAACGGGTGATACAATGATAATATACTTATGAAACCCCACTTCTTTTCTCGGGTTATTCTATAATGTATATATTTTAAAACCTATCATTTTTTCAAAAGTTATGATATGATGGAATGTTCATAATAAAAATTTCATTTCATGGTTATGATAATATAATTCTTATGGTATTTTGGTGAATACATGTATCATTTTATTATGTTATAGTTAGGACATATATTTCCCTCTAATTCTTTTGTATCGATTTATATCTTATGAGATTTAAAGAAATATAATAGAGAGTGAGTTCGGTTCAGTAAAAAAATCTATATCTTGATTTGTACATATTTTAGTGATTCTAGTATAGAATAAGAATTGAACAATGTTAAGTAATACAAGGCTTTAATGGGGGTATTTACCTAGTTCAGTAATGTAAATTGTCTTATATGATTGTCATGGTAGAGTGTGTTTTCTTATATGCAATGTTTTTCAAATTACTATATATAAACTTCATGTTATATTAATTATGCAATGGTTATGATCACATAGATCTTGTTGTTTTAGTTCCTTATGTTTAAATTATTATTCACTATGAATTTTTATTAAATGATACAAGATGACCATCCTTGGTATGTTGGGTATTCATTTTAGTTGTTATGTTGGTGTTCTCAAAACATACGATCATGTTATGCTTATATAAATCCCTTATTTACCCTTATAAATAATTTGAGATCATTTTTTTTTCATAATTCTTGTTATGAATCAATTATATAAGATGGGTTTTATTGGTGAATAATATTTTTAGTGAGGATATAGATCACCTATGAAGCAATAATTTTTTTTACTGGTTTCTAAATAAACTATAAAATTATTCTCATAATGTGTATTTTTGTGTAATGTATTAAATATTCTGAAAAAAATTATGTTTTTTCTAAATATGTTATGAATTTTCCATTATACTATTATCCTTTCATGGTCAAATCTGGTCATTGAGATTGAACAATATAATCTTACACCCACATATCCTATAGATCCATCCATGATTCCAATTAAGATAAACTTGTGAGATCAGTTTTCCATGGTTGAATTTATCTATAGGGTCAATAGTCAATACTATCTGCTCCTCAAGATAATCATCTTATTCTAACTTGATTTCTTCACAATGAATAAACAGAACATGATCATGCATATACCAATGAATATGAGAAATTGAGAAGACATATTTCATTCCCCAATAACATGGGTAATGGTAAAAACCATACACCACTCTCACAAATCATTAAGTAATCAAAATTTTTCTAACAAAATTAAGTTTTAGCTTCCATTATATCATAGAAATATGTATCCTATCCAAGGAGTGACTCACAAGAAAACATTATCTCCCACAGAAAACTATAAACTTATCCTCCGAGGGTCAGAATATCAAATATATTTTCTCTAAGTAGTGATCAAACTACACCATCTATGCTTCACTCCAATGAAGGTATTATCAATATTTTTATAGAAAAAATGCTTCCCTACACACATCATTCCAAAAATGATGTTACTAATATGTCTTCCCATAAATAACCTCATATGGTTTTATCTGAAAGAATGTCGGTAACTATTATATTATGATAAATCAATAAAGATTACATAAATATCTCATTATATAATGAGTTCTATGATGAAATCTGAAATCATGTACTCTAATATATGTATAGTATGCTAATACTACGAATCATTATGATGATAATACCCCATGATCAATCTCATAAGAGTCTTTCGGTAATTCATTAATCCCTAAAAATGTGTCATAAAATCTTAATAAGTATCTGAAATAATTTCCAAGGGACCTTGATGAAGGAATAATGTTTACTAAATATAGACCATCCTTTTATCCTCAAACGAGTGAGTCACTTTGATCAGTAAGAAGTGTTTAATATTTTTTAGCCAGTCATTGATAACCATGACAATGTCATGAATCATTGGTATCTTGTATAAACCTATTAAAATGTCCATCATGATTTCATTCCACTTCCACATATATATTTGGAGTGGCTGCAATAACCCAATAGGATGATAATTCATGGCCGTCATCTTTTCCCCATATTGTATCTCCAAATGAAACTGGCAATGTCTACCATCATCCCTGGCCATAATAACATCTTCAATAATTTAATATATATCATGGTCGTGCTAGTATTTACTTCAATTCTCTGGGTACGGTAACCCCTCGTCTACTCTTTTATGATGGAATCATGAACTAGTACTCTTATATGTACATATGTTACATCAACTTCATCCATCAACCATTTGGGTATTGATTCACCACCAGATAGTTGATCCCATATTATATCACACTATATGTCCAAATACTACTCTTCCATTAACCAGTCCCCATGTGAATATGTAACATAAAAGGGATAAAAGGAGAAGTACCCTATTCATCTAAGATATATGTCCTCTAAACATAGAAAAAGATCATCAATCATAATTCTTCATTCAAGGGACTCTCTAAATTCTCCTCCTCAATATATGTATTATAGATAGGAGAATCTGTAAGAAAATTACTCTTCTTAAGTGAATACTCTATCTCTGGGTCAATATTCTATCAATACTATAATCAGTACATCTATCTTAGGTTTAGGTCACACTATGTGATGATTTTGGTGGCTCTTATGGTCTGTGTAATCAATAAATCTCTCACTGATGAGATAGTCTCTCCATAATTACAGAGAACAAAGCATGAAATCCATCTCTATGTAATGACTTATATAGTTCCTCTCATGGGGTAAAAGTTGAATAAACACATAGGATACATCCATCTATCATTACATCAGTGCCACTCCTAGTCCAACACTGTATGAATACAAGTACACCACCTAAAAAATAATAAGTATAAAGGGTATTGACAATGGTTCTTTATTTAACTATCTCTTTAGCATAAATATTTTCTATTAAATATTGAAAAACCATTATAACATCACTCCCCTACATTTTATCACTATCATTGGTTTTAATCCTAAACTGATGTACTGGATGAAAAAAATGTAAAATCATAATAATCCTTAAAATATAAGAATCTCACAATTTTTTCTGAGTGATTCCATGAAATGAATATGAAAAAATTCTCTGGGTCTATTGATATAGTTGTATCAAACACAACATGTCCTAAGAACATGACCTCCCAAATATATAAGTCATAATTGGAAACATGGAATAAATCCATTATGCTTGAATCATAATAAGGAATATTTATAGGTTCCTAGCATGTAACTATAGTTCCAATGAGTACATGATGAAATCATTGATGGAAACTATGATAATGGTGTCAGCATATGGTTGGAATATCATGTTCAAGATGGGCGTGAATTTTTTATCAAATTATTAGGAACAAAAATCATTGTAAATTACTCATACAATCTATTACAACTTTGAAATGAATTCTTTGGAATGATAACCTCTCTAAATACTAATGTATGATTGACCAATCAATGATCAATTAGGGAGAACCACTAGGATCCATGTGTATGGTTAAAAATATTACTGATCATTGGAAATGAATATCACTTTTTCACAATAACCTCGTTTAGATACACATAGTCAGTATATAATAAAACATTACTACCCAATTTATAGGAGAAAAAAATAGATTCTCCCCACTATTGAGTACTAGGTAAAATAAATACTTTTTTTCTCAATGTTTTATACATGTAGCATGAGATCCCTCAACTCAGTTGGAGCCATATGATTTGGAGTGTTGAAATGGATGTTCTCCCGATATTCGATTAATCTCAGTTTAACTTTTCAATGCATTAGAGTCACTAATAGGTCAATGAACATTCAAATTATTTGAACCCATTCTTCATGATCATGAGGGTTTCATGTCCCTGAATGGATGAAAAATTATGAAACTAAATTTATAGAAAATTTGATCATAGATCTGAACTTTCATGCCTAGGATACAAACTAAGATAAATAGTACTATATTGGGATGCTTTTCATCCTAAATCACATATGATATTATAGGTGTGTGATGCGATATACCACCTTACACCATAGGTGGTGGCATGTGAGTATCATGATCTACCATAGATGGTGATCCTATCAATCACTATATTGATGAATATCATAAAAAATAATGACACTAGGAACAGAAAAAGTTCATATCTAGTCTATGGGATCATATAAGGTCATCATAGTAGTCCACCCTTATCAAAAGGAAAAACACTCTTAATAATACTCATGGTTTATGGAAATGTGTGTTATATATAATAATTATATATATACTCAAACATAAAAAAATTTCCACTAAAACTAATTAAATACATCAATGGTATATCACTCAATAAGTCTACAAGGATTTTTCAATCAATATTTACTATCCTAAAATAATAGAAAGAATTAGACATGTAACTAAATAACTACTATACAACCCAATAATGTGTGTATATATGTATATGTAATAAGAACCTAAATTTTTAAACATGATACATAATCATGCCTAGAATCGAGATAATTATATATAATTTTTTTTTATCATTCAAGGTGATATTATAAAACATTAACAGAAAAATATAAATTCCCATTTATTAAAACTCAATGGTCCACTATTATGTGCTTTTCATGAACTAACATATTTCCCATACCTAATTCCAAACAACCCCAACTATTTACTACCTTTCCACAAACCAAGATAATGTTATAAGAAATTAGCAACTATTGATGATGTGATTCCATTTCTGTAGATACTCAATCTAGACAACTACTTTCTAGCAGGTGGCCCCCTAACTACATGAGTACTTTTTCATATGCAATAGGATCTTGATTAATAGTGCATGTATAAGTCCAAGGGTTGGGATACTACACCATATATATCATGTTATAGGATATTTGAATATAAAAATAAAATAAAACAACAATAATATAATGGTGAATAATAACTATATAAATAGAATACATGACAATTAAATAAACGAATCTCCCCAATGTAGAAATCATGATCATCATAAATTAAGTAGATATGAAAATATATGGAAAACTTCATCGGACAATGGTTTTTCTCCTATCCCACCACTATCTCTATACTCATCATCTAAACAATTCTCTACAAGGCCCCATCAAATTATCGAATCCCCCATGAAATATAAAAAAACACTAAATTACCAAGTAGGGTGTGACTGAAATACATAGTAAGAAACCAGCAATGAATAATTAAACATATATGAAAAATAAAACATGTTTATTCCATAATAATAATTAATTTCAAATAATCATAGTAATAAATAATAAAAAACAAGTGGTCGTATGCTGAGAAAGCTACCAAAAACCTATTGTACCACCTTTTTTATCATTATGAAAAAACATAATCAATGTCCCTAAATAAAAATGGAATGTCCACGAGGATCATATATTTTCCTATTCGTTATCATGTGATCATGAAACTCATCATACACTAGTCCTTAATGGGGTTGTGAACTCATAAATCATTATGTATCAAGAGTTTCATAGAATTTAATGGGGACTGAGAACATACCCATTTCCATCTACTAGGGATCATGTATTTCTGATTAATTCCAAAAAAAATCCTTATATTCCAAATAAATGAATATTTCCTTAATATCCATCATTTCTTGTCATGTACACTCCCCCTCTATGTGATAAAAATTTCTTAATGGTCCACCAGCACTAGGAGCTATGAATAATACCACAATTGCACACATAACAAGGTGGGATAATTTATAAATCATATAACATTATCATATGTAATATAGAATAACAATATATGTGATCATCATTGAACAAGAACAATACCATGAAGTACACATGGAAGAATGTGTTAGATAAAGTCCTAAAGGATGCACACACACCCACGTGTGATCATAATCTAGGAGTGTGATCAAATATGTATAAGCATAAATCATGTAATGAAAACATGTGTAACAACTCCCAAAATGGTAAGGAACATCCTACCTAACGAATCATCAACTTCAATGGATAGGATAAACCACCAAATTTTTTTCAATATTTGGAGAGGAAACCACAACTTTCAAGAACACCTCCTCATTAGCTGATTATCGTAATCATCAACACATCAACTATCTTATTTCATTATGGCTTCCTTGAAACAAAACCCATTATTTTATTTCAAAAATAAAATAAAATAACTCATGTCCTAATAAATTATCCCTCTGAGATAATTTCTAAATTATCATTCCAGGAAATGCACGTGCTCACAATAATCTACTTAATAATAATTATATTATGAAATTTTATTATACATTGTCCTTTTACAATTATCTTGTTGTAATTTCTCAAAAACAATAATTATTGTAATTATGTATTGATAATTTATAAAAATTTATAATTTTATAATTATCCCTTAACTATTTATCAAGAATTCATCCTTTTAAAAAATTTCTTCATAAATGATCATAAATTAAAATTTATAATTATCTTTTCATAATTTATTAAAATTTATTCTTTTATAATATTATCCTTATAATTTAATATAAACTACAATTTATAATTATATTCTATAAATAGACTATAAATTATAAATTTTATTTTTTTATAAATTTTATATAAATTATAACTATATATATTGAATAATGTTAGTAAACTATTATTTTGACCATTATCTTTTGATAATTTTTAATAATTTATCATTTGATAATATTTTAATTATAGTATTGAAATTTATAATAACTATTCATTGATAATGAAATGTAAAGATAATTTTTCAATTCTATAAATTATCCTTCAAAAATGTAATGTGGATATCCTTTAATAATTTTTATTCTATAAGTTATCCTTCAATAATATAGTAATTTTCATATGATAATTTTTAAATTTATCCTTTGATAATATATCAATAATCCTATGATAAATTTAATAGAAAACCCATGAGAATGAAATTTTTATCCATTTATAATTTCCAAGAAATTTTTGTCAATAAATAATTGAAATATTATTTTTATGGTTTTTATTTATTTTTCATTTATTATTCATGTTCATTAATTTACAATAATAAAACATATTTTTCCTTATATAATAATGAAAAAACATATTATCAAAAATTATTTCATAATTAAACTTTGTTATACAAAATAATTATCCCATATTAAATCTAATAAATTATCCCTTGACATTAGATGTGATTATCATGTCATAAAAGTAATATTAACTTTTAATAACTTACATAAATTATGTTTTGATAATAATTTGAATTTATTGTTTTATATTCTTCAAAATTATCATTTTATAATGTATCGGTAATATACATTAATTATTCTTATATTTATCTTACATTATTTTCATCAGATATATTTTTAATATATTTATAAAATAAAAATTATAAATAAATAAATAAAACCTATTGGTACATAAGGATGAAGGTAGAGGAGGTCATTGAGGGAGAAATTGACACCATATTAAAGTAGATATATTCAAATAATGTGTATGGAAGTATGAGGATTATTAGACCTAATGAGAAACAAAATGAATCAAGATCCATATAGTTAGAATTTAATGACCTTAATATGCTCACCCCAAATGAAAGAAAAAAAATGACGATGGAATACCATATTTCTATACCTTGTTAAATAAAAAAATAAATTTTGATAAATTTTTTTTGTGAATTAAATACAATTATAATAGAAATTGATGAATTCAATCTAAAACCATCTCCTAGTTCAAATCAAGGAATCATCGACGACGGTCCTATGTTGGGGAAGAAAAACCCATGTGAAACTTACTTTTATTAATGATTTTATTCAAAATATCATAATAAAACTATTAATAAGTAATACTTAATGTAATATCTAACAGGATTCACAACACAAACATATTTTACATCATTCCAAGTCTAAACTAATCAACATGTAAGCAATAATGGTCTCATATTTTTCATATGACACACTGTTTAGGAGATATTCAATTACTATTTAAAAAATATCTGATTTTATTATAATATATTGAATATTTTTTTTATTTTAACATTGAGGATTTATGGGTTTTAAGATCCTGTCATATCTAATTTCATAACACATAAAATATTCTAAAAACTATTCTAAGGATTTATTTGGAATTTTATCCATACCTAAATCCTTTTATAAGAAAATATTATAATATTTATTAATGATAAATTATATTTTGAAATAAAATTTATCAAAAATTATTATCAATAAGGATTTTATTATCATTAAAAATTATGTTTATTATAGATCAAGGATTATTAATAAAATTTCTCCTACCATAATCAATGAGTTAACAATGTAAATATTTTTTTATCATTAAAGTAAACCATGGTTCTATGTACTTGCAATCACTGATTAAAAATCAATGATCGACCAAGATCTAGGAGTGTGTGTGAATGATATAGTGGTATCTAAATTTAGAAACCCCATTAAATTATATATAATGATGTGAATAACACATTTCTAATTGAAATATGAATGGTTACATTTTTTCTGTTCAAATTAAATTTCATTTTATCCACAATTTTTAACGATACAGGAAAATATTATCAATGGTGTAATTAAATCAATAACCATATTAAAATTTTATATGAATATGATTTCATGATTTCTCAATTTTACCGATACCTATTTTTCTATAAATCAATATTTTATTATTCAATTAAATTAACTGATTTAGAATTATGTATGTAGTAATCAAAAGAAATTAATATACAATTTGACAAGTCATTGTTAAATTATAATTAAATGTTTTACAAAATTACATAAAACCTTTATTTTATAACATGAATAATTTTGTACATTACATTATTACATAAATAGAATGACTAAATATATTTATACTATTTAAATATAAGTGGTATTAAAAGGAAGAATATATTTAATACTACAAATTTACCAAGATAATTATTAGTCTTATGAATCCCCATTAGAAAAACCAAAACAAATAATGATAAAGAACATAATGAAATGTGAATGATATTGAAAAATAATAAAAATAATGTATTATATTGATAAGATAAATTTTTTAGTTGCAATGTAGTGTGTATATATATGGGAATGGGACAAATATAGTATTTATTTGATCGTTGTTATGGGGTATATTGTGTATTTATATATTTCAAGTAAATAAGTACATTATTATAATTATCTACAAGAGTGGAATATATTTAATGTTATTTAGATATCAGAAATATAATATATCATTTTAATTAATATATTTTATATAATATAAATAATTTTATTATTAATGTTAGATATCCTAATTCAATAGTAAAAAATACATATTTTGATTTATTTTTCTAATTTTTTTAATTTTGTAAAATATAATAATTCCAATGAATTTTTAATAATATCTATTAATAATGTAAATTAAATAATATATATTAATAAAATATATTAATTTTGTATTTAATTTTTTGGAATTCAAATTATAATATTTATTCTAATAAAAATTATTTCTTTAAAAATATTTGTTTATTTCAAATTATATAATTTTTTAGAATATTAAAATTATTATATATATAATTCCATGGTGATTGACAAATTATTAATGAAAATATATAATTTAATAAACATTTATTTACATAATAATTATTTTATATAGTGAAATATAAATTTATTTAATTTTAATAAGCCTTCTTTAAATGAAAAATAATTTATTAATATATTGAATATTATTACCAATATAAGAAAAATTGGTCACTATAGAATAATGATATAAATGAAATATATTTTTAACATAATGAAAAAAATAATATAAAATTTTTAAGATGATTTTTACAAGGAAGATAAAATAAATATATTTTATTATAACTAAAATTCTAATATTTATTAATGAAATCATTTTCCCACAGAATTGTTTAAGGTATATATTTTTTATGGAATATTGTGTTTCAATATAAGAAAATGGATTGTTTTTAATCATAACATTGAAATTTCATAAAATATTTATTTCATTTATATAAATAAAAATATGTGTTTTAGGTAAAACATAGTTTTCATATTAATGATAAATGACTTATTTTTTAAGAGATAATTTTTTTTATTTTGTGCAAATATCAAAATAAATTAAATTGATATATTTTTTTAGGTTGAATCTGGGGTATTGTTTATGTACATACAAAAAATATATTTACAACAATTTAAAATAATTTTTTATAAAATAATAATATATTTAATAATTTTTAATATATTAATATCCTAAAAACATCATTTTCTATCTATTTTATGATTTAACTAAAAGAGTAATTTTTAAAATTGAGAAATTTTAATATATCATAGAATATCCAAATATAGAATCTGTACATCCAAATTTGTTATTAATGGTCATCAAAATTTTTTGTTGATTATTAATCACTATTATGAATGATTAAGTAAGGTAAAAATATGTAAAAGTGTTGATTTACCATAGAATGTAATTTTATTAATTGATTTTAAATTTGGACCACGTTTAATATATATATTATTTGTGGGAGATGAAATTAAATTTCTAAACAAAATATAATATGTAACTCCCCAAACCCACATTTGATTCCAACTTTAACATTCAATGAATTGTTAGTGCAATGAAATGTCTATTATTTAAACATATAATTAGAAAATCCTATTGCAACACAAAAAAAATATTCTCCACCATATCCCGCAAAAATCCCAAAGTAGTTTTCCCCCAAGAGTCCTCTCCCACACATGGAAGTTTATTTTCATAATAAGTTGTTATAATACTTATAATCCAATTGAATTGACCATTAGATGGAGTGATATAACAAATGTTTTTATATAATGATTGAATACGATGAAATCCAAGAGGGGATTATTTTAGTATTATTTCTTCACTTATTATTAATATTTATTTTGGAAATTTAATTTTAGAATTTTGTTTTAATAAACTATTTAATAATTTGGTAAACAAATTCAACTTTATATTATTTTGAATTATATTTTTTTCTCATAGAAACCATTACAAATTATTATTATATGGAAATATACACTAATTATATGGGGTTTACATCTCAATTATCACTTATTAAGACAAGTTTCATCATATTGACATATTATAATTTATATTGTTTACATTAATCATTCATTATATATTATATCAAAATTTTTTTCATAATCTTGGTAAACAATTTTAAATTTCCCTTTCTTCAGTTAAATGTAATTTTATTTAAATTTTACCTTAGTTTTAAGGATTATTTCGTTCCCAATTTTCAATTTAGATTTTTCAATGTTAAAATATTTTTTAAATTTGATATTAGGATACATAAATTATATCCTCCTATAGTTATTCCATTGGATGGAATTTATTATTATCATTTATTATCCATTTGATCACAATACAACCGAATTTAGTTTTTTCTATAGAGATGATGTTTTCAATTATTTTCAATCTCTAATCATTCTACACCATATTTATATTAACTATTTGTATAAAAATTATATATCACAAGGAATTAATTATGGGAATTATGACATTGAATCCACTTATATCTATTTGAATTTTTACTATAGTATTTTTATAACCTTTTCATTAATATTTCTTTTTTATAAAATCATCTAAATTAAATTAAAATGGCATGTCATTTCATATTTAAATATTTTTTATCATCAATTGAAAATTAATTTTTATGAATTTAACTTAATTCAATGTTTAATTATGGTGGGTTATTTAAGAAAAGGTTTTAAATATATTTTTCTTTACCCTTGGAAAAAGTTATATTTGAATGCAGGTCCAAAATGATCACATTATGAGAATGGAAAAAATCAAGATAGATTTTATGATTTTTCATCCATTTTACACACTATCCACCAAATCTAAATCCATTTTTTATTAATTTTCATAATAAACATCAAGTTGAATTTTTATCATAATTCCAGTTGGAGATTGATTTTTTTAACAAGTTCTATAACTAATAAGTTATTTTATTATACAATAATTTAATATAATGGTAATTCCATTCTATTTCAATGGGTTTTTTCATGATATTATGTTAAAATATAATTAATGTAGAACATACACAAACAAACACACAAACACACACACACACACATATATGTGTGTGGTTTTCATTTTTTAATGGCATGATTCTTACATATCCCTTCAATAAATTAATAGTGTATCATATCTCAAGACAATAAATTTATATGTGTAGACCTAATTTAAATATCTGAAAATTTTGAATAACATTTTTTATATTTTTCAATGATTATAATTTAATGTTTGGAATTGAATTATGGTTTACTATTTTATTAATGGACTATATTTATTTTTCACAATTTTATATGTGGACCTATTTTAATATTCAAAGTATAATTTATATAGAATAATTCATATTAACATTTTGTCTAAAATACGTGATTAAATTTTTAAAATTTTATGAGCACACCTAATTTCATATTTACGTTTACATGATTACATGTTCAAAACCTTTTTCATAGAACCGGTTTTATCATAAATATTATATCTAGGCCTCAAGTTTATTGACAATATTTTTTCATGTATTCCTAGTTTCATGTTCACATTTTTGGTTCATAATCTAGATTAAATTTTAAAAGTTTTATACATGGTTCTTATTACATAATAATAATTCTCTTTGAGTAAGTCATGACACAATCACAATATTTTTTCACAAAAATTATATCATTTATCATTTTCCAAAATTTTATGATTTTTATGCTTGTATTTATTCCAAAATTCTATGATATGATACATTCCAATGTTATGAACCACATAGCATGATTATTATTATATAAAAATGAATTCATTAATTATGATATTTATTTCCCTTTTGACTTAATTTGCCTTCAATCAAGGACTTTCGAAAAATATTATAATTCAATAAAAATTAGCTGTTACATATTTCTATTATGACTATGATTTCTTATTTTAGTATCATTGAAACTATATGACTTGTTTTTATCATTACCCATTACGATTTTTTTAACCTCACTCATTGCACTTTCCAACTCAAAAAATAATAATTTGGGTAATAATATATACTATTGATTCTTTTGTAGATATTTTTCATTATATATTAAAGAAATAATTATTAATAAGTCATTTATGATTTGAATCAAAAAATTAAATAAATGTCAGGGTTATAGTATTGTGGGTGAATATGAGGGATGTAATGATAAATATTTAAAATGATTGAAAATATATGTGTCTTATTCTCAGGTCACATATGTTTATGTACCTAAATATGTTTAATGATTATTTTTAAAACCACACTAGAGAGTATGGTTATGATGCCTCTTTATTATGTAACATCAAATCAGAGAGTGGTGATAGTGAAAACAACATTAGGAATGATGGATTCCCATTTCTCAAACCACTTTCCATTATCTGTTAGTCGATGATAAATAATTTTAATGATATTAATTGTTTTGATTCACCCCATCCTTAGAAAATATTAATAAAATGATCATTTTTAGGTAAATCATTAGGATTTTATTTCTTTTTCTTTATTTTATGTTATGACTTCTCTTCCCAGATGATCACATTTTCATATATTAAATGATATCCTAAGAGTCTCTAGTTTTGAAATTATTTTATTTACCTAATTTAATTTATTATTAACATTGAATTAATCATTTTCATATTACTTAATTCATTGTATATATATATTCACAAAATAAATTATGTGACCATGTTTTTACATTTTTCATCTTCAATCTCTTAAGTATGAGTCATTATTCATCTTCCATTACAATCATTTTATAAATGGATTGACAAAAATAGTATGGGTTCATTTTATGGAGTTTAATGATCCCTATTAGATTTTAGTTGATGTTATTTAATCAAAAAATATGATTTTTAATATGAGAGTTCTATTTATTTATTTTTATCTTCTTTTAAATCATAAATTTTAATGAATACATATATTGAGTGCTTATAGGACAATGTACCTTCATCTAATCCCAAAATGAATTCTGAAATTTATCATTTCTTGTTCATTGTATTATATTTGAACATTATTAGTTCATTATGACATTACTTTCACTAATTGAAGTGTTATTTCCGCAATTGGAGGGATGAAATTTTCTATTAAGATTAACAATCCAATCTATCCCAAAAAATATTCAATTATCATCTATTCCTAATTAGTAATTTTAATTTAAATATCAATGTGATTAAATATAAAAATAAAATCACTGTTTTATAGGTAACTAATTAATATTGAATTCCCTCAATAATAAAACCATCTATCATACATCTATATTTAATTTTTTGGATTAATCACCACTTGTAACAATATAAGTGATAGATTCCACCCATCAGGTAACCTATGATGAAACAAACATCACCCCCTCCATTTCCCATCATGACCCAATGGAATTCAATGAATTTTAATCGAAACAAAATCTAAATTAATAACATATTTTCCCCTTAAAACAAATCATTTATATAATTTATCTCTTTTTTGTATATTATCCCCTTTAATATGGATTTGACCAATGAAATAATTAAATCCATTCAAATTATTCATCCATTTATATAAAATTCTTAAAAATTTGTATTTGTGTGTCCTCTTGAATGTTGTTTACTGTTTTGATATGGTTCCTCTGTAAAATGATTTTATTAGGGTTTTTTTTAATCAGTAAATAATTTTAGCTTCATTACATATAATCTATTTCATGATTTTTGTTGTTGGATAGTTTATATAATTATTATTATATTTTTCTTCTCTTTTATCAATGTTATATTTTAGATATCATCAAAATAATTTCCATTATATACGAATTTAGTAATAAATGAATTTTGAAATTTTTTGGGAATATGGTAGTTTATCATTGCAATATATTGGAAGGGTTATTAAAAAAATGATCATTTTATGTGGTTATAATATATAAAAATTTTATCTTAATTTTTAAAATTATTTATATGTTTTTTATGTTATTGTTTATAAATAATTTTTTACATATTTTCATATTCATATGTTGATTATTTTTAAAATTTAATTTTCCCTAAAAAATTATAATTTTCAGATTATATGAATCATACATGATTTTTAATATAATTCATATCTATTAGAATTATAGTTTAAATTTATTTTTATATTATAATTTATATTATATTGTTCATGAATCTCTCATATGGTGATTAAAATATTTATTGATTCCTAAATACCCTCAAATTAATCAAAATCAAAAGTTAATTCATAAGTTTTTAATTGATATTGTTATTTTATTAAATTATGTTTGATAGATTAATAAACTATAGTGAATTAAAAAATATATTAGTTGTTATGTATGGAATATTATTTATTTTACTTAACCCTATGTACAATTGGGGCCCTTTTAAATAATCAATACTTTAAAAATATTTTATATCATTTTTAAATCTTTTGTATATAAGAAAAAACATGTAAATGTATATTTAAATTAAATTTAAAATTTAAAGTTATTATAAATAACACCTTATTTATTAATTCAACATATCCTTATAAAACTTTAATAACCTATAAATGTGTAAAAATTTCTTAATTATTTACTATCAGACACTAGTGTCTCATTTGAATAGAATAATTGTTTTTTGTAATGATTATATAATATGAATTTTTTGGTGAACCTTTGGATCACGGTGTAAAAATGTGCATGAAATATATTATATTACAAAATTTTTATCAAAATAAAAAAAGAACATTATAACTATTTAAATGTTTCAATAAAAATATAAACACTAATTTTGAACAATATAATTAATATTTTGTTATTTAATGTTAGAAAATTATGAAATCTAATTCATAAATTAATCATAGAAAAATATTAATGATATATTTCATTATATAATAAAATATTAAACAACCTAATTCAAATTAAATATATATTACATTTTATCATTAATTTTCAGGTTATCTATAAATTCATCCCCACACACATAAGTTATTATTTTTATATTGACGAGCCATTAATACCACTCCAATAAGAAATATTTTGTTCACTCTAACCATGGTATTTATTAAATATTCTCTTGTTTTGTGATGAATTTCAATTGACCTTTGTTTATTAGATCATTTTAATGCCTATCTCTTCACCGTTTGGGGAATAAACTGACCTCATATCAGTTAATATCTTAACAATTTTCGAACATCTAATATTTTTAAAGCCAAAAATATATAGAACATTTTTTGTTTTATGTTTTCTAAAGAGAATATTTATTATCACATAAAATGTTAACATGATCATATTAATATTATGATGATATATTCTGGGATAATCATTTCCCTATATACATTCTTCTATGTACTAGATATATAAGGATCACTATCATGGATCATGGGGTTAGGTATATCTTAATTTCATTGCAATACTCAAAACTATAACGTCATACTAGTTTATCTTTTAATTTATGGACTTGTTTTTCGTATCCCAATTTCATATTTTTTTCTCATCAATCATCTTCCCCTATTGGCATTGTAATTTCATCAGAATTATTATGGATTTCCCCTCAACCTGTGGATGAATATCTCAGTGGTAATTCCATATTTGGGTGAACTTTTTTTCATAAATTTGATTATTATATTATTGTTTATTTTGAGGATGATTTGTTGGAATGGAGGGTGATTATGTTAATTCTGCATTTCATCATATTGCATCCAAGTGAATATCGCTAACTTGGGAAGTGTCATATATGGTTTCGCATTGTGAGGTCACATCGACTAATGGAATTATAATATGCTTATGGTTCTAATGTATTTTTATCATTTGATTGATGTTTTTTAGTGATGATATATCTTTGATTGGAATTTGAATAAATTTTCCCCTTTATCATGGTGGTCGTTCCTAGAATATGCACAAATGGAAGAATAGAATAATTACTATTCATGGAATAGTGAAATTTAATTTCAGTTCTTATGGTATCTATTCTCTAGTATCAATGAAAATGGGAATTTATTTTCCTTTTTTTATGCCATGATTTTCATATCTTGGTGGATTATTGAGGGAATTATTCTATTGAGGTTGATAATAGGCTAAATTGTGTGTCAGCTACGATGATGATGTTTTTTGTATCTATATATTCTCCAGAACCCTTATATGGGATTTTATTTATAAAAAAAGATTTTTGTTAATAAATAATGGTGTTATTGATATATATTTACATAAATTATTTATTATAAATGATTAGAAATTTAAATTAATATGAAATCATTAGTTAGGTACATGTGTTCTATCCATGACAATTGCTGTGTTTTTTATATGGGCTGACAATAACACTTTGGGATCATTGGATTTATGCAATTGATATCATGGTTTGAACAATAATTCACACACCTATTATTACATACAAAATCAATTTTTACCATATTATTCCCCATTAAAAATATTATAATTATTTCTTGTAAATTTGTTTCATTAATGTGATCATTTATTCTTCATGAAACATATTTTTTAGATTATTATTCATTTTTAAATTCATGATTATTTTGTGGATAAAATATTTATGGATTTCTAATTAGATAATAAATGTCATAATGATTTCATTGAATAATATCAAAAAAATAATTAAATATTCACATTGTTTTCCAAATTGTATATGATAGAATATAAAGGGATCACAATTCCCTAACTCATATATTTTTATTCACATTCAATTGATTGAGATGTGAATCGTGTTTTTGATGACTCTATGATACAAACATCCCTTGTCTAATAGTGGGATGGTTGCCTCACCGTGTATTTTGATTACATGGATGGACATCATGGGTTTCCAAATAGGCTCTTATTATAATCTATGTGATAGGATCTATGTTGATATTCTAATTTTGGATCCTTATTGTATAAACTACTAATAATTAAGAATATTTTTGTTCCATGTTTATTATTTTTAACTGTTGAAATCAATAATTTATTTTTTAGAAAGATTTTATTCTTTTTTATAAATGAGTATATCAATCATATGTATTCGTATTGGTTAATTTTATATATGAATGAATCATTTTGGATTCCTATTTTCTATCATAGTCTCATACCCAATATATTATATTTGATGTATATTTACATTCATGGTTTTGAAAATATGTACCTACATATACAAGTTGTTATTTGGACAATAGGTTTCTATTTTTTAAGTATAATGATGGGTTCGTTCATGTTTCACACTTTCCTAGAATATAAGAGTACATTTAATTTTCAATATTGAAATGTGTATCAAATACCATTTCTATAATATTTTTATTTATTATTAATTATTTTTTACATTGGATGTGAATTTTTGTAGTATAATAATTTTTTAGCTTATAAATTACATTGATTTCTTTTTGTAAGACAATATGATGTAGGTAAATCACTCTAGAGTAATAAAAAAAGATTTGTGGAGTTAATCTATTTCACTAGGTGACCATGTAGTACTCATTGGATTATATGGTGTAATTGCTTGATGTCAAATTGATAATAATTAATTGACAATTGAAGTCCATGGTCATAGAATATAGATCAAATTACCAATAACCCAAACTATGTGAATACATTATTTGACACATTAATTGGTACAAATAACCAACATAGATATTTCCAATAATGTTCAATAACACAATATTTAAAATTCATATTAAGAATGATTGATTAAGCACCAAGAGAAATCAAATTCCCATTCTCCCCTATGTAATGAAACTAGGAATAACAAATAAACAAATGTTCCATCATAATATTTGAACCAAACCAGGTAATTATATTATGAAACATTCTAATATATATTATATTACATAAATTATATGCGTTTATTCATTATAAATATATTATTTGATTCATAAAATTACAATGGAAATCATTATAATGTACTCATTTATAATAATATTCTATATAAAAATTTAATTTTAAATATCTTAAATTTTATTTTTTAAAAATAAATTTCATTTTTGAATTTATAATTTCAAATTGCATTTACATTTAAATTTTGATAATTTTTTATGTATACTGAATTTGTATTGAATTGTGTAAAATAATAATTTTTATTGAAAAGTGTATTTTATTTTAAAATAATTATGATATAAAATTTGGTACTTTATTATTATTATAATTTAATTACTCCCATTTTATTTAAAATAATTAAAATAAGGTTTTAAAAATTAATTCAATATTATAATTTAATATCAAATAATTCTATATTAAAAAGTGATGTTGTTTTTGAAAAAATATATTTGGTGCATTTTTTCAATTAGATTAAATATTTGAAATTTAAAATAATGAGTTTTCATATATGAAAAATGGATTCCATATTTTGATTCATTTTTTAAAATTATATAAAATTTCCATCTCAATTTTGCATAATATAAATAGAATCCATAATAATTTTTATTGTTATGGAAAATGGTAAATTAGATAATTTATGTTAAAAATAAAATTATAATAAATATTAAATGACCAAAAAAAATATATAAATATTATTTCATGTGTTTATATCGTTCAAAAAAACATGATTTTAATTTATGAATTTTTGGGTCCACATGGTTGATATTATGACTATTATTGTATTTTATTTAATGATATGTCAAATATGATAGACACTCTTTTTTTTAAGAGTAATATGATTAATATATTGTTATCTTGGGGATATTGTTCACTATAAAAAGTATCTTTAATGATCAAATACTTATCTTAATCATGTTAATATGATTTTATTTATTGTGATGAAATAAATAAGTAAAATTATTTGCTTTTTTTTGATAAATAATATTATTAATAAATAGAAAAATAAAATAAAATATATTAAAAATATAAATATTATTATTATTATATTTAATTAATTTTATCGATGGTTTTTATATATTAACATGAAATCATTGGTATCTTTTAAAATAATTGGTTACAATTATAAATTTAATCTAGTTATTATTATATTCAATGTAATGAAGATATCTAGAAGGTGAAATTAATGATATCTAAAAAATTATTAATGATATTAAATTCATAAAAATAATAGATACAGAAATATTGGCAGGATAAGGATAATAATTTAATCCAAGTTTTGATCATTATATTTTTATAATTTTATTGAAATTAATTTTACACTAATGTGTAAAAATTCAAGTTGTTATAGCAAGAATTAAACGGTTTCGATTGGGGTAAAACCAAATAAATGTTGGTTGAAACACTGTCAAAAAAAGTATAATTTTTATGGTGTTATTCATACCCAAATTAATCTTATAATTAACACATATATCTATAGATCAATTAAAATTTATTTTAAATTAAAATATTATTTTTAAGAATTCCATGGTTTCACCTCCTCTCTCTTATAAAATTAATCATCTTCTTATCAACCACTTACACATGAAAAAATATTTCGTTTTGAAAAACAATTATAAAATAACATCATATAATCTCCCAACTCATTATAGAGTTTTTGTTTTATTAATAATATCAATCATAATGGTCTTACATAGTTATTGAATGACAGTTTTCTAATAAAAGGTACAATTTTTATCTCCATGTTTTAGTTTGGATTCATGTTTCACATTCATAAATCTATATTCAGCTATGGTAAAATAATAAATCAACTAGAATTCATATAATTATATGTTATTATGATTCTTGAAAGGACCTATATAAATTTACCATTCCCAAAAATGAGAAAATAATTCATTTTTCGTGTGTATAGATTAATAATACTTCACAAAATGATGAATGTCATTTTCCACCACCATGTATCAAAGAATACTTATAATGATGTAATAGTTGTTTATATATTATATTAATTACGTATTTTTCATTTTTAATAAATAATATATCATTTTCCTTCTCACTATTCTATGTAATGAAAAATGATACTATCATTTCTAAGTATGTGTGGAATATCACCCCTACGAAGTGACATGATTTATTTTTAAACCGAAAATCAAATGTTTAATATATGTTATTATATTTTAATAATTAATTAAATATTTATGATAATATTTAAATTATATAGTGAAAAAATAATACATTATTTATTTCCACAATGATCTATGAAACATTGAAATATTACTTATTAATATGTATAACCCACAATCTCCTGAATCTTACATAGTTCATTTTTGAAAACCATATTTATTAGATGGATTAAAATTAAAATTAGAATACTAAAATTAAAACTATTTAATAATTAATATTTTATATATTATAAAATAATGAACTCTTTGACTATATTATACTAACAAAATTCATTATGGACTTTAATACTTAATATTTTCAAAAAAATTGAGTTGATTAAAAATAACATATTAATTGAATATAAATTTATAATTGTTGATATAGAGGAAATAATATTCATGAAATATTTTCTCATGGAATAAAATAAGTAACATATTTTTATTATTCTACATTAAGGTTAATGTACATGATGAGTCATGCAGATGGTAAGGGATTTCACGTCTCATGTTTACTTCTAATTGACATATGTCATAATCAACACTTGTTTATTTTATGTGGTGTATAAACAACCCCTTTAATTTTGTATATAATAAATATATATTAGTTAATTATATTTAAATATAAATTTGAATTAATTACTCTAATATAAATAATTAATGAATAAAAAACCATGTGGTAATGATTTATTTCAAAATCTATTCATTATTCGTTATTTTATAGGTTTATGTCGCAAATATAACTTAATTTGTATCCATTTCCATTTTTTAAAATTTTAATTTCAAAAAATAATTTTTCTTATGCAATATTTTATTTTCAATTTTCACAATGATTGGCTATATGAAAAAAATTAATGGAATCTTCATATCAATTTAATAATTTGTCAAAATTTGATATTTCTGAAAAATACATGAAAGGGATTATTTTTTTACATAAACACCATGAGCCACTTTTCATTCCATCATTACTAGAAATGTATTTAAATCACAATTGACATATCAATATGATTCCTTTAAAATAATTGTTCTTCTTTATAATTGAACTACTTTATAAAATTTGTTTTTTCCAAATGGGAAAGAAATTTTCCTAAATAATATTTTAGATGAAATTTTTTCCAATAAAAACATTCTTTACATTATTCTATGTATTTTATTATTGGAAATTTTATTATAGATGAAAATAATATATTTTATCTAAATGTTATTTTTCATGTTAGACAAAATGGGGTTTCAATGGGTTTTTAATGAAATATGAAATTATTAAATGTTTTATTCATGATATGGTACATGGTCATTAAATGTGAAATGATAGTGGCTAATATATATTATAATCTTGTTTTAGTCCTATTTTAGCTCATAGTGAGCCTAACAATCCTTATACATAGGTTTTAGTAAAATAGTGTATGGTGAGATAATATTAGATTTTTTTATGCCCGTACAATTCACTTATAAATTTTGTAATATACCTTCTATTTTGAGGCAAAAACAGGGTGTTGCCTCAGGTATCAAAAAAATATATTGAATCAAGAATAATTTTTTTTTCTAACATGAGCGTAATATGTGTTATGAAGGTGATGCACTTTGTTAACAAAATTGGTTTTTATTTTAGTTATATGGGTTTTAATGAATTATATATTTCTATGTTTCTACATTAAAATGAATTATCTCATTATCTAAATTTTAATTATGATAATGGAAAATATTTCATCAAATATATTTTTTCCTTTATACTGATTGAATTATTATTTTTATTCCACTTACTGGTCATTTTAGGTTTATTAAATTTTTTTTAAAAAATATTTTGGTTCATTGTGACACACCAAGAAATTACCATAAATTACATTTAGAAAAAATATAATTTTGTGGTTTTCATGAATTATATACAATGTTAAACATAGGCTACATATGACATTGAATTAACTTGTGTTGCATGTAATATAGTGTTTTACTGCTTTTTAAAAGTTAACATATTTTGAACAAAAGTTGACACTTCAAGAGATTTTATTTTTTAAAATAAAAATCGTTTTTTAATTCATAATTTTGATATTTTTTTTAGTGTAGTGTTTTGGGATTTTTTGGAGAAATATAATTTTCTTGATGAATAGTGAAAATTACTGCTATTTAGTTTAAAACTGAAACTTTAGAACATTTTTCTACATTAAATTCCCTTTATTTCAACCCAACTTTGTGATTAACAGTAATATTAATTTTCCAATGTCCATGGTTTCAATTGTTGAAATTATGATAAATAGTAAGATATGTTTTCTTAATAAGATCAACTTAATTTTGTTTACCAAAATAATTATTGAATGTGATTAACTTTAATTATGGATATCAAGGTATGATTAAGCTTAATAAAGGACTAAAAATTAATAATAATCAACAATATGTCATGGAAACTTGTCCAAAAGCCATTGTATTCAAATAATATGACAATTTCCGCCACTTGGTTTGAAATATATGGGTTATTGTAAATTTATGAAATAGAAGATCTCTATTTAAAAGGGAATGTATTGAAAAAGACAAAAAGGGAACTTTCAATAACTTTAACTTTTATAAAACATTGAGATATGTAATAAAAATCCTATTTTGGTACATAGATATCCTTTTGATAGATATACGAATTATTCTTTTCATCATAAATAATCAAAAAAAATTAGATATGGTTTAGGTGCATAAAATAATTAAGAAAAACCATTCTATGAATATTTAGTTACTAATTATCTAAAATAAATGATACTATAAATATTAAAAGCTAAGTTAATTTATTCAGTTATTGTCTTTAATTATTATTTTATGAATATATCATGTTAAAAACATGTAAACCTAATATATTGTAATTCTAATATAATAATTATATTTTAAAGTAAAATATTAATTAAAAAATGTCATAAATGACATTATAGTTATTTTACAATAAATTAATCTTATGAAATGATTTAAAATTCACATATTATCCCGTATACTATAAATATTTTGTCAACATGGTTTGGGTTCAAGAAACTTTTAGTGCATCACATTCACATGTTTTAATATTAAATTCCAAAACACAAAGGAATTTTATTTTATAATTTATATATAATATTTATAATTAAGTTACTCTATATTTTAAAATAAATCTCAATTTAATGTAGTCTTAATGGTTATATTAATTCCAAAAGAAAACTAGATTATTAAATAAATATCTAAATGATAAAATTGGGGAATCATAGAAGTTAATGAACCAAATAATTAAAATGCACATATTTTTGAGTATATGAGGCCGTTCTTGACCATGAGTATCCATTAATCTATTATGGGTCCATTTCTTTGACACTTTAGGTATGATTGACCCCATTGATAGTGAATAACTTTTGATATTTACCAAAGTGGCACTCCCCATCCACTATAAAAGTAGAAGCACTCTACTCCATCCTCACACTTCTCAAGTCACATTGGCTCACCCAAAATCTATAATAATAGAATCCCAACATACATCCACTAGACCCATAAGTCTCCCCTAGGAACCGCCTCATTCGTCTAGTGTTCGTGCGGTTCCTCTTCCCTTGTGTTTAGAGATTTTTGGCTAGAGGATCCTCTATTGTGGTGGTGTCGGTGTATTCTCTTGTACGCCTCGTTCCTTTGCACCGCAACTGTCTTTCCTCATCCAAACCAGCTAGATAGGGTCTCAATGTAGGGTGGTGTCAGTCCGTGGTTGTTTCCAGCTTCAGTATCATGAGGTTAATGCCACATCTTCAGCATGTGGGATGGGTGGTTCGTTGGGGTCCCAATGTGTGAACGAGATGGAAACGAATGGATTTGTCTTGCGGTAGGTCTCCATCATTGTGTTGGTGATGTTTTTTTTATTTTTTGTTTTTTGTTGGTGGATTGGGGTACATCTATGTTCATGTGTTGGCTTGATTTTCTAGTTTATGTTCTGGATAAGGGTTTGTTTTTGGATTGGGTGATGGGTTCTTGGATCTGGGTTCGTGCTTCTCTAAGGGATGAGGATTCGGTTTGGATTATTATAGAATGATGTTTGATTTTGGGTTTTTGTGAATGGCGTTTAGTTGTGAGCATTGTGGTGATCGTGTGATGGAGAGGTACTGATGATTGGTTGATGTGAAACTGTCTTTGAATATCCTATTGATTTCTTGTTGAACTTGTTTTGAGGTGATTTTGTTTGGCGCACCATGTGATTGCCTAGCCACTTGTTTGATGCCCGATCATGCCAACCTAGTTTTTGTTGAGAGATCGTTGAAGATTTTGTGTTGGTTGACTGTTGGTTTGGATACTATCTTTGTGGGTGTTTATATTTTAATTTTTTTTTAGTTTTGATGTGTTTGAACCATAATTCAACATGTTCTTTCTCTAGAGGAGTTTCAGAGAAAAAATCATTCTCCAGCGCATGCCATTTGGATTTGGATGTTTGAGAGGGTATATCACTACCATTAGTATCGAGCTCATGCAACTCTACACGTGATAAAAATCCAAGCGTTCATGTGATGGGTGAGGTGTGTCATCAAGGTGTAATATCTAGGGAGGGGCAGATTCTGTAATAATGATCTGGGTTTACTTTGTTTAGGGTTGTATTTGATTGTAATGTTGGATCGTGTGGTTTCACATTTTACCCTCAAAAGTGTTTTGATAATAAAAAAGTTAACTTTTAGTCAGTTATTATCCATTCCATATATTATTATAATACTATTATGAAATATCAAAATAGTTATCCTAAATATAGTTGGATATCTCTATGACATGGTTTATACCTACAATTACAAATACCCCTATCTAATGGGTAATGAAAATATTGTTTTTGTGTACGTCAAACTATTGCCTCACAAAATTATGATTGTTGAGTCATCCCTACCATCGCTCATTGTGGCCATTATGATGGATATTCTATTTAAAAATGATATATATTTTATTTATTATGTCTCATTCTTCTGTAATTTTCATTTAGAACATTAAATTATGTTATCCATATTGTGTAAATATGATAATTTAAATTGGCGTAGTGTGGACTACCACCCCCTCAAAGCAATATGATTAATTCACACCAAACATGAAACATATAAAGGATGTTTTTAATAAACCAATATAACATATATAACATAGATATTATACTAGAATTATAATATTATAAATTATAATATATTTTTAATTATTTTAATAAAACATTGAAATTAAAGTATCATTCATGGATAAGTATGGCCTACTGTCTCCATGAACGGTGCACTTCATGTCTACTCTCCAAATATTATGAACCATTATAAATAAAAATGTAATTAATATATAAGATAATTTAGTCTTGGGTTAAATTATTTTGATTATCGAACCAGTATATATTTTAAAAGAATAAAATATAATAAGTTAAAACATACTCGACAAACTAGGAAATTAACACCAGAAGTAGTCAAAATAAAAGAAGATTGTTAACAAATGGGAAATAAAATATTAGAAGTAACTAATGTATGATATTATAAACATGATTATAGTTATTTTATTATTATTTAACATATTTTAAACCACTATAATTGAGTCCAAATAACACAAAACAAAATGATGGTTAAGTTAATGGATTTTGTCTTATTTTATTCTTCTTTGAGTCTTATATTTATTTATGCACCAATAATAATTTATTTTTTTATACCTCAACTTTACAAGTTATATAATGATTCAAATTACTCTTATTACCTTATATTTTTCATTTAATTCACTAGTAATTATGATTTATATGCTTTAATGTGGTATGGGACACATTGGAGTTTTTAAATGTTATTTTTCTAGGGGAATGCTTTAATGTAAATAAGAATTGTTATTCATTATCCTCCTCTAGCATATTAATGATATAAAATTATTCTTTATTAAATATGGATATTTCTTTTTCAATATTAAATTTTTTTTTTCAATATTAGAAATTCATTTGATTGGTTGACATGGGTTGGTGACCGTTTAAGGAAAGGCCTACGGGTTGGGGACTGGTTAATTAAAGCCCCTTGATGCATCAGTAGTCTCATAAGATGAAATAGTTGGCTAGCCACATTATATGGGTTTTAAAACTATATTTAAACCATCTTTTGAATGGTATTGATGGTACTAGTTCCATGTATCAACTAAACATCGATTCTAATGATTAATCATTTTCCTCATTTAAACTTAATTATTATTTATTCATTTGATTATGCATCTATATATCTATGGATTTATTTAATTTTAATTTTCATAATTAATGGCATGTGTTTAAGTTTAATACCCTTACTTATTGATTATTCTATATTTTATTTTATGAATGGATTGATTATTATGTTATTTAACATTTTATGAAGATTTATTCATTATTAATTCTATTTTACTTACCCATACTAAGAATTTGAGATCAACCTTTTTATGTTTCATTCCCTAGGTTATGAAGAAGTGAATTTTGATTATGATTTCACATATGTAGTTTATTTTCATTTTACATGTATCATTCTTGTATTTCATATTTAAAAATTTATTATAGGTAGCAGGTATGTAATATATCAATCATTTAATACTAAAATAAACTGTCCTTCATGATTATATTACATGTAATAAATCCAATGTAATGTAATAATGAACCAATTACAGGATTCTGGGGTCAGGGCACTACAATTGGTATTGAATGAATTTTAGAAATAACCTTGGAAACTATATTTAGAAACCCTATATTGGGGACCAATATTCAATGATATTCTTTGACGATGTTTTTTTTGTCATATTTTAATTTTTATAGAGTAAATATTATTTGGTAATTCATAGAAATACATCATGATATGAACAGTTCATGTGGATGTGGTTCTTATAACGATGTACCTACGAGTGACAACTCTAACAAGATATTATGGCCATGACCCATGGTAAGAAAATACATGATAATGGGCATCACTACACACCTATTTTGACACTCCTACAATATATTTTAGGATAGTTAAAAAATTTTACCTATTATTATTTAGGATTTATAAGTAATGATTTCCCCAAAGTTGCAAAATTTTATGATTCTAGGATTCAAGATATATAAATTTATGTCAGGTACTACACCATGTTGAGAGTTATATAATTTTCATAATTTTATAATATAATCTAGTATATTTAAATGTTTAAATATGTCATCTTGTAGAAGAAATGAGAACTCCATAAATGCACTTGACACAAAGTATGAGAATTATTATATATTTCATGGTATTAAGCCAAAATTTCTTATGGAAATGGTATCACATTTATTCTCACCCTTTAATGAAATAGTATTTACAGTTAATATGATAATAATATAATTCTTTGAGTCTTATGTCTTTGAAGGGGACAAGAGGATGGAAGATAAAAATAATTATAATGGGAATAAGGGAATGAAGGATTTCCCCACATGTGATCACTATGGAATGAATCAGCCTCATAAATAGATGAAGGGAATGTGAATTTTTTATAATTTTGTATAAAAATGAAACTATGTTTCTTATTATATGGGTAATAAAAATGTTTCTAATGTTCAATGAATAGACTACAAGTAGATGAAAAATTATATAGATCAATGTCCCAGGAGTCAAAGTAATATACACCAGATGATGCTATCAGATAGTGATGAGGTTATGATACTACCGTATATAAAGAATATTGGTTATTATACTTGTTCAATATTTTGGTCATTTGAATATTTTATCATCAATTTACTAGTTATAATAATTATGGAATATAAGAGTATTGTACTATTATACTTTTTTGTTAACGATTTGTGATCATTTGTTAAATGTTACCATGAAATGTTATTCATTAGAATGTTACAATTTCTGGAAAACATATTAATTGAGGAAATGATACTCTTAATATATTCTGGATGTTATGATAATTATAAATAAAAGGATTATTATAAAAGTTCCATCTACCTTTGAACAGATTAATGACTTGTTGAAAAGTGGTCTGTGATATCATTGATAGAGTTTACAACACTTTTAGAATTTAATAATATATCCAATAACCTGTGTCTTACTTACTGAATGAGAAAGAATTAATGTTTCTAATAAGGTTTTATGGTAATTTTAGTTGTTAACATATTAAAAAACGACACATAATGAAGTTATTCACATGTTTGGAATTTGAAAATAAAAAAGATACTTCCAATTGATTGAAGGCTAATGGTAAGTTATCATTGGAAGTTTGGTGACATTCATTCAGAAGTGATTGGATAATAATATGTTGAAAAAGTTAACTGTTAATAAAATGGGTTATGATTATAACTGGAGGATATTTTAGATGTTAAATCATTACTTCACTATATGTTGTATCATGTGCAAAGAGACAATGTCAAAAAGGTTCAAGGCGTAATCAAACAAAAATATTATGTTAATAGAAATGTATATTTTATTAAATATTTATACAGGGGAATAATTCATTATCTATAGAAAAAAGTGATCTTGTAACCAAATTTTTTTCAATATACCGTTATTTATGATGAATAATTTTTTTTGGATCATCATGGAGTTATATCGTCCACATATTTACATTTCTTATAAATATGTTCTTAAGAACTATACATTAGAAAATGATGGTTGGATTTCTCTTCTATATCAGCATTTCCATTTCCCACCTATGTACTCCTACTATAGAATCTACATACGGGACCATTGCACTTTCCATTGTTTCTTATTAATAAAATGTGATATTGACTCGTTTTATGATGTGGGTATTACAAAAATTGTTTATTTTCAATCAATTGATTTCTGAGTTTTTGTTTAAATTGTGAGGATGAAATTTAATTAAGCTGGGGAGAATTTGGAACCCAAAGACATTAATATATTTTCCATTTTGATTATATGTAATTTTTTTTTCACCATTATTTATATAAAATTTCAAAAATACACAACATATGACACTAAAAAAACTTTTGTTACACACCTAATAGAGTTTTACCTTCTTTTAATAGAGAACATATTTTAAAACAATATTTTAAAAATCAGTGATTTTTAATTTTACAATTAAAAATAATTTTTTTATTCATCAAATAGAAATTAGTTTATGGTGAATTTTTAGTATTTTTTAGAAACTTCTATTTCATGAGAAATAGTTAAAATTTTGGAAAATTAGTTAAAAACATTATTTTTGTTTAAATAATTGTCGACTATGACATAAATTTTAGTATTTTCGAGACAAAGAATATTTATTATAAATCTATTTATAAAATTATGTTCATTAGAATAAATTTTATTTCGAAATTTAATATAACAACATAAAAATGTTTTAAATGTTTTTCAAAATTAAAAAATTCATTACATCACAAATCTAAGAGATTAATTTTAATCATAATTTTCCCACAACTGTGATTTAAATTTTAAGAATCTAATATACATTGATGTAATTTGTATGATATTTTTGGTTGAATAAGATTAACTATATTTTTTGGCCAAAATGATTAGTGAATGTTATTAAAATTGATTACAGTGACTACGACATTATTAAGCTTAATAATTGACTAAAATGTAATATTAAAGAACAAAATGACTAAGAAAGTTGTTCAAAAGACAATAGTTTCTAATAATTTTACCATTTACCCATTTTTTATAAATAAATTTGTTATTGTGATATTAATAAAGGGAAGTTTCCTATATAAAATTGTATGGAAAAAAGTTTAAAAGGGAACATTACTTACCATTAACATTTTTAAATTGTTTACACATATACAAAACATCATATTTTAGATTATTGATATCCTTTTGAAATGTATATCAGTTATTTTATCATAATAAATTATCTATAATTTATTTATATGGGTTATTTACTAAAAATGATTTTGAAATGCCAATGTAGTGATTATTTAGTTAATAATAAACTAGGAAAAGTAATACTATAAATAATAAAAGTTAATATAAATGATTGAATTATTTTCCTTATTTATTATTTTTTATGAATATATCTTTTTATACACATGTAAATTTAATATATTTTAATTAAATTTTATTTTTTATTTTTTAAAATAGAAATTATATAAATAATGTCAAAATTGACGTTATTGTTATTTTACAGTAAATTAATCTTATTGAATGAATGAAAATAAATAAAAATCATATATTTTAATAAGTAATTTTTAAGAGTAAATAAATATTAAATATGTTATGTCAACCATGTTTTGTTTTATAATTAACATAATGTCCTACATACTGTAAAAACATTGTCTACATAATCTAGGATCAAGAAGCATTTTGCCGCATCACATGCACATATTGTAAAATTGATTACCAAAAGACATGGGAATTTTATTTTATAAATATATATAACGTTAATAATATAGTTTCTATATATATTCTAATTAAAATCACTTTATTATATTCGTAATGGTTGTATTCATTAGATTATATTACTAAATGCTTTAATAACAAAAAATTGATAAAATTGCGGAATCGTAGATGTTTCATAACCTTAAAATTAAAATGAGAATATTTTTTGTGGATGATATTTTTCTAGACAATTATTTTCCATTACTGCATTATTTTTAAATTTTATAGGCGATTTAGGTACGAATGACCTCCAATAGTGAATACATTTTGTTATTTACAAAAGGGATACTCCCCTTCCATTACAAAAAGGGAAGCACTCTACTCCTTCCTCGCATCTATCAAGACACATGGTCTCATCAAAGATCAGTCACAATTGTATCCCAATATCTCAATCCTAGACCAAGTAGCTTATCCTTAACATAAATTAATTGGAAAATGCTTTTGGAACAAACCAAAAGAGGTTACCTATAAGGCCCCAACCTTAAATCTTACTTAATATTGAATTAAATGAGTCATTAACAATGAGGATCTTTTTAGGTTTAGAGTTTTAGAGAATTAGGACATAACTATTACATCTCAAAAGATTACAAAGTATTCGCTTCTACTAAATTTCCATAAAATAAAAACTCTTAACAAGAAACATGTATAGTTCCATGTTTTAGATAGCATGACATTCCCTTGATACCATCCTTGACCCTATTCCACGCTATGTCCTGTGAAAAACATTTCATAAACTTGGGATGAGCATAAAAAGCTCAGTAAGGGATAGACAAAGAATGAAAACTGTTAGTTTTTCAAAACAACAAGTAAACCATGAATACTTTATCAAAGTAATACTTTTCACATTCATGAAGTAGTAAAAACTCTTCACTGAAAAAAAGTATCATTACTTAACTTTTTGTAACCAAAGGATTATCATAAAACCTATATAAATAACACATAACATATATAAAGGTAACTTGGAAAATAAACATACTTAAGTGGAATAACCATACGGTCGACTTCCACACATATCACTTAATGGAATAGCTATACGGCCAATTTCCATACATACTTAATGGAATAGCCATACGGCCGACTTCCATACCCAATGCATTGGAGGTTATAACGTAACCACCCATCCTGGTATTCACGGCACCACCCGTCATATGGTTTATCACGTAACCACCAGTAAAATGTCCAAGTACCATTATAAAATCATAAGACATAAAACAAACATAATGGAAAGAAAACATTTCCACACTTTGATCACAATATATCACTCAAATATATTGACATAACAAATACATTGTAAAAACCATTTTCAATACCAAAATACATAAAAGAGTATATGGTATTTCATTATAAAAACATCACGGCTTGTTGAGGAAGCCAAAGACTAAATTATACTCATGGCGGCGGAAAAGGACGTTGTCACCGCGTACGTTAAAAGAAACATTCCTTTTTGTCGTTCAGTAAAATGCTTCATATAAAAAGATTCCTTTTGTATAAAAGTAAAAGTCAAAGGGGGTTTATACACCATATAAAAGAAATTAGTGTATAAAAAGAAATATGCCTCAATGAAAGGAGATTGACACGTAGTCCCATACAAAGACGGTATCTTTAGTTTAAGGATAAATCATTTACACAATTATGTGTGACAAATGAATACACCAAATATAAGTGGATATTAAGTGTAAAATAATCAAATATCATTCACACATATTCAAAGGATGACATATTAAATAACTACTTGTTGAACCCAAAGAAATCGAAATTGGGTTAAGAAGTTCCCTTGACAGCCTAACGGCGTCACATCAAAATGAGTTGATAAGAGATAAAAAGTGTATCTCATAAACTGGAAATAAAAGTTACATCAATAAGGATATATGAGAACATATCCCAACATAACAATATGTAAATTGAAATACCCAACAAAATAAGTCTTTTAAAAAGAGGAGGGTGAAAGGTTCCCTTACCGACTTGGGTATCTTTCAAAACATACACCCCATGAAAGAAGGCCAATACATCATTGATGTAAATACTCCTAAAAAGAAAGTATATTACAAAAAGAGTATAATAATGGGCAGTACGTACACCACTCAAAGTAAATTGTGGAAAATGTAGCATAAATCTCACGGGAATAAAAGTGAGATGAAAAATCCCTTATGAGAACTCGGCAGCCTAACAACGCCACATAAAACTTTCCAAAAAGGATTGATGAGATTAAATAGGGCATCTCAACATATTAACATAAAGTTCATAGAAAGAGGAATATAAAATAACATCCCCCAACATAACAAATTGGAGCTTAAAATAAGTGACATAAAGGAGAGTACTTAAAAAGAAAGAGAGAGGTTGGATCTCTTACGAAAAATTCGGCAACCTAACAGCGCCACTCAAAAACTTCTAAAATGGATTGATGAGAGAGAATAGGGTATCTCATCATATGAACATAAAAATTATAGTATGAGTAATATAAAAGAATATCCCAATAACAAGAAATATTATCTTTAAAAGGAATGACATAAATGAATGTACTTAAAAAGAAAGAGAGGTGTAGGATCCCTTACCTCGGGTCCGACTTGACTCGATCATTCTTTAACGTCCTGAATAATAAACTTGAGTTAATTTATATTTGCTTGAGAACCTTTTTCAAGTTCATTATTCCTTTTATATCACTTATTTCCATGTTATAAACATTATGTAATCATTTAAGTTAATAATGTTTGTTTTGTCGATATTTGTTTCTTAAGTCGAAAGTGGACTTCTTACAATTACATGTTGTTCATGTGGTCAAAGGTTCTTTATATCCATAATGAAATTCCTGATTTGGATATCATATATATCATATATATCTATAATATAAATGTACTTATAATATCACATAATCATTTAGAAGTAAGAAATGAAATTCACCGTTCATGGAGACGGTAAGCCGTACGTACGCATGAACGCTACTTTCATTTCTTTGTCATATTAATGGAATTAAAACTAAATGAGAGGTATGTATATTTTAATTCCAGAATTATATTCATCATTTAGATATATCATTCATTATATATATCAATTATATACATGTACTTTTATTAGTACATTCCATTTGGGGATAAGAAATGAAATGCACCGTTCATGGAGACGATAAGCCGTACGTACGCATGAACGCTACTTTCATTCCTATCTAATACTTTAATAGAAAGAAATAATAATTATATAGAGGTCTATAATAATTCCATTATAAAATCATATATAATAACATTAAATCCATCCTTTATACATCCCACGTATGGCATTAACGAATCACATCACTTTGAGGGGGCGGTAGTCCGCACTTCCTAAAATGAAGATATCGCGTATACCCATAATGGAAGCCATAAAGGTAAGCCACAAATGAAAAAAACAGAAGATTAAGTAAAAAATTAACATATTATATATCATATATAAATATAGTGACATCTTAATGGCCACCATTGAAGGTGTTATATGAGTGTTGAACAATCATCGTTTCGTGAGGCAGAAATTCGCCATCCATGGAAACAGTATGTTCTTTAACCATTAGATGTAGGTGTGTGTATGTGTAGATCTAATACTTCTTATAATAACATCCTAGTATATTTAGGATACTTGAGTTGTTACAAAATAAAAGAATAAAAAGAGTTTAGGTGGTTGGAGAAGCAAAATAAAACAAAAGGACTCAAAAGAAGACATTACCTTAAAATCGGGTAACTCTCTTTAGTTTGAGCTCAAAGGCATCCTTGGGAAGACTTCTGCCAAAATTGAGGCTTCAAGGAGTAATATAGGGATGTGGAGAGACAAAATGGGCAGGGGTTGGATGAGCCAAAGACTTTGGGAGTTTGGGTATGGATGTAGAGGTGGGGGCCTTTTATAAGAGGAGAGGAGGGGCACTCTTGGAAAGTGAAGAAAAGTCACTTTATTTCAAAATGGTATTCGAATTTAAGAGGTCCCACTTTGATATATTTCTAGGATAAGGTGATAAGGGTTCTAAATCCACTCATACAATAGGTTTGGACATGTGTAGGTCTTAGATATTACATTATCTTTCCATTTTATTTAAATCGTTAAATAATGAGGTCATCGCTGCATCATCATGATGTCATAAATAATTTAATTTTTTAACATCTAAAAATTAAAAAAATACTATGATTTAGGAAATCGTTTTATATTTCCAATTAATATTTATAGTCAAAATTCTGACTTGTATAACCCCATGTAAATTTTTTTTAGTAAAACATTTCATGTGTGTGTCATTTTTACTTTATCATTAAATAAAAAGTTATTTATGTCATTTCCCAACCAAAGTGGCTCCATGGGGTCCCCAAGTTGACCCATGGCTTGACTTGGTCGTCCATGACACATAAAATGAGGTTAGTATATGTGTCAAGTTCATTTCATATTATTAAAACATTATTTTTACCTTAAACTACACTAATTACCTCTAATCGCGATTAAAAACTTATTAAGTTACTATTCCCCAAAAAAATTATTTTAATCCCATTGAACCACATTTTAATTCTTAATGAAAACCATGTATGTCGGTTTTTTGAAATTCAAAACACAAAGGTGGCAATTTTCATTTAAACAGAAAATCAGTTTTTATAAGTACCACTTTGTGGTTTCACTATTCATCAAAAATTGAAGTTTTTCAGAAAATTACAAAAAGTTCACCCTAATATATATTTGATATTCCAAATTAAAAAATGAAGTCTATTTTGAAAAATTCAAAACATATAAGTCACATTAATTAATTTAATAATTAATTCCTACTGTCATGACAAATATCGTGTTTTTATGAAACAATAAGTATCAAAAGATTGATACTAGTTTAAGTCCGCTTTCAAAGTGAAATTAATTCCAACGACCACTATTGGATTTAATGGTAAAAATATATTCTAATTTCACTTTAAAACCAATTAAAAAGATAATCTAATCATATAAATAAATTAGATTAAAAATAGGTTTTGAATTAAAATACAGCATTTTATACTATTCATTAAAAAAGTGAACTTTATCGGAAAGATACCCAAAATTTACAGAAAGTAAATTTTGATTTCCTGATTCAAAAGAAGAGTTTTATTTGGTCCAATAGAATGTATAAGAGTGAAAAAAACTATATTTAATGATGGTTTTCCATCAAAAGGTGATAAGTGAACTATTAGTGAAAACTAGGGCATATACGCCTAAAATTGAATTCTTTCCGTATTTTAATCCTTTGTATTTTATTGGATAAATGTAAAAACATTTAAAAACATATATAATCATATTTTAGATATTTCTATCCATTCCCGCCAATACAATGGCTACATGTTAACTGCCATTTAAAATAATATTATTTTATTATTAGAGTACAACGTAAGATTCCCAAAAAACTCGTTGTTGCATGTTGGGTACGCCATCGAGCATAGCGTACCCTTTAAAGTCATATTAATAATTTATTTACAAATATGGATAAATATGAAAATGTCATATTTTTTATTTACCTGGGGTGTTACATCCTTCCCCCCTTTTGGGAATTGCGTCCTCGCAATTTTTAAAAATGGGCTCGGAAACATCCTTGAAAGTCCCACATCGGAAGAAGAGTCGGTAAAACAATCACTTTAAAATAAAGAAAGATAAGTACAAAGGTCACCCGAGTTAAACCATACTAGGATTCCAAGTATGAAAGCATGGACATGGAGGAGAAAGCATAGGGTCATGTTCTGATGGGGAGTGATAGAAAACATGTTTAGGAGAACGTTAACCACAAGAAAATCACAAACTTGTGATGGGTTAAACGGTATTCGATTCCCTAGTAGGAAAAGTTAATAGACAACATTTTTGTTTTAGGTTACTTTTTATTGAGTAATTTATTCATAAGGAAACATAATCACTTATCATGTTGACTTTCAACTTTTATTAGATTTTTTACACAAACTCATATTTTCTCCAAAAGACGAGTATTTAGGAAGACTTGTTCACATTAAGAGTACTATAATCAACATCTAGAGAATCACCTAACCCAAATAAAAAAGAACTATATACTTCCCATGTCTTTAGACATTAACCAAAACCAAAACCCAAAAGGTTGGTACAAGATCAGATAATCCAGAAAAGGATAACACTTTATAAAAAGAAAATCTATTCTTAATCTCCAAAATTTGTCCAACAAAACCCAAATTTCAATGAGGACCATTAGATAAACAATTTGCCCATAAAATTATTCAATTTAAACCAAACTAAGGTTGAAACCCAAATATTTGAAGGATTTAGTCACATAGTCTTCCAAGTTAAATCGTAACATTTATCTCCAAACAACATCTGTTGCTCCTAAAGTCTCGTATTGAAAAGTAATTAACCTAATCACATACCCTCCATGATAGGTTAAGCATTTTCATAAATAACCCAAAATAAACTTACTCTTGATTCCTAAAATCATCCAACTAAAAGAAATCAGTAAAACTAACCAGGGACTTCATGTAGTCCAGTTATAGGCAATAAATACCAGTTGCACTTTGGTTGTGGGTTTGATTCTCGCGGCTTTGTCCAACGCGAAGGGTTGTCACACTGTCTGCGTGTTGTCCTTTTTCCAAAACTATATAATTCTTAAAACATTCCCCAAAATGAGAAAAAATCTTCAAAAATAATCATAACATATTTTAACCTCAAGTTTATCTCATGCCTTTCATTTTCCATCATATCATATAATAAACCATAATTACCTCAAAAGTAAGGATCTTATAAACTCTAATGGTTACCTTTATAATTATTACCTGAACTTCCACATCGATTGGTCATCTCATACATGATGCATTACCGAACATACCAAGGTTCAAGTGGTTGATCATGACTCCTTGATAGTTGGTTTAGAACAACCACGAGTTTCCTCATTGAATCCCCCATTTTATATAGTATCTTAATCAAAGAACCACCACAGTTTCCTTCAAACCTGTTGTCACTTTGTTCCCTGCTAGATCCATCCATTCACTAAAAACAGAAATGTCAGTGTGAGTATATCAACAAAACCATCATGTACTAATGAGGAAGGTAAACACTAAGATATACTTACTAATTCACTTTATCTAAAACTAGGACTCTTTCTGAAATCCTAACCATTATGGTAATGTCACTTATGCTTAGAGAATACCCTAACCTCTAAAGTTATATAAACTGACCTTTGATACCAACTATAAGGCCCCAGCCTTAAACCTTACTTAATATTGAATAAAATGAGTAATTCACATTGAATATCTTTTCAGGTTTAGAGTTTTAGAGAATTAGGACATAACTATTACATCTCAAAAGATTACAAAGTAGTCTCTTCTAATAAATTTCCATAAAATAAAAACTCTTAAAAATAAACATGTATAGTTCCATGTTTTAGGTAGCATGACTTTCCCTTGATCCCATCCTTGACCCTATTTCACGCTAAGTCCTGTGAAAAACATTTCAAAAACATGGGATGAGCATAAAAAGCTTATTAAGGGATACACAAAGAATGAAAACTGTTAGTTTTTAAAAACAACAAGTAAACCATTAATACTTTATCAAAGTAATACTTTTCACCTTCATGAAGTAGTAAAAACTCTTCACTGAAAAAAAATTATCATTACTTACCTTTTTGTAACCAAAGGATTACCATAAAACCCATATAAAGAACACATAACATATATAAAGGTAACTTGGGACATAAAAATACTTAAGTAGAATAACCATACGGTCGACTTCCACACATATCACTTAATGGAATAGCCATACGGCCAATTTCCATACATACTTAATGGAATATCCATACAGCTGACTTCCATACCCAATGCATTAGAGGTTATAATGTAACCACCCATCCTGGTATTCACGGCACCACCCGTCATATGGTTTATCACGTAACCACCCGTCAAATGTCAAAGTACCATTATAAAATCATAAGACATAAAACAAACATAATGGAATGAAAACATTTCTACACTTTGATCACAATATATCACTCAAATATATTGACATAACAAATCCATTGTAAAAACCATTTTCAATACCAAAATACATAAAAGAGTATATGGTATTTATTTCATTATAAAAACATCACAGCTTGTTAAGGAAGCCAATGACTAAATAATAATTGTGTTGGCGGAAAAGGACGTTGTCACCGCGTACGTTAAAAGAAACATTCCTTTTTGTCGTTCAGTAAAACACTTCGTATAAAAAGATTCCTTTTGTATAAAAGTAAAAGTCAAAGGGGTTTATACACCGTATAAAATAATGTTGTGTATAAAATGAAATATGCCTCAATGAAAGGAGATTGAGACGTAGTCCCATACAAAGACGATATCCTTGGTTTAAGGATAAATCAACTACATAATTATGTGTGACAAATGAATACACCATATATAAGTGGATATTAAGTGTAAAATAATCAAAGGTCATTCACACATATTCAAAGGATGACATATTCAATAACTACATGTTGAACCCAAAGAAATCGAAATTGGGTTAAGAAGTTCCATTGACAGCCTAACGGCGTCACATCAAAATGAGTTGATGAGAGATAAAAAGTGTATCTCATCACTTGGACATAAAAGTTACATAAATAAGTATATATGAGAACATATCCCAACATAACAATATTTAAATTAAAAGACCCAACAAAAGAGGTCTTTTAAAAAGAGGAGGGTAAAAGGTTCCTTTACTGACTTGGGTATCTTTCAAAACATACACCCCATGAAAGAAGGACAATACATCATTGATGTAAATACTCATTAAAATAAAGTATATTAAAAAAAGACTATAATAAAGGGCAGTACGTACACCACTCAAAGAAAATTGTGGCAAATGTAGAATAAATCTCACGTGAATAAAAGTGAGATGAAAAATCCCTTACGAGAACTCGGCAGCCTAACAGCGCCACATAAAACTTACAAAAAAGGATTAATGAGATCAAATAGGGTATCTCATCATATTAACATAATGTTTATAGAAATAGGAATATAAAAGAACATCCCCCAACATAAAAAAGTGGAGCTTAAAAGAAGTGACATAAAGGAGAGTACTTAAAAAGAAAGAGAGAGGTTGGATCTCTTACAAATAATTCGGCAACCTAACAGAGCCACTCAAAACATCCAAAATGGATTGATGAGAGAGAATAGGGTCTCTCATCATATGAACATAAAAATTACAGTAAGAGTAATATAAAATAATGAACCAATAACAAGAAATATGATCTTTAAAAGGAATGACATAAAAGAATGTACTTAAAAAGAAAGAGAGGTGTAGGATCCCTTACCTCTGGTCCGACTTGACTCGATCATTCATTAACATCCTGAATAATAAACCTGAGTTAATTTCTATTTTCATAAGAACATTTTTAATGTTCATTATTCCTTTTATATCACTTATTTCCATGTTATAAACATTATGTAATCATTTAAGTTAATAATGTTTGTTTTGTCGATATTTGGTTCTTAAGTCGAAAGTGGACTTCTTACAATTACATGTTGTTCGTGTGGTCAAAGGTTCTTTATATCCAGAATGAAATTCCTGATTTGGATATCATATATATCATATATATCTAGAATATACATGTATTTATAATATCACATAATCATTTAGAGGTAAGAAATGAAATGCACCGTTCATGGAGACGGTAAGCCGTACGTACGCATAAACGCTACTTTCATTTCTTTTTTCATATTAATGGAATTAAAACTAAATGAGAGTTATGTATATTTTAATTACAGAATTATATTAATCATTTAGATATATCATTCATTATATATATCCATTATATACATGTACTTTTAATAGTACATTCCATTTGGGGATAAGAAATGAAATGCACCGTTCATGGAGACGGTAAGCCGTACGTACGCATGAACGCTACTTTCATTTCTATCTCATAGTTTAATGGAAAGAAATAATAATTATATAGAGGTATATAATAATTCCAGTATAACATCATATAAAATAACATTAAATCCATCCTTTATACGTCCCACGTATGGCATTAACAAATCACATCACTTTGAGGGGGCGGTAGTCCGCACTTCCTAAAATGAAGATATCGCGTATACCCATAATGGAAGCCATAAAGGTAAGCCAAAAATGAAAAATACAGAAGATTAAGTAAAACATAGACATATTATATATCATATATAAATATAGTTACATATTAATGTCCACCTTTGAAGGTGTTATATAAGTGTTGAACAATCATCGTTTTGTGAGGCAGAAATTCGCCATCCACGGAAACAGTGTGTTCTTTATCCATTAGATGTAGGTGTGTGTAAGTGTAGCTAGAATTATTCTTATAATAAAATACTAGTATATTGAGGATACTGGATTTGTTACAAAAGAAAAGAATAAATGGAGTTTAGGGGGTTGTAGATGAAAAATAATAAAAAAGGACTGAAAAGAAGACATTACCTTAAAATCGGGTAACTCCCTTTGGTTTGAGCTCAAAGGCTTCCTTGGGAAGACTTCTGCGCAAAGTGAGGCTTAAAGGAGTAATAGAGATATGTGGAGAGACAAAATGGTCAGGGGTTGGCCGAGCCAAAGGCTTTGGGAGTGTGGGTAAGGAGGTAGAGGTGGGGGCCTTTTATAAGAGGAGAGGAGGGGCACTCTTGGAAAGTGAAGAAAATTCACTTTATTTCAAAATGGTATTCGGATTTAAGAGGTCCCACATTGATTTACTTCGAGGATAAGGTGATAAGGGTTATATATACACTCATAAAATAGGTTTTTTACATGTTTAGGTCTTAGATATTACATTATCTTTTCATTTTATTTAAATTGTTAAATAATGAGGTCATCGATGCATCATCATGATGTCATAAATAATTTAATTTATTTAACGTCTAAAAATTATAAACAAAATACTATGATTTATATAATCGTTTTATATTTCCAATTAATATTCATAGTCAAAATTCTGACTTATATAACCCCATGTAAAAATTGTTTTAGTAAAACATCTCATGTGTGTGTCATTTTTACTTTAACATTAAATAAACAGTTATTTATCTCATTTCCCAACCAAAGTGGCTCCATGGGGTCCCCAAGTTGACCCATGGCTTGTATGGTCGGCCATGACACATCCAATGAGGTTAGGACATGTGTCAAGTTCATTTCATATTATTAAAACATTATTTTTACCTTAAACTACACTAATTACCTCTAATCGCGATTAAAAACTTAATAAGTTACTATTCACCAAAAAATTATTTTAATCCCATTGAACCACATTTTACTTCTTAATGAAAACCATTTATGTAGGATTTTTGAAATTCAAAACACAAAGGTGGAAAAATTTCACTTAAACGGAAAATTAGTTTTTATAAGTACCACTTAGTGGTTTCACTATTCATCCAAAATTGAAGTTTTTCAGAAAATTACCAAAAATTCACCCTAAGCTATATATGATATTCCGAATTCAAAAATGAAGTCTATTTTAAAAAATTCAAAACACATAATCCACATTAATTAATTTAATAATTAATTTCCAATGTCATGACAAATAGCGTGTTTTTATGAAACAATAAGTATCAAAAGATTGACACTAGTTTAAGTCCGATTTCAAAGTAAAATTAATTCCAATGACCACTATTGGATTTAATGGTAAAAATATATTCTAATTTCACTTTAAAACCAATTAAAAAGATAATCTAATCATATAAATAAATTAGATTAAAAAGGGGTTTGGATTAAAATACAACATTTTACAATATTCATTAAAAAAATGAACTTTATCGGAAAGATACCAAAAATTTACACAAAGTAAATTTTGATGTCCCAATTCTATAGAAGAGATTTATTTGGTCCAATAGAATGTATAAGAGTGAACAAAACTATTTTTAATGACGGTTCTCCATCAAAAGGCGATAAGTGAACCTTTAGTGAAAACTAGGGCATATACGCCAAAAATTGAATTCTTTCAGAATTTTAAGCCTTTATATTTTATGGGATAAATGTAAAACCATTTAAAAACATATATAATCATATTTTAGTTATTTCTATCCATTCCCACCAATACAAAGGCTACATGTTAACTTCCATTTAAAATAATACTATTTTATTATTAGAGTGAAACGTAAGATTCCAAAAAACCTCGTTGTTGCGTGTTGGGTACGCCATCGAGCATAGCATCCCCATTAAAGTCATATTAATATTTTATTCACAAATGTGGATAAATATGAAAATGTCATATTCTTTATTTACCTGGGGTGTTACATTACCCGATTAAGAGGTAACACTTTCTCGAATGATTTCTAATTTTGTTTCCATTATCCACTTCCTATATTATTATTATTATATTATTAAATAAAAACTAGTATAATCTGTATAATATGATTAATTATTATTAGGTTTATAGAAAAACTTACACACACCTCCATCTAATGGTTAACAAAATTACTATTTTTGTGCGTAGTGAACTACTGCCTCTCAAAATGATGATTGTTCAATTTTCCCTACAACTATTCATGTTGTCTATTAGGATAAAAATTATTTTTATATGTGATATATATGTTATTTATTATGACTCATTATTATATATTTTATATTTAGAACATTTTTAATGTTATCCAAGTTGTTAAAATATGATAATTTTGTATAATGAATTGTGGACTTCTGCCCCCTCATTGCGATATTATTCGTTCATGCCATAAATAGAATGTATAAATAATTTTTTTAATAAATATATACATAATAAATAACATATATATGATAATTTAATTATAATATAAATATGTATCATTTATTATTATTTATTTTTATAAAACAATTAAGGAAATCAGCGTTCATGCACACGTACGACCAACCATCCCCACCAATGGTGAAATTCTTCTATAATATCCAAATATTTTTGTACCATTATAAATACATATGTAATAAATATATAGGATAAATTAGTCATGTTTTAAATGTTTTATATTATGAAACTATGGTTTTATTTTTATGAACAATAAATAACAAGTTAAAACATACTCGACTAACTAGGCAATTAACACAAGAAATAGTCCAAATAATGGATAATTATTAACAAATGAGTAATAAAATATTGTATGTAGTTAATATGTGATATTATATAAATTAAAATGGTTCATGAACTGTTATATAAAATATTTTCGACCACTATAATGCAGGATAAATAACAAAGAACAAAAGGAAGGGTAATGTAATGGATTTCATCTCAATTTACTCATCATTGATACATATCTTCATATATTCACCAATTCTACTTTATTTTGGGTATATACCCTCCTTGATAGGTTATATCATGAATATATTCATTCTAGATACAATAAAAGTGTCAATTAATTCACAAATGACTATGATTTATGTTCTTCAATGTGGTATGGGACACATTGGTGTGTTTAAATATTAATATTCCTCAGGAATGTTTTAATGGAAACAACCTTGTTTTTACATATCCTTTATAAGTTATTATTAATAAATTCTTATTATTTTTTAAATATTGTTATTTTTTAAGGGATATTATTTATTTTAATATTAAATATGATGAATTTAATGAGTTATTTGACATGGGTTGAGGACTATTTACAGAAAGACCTTTGGGATGGGGATGGGTGAATGAAAGTCCCTCGATAAATTAGTAGTGTAATGAGAAAAAATAGTTGGGTAGCCACCATATATGGAGTTTTACCCTATAACTAGAACATATTGTGAAAGGTATTGATGGTACTGGTTTAATGTATCTAAGAATCAAGGCATCCAATATGTAATCATTTCCCTCATTTATACTCTGTTATTATTTATCGATGAGAATTTGTGTTGACATATCTATGGATTTATTTCATATTTAGTTTGTTGATTAATGGAATGTATTTATATTTATTACCATTTAAAAATTTATTATTCTTTATCTAATTTTATGAATGGAATTTTAATGTAATTATTTACCATTATATATAGATTTATTCATTATTTCATCTGTTGTATTTACCCTTATTGAGCTTTTGAGCTCACCCTTATTATGATTGATTCTCCCGGTTAGGAACAAGATAATTTTGATTAACCATTCAAGGATAATTTGTATATTCTTTTTATATGTACAATATTGGTATTTCTTATTTCCCAATTTATTATGGGTATCTTGTATGTAATATGGATTTGAAATCCATCTAAACTGAACAATTTTTCAGGATTATATTCCTTATAACAAACCCAATGTGATGTAATAATTCACCAACTCCCGGATTCAGGGGTTGGGGTGATACATTTAATTATTAGTAAGTAAAATTATTATTTCTTGATAATTCTTATTTAGATATGTATTAAAAATTCATGTTTTGTATTCTAGGTAATAAGTGATACTAATTTTAAAGTGTGAAGTTTGTAATATTAGCGTTTTCAATGTAACAGTTTTTCTAAATATTCTAAAAAATTAATCCTAATAACATTCAAAATGACTGAAAGAGAATTATATTTTATAGTTACTACAATATTAAATATTAATGGATAATTTATTACAAATTTTTTTAGAGGAGTTTTTAAATAACTCTAGATATTATGGTGTTTTCATTTGAGGCGATATTAATAGTTATGGATAAAATGAGGGGACAATAATTTTAATTTTTATCAAGAGGTAAATTTCATAAAATCCAGATTCGATGATTGATTTTATAAAAACTAATGATTAATAATTATATTTTTGGAAGAATTTAATTTTTTATAATTGTGGGATATTACATTTTGGGGTGGAAAATAAATATTATGTGATAAAATTTGAGTATAAATTTTAAATGCTTCCAATAATCTTCTTTATTTGGTATATTAATCATTTTACTGGAATTTTTTAGGATAATATTGATATAATATTATAAAATATACAATCATCATGTCATGTTGAAAATCATCACAGTTTGAAAGGCTGTGAGTTTTTAACCGACAAATGAAGGGAAATAAGGGTGGATCTCATACCGCTGACCTTTGTGATGTCCTAGTTAGAATGGAATTTAATTTTTATTTAAAAAATTATAAGGATGGTGAATAATTTATTTATAGAGCATTTATTTTATCATATATGTAACTATGGGATTGGAAATTAACTTCATGATGAAGTGAATAATATTATTTCTAAAGCAGATCACAATAGTTATTTAAATTATAGGATTATGGTAAATAAGATAAATTTGTATTTTATTTGAGGAATAAAAGATATATATTTATTAGAAAAACATGTTATATTATTATGTTTATATAGATTAATTTTATTTATGTAAATTAACATCACATTGTGGAAAATATTTTATTTTTGAAATTTAATTTTAGGAATGAGACATTAAGAGTGATTGATGGTTCTTTAACATAAATATTAACTTGATATTATAAGAATATGTGATAAATTCCATCTAATTTTTGGGATTTAATCAATTTTTAAAAAAATTAACTACTCTTTAGGTTTTTTATTTTTTGAATGGAATAATTCTATTTTTTGTTATTATTGTTGAATTTTTTAAATTAAAATTATATTTTTTTCATTTTTATTTTTATAATTTTTTGGAATTATTTTATATTTTATAAACTTTTTTATTATTGTTTAATCCATAAATACACGAGGTATATATTGTAATATTTTATTATATCTTTTTATACATTTAATTGTGTTTATAATTATTATGGCATGATAATTTGAATATGAATCCACATCATTTAGTGCAACAAATGTGCTCAGGGAGGAAATTTATAATGGATAAAATCTACTTTTCATGTAAGTAAATTATCTTATTTTATTAGTATAATATGAGAAATAACTGATGAAATTTTGAAATTAAAAGTTAAAGAAAAATTTATTCATGTAATTTTCTTATTAATATATCAATGGAAACGTAACCCATCAATGATATAGGATTTTTCAATGGATATCGTTCTCATGCCCATGTTCACTACAACATTATGTTACTCCATGGGAGTTAGTTTTCACTTCCATATTTAGGTTTTCACATCCAAATTATATTCTATTACATTAAAGGATACAATTTTTTATTCTATATGACCTTCACACATCCATTTTCACTCTGATAAGTTTTAATTTTTATAAATATATTTTTTGATATTAGACTTCAATAATGAATTTTAGAGAAGTAAAACTTTTATTACAATGACCGATATCAAAATTGAAATGAAGTAATTTCAAAATTATACATAATTTAACAACCTAGTTAATTTTATAATAAATAATATTAAAATATATTATAATACATGAGTTTTGTATTTATATTAATTATATATTATTCAATTTTTAAAATAAAAAATGTGGATGTTTTATTAATATAATTTATTATGAGCTTTTATATAATATTATATTTCTAAAATTATTTAATTACAATTAAAATAAATGTATTTTTTATATTTTAACCGTAATAATTATGTTATGATGAATTTATGATAGTTTTCAAAATAAGGAAATTTTCATGGAATAGAGATAAACAATTATTTTTAATGAAAGTTGAATTTTATTCTAGATTATTTATAATGAAAATTTATTATATTTGATAGCATTAAAATATAATTTTCTGATTTTTATCTAAAATAATAAAAAAATTAAAAATGGATTTTATATTTTAATGTGTTATTTAAAAAAATTATATCTTAAAATGGTATTTTTCAAAAAAAAAACAATATTTCATTGCGTGTTTCCATTTGAATTTTAATAAAATTTCAAAAACATGTCTGATATAATTTTTTTTAAATGGATTATATATTTTTAATTTTTGGGGTGAATATTTCTAAATTTTTCACTTTTTTTGACAATATGAATAGTAATTTTAGTACCTTTTTTATCCATGGTAAAGGGAAAATTGTATAATATATGTTAAAAATAAAATAATAAAAACAATTAAATTTTCCAAACACTAATCTAATTCTGATTTTATGTGTATATATGAACCAAAATTATCCAAGGGTCCAATATATTATCTTTGGGGGAAACATCGATGAGATAATGACTTTGTAAATACATTATTTAATGAAAATATCAAATATGTCACAATCATAGTTTTAATCAATGTAATATTATTAATTTTGTGTTATCCAGATGATATGTCTTTCTATAACCATTACTTCAAAATATAAAATAATTATCTTTATCTTGGTAATTTATTTGTTTTCATTTTTGAACAAATAATTACATTATAATCATTTAAAATTATGTGGCTATATTTTTTAAATTAATTGTGAAATAAATAAATTATATTTAAAATATAGAGTGTGATATAACATGAGATAATTGAGGTAATACACATATTTTTTAGATGAAAATGAATTTATATGGGTCTGTTAAAATAATTGGTTGAAATTATAAGTGTTTTGTTGGTATTTTTAATGTCAAAATATTGAATACTTATAAAAATTTACTTAATTATTATTTCATAATAAATAATATTTTCTTAAATTAAAATATCCTAAAAATAATATATTTGAAAGTCTCATGTTTTTGAACCAAGATAAAATACCCATGTTTTTGAACATTTTCATTTGTTTGAAGGGTTGGTTTTAAAACCATGCATTGGGAAAAAGATTCAATAGTTGAGATCTTTTAAACATGATTATATCAAGTGTGGGTAATGGATCGAAGAGATTCCAGGGTGGCTTAATGACATTTGGGAGCATCGGATCTGGAAAATGCATCTCTTTAAGGAATAGTAGTGAGAGTATGGTAGGGGAATGGCCTGTTAAATGGTGAGGACTGCTAAAAGAAACTATATTGCTTAATTTTGGGAGACAGATGCGCTTTCATGGTCTATGCACTATTTGGGAAACTGTTCCGGACAAATTGTACGATGTGAGCTCCTTAGATAGATGGGTCTGCATGGTTGGCAGACATTTTTCTATTACATGGGAGTGAAATTGTGTACCTTCCCCAATTTTTCATTTCATGTTAGTTTTTTTAATTCAATTCCAAATAGAATTTATTTTAATTAAATGTCATGATATGGGGGTTTTATTTAATTAAATACTACGTAAATTGAAATTTTATTAATTTATTAGAAATGGGGTTTCATTTAATTAAATTAATTTTGGGAGAATTTATTTAAATGATCATTATATTGAGTTTTATTTAATTAAATCTAGTTCAACGGAATTTAATTAAATGAAGAATAAATTTGGATTTGGGGTTTTAACTTATTAAATTCATGGTTAAGAAGAATTTAATTATTTGATCAAAAATGTGGGTTTTTGTTTGTTAAGTTGTTTTGAGAGAATTAAATTTAATAATGATAGTTTGTAGTAATTATTTAATTAAATTATTTGTATTAGAATTTATTTAAATGATTTGTATGGGAGAGTTAAGAGGATTATCAATGAAGTGTTTAAATTAAACGATAATAATAATAATATAGTTGTTATTTTTATTTTTATTTTTATATTAATTATTATAAAAATAATTTTGGTAATTTGAGGGGGGAAATTAGAGGGTGGTTCACCTCATCGCCTCCACCTACATGAATAGCAACCCCATCCTCTCCTATAGCGGAGGCACACCACCCCCTCGTCCCTACTCATCTCCACGTGTTAGATCACGATGATTAATTCATTAAATTTTTCTATCTCGTCAATGTAATACCATTTCATCATGTTTTTTTCTTTGTATCATCCTTCTAATTTCTCCATCACTTAGACTCTGTTAGACCGAAACCCTATGGCCGTTGATTAATTTGGTTTCTTCCTTTCACATGATTCCAAGTGGTGTAGATGATGTCTTGGGTCTCGTTGGTCCATATTTAGGGGACTAATACTGAAGATAAAGTAACTAGACATAATTTGGTACTAAATTTTCATATTCAAGTAAGGAATTATACACTTTAATTGTTTTTTTTCACCTATTGATTTTGGTTTTTATTGTGTATTTCGGATGTTTTTGATTAATTGGTTGTTTTTTGGCCCCTACTGCACAAATCTGTGGTCCTGATTATTGTTGTTATGGTGTTCCTATTTATTCCATGTGCCTATACAATTTTTTGGAGGTGTGTGTGTGTGTGAAGTTTTCAGATTAAGATAGAAAGCGTTAGTACGACCAATTCCTTGAGGTAGTGTCTTGACCATTTCTTAATTAATAAAATGATGTATTTGTTTTACTATAGTTGTTGATAGGATTGACTGGAAATGCTAAATAAATGGTTAATTTGTAAAAAACGATATGATAGATTATAATATTACCTATTTGTATTAAAATAACTCCAAATGAGGTGCACTAACTTCTTGATAAAAACATAATATTTATACTCATATAGTCATTTAGCTTGTTGTTATATGATTTTCTATTTTTTCCATTTACATGTTGACATTAATGGGTTATGTGGTAATTATGATTATTGTGTAGGATAAGATGAGATTTTAATTGGATATGTTAAGATAATTAATGGTGGATTAATTACAAGCCCAATGATTGAAATATAGATAATTTATAAGTGGATTAATTATGAGTTTTCAGTAGTATAAGTTGAGATAATTAATTTTTTAATTAATATCTTCATTGAGGTTGGAATATATATAATTAATATTGGGATTATTTATAATATATTTAATTGGATATTTGAGATAACCAATCAGTGGATTAATTGTGATATGTTTCTTCTAATAAATTGAGATAATTAACAGTGTATTAATTCTTTTATTTTTTAGTAATGTTTTGGATAATTAATTATGGAAAATTATTAATGTAATTAGATTTGTGTTAATAGATTAATTAATTGATAAATGAATTAATGTAATTGTTAACTTCATTAATTGTGGGGATAACTAATTGTTTTTTGGATATTTCTCACTAATCGTTGGATTAGTAAGGGAATGAATGTAGATAATTAACGAGGAATTAATTATTGGTATATGATTAATTAATTTATAAATTAATTAATTAATGATAACTTGGTGCTAGGCATGAAATTATATTCCAATTTTTATGTTGGGACTTAGATTGGAATTCCTCCAAAATAGTTATCAAATAATGTAAATGATTTATAATGTGGGTGATCATATTTGCATTCTAGACTAATGGAGAGGTTGGGAAATGTACATGTTGTTCCTCCCCAATAGTTATAAAAGTCATTAGATTTAATTTTTAATACATTTCTATTTATGCCATATTCGAATTGGGATGTTAGACATGGAGTTCTACATCAAATGTGAATTGGGGTGTTTGAAATGGCGTGCAAACACAAAAAGAATAAAAACAATTAATTTTGAAATGAATGAGACATATAGATCAAACCCAAGATAAATATGATTAAATAATGAAATGTTTGGAATGATTAGATATTATGACATGGGTAGAATAAGGTACTAGGTTATGGTATTACCAAGGGAACACTATAGGTTTTGGCATGAGACGAAGCTAGTGTTGAGGTATGAGAAACCATGGGAACCATGAAGATAATAAATGATAAAATTGAGAATAATTTGTAAACTATTTAAAGGTATTTATTATTGATAAATATGCTTGTATTATTCTTGTGAATACACTAATTCAGGATACTTTCTGAATTAGGTATCATCAGAAGGTGTCCCTTTGTAACCTAGACGTGTTGTTGCTTAAATATTCAGTTCTATTATTGCTCTGTTTTATTAACACACCATTGGTTATATTGCATCGTTCAAACTGAGCTAGACAACTTATGATCATGTCCTACTATGATATATGTTTTACACCTTATTCATGCTGCTATTGCACTAGGGACCAATGTAAACGTTCTTATTTATAGGATTTTGGACCATTACATATGTATGCTAATTGTAAATGGGAGGTGGGGAAAAAGGAATGTGCGGGAGCTTAGGATGATCATTGAGATCTCCCATTGAGTTTTGAGTCTTTTCATTATTTCATTATTTGAATTTGAATCATGTTTTATTGTTTATATCTCTTTGATATTTATCACCTTGAAATGTATTCATTGTATAAACTGTAGTGGTCCGTTTTTATTATTCAGTTGATTATTGTTCTACATCTGCCTCTACTCTTTTCTAGGTTTTTTATATGTTACCATTGTTCACTTTGAATATTAGGATGTATTCTTCTGACTGAATATCCATAAACCCTCTCTACAAGTTGTCAGCCTCTAGAATATGGGGATACAAGTTTGAGGTCATGTAGGTACTAGTCCAACTACTGGTTCAAGGGTAAACTAGGTCGGGACATTACAAACTTGTATCATGGGTTGGGGTTTTCGTTATTTTTTTGGCCTTTTTGTGCATGGTTGGTAGATATGAGACTAGTAATGTTTTAGTGATCGGTTAATTTTTTTTCCTGGGGCTGATCACCCCATGTACAAGAAATGAAAAGTTTTCTAAGGGTGGTAATTCATAATTATATTGTTTGAGGTAACAGATGAAATGATTTCACCTTGAGTGACTGGTGTATTATCCAGTGATTGTTGATTTTAAGAATTTAGAAAATTTTCCTGGACTTCATATGGAAATTAATTTCCATTACCTTCATCATCTTAGGAATATATAGATTCACATTCTAGGAATATAATATTGCATATAGTTGCATAATTATGATTCATGGTAATTTTGGTTGTGTCCCATGGGTGGAATGCCATGTTTTGATTTTCTCTAGCTTGACAACTTAGATTTCATGTTTTAGTGATAGATATATCATTCATGGGTGTTTATATGACATGTTTCCTATTTATTTGCATGTTTTATTGTTCCATGTTGCTATTTTATAACATCTTGTTCCATTACTACTAATAAAAATGTGCTAGAAATATTTTGATATGTAAGTGGATACAAGAGGAGAACAATGATTTTTTTTCTTTTATAATGGGTTTCAATTTCAGTTGTTAGTTCTATGAGAACCTTATAAATGGTAAAAGGGTAACCCATGTATTGAAATAATAGGAAAATTTTTGCAAAAGTTAAAATTTTCAATGTAAATTTGATGTGAGAAATGGGATCCAAATGCCATCATTATGGTGTATGGGTGCCTTATGGATTGGAAAATGAAAACCCATGTGAATGAGGCGAGTATAAACATTGTGTGTTTGAAAATAGTTATTAATGTAAAACTGTTGAGTTTTGGTTGAATTGTACTATTATATGGTCAATTTTTGAAGACCTAGATGTTTTGAATAAATGGAATCTAGGATGCTGCCTTTTTGTTAAAAGGTATTTAGATGTAAAATATTATATTTAAATCAAAATGATGCTAAATGATAAATGTTAAATTGGATGTTTCACATAGCTTTTTAGTTTTCCCCACATGACATTATTGGAAAACAGACGTCCTTGTTGTGAAATAGTATATGCGGTTTATTAAAAATCATTTAAATGTTGAGAAGTTTAAATGAATAAACATAATAGAAAAAATAAATTCGGTCTTCTGAGCCTATTGTGTTTTGTTTTGCATGTCTGAGAGATACAGTCAATATTTATGCTTCATAAGGGACTAGCCTATAGTATGTATCACCCTTAGTTCTTGATATCCTTTGATTCCACTATTTGTTTTTGATGTTGGAACCATTGAAGTGTTGTAGTTCATAGTGGGACTAATGGGTTTAGGTAAGAAAACCATTTTTTTGATGGGTGGATATTGTATCATGGCTCTTAAAAAGAGAATAATCATTGGGGAATATAGGGTTCAGCAGGTTAGACATGCCTTGATCATGGTCCACCATTAAAATCTTCCTTGGGATAAATCTATAGTTGAGTGTTTGGAAATTACGGTATGTTCTTCCCATTGTTCAGGATATATTTTGGGACATTGGTGTTTGGTCACACCGATTGGTTTAGTTTTGACATTCATGTGTGATTTTGACGTGGTTATTGTGGTTCTTGGATGGTCACACGTGCATTTATGGTGTTTTTAAACTAGTGTACTTATGAGAGACTAATCATTTATTCAATGAAATGGAAACTACTATGGTGGGTATTGTCTCATAAATTTGTAATTTGAAGAGTTTCAGTGGAAAATATTTATGGAACACATATTTATTGGCCGATACAAGCACCTAGTTCTGTTTGATGATGCATTGGCCGGAGTGGCTGAGCCTTTTTATAAAGTGTTGATTGGTGATAGTTCGAATAATCTTTTTTTGTCCTAGGATTACTCTTATTGTGATCTTCGGATTAAGATAGGAATTCCCAATATCCTGACCTCATCCCAAAGTCAATAAGATAGAATCAATGATACATCATAGAAAATATTTAAATGTTATTTGACTTGATATGTTTTCATTAATGGGGATGTACACTAGATGTGCGATTCTTTGGGTTACACATTTATCTGTGATGGGTTAAGATAGTTTTTAAGGTAGCATTATGATGGATTAACTTGGAGAGGTCACTAGAAGATTAGTGAGGACATTATATTACTAGCGGTTGGTGATTGAATTGTATTAAAGACAAATCACTGGTTCAGTTTAGAGTTTGGGTTTGAGGGGTTGGAGATGTCTTTCAAGTAAAGAGATGTGTTTGGGGAGTGTGACCATGAAATGCTAAGACCATTGGTGGAAAGCACCAACGAGTGGGTGGTTGAGGATATGATTATGGGATGATGCCTCTGGTAGTGTGGGATCTCTTATGTGCCATTTTGATGTATTAGTTTGGATTTAAAGCATCTTCTCTCGTTTAAAAGCATTAAGAAGTTGGGATTGTCATTTGGTTAAAGGTGTGTTAGGTGTGAAAAAATGAAATGTTATTGTTAAAAAGATAATTGAGGACCTTGGTGGGTTAGTTAATATTTTATTTGATCCTAATGGATTCCTAGGGACGAGATGACTTTAATTTGGGTATATTATAAAGTCTCATGTTTCTAAACTAGGTTAAAATTTGAATGGTTTTTATATTTTTCATTTTTTTGGTGGGTCTCTCATAAAAAAATGAATTGGGATAACGTTCTGTGAGTTGAGATCATTTAAATAGATCTATATCAGGATTGGGTGAATACTCAAGTAGTTTCCCATATTAGTGTTTGGAATTTGAGAGATTTAAATTGGGAATACTCGGGATTTGAAGGAATAATAGAGACCATATAGTTAGTGAAGGTCTTGTTAACCAATGCGTCTGGATAGTAGAAACGTTGCAGCTTAATTCTGGTAGAAATCAACACTCAAACAAGTTGTGCATAGTTAGGAAAACTATGAATGAAGGATTGTATAAAGTGGGTTCATTAAAAACAAGTTTTCGCACGGTTGGCGCATGTTTTCCAATACCATTAGGCATATATTGTTGTGTGTTTTAGATTTATTTAATTAAATAAATTCCAATCGTACAGGGATTTAATTATTAGTAGTGATTTGTGGGTTTTTATTTTAGTAAATACATGGTAATGGAAAATTTAATTAATTGTTGTAAATCAGGGTTCTAATTTAATTAAATTAATTTTGAGAGAGTGTAATTTATGATAGTGTGTTATAGTTTTATTTAAATAAATCCACTTTAATGGAATTTTATTAAATGAGTACTAAAATTGGAGTTGGGGTTTTTTCTAATAACATTAATGGTTGGGATTAATTTACTTAACTGATGATAAATTGGTTTTTTAGTTATTTAAAATGTGTATAGAGAATTTAATTAAATAATTATGAGTTGGAAATTTTATTTAATTAAATACATTGGAGGAGAATTTAATTATATTATGTGTAATGGGGGAGTTATGGGGTTTATAAAAGATTCGATAAAATTAAATTATAATAATAATATTGTCATTATCTTCATAATTATTATTATACTAATTCTTATAAATCTAATTGGGGTTATTTGAGGTCGAAAACAAGAAGAAGGTGCACCCCATATCCTCCTCCTTCGTGAAGTGCATCCCTCGTCCTCTCCTATGGTCGAGGAGCACCACCCCCTCTTCTCAACTCCTCTCCGTGCACTAGATCATAGTGGATCTATCATAGAAGAAGTCTATATTGTCAAGGTTTATCATTATCCGCCTATTTTGTTCTTCACATTGGCCGTCAGAGCTCTCCTTCACCCAGTTTCTATTAGTTAAAACCATAAGGCCTAGGATTAATTTGGTTTGTTTATTTATTCTAATTCTACGTGGTACAGATGATATATTGGGACATGTTGGTTCGTATTCACATGACTTCCAGTGAAGGAAAAGTTACTTGGTAGGATTTTGTTCACTATTGTCATATTGAGGTAAGGGTTTTTACCCGTTAACTGGTTTCACACCTCTTTAATTAGGATATTATGATGTATTTGAGATGAAGTTGATAAATTTGGTTTCAGTTTGTCCCCACCACCCTATTCATGGGTACCCGTTTTGGTTGTAAAGGTGTGTTGATTAATTATGTGTGTGTCCATGCTTTTGTGGAGGTGCATGTGTGTGAGATGTTTTCAGTTTTAGATAGAAATCAAAATCAAAGATAATTCCTTGTGGTAGTTTCCTCAAAATTGAATTATTAATAAAACACATAATTTTTTTAATTATGGTTGTTAATAATTTTGACTGAAATGTTGAATGAATGGTTAACCGGTATAATATTATTTGAAAGATTACATATTCATGTTTTTGAAATAAACCCCTCCAACAATGGTGTTCCACCATCAAGTTAAAATATACTTTTTATATTGATATGTTCATTTAGCTTGTTGTAATGTGATTTGATATTTCTACCATTTATATGTCGGCACACATGGGTTAAGTGGTAATTATGAGTATTTTTGAGGGTAATATGATATAATTAATTGGGGTATTAATTATGATAAATTAATTGGATATGTTATGATAATCAATGGTTAATTAATTACATACCTTGATATTGAAATATAGTTAACTAATCCAGGGATTAATTGTGATTTTTTATTTAGGATAAACTAAGATATATACATTTTGAATTTATTATTGGTTTTGAGGTTTGAATATAGATAATTAATAAGGGGTTTTATTATAATATATTGAATTGGATAATAGAGATAATTAATCGATAGATTATTTGTGATTTGTGGATTCACATAAATTGACATAATTAATAGTGTATTAATTAAGTTATTTTTTAGTAATGGTTGGGATAAATAATTAGTTAGAATTTATTATGGAATGATATATTCAAATAGATTAATCAATAAATTAATTAATTAATGGAATTGTGGACATAGTTAATTGTGGGGTTAACTATTGAGGTTTTAAATGTTTACATAATTATTGGATTAGTAAGTGAATTAGTGTGGAAATTGTTTTTTGTAATTAATTATTGGGCTTGGATTAATCAGTTTGTGAATTATGTAATGAATGGGAATTGTGTTCTAGGCATGGCATTCTATTAAAATAGAGATGTTAGGACATGGACATGGTGTTCATCAAAAAAATTTATCAAATGATATAAATTATGCTGAATTTTTTTTCTAGACATGTCATTCATCCCAAATAGTAATCTACAGGCATTCATGTAAGGTGTTAGACATGAAAATATATACCAGATGAGAATTGGGGTGTTAGACATGAAGATCTACATCGAATGAGAATTCTAGTGTCTCATATGGCCTTCAAACACTAAATGAATGAATAAAATGAGTAATGTAATGAATTAGTGATTTGGATAAAACCTCAGTTAAATGATATCAAATAAAGAATGATTGAGAATGATTAGAAATTATGACATCTTTTAATGTAGGTACTAGGTTGAGGTATTACCTAGGGAATAGTTTGGGGTTCAGCATGAGCCAAAGTTAATATTAAGGAATGTGAAACCATGGGATGCTTGGAGATAATATACGATTAAATATAAAATAATTGAAAAAATTGTTCAAAGGTATTTATTAATGAAAAATATGCATTTATTTTTCCTTTACAGGCTCTTATTCCAGCTATGGGCCGAAGTCGGTATCACCAGAATGTTTCCCTATACAACCTGGATGAGTTTTTTTATAAGCCCTGTTATTTGATTTTTATATCTTCACATAGTTTAATATATTTCATTTTAGGTATTTTTATATAAAACCTATAGTCCTAGCCTACTGAGATATATATCTCACACCCTATTGGGGACACCATTATACAGGGTTACCCATGTAGACTCTATTGTTTGCACGATTGTGGAACTTTGCTTGTGGGAGTCACTTGTACGTGGGATTTAAGAGAAAAGGGTCGAGAAGGAGCTCTCAATACATGTTGAGATATCCATTAGGGATTTTATTTTTCCACTATTTCTATATTGGAATGTGGAGCATGTTTTGTTACTACATTCAGATATGTATCATTGTGACATACATGTATTGTATAAACTGGTGTTATACACTTTCATTATTCAGTTGATTTTTGTTTTACAACTCCATCCTATGTTGATTATGTTTATTTTATATTTTTGACGTTCAATCTATATATTGGGATATAGTTTCCATATTGACTATTAGTGGACCCTTACTGCTAGTCGTCATACTTTGGTGTACGGAGAGACACACATGAGGTCAGGTGGTCACTAGACTGAAAATCGGTTCGAGGATAACATGGTTCGAGACATTATATATATACACACCCAAAGGAATTATGATATGGGTTATAATTGAAACCATGTTCTTTATATGAGTCATTTTTCCTTTCATAATGACTATATTGATCCTCTATAGTAAATATTCTTGTTGTCATGGAATGTATTGAAGGGGTTAAACATGGATTGAAACCAAATGATAAGGTTTAAAATATATTAAAAATATTTATTATTATTTTTCATTTTAGGACTTTTGCCCAAATTTATCATATACTCCAAACATTTCACTTTTAAAATACTTTAATCAAAAAATATTTTTTTAAATTTGATATTTTGTGGATTTCTATGAGTGGTCCTCCCATATAACATAAAATGGAACCTCTTCCTCTAAATTCATCAAGTTTAAATTTCTAATTTTTTACATTACCATCCAAAATTTACATCATATAATTAATATAAAAATTCTATTGTTTTTGTTTTATGCATAATAAAAAGCATAGTGGTCTTAAGCGGTTATGAAAAGAAATATTTCCAAGGAAGTGTTATATTTTTTTATGCATGTTTTTTCTTTATTTCATTATCCACATCCAAAAAGCAATATTAATGTATGATAAAATAATAAATCTAATATATTATATATAATGGTATATAATTTTTCTTTTAACATGATCTATACCTATCTTCTCATCCATCAATTTGGTGATGAATTAATACGTTGTGTGTACGGAGGATTGATTCCATGTGAAGCGATGGAATTCATTTTCTATCATCATCCCTCAAATACTCATATTATGGTGGAGTTAAATTTAATATATGATATTTAAAAAATATTTAAAATTTTAATAAGTAACTATATCATTCACATTAATAACATTCTATACACTAATGAATAATAACGTACTTCACGGCTATGTGAGGACTATCTTCTTCTTGAAGTGATGTGTATCATTTTTCATAACAGCATAACATGGATAGTTTATATAAGTTTATCTATACTGGTAATATGATATTATTGATGTCATTATAGTTAATTAATTATAAAATAATACTTTCCTTCTTTCCGTAATAATCATTGAAAATTAGAAACGTTACCAATGCATACGTATGGAATATAGGCTCCATGATGATAAAATAGTTTAGTTTTGATATAAATAACTAATGTATGGTTTTAAAAGTATAATTGAAATAGAATAATTAAATTTTTTAAATGATTTTTATTATTGAAATGATTTATTAATGAATATTTTAACTATAAAGAACCAACCAAATTAATATTGGACATTACTATTGAATATCATCAAAATGTCTAAGATAAATTTGAATTATTTATTTACCGTATATAGAAATGTTTACATTATGTAGCATGGTAATAATTGTTATAATGGAATTAATAAATATGAAAAGGATATTAAAGAATTAAATAATTTTCTTATATTTATTATTCAATGAAATAAGGCACATACATGATGTCTCAAAATGATGTTAAGGGATTTCTCATGTCAATTATACTTTTATAAGACATATGTCATATTTAAAAATTATTTCCAATTGTTTTGTATAGATTGTCCCATTGATTTAATATTTAAATAATTTATTTATATTAATAGTAATTATTATTTTTATTTGAAGTCAATTACATCATGAGACATGTGAATCAAAAAAACCCATGTGTTATGGGTTTCTATCACAATTTCTATATTATTTGAGATTGTTTATGATTAATCCAACCTAGGGAATATTTATATTCATTTTCCATGGTTGATAAAAGTGTTTTTAAAAATGTATTTACTATTCTACAAGATGTTTTAAAATTTATTGTCAACCATACTTGAGTTTTTCAAAAAAAATATAAATTTAATCTTCTTAACATTTTCCAAATTAGGAAATTTGTGACTTTTCTAACAAAAATATCAAAATGAAATATGTTCAACTATATTAAAATTTCACATTTTCATTTTATAAAGAATAATATCTGTTTTAGGTATTCCTTAACATATTTATATGGTTTTTTCATAGAAAATTATTTCCTATATAAATTCAATATTTTTAAAATAATAGTTCTAAAAATTTAAATATTATTTTCCTAAATTATTTTTTCAGTTATATTCTATTCACAGAAAAAAAAACTATATTTACCATATTCAATTACATTTTCTATTAATAATTTTTATTTGAAAAAAAACTCTATTTTTATATCCAAATGTTTTTTCCATGTGGGATTTAAATAGTTTTTAATGGTTCAATATTGATTACTGAAAGAAGAATATGAATTATTTATTGTCTGGTACTTGATAATCTTAGTTTTCATGGGAGATCCTGATATAGCTTATATCTTATTTTGAGACCTGTTATATATCAAGGGTTTTCTTGATATAGCTTATATAGTTGAGGTAACTAGAGAGAACTCGGTGATCCTTTTATAAAATTGAGTTGTCCCAATTAGTGCATCAATGTATTAAGTAGTGTACATTATATTTTTTTGAATAATGGTGGGAGTTACCAAAGGTTTTCTACAGTGTATTTTACTAATATCATGTTTTTTCTAACAATGGATTATATTCAGTAATGGTTTTAATTATCTGGTTTCTCCAACATTAGGTTTTTTATTTTTTTATTGGGTATTTTATTGAGCTAATTGTGTGTGAGGTTCATGTAAAATCGCTTGGTGTCAATAAATAGAAGAAATTTGATATTTGTTATATATTTCATGTGTCTTAATTTCTTTTACAAGACTAAAGTATTTCTTCTTATTATGTCAATAAAATAGGCTATTTATGATCATCACGTGTTTTAAAAACATTCATAGGATTTTAATGAATTATTAGTTTAATAATGTGGTAAACGTAATAGTTTTGAAGCTAACCCATGGATGAAAAACATGATTAGTTTTGTGATGAAAATGAATATTTTTTTAGATGTTTCTAAAATGAAATATGTGGTTTTATAATGTCATATTTTTTCCTGGTTCTTAAAAAATATAAAAAAAAAGCTTCTTTTGAATTAAGAAAATTCAATTAGGGTTTAAAGTCACTAGAATATATAATGTTTAATGTTGGTTCATTAAAAAGTTCACAATGTTATATTTCTATGGAATATCCTTGCTAAAAAATATGGCAAGTCATTGTTCACTTCATAATTTTCAATTAAGATATCTGATAATGGAAGTTTTATGTTAAAAACACCTACCATTCATCAACACAATGAAATTAAAAAGGAAAATTATAATTCATTGTGTTCTCAAAGTAGCTACCTACACGAGTATTTGTATGTAGAAAAAAATGGACTAACCAAGGTTAATTAAAATTTATGTCACAATATTTTCCCATTTTAGGATACATTTTCTCTAAAACAATTTCCCAATTTTTATTCAATTTCATTTATCATAGATCAATCCATCATGAATTTTTAAACCCCAATCACATTCTACCAAACTATTATGATATAAATAGTCATTGAATATTGCATATTTTTAAATGAACAAACCAACATGTTTTTTTATTTATTATTTATTACTGTCTCATTGCATAATTAAGCACTATTTTACTAAAAATGATGAATGTGATAAATAATCACAATTTTTGGTTACACACTTGAATGATTGAAATGATAATAAAAAATAAATTATTAATGGATTCAATTATATTTCAGTCAAATAGGATGTCTCATACTCATGTAAAAATGATCTAAAGATATAATTTGATTGTGGAAAATTTGATGTTGGGAGGAAAAAGGGAAAAATTTATATTATATGGCCACTCAGTGGGTTAGATCATGTGTCGAAAGTGGGTGGGTATTATTTTTTAATTTAAAAATATTTGAAGTATTTAATTTTTTTTAAAAAATATGTTCATGATTTATGGGGATTATAATTATAATAATAGGATACTAAGTGGTCTACGGAACACCTTTTGGTGGTAAATAATTGACTATAAAATACTTCATACAATTATAACCCAAACCAATATGACCTTTTACCTGGTGGGGCATCAATATGTAAAATTTACAATATAATATTTTCAGTTACATGTCCCCAAGATGTTCCATTCTACAATAATACACAAAAAACACTTATAATACATATATAAAATTATGAAAAAATATCTAAAATATAATCAATACCTACATAATTCAATTAAAATACTATATATTAACCATCAAACTCTCCAATTCCTTAAAAACGAAAATAACCAACACAACAAACCCATAATTAAATGTGTCCGAAACAAAAAATTTATATAATGATTGTGTCGGAAAATCATTTGTAGACATAGTGTTGTATGGGAAAATCAAAAGATATAAATTTTATTTTTATTATTTTTCTATCCATGGTCATGTGGTTTTAATAGATTTTATATATTATTTTTGTTTATAGACTATGGTGGAAAAACATTGGTTGAGGAAACAAAAATAAAAAAGAATATAGATCTTTACTAGAATAATAGGATATAAATGAGAGATTATTGAAAATATCACCTTATAATATAGTCAAAAATAAATCTTACAATATATGAATGACAAATTAAAGATGAATAACCAATAAATGTAAATATTGTATAATATTATGAAATTTTAACATACCAATTCCCCTATGATGTTGAATTAGAGACTTAATGTTATGGAACAATCCTAAACCTAATAAAATAATTTTGTTTGAATACTAAAATTATATAAAATTTAAAAATAGATGAAATTATCCACAATGTATACTCTATATCACCATAAAAATAATAATAAATTAAAAACCCATACTATAACCAACAGAAATTTCCACTTTCATTAATGGTCAGTATAAATCTTAAGACCTAATTATCATAGAAAAACATAAAACTAAAAAATAAATTAATATATATATATATATACTATAAATATATATCCTAATATACCAAAATTGAAACTAAAATATTTAAGACATCCAATAAAATCTCCAAAATAATCTATGTACAAAAACCAATATCAGACAATATAACTTAGATACAATCAAATAAATGTATATTACATAATTAATATTAATATGTAATAAGATCACATATTTTCAATTTTTTCAATTTTTTCTTATAAGATCATATAACCAAATTACATTGGATTTTTCAGCAATCCCTTTTCAATATAACACCTCACAATTTTAAAATATCACAAGGTATATTAGCGCATTAAACATGAAACATCAAGCATAAACAAGATATAAAATGTTATTATTTTTGGAATATTATAGAATATTAATTTAATTGGATAATATAAATAAATATAGATAAATTACGAAATATATATACAATTCATAATCCAGTATAAATTTATTTACAAATGTTTGGAAATACGCACTAAATTTTTAATAAAGTCATTTTATTAAACAAATTTGGTTTCCCATAAAAATGATTTAAATAAATATTAGTGATAAGACATTAGGATTAATTTATTTAGTATATATTAATTTTATTTTATAATTATAATATCATTTTTAATCATAATTTAAATTTTTTTAAACTATTTGAAAATATTTCGTTTTTAATGAATAGTGTGAAAATTTAATTTTGTGAAAATCATCATATATGTCAATAATTTAGATAGTACAATAATTATTTTCATTTAAATCATACATTATTTAACTTATATTATGAATAATACAATTATGTTCCTTAAAATAAATATTAATGTTGTATTTTGTATAAAATAAATTTTATGATTAAAAAACGATGTTTGTGAAGACCCATTTCACATAACATTTTTGGTATATAATATTAAATTATATTATGACACATATGTGAATTGAATTCTACAATATATACACATTATTTTTAATTATAATGATTAATATTAGGTAATAAGTTAGTCAAAATTGTTTGTAATTGTCATATTGTGTTTTTGACACCACTATGGTAAAATGGGTAAATCAATGATAAAACCTAGGTGATAAAGAATGATATTCATTAAAACAAATTCCATTAATTTGTTTTATTATTACGTATCTTTTGTAATCATAAAAATATCCACAATATGGATTTTTAAAAAAATTTATTTTATTTCTAGTTTTATAATATTTATGTAATTGATTGAGTTTCAAAATTCACATTAATTCTTTTAATATAAATAATATTTCTTGACAAGGAAAAAATATGTTCGTTCAAAAATAACTTTAAATTAGGAATAATTACATGTGGTTTTAAATTTATTGTTATTTATAGTGATGTAACGATTATAATAAATGATTTATTATTTTGATACAATGTTTCTGGAAGTAGATGAAAAATCATATAAAATATTCCAAAAAAAATAAAATTTATATTTTAGGGGTGATTAAAATTCTCAAAAACTATTTAAATATAATTATATAAAATAATTTATTTTATAAATGTTTATATTTTAATTAAATTACTTTCATTTTGATTATAAATTCTAATTACATGAATTGTTAATGAATTTACATTAATACCAATTTTTATAATATATATTTTATTAGATTATTATTAAATAATAAATTTCAGGAATGATGACAACAAGGATGATAACTCCTTTAAAATATCATCCATTTTCTAATTAATAGTAAATTTTTTCCATATAATTAAATTTTTTAACCATTTAAGATATAAAATTTCATCACCATGATTAGGAAAAAATGGTTTAACCAATGTGAAAAACAAAAAAATAAGGCCTAATGGGACTTAAAATCATCAAAAATTATTATTGTGTTATTATATTCAGTCTATATATTCCTTATATTATCATACATGTTAATTATAAATTTTTTTACATGAGTTAGAAAAATATAATATTATAATATTTCATGTATCTCTAATAAAGACATTAATAATATTTCATTGTAAATAGTATTTTATTAAAATATTTTAAATTCATTGAAATCCTTTATTCTTCATACTGAATGAGATAGGATTTAAAATATTTGATATTTTAAATTTATGAGTCACCTATAATTTTCTGTTAATAAACATGACACAAAAACGTTAAACAGTAATTATATTATAGTAATTTTGGATAGGGTTAAAAAAGGGTCAAATATTTGAAATAAGGGTGAATACATAACTTAAAAAATAAGAAATTTTATTTTATGATTTTATTTCAACTCATACTCATATTATCCTAATTATATATATTTTTTAAAACTATGCAATGAAAATTAATATATTTTAATTTAGTTATTAATGAAAATAAAAGAGTTCCCCTCCTCTCACCTATATATGGGAACCACTCTTATATATTCCCTCGATGTTTTTTATCCCCATACCTCTAAAAATACAATGCATTATTCCCTCTATGATTCCATCACCATATTATCAATTATATTGTCTTTAAAAAAGATTGTAATTCTCATATTTATGTTTTTATCAAAAATTGGTTTCTCAATGAAGTGGTAACACTTAACCGGTCATATTAAAATGAACTTCTTATTTAACCTCATATATACATAGGATGAACATTAAAAAATAATTATTTCATTAAATTTTATATAGTGTATTTTTTATGATGAAGGAACAACCATTATCCCCCTTGTTTCCATCTACTGGATAAAGACCTTATCTCACATGTTACCCCCTCCATGATGTAATGTGATTAGTGTTTCGAATCCAATTTTAAATAGATGTAAAAAATGATTAATTTAATTAATATTTTTTATATATGTGATTTAATAATAATTAATTATACTTGAATGATATTTTATACTTCATTCATACCATCTCTTGTTAAATAATTACAAATTTATCCATGCGTATTTCGTACCGCCTCTATGAATGTTGTTATTCATTTATATTTCAACATATTTAATAGATGTATCTAGATATATATATATATATATAAATAATATATAATATTAATATCATTTTTATCATTATTTATATTACTTATCCATGATAAATTTATAATGAATGGAATTACTAACCCAAAATACTCATGATTAATGAAAAAGATGAGACCTAGAAATGGATAATTTAATAAGGAATAATTAATAAATATGAGTTGAAATGTTATAATTGGATAGAAATCAATATTAGTAGATTGTGAAATATCATTAAATACAACTATAAAATATTTAATTTGTTATGTAGGATTTTACATAACTTTATAAATATCTCAAACATTAGGTATGTGTATCTTATATAACATTTATTTATATGAAATTTTTCCAAATTAAATACTTATTTTGTTTTGAGTGTTTTATATAAATCCCATGAATGTTTTTTTCCTTTGTGATAAATATTTGGAATTTTAAAATAAATAAATGGTTCCTTATTTCATTATTTTTTTTTTGAATCTTAATGATTTTTAAATGGATTCCGATTTAAATATCAGTTCAATCGAGATTGATTATAAAAGAGATTAAATTAAAATAAATTATATTATCCATATTTTTTAAAATTATTTAATATTTTTATAATATTTTTATAATTATCCCTTTCAAATAATCTTAAAATTTTTATATATTTATTTTTTAAAATCATAGAGAATCATTTTAATGAAAATAAGTATATATTTTTTCTTTGGTCGAGATTCATTTTCAGGCATATACATGTTTAAAAAAATTACATCCAATAATTTATTTAAATATATCAATTCAATTTTAAATATTTGTTTACATATGAATGAATGTTTTAATTTTTTTGGTGTAATATTCTTGAAATTTCGTAATAGTTTTATTTTTTTTAATTTTTAATGAAAATTTAAAGTGAATAATTTTTTTAAAGTAATTAGAAAATTAAAACCCCCTTTATAATAACTAGAAAATTATTTGAATATTTTATAATAAGTTTCCAAGTTTGTTCTCAGATAAATTTGTTCCAAATACCTTTTATATTTTTTAAGTGTAATTATTTAAAAATGAAATGACTAAATTTTTGAACTATTCTCAGTAATATTTTACAGGGATTTATCATATATGAGAAAATATATTGATATATCTTGTGGTTTATTGGGGATATGATTCTATGACACCAAATATCTTATTTATAAAGATGTATTTTGTTTATTATTATTATATATTTTGGAAAACAATACATTTTTAATGGGTTTTTCTATAATGAGACTTTTAAATTTTTATGAAACTTTTATCCATTCCATGGGTTCTGAAATATGATTTTTTGGCACACACCTATGTGATTTTTATAAATTTACATGTTTTTATGGAATTATATAACCCTTAAATGTTTTAGATAATAATAGATAAATCTTGAGATAGGAAGGATAATAATTTTTATTGATCATAGTTCAATAAGGTTCTTTATCAATAATGATAGTCTCGATGATGAACCTTGAGTAATAATTTGATGAAATTGGGTGTAAATCCACTCTACTATTATAGTCATAGAAGAAATCCTTGACTAGAGAATTTATTTTATTTTATTTTTTCTAGAAATAAAAAAGTTCATATCCCAATGAAATTATCTCATGACTAATGTTAATAGATTAATTTATGATGCATGTATTATTTACTACCAAGCATTAAACCACGATACAAGATTATGATCTATGATTTGATGGTAATTAATTTTCAATGGTTAATAACATGTTCTAAAACCATTATTATTCTTCTATTCATATATATGATCATCAGTTGCTATATTTCATATTTACCCTTATTTAGAAATAGAGCCCACCCTTTATTGTGTTTCTTTTCCATATGGTATGAAAAACCATTAAATGTATGATATATCAAAGATGTGAAATTTTAAGATAGTAAATGTAAAAGATGTTGAATTAAAATCCTAAAAAATATATTCATTTGTTTAGTCTCCAATGAAACTAACCAATTGTGGTTATTGAGTGGTTCATATTGTTATTTAATGAATCATTAATCAAAATGATGTCATTTTTATGTACTAATGGTATGGGTCCCTATAGTAGGGTCATAGTAGGTTTTAGTCAATATTTGGTGATTATAGTTATCTAAATTTTAAGAAAATTGATGTGTTAGTCCTATGTTTATGATGGAATTCAAATGTTATGGTAATATAGTGATCATTTCCTTTTACTAAAAATGAATACCTTTCTAGGAACTATATGTGTAATGGTTTCATAATATATCCATATGTGGGTAATTATTTTTCAAATAATGTTTTGCAGTACATCTCTCTAATCGATATGGTCCATGGTGACTAGTCCCTTTCTTCTCATGTGGTTTGACACTCTTGTGGGATATGATTCATTTAAATGTATGTTTTGTTATTAATATTTATGATGAATTCAAATAGATGATAATCAACTAAAACCATGGATAAACAAAAAATTTAACTCATTAAAAAAAAGGTGTCAATATTTTGATATCCAATTAATGATTTATAATGATTATTTGATTCCCCCCCAATATATTTTCACACATGCTTATTTTTTAATTTAGTTAATATATTGCAAATGGAAGATTCCTGTAAATTGATATTACGATAGACCATAGAATCATTTTATTCCTGATAATCTATATGAAATTAGTTTTATAAGGCATAGAAATGTATTACAACTAACTAGATATATAATTATATGATTAAAAATCATAATATGAATCAGTTTCATGACACAAATAATATAGGAAAAATAGATTTTTTGTAACAATATGGACTGATGATGATTCATCTTCAAATATATCAGGAATATGGGATGAAATCCTCATATAAATGTATCATTGGATTAATATGAAGTTTCTTATATTAAATATTAAGGAATAAATAGTTTTATATCTAATGAAATATTACAAGATTTCGAAGGTAAATTAGTTTCAATATAGGGAACCATTTGTTGATCAATGTTTTATGAACTCAGAAAAAGGGTATTATTCAATCCATTTACCTAATTCAATCATTAAAACTAAGGCCAAATATATACATATTTTATGCCAATTTTTGAAGTTAAAGGATTTATCCCTTTATAAATTATTATTAGATAATTATTTTTTAAAAGTTTTCTATTAATGATATTCTAGATATAAGTATCAAGAAACTATTAAAGACTATACCAAATTAGTTTTATATGAATTTAAAATAATATGTCTAATTGTATTTGATTATTATGAAATATCACATAGTAGAATTATTATAATTCTTAAATAGGATAAATATAATTCTGAAATTTATATTTTATATGGTATAAGATTTCATAGAAAAAATGGGCTGTGATTTGAAAATGAAGCAATTTAGTTCATATTTGATGAATTTTATTTCATATTGGTATTTATGGAATTACATAGTGGTTTTATTTTAGATATTTGAATAATGTTAAATTTATAATGAAATTTCCCTTACATATTGAGTTAACCTAAGATTAATAAATACGGTCGCGTGTACCTAAAATTAATATTGATCACATATTCAATGGAAATGAAACCAACCATGATGGTTAATGTGATGTTATTTTAAAATGATTAGAAACATGTTATTAGGTTAAGGAACAATAATAAATAATTAAATCACATATTGGATAAAAATTATATAATTTTAATATTATTAATGATTTTTGACATATATGGTCAAATATGAAATGACAAAAGGGGAATATTTTTTATTACTGTGAAACTTTTGCGGTCATATGTATTATTTAGTTATATAAAGGATAATACAATTAATATAATATATAATCATTTTATAAACTATTAAATCTGGATAGTAATTAATGATAGGAGGAATATATATGATATCCTTTGGTAAATTATGATCTTTATAAATATTTATGTTTTTTTATTTTAAAATAATAGCCACCATTTATTTATTATGTTGGGTTTTTTGACAATAACAGTTTTGAAACCCTTATAAAAAATACATATAACTTCAAAAAGTATATGATCAGTAATAAAAAAATAATTTCATAATAATATATATACATAAAATAAGTTAATTAATCGTAATAATTGTTTAAATGAATTTTAATATTACCTAAAAATAATATTTGTGTTATATTATATCACAATATAAAATTAGTTATAATGTAATAAAATTAAGATGAAATTATTTTAATTAATCTATAGAAATAATTTACATACTCATATTTATAAGATCTTTATAAATATCAATTTAATAAAGCATAAAATACCCCAATCGTAAGGTGCACAATTGTGTGACTTTCTAGGGGAGGTTCATCGAGAACATCATTTGGGGAGTTGTCTCGATGTTCATGAACATCTCATATAAATGGTATCACTCATGATAATGTAGTTAGGATTGAGTTTTTGATTGGTCAATGTAATATCTGATATATTCTATCACCCTTGGATTCTTAGATAAATGAGGCTTATTGGGTATGATACTACATGTTGAGGCCTTCTCAACCTTTTTTGTTGTCGATTAGATTTGTTTAAACCCAATATTTATAATAATAATGTGATCAATGTTAAACAACTATTTAAAAAATGGTAAATTTTCATAAGAGTCATTTAAATTTGATTTCATAAAATAAAAAATCATGTATTTTCTATAACCATAATATATAGTAAGATATTTAATTAAATTTGACAGAAAATCTTATTTATACCCATTCATGACATTGCAATATTCCCCCCTTAATAAATTTCACCCCAGATATTTTCAATTCTAACACTAAAATAGATATGGCTAACTCTACTTCATCGCATTCTCTAGTTCCCAATAAAATTATTATAACTTTTGGTTTCTCTACAGCACTTACCTTGGTGAAATTTCTTATTTCATAGAACTTTTTATCTGTGATCTAAGTTCTTCACCAAATGCACTTAATTTAAAATATCATACTCTAATGGTAAAAATTTTGAGTTGAGTACATTTGAAGGTTCTGTTATGTAATTAAGAGGGTTACATGGAATGCATCGTGAACATTAGATTTATTTGGATGGTGGGGTAGTTGTTAGGCCACTGCTCTAATGCGATCCAGGTTCTCAAAGTAGAATATGTATAAAGGAAAAAAATTCCCCATTTTCAAAAATTTCATCACTTTCATTCATGGAGATATGAAGAGATATATCATGTACCAAAAATAAATCAATAGGTATCATCTTCATCTTTCATAATATATATTAAATCGACTATCAGTAGTCATGATGTGATGATTAATAGTGTATACCTTTCTCAACAATTGAATGACCATTTCAGGACCTAGTAGTTTTTATTCCCCTATGTCATCCTAGAATGTTGTAGTTATATACCACTTCCCATAAAAGGATTCATGTGGATCCATTTTTAATATTGAGAATAAAATTATTTTGTAAGAAAACCTATCAAGAGAAATATGCTATCCCCACCCTCCTTTGTTGTTAATTGAGCATGTTATCAAAATGTCCTAAAGTGTCTGGATAGTCTGCTCACATTTGACATCTGTTTGAGGTTGATAATCCATCATGAAATTAAATTCGGTCAATTTAATCTTCCATGAGTGCATAATGGGATTATAAACACTAGGGTTCCTTTCGTAGCCACCTTAACCTCTTCAGCATCAGGTCGACTATGGTCCTCACATCATCACTTCGGCTCGGCAGGCTCGCAGCGTGAGGTCTCTTCTAGCGGCATCGATGTGTGGACTCATTATCTTTGTAAAACCTCATAAATTTATATCCCATTATATCGATAACCTTTAATTTTTCTAGGGCTTCCATGGTGGCACAATGTTGGTCCCAGATTTCTATATCAGATGATATAGTCTGGGGTCATTGTTGCATTTGATGTTTGATTTGAGTGTGTTGGGAGGATCTAGTCTTTGTGTGCAGCTTGGAATGCAGTGATGGGATCTAGGATCAATAGTTGGCTTATAGAATGGTCTTCTTCTGAGGCGCATGTTTTTGGGAGGTGGTCTCTTTAGTGAGTTGAAGAGGTAGAATTGATGAGATGAAATATATGTATTTTCACAATGGTTTATGGTTTCTTGAATAACATTTTTTCATTTATTTTTGGATTTGATTATTTTCCAATCATTTGTTCGTTTTGAGTGATTTCATATTTGGATCTACAGTGCATTTCCTGCTCATGGTTGTTTTTTCCACTCCTGGTTGATTCTGGTATTTTGGTGGGCTTTTATGATGAATGTGTTTGAATAATGTAGAGGCAGTGAAGGTTTTATGTTGCGTATCAGTTGTGGTTTTCATTCTGTGGCTGGTATTCTTTTGGTGTGGCCCTCATGGTCTATATTTTAAAGAATGATGCATTAAGATCATCTACATGAGTCTTCTCTAAATAATGTTTAGGGAACAGGGTTACCAGTCTATCTATACTTTTTAGAATCAGATGGTTGAGAGGTTATGGCTATGGCCATCTGTTCAGAACCCATGACTTTTTTCACGGTATAGCTATCTGATCAATGGTGGATGGTGGAAGCTAGATTTCATGTTTTTTATAATGAGAGGGGATTTCTCTTATAATTTGGGTTGTTTGGTCCTAAAATTTTATACTGAAGGGGCATTTTTTACTTTCTTTTTCCTTTGATGTCATTGTGGTTTCCCCATTTTCTCTTAAAAGGGGGATCATCTTAAAAAATAATTAAATTTTAGTCTATCAGTTAAAAATATTATTCAGATCATGTAAGATACTCTTCTTGGCCACAGAGGTGAATTTTATATCTATATTGGATACAATCGATAGTGGTATTCCATGTGACCTCACCACTTATGTATTGTATAACTGTTCATAGTTACTGAGTGAGAAATCCTTTCAAATTTTAAGGATGTGCATTGTATTTGTAATATGTTCCACCACAACCTATATAAAATTATTCATTATTGATGTCTTTGGATGACCTGTGACCAAGTCTATGGTGATGTTTTCCATTTCTATATAGGTATGGGTACTACGTAAAGACGAAACACTAATTCCACTGAAATGGTGCCCCAAGATAGATGGTTACTAGGCTTTAAGAACACCTCCCAATATGCCAGAGGCTGCTAACTAATATAGAGGTCCTTGGAGGTGATACTGGGGAGACTATGCCTTCTTATTTCAGAATGAAAAATACAGAAATAAACTATGTATCATAAAAATGGAATGTAAATATTGTGTATAAGTAGTAAACAACTGAAAGATAATATGAGGTAATAATAAATTAAATGATGTAAAAGACCTAACAAATATGCAATACAATACAACACCATTATCCCACTAAATAAACCATGGAAATCCAATAGTAAAAAATAAGCTTAATGTAAAATTATTTGGCTCAACTACAGTCATCGAGACAAACCACATACCCTACCTCCAGACACTGTCAAACTACACCACCCTGATCAATATAACCAAACGAGAAGCTCTGCTAGATCATGTAATGCATGGCCTTAGCACCATCCACCATACAACTCATTCTCAACCTTGAAAAAAGAAATAATGTATACACATACACTGAGGTTCATGTACAGCTTTTAGAAATAATCTTATTAGGACACCCTAATAAGGAAGGTGAGGCAATAAGTGTATGAAAAAGAAACACGATCAGCCTCACGAGACACAACAATGTTATGTAAAAACTGATGTGTGAAACTACTGTCAAAACATCATTCTGTATTATTGGTCAACTGGGAAAGTCCCACCATGGATGTCCATATATATATATATATATTTATACATGTATAGTCCCATTCATGTAAATATAAATAACTTAATATGAATATTCATGAGTATGTTAATCAAATAACATGAAACCACATCTACAGACAACCCATTGGATTTTAATCCCAATCTCTAGGGAATAATGTGAAAGGAAATTGAGCTAAACATCCTGACACTAAATCAGTGTAAAATTAAGCTTATCTCTAGGTTTGTAATCCCATTCTAAAGATTCCTTCGTTGTCTAATTCCAAAAATGTCTCTAAGAAAGGTATGTCACCATAGGAGGATACACATCATACAGATGGGTTCACACATACTCCCCTCCAACCACTTAAGGATTCTATATACCTATAGTCAATCCAATAATGAATCATCATAGAGAGTGCATCCAGACATATCATGATATACCAAGCTAAATCCCTCGAGTATCATAACTGATCCAAAAAGTACCATCCTTCTGATCATAGAACATCCAGCCTATGAGACCATCCAAGGCTTTTCTACAGTGGGAATCCAAGTATCACTCAAGGGAAGGAATTCATCGTCCCTCTGAGCACATCCATATAATCCCTCAACTGGATCCATGTATCACTAATAGCACGTAAGCTATCACCCACTAATCCCATCCAGGGCATCGATCAACTGGATCCAAGAATCACATAGTGTATAAACCAATCCAACCATTAGGAATGTCCTTGGAATCCCTCAACTGGATCCATGGTTAACTCATGGATTAATAATATTAAAAATTCAATTGATCATGTCCATGGATTCTCTCAATTAGATCCATGCATCACACATGTTATATAAGAAATCAGCCCACTGAGCCCATCTAAGGCATCCCTACAGCAAGAATCCAAGTATCAGTTAGGGTATATGAATCATCTAACCACTAGTCCTATCTAGGGAATTACCAAATTGGAATTCCTAAATCACTCAAGGTACTTAAATAAACATCCCACTAAGCCCATCCAAGTAATTCCAACAATAGAAAACCATGTATCAATTAGGGAATACATGTAAACATGTAAGGTCCATTATCCAAAAATGGGGAAACACCTCTAAAAAACAAAAAATATATATACCACAACATATATATCTAGGATAAAAAACCATGTATACGGTAATACTTATTGAATTCAATAAAATATTATAAATAACATTACATATAATTCGGATACCATGAAATCATATCTAGGTATCCCAAATGATGAAAGATGCCCTGTGTCAGGCTCAACAACCACCAATTAGGAAGCCCATATGAAATTAATTGCTACATCGTCAAAAAATAATCCAAGAAGAAGAAACATGTGATAGTGGATTGAACCCCCAACCCAACCCTATAGCCATAGTACCATCAGATTCCTCATTCCGCACATGTTCTAAGATAAATTTGAACACCATATCAACACAAACCTAACACGAAAACTCTAGGTTGGTTAAACCACGGGAACCCACTTGGTCCCTCAAATAAAATTCCATTTTTCATCCTACTCAGGATCCTTATATGTAATTTTAATGTATAAATCCTTCATGGGATACTCAAATGCACTAAAAAATTGTAGGAATCCAATAAGGATTCCATTAAATGGTAAACATGTAAATGAATCATATATGGGGCTCTCTATATTAGTGTTTACGAAATGGAATTCATTAGGGGATCCTTAGAAGAATATGGTTTCATGACTTAATAGGCCAGAAGGACACATCTCTAACATGAGTCATCCTAACCAGAATGCTACTTGGAACTAATCACCAGAGATATCCATTATCTCATATCAGATCAAGATCTCATACTAGAATGTTCTGAAAACCCATACTATTATTCAAGATAGGTATCTCTCATATGAGATGACTAAAACTCAATGTCTTAGGAAGAACCTCTCCCTTTAGGTCGAAACCCCAAAACACCGATTAAGTGTCTTCAGAAAGCTATAGGGGTTTCAATATCATGATCTGCATGGTAAACATAACAAATTGGAGTAATCATGGGTCTAATTCTAAAATGAGGGAGAAAAAACATGAAAAACACATAAATGGGTAATATGGTGATATTACAGAACATACGGAGATCATTCACAACATGAACCCCCAACTCGCCACATGGGCGTGTATTCTGGCCAGTATGGGCATGTAAAAACCCCTGGTACATGACACATAACATAGGTTCATGGTGTGTTCCCATCACTAGTTACATTCATGTTTACTTCAACTGAATTGTATATTAAATGAACATTCCATTTACATTTTCATTGTGATCTACCAAACATGAGGTTTGGCCTTGTACTCTACACAACAATGTACCCCTACATTGGCCGACATGCTCGGGCACATTGCCTAATGGCCATGTACTAGTACATGTTATGTATACCACATATATGGAATGTAATAATTTAAAATTAATCTTATATGAAAAATAAGAGCACATGGTTTGTCACCCTAGACTACACGTCGTGTATCCTAGTTCCCCAAAACGAGAAACCCTCAGATCGCAAAAAAACCCCTCTATAAACCCCAAAATCCATAGAGAAGACCACTAGGGACTGAATAAAAGCATAATATGTCTATAAAAACATGAAATAACAAATTTAAATGTATTTTTTAAAAACTATAAAAATAATATACCTTAGGGTGGAAACTGCTAATGCTTTAGTTGATTTGAGGGTCCATGGATGTTGCACGTTGAACCAACACGTTGAGGGCTCTAAAATGGTACATATATTCCCTTACCACTCTCTCTAAATCTTATTATGATTTTTATTCTATTGCTCGAATGGTGTATGAGGAGACATAAATGTGTTTTTTGGGAGAATAAAAATTAAATAAGAGAAAAGAATGAAATGAAAGAAAAAGAAAAGAAAAAGAAAAGGGGCACGATCTTACCCTAGTGCCGAACCCGTATTTATGCCTCACCTAATATGACAACCCACTTTCAGGCTCAAAAACAAAAACATAATCTCATTCCAACACTTATTTTATTATTTATGTCCAAAAAAACATGCAACAATAATTTAATATTTATTATTTTAAATATTAAAAATTAAATATTCTTCCAAAATAGAAACATCACAGATTTCCACAATACTCATATCCTACGGTAAACACCTTATTCTAGGGCCAACAGATTTGTTATAAAAATAATACGAGTTAATATTCTTGGATATAAGACCATTTTACAAATTTTATACATTAGATAGAAAAAATCCAATTTTCTACTCAAAACTATTGTTCAGAAAAAATGATTACATACAACCGCCCCACCAAAAACCTTCTTATCCATAAGAAACTAGGTGAATAGACTAGAATCCATTCTCTTATCAAAAGTATCATAAAAAATAAGATATCTGGACTATCCAAAGGCAAGAATCATAGCATTAGAAACTATTTCCCAAACAAAAAAAATTCAACTACAACTAATCTGGTACTCCCCACCATAGAAATATCCTTATCGTCATCTCACAACCATTCTATAGGAACATAGCCTTCTAGAAAACTATATATCTTCTGAAAATGATGGTCACCGCCCTCATTTGAACAACGGTACACTCCCAACCAAATATCTTACCTTACACTCCTCATAGAGTGCAACCTCAAGAGGTTTCTCTTCCTCAACAAGGAAGACAATTTATTTGAAAAATATATTAGTGTAGGGTTGATGATCTCCTAGAATATGAAAGAAGAAACAAATTAGAGCATGAAAATCTCTAAAATTAGTACATTAAGATTCTACTATGGTATATATAGTTATCTCTGATCCATGCTCACATCCTTCCAAATCCTAATCAAGATTCACTGATCTGACGGTACCCCAACATTTCACGATATAACCTTACATTAGAAGGTCATTGTAATGAAACTTTTGGGATCCTAGTCCACAACATGTCTGAAAAACATTGGTCCTTGGCTCACACCTGATCACTCACCAATTTATAAACTATATAAAACATGTTCAACAAGTGTGTCTATTTGTCAATCGACTTTTATTCCAGTGAGACGTCCAACCACAAGGCTATGTTGACCTTGATGCATGGAACATCCGTTTCATTATACCAAAACATCCCTTGGAACTCCATTTCAATATCAAGAACATCACATATGCCCTGATTTATTCCATGGACACCATCCACATTTCTTTATTCCAATCTCAAGCGTATACCTATTCTCTAACTACATTAGCAATAGAGGAAACATTGGTCGACTAGGCCAGACACCCAAAAAGTCCTACTCATAAGAGACATTCTCGGAAAACATGCACCAAATATTCTTCATCAAATACATAAGGCATTAACAATCCTATAATGAAAACTTCAGTACCTATCATACATCGATCACAAAAAAATAAAAAACCCAATCTCACTGAAAAAAATGCATCTAAAAACACTATAAATCCTCTCTCACATAGGCTTACCTAGATTGAAATAGATGTCGACTTACCCGGGACTGAGTTTAAAATAAGGTTCTCAATGTATCCCACCTAGAACATACCAAACAAGCATCATAATCTGGTCATAAGTATTAACAACATCACCCATAATATAATAACCTCTCAAAATAAGTAAATATAACCACATGAAAAAATGTTTGTAACTAGAAACATGCCATATGGATACTTGGATTCACTCCCAGAATCCTCAGAATGAAGTTCTCCATGGAGGAAAAAATGATGAAAACATAACAGAAACTAAATATACATTTTTACGTAGCAATACCCCATTTAGGTCATGTTTGTATGAAATGTCCTAGTATCCATCGACATCATACGTTGTGATCTGACTAGATAAACATATACCAAAATGAATCACCCCAATGGGGTAACATGAACAGGGCCTCACATGCCATATAGACCTACTAAGGTAACTACACCACTAGTGCATGAGGACAGAGTCACCAGCCTAACAACAAAATTCCTAGACTAAGATCCACATTACCTTCCATCAAAGTGGAATATCTGTTTATATATTCCCAAAAGTCCTCAATGATTAGTAAAAGATCACACAAGAAGGCCTATATGATGTGAATCCTATATTCCATGTATGATACATGTGATGCCTCTTGCCTTTTCATGTGAATAGTAAAAATTCATCATCATTCTCTTGATAATGGAAAAGTTCTAGAGATCGATATTAAATCACAAAATCCATACAAAATGTGCATCTTTAAAGGAGAAATCATATACGACTGTAACATCTCAAATTAGAAAAGTGAACCCAACCCCAAAGAAAATGGTAATTCTTACCATAACAAGTGTTCTTGATGCACCAATATGATATCCATCACAGGTTTCAACACATTACAAATACTCATTTTTATATTATCAAAAATATCAAAGACAATGAAAAAACCTTCTCAGATACCACTTTGTAACAACTTGATGTAGATGCCACGAAAACATTTTCTTGAGACAGATGGTTACTAGGCCTCATGCATGCCTCCTCATATTCCAGATGGTGCTAAATTTAAGTGACTTCTTAGGAGGTTATAGTGGGGAGATTGTTCCCTGAGATCATAAGAAGAAAAATATATAAATCAACTATGTACCATACCCAAATAAATGTAAATAGAGCGAGGAAGAAGTAAAAACCTAAAAAAAATAATAGTAAATGAAAAGTTGAATAATCTTGAATAGATATGCAATACAATACAACAATGGTCACCCAATAGGAAAAATAAAATGATAAAACATTAAAAAGGAAACTAAATGTCAATGTATAGGTCTCAACTACTAACTCTGAGATAGGACACATACTCAGTGTCCAGACACTATCGAACTATACCAACCCAATATTTAGAACAACATGAGTATCTCTGCTCAATCATGAACCACTGGTCCTAATCCCCATCCCCCACTAACTCATGATCAACATAAAAATAAAACATATGGAGTTCATGTACATAAATGTTCAGGTGTTGGGGTGAGAACTAATCTTAGCTTTACACCCCAACATGCATCCTAAAAATGTAGTGCTATGATTGTATGAAAAAGAAACATTATTAGACTCACAAAGATTCAAATAATGTATGTAAAAACAATAGTGTGAATCAAATGTCAACCCTCGGGTCCCTCATCTTGGTAAAATGGGAATGTTCCACCATGAATTTTTATATCTATAAATGTATACACTTATATTCTTATAACAATACACATATATACATAAATATTAATAGTCACGAGTTTGTGAATCAAATTACCTGAAACAACATCAGAAGTAAATCCTTTTTTTTCCGTAATCCTAGTCACATGGAAATCATATGAAAGGGAATTAAGTTAAAGTTTTTCCACATAATACTTGTATCATTAAGTCAATCTCTAGTTTTATAATACCAATAAACATTTACATGCTTTGGAAAATGTTGGAAAAGTCTCTAAGAAAGTTACATCACCATATAAGGTTACTCATCCTAATACTCGGATCACATGTACTCTCCTCCAATAACTAAAGCATGAATTTAGTATAATGATAATAAATCAAATAAAAAAACATCAGGAGTATGTGAATACATCTCATGAGTCACCATGATACATCCTTAGAGTCATGTAACAGATCTGGAAAAGCATATACATTTTGATCATAGAACATATAGCCATTGATCCCTTCCAAGGCATTCCTACAATAGGGATCCAAGTATCAATTTAGGATTGGAGGTCATAACCCTTCAATGTTGGTCCATGTAATCCCTTAAACTAGATCCAATCATTACATAGAGAACATAAGTTATCACCCATTCAGCCTATACAGAGCATCACTCAACTAGATCCATGTATCACTCTAGGTACAAACATATCCAACCAATGAGCTCATACATGGAATCATTCAACTGGATCCATTGTTAACTCAAGGATTAATTAAATTCAAAATCCTACTGGGCCCATCCAAGTAATACCTCAACTGAATCCATATATCACATAGGGAATATAGGAAATCCACCCATTGAGACTATCCAAGGAATTCCTACAATGGAATTCCAAGTATCCCAAAGGGTAGAGGAATCATCAGAGCAATAGTCCCATTTAAGGCATTCCTACAATGGTAATACAAGAATCACATGGGGTACTTAAATAAGAAGCCCACTAAGCCTGTATATGAAACTCCTATAATAAGAATCCAATTATCACTCATACGTATAAGTAAACATTCAAGGCTCAACATCCTGATACTAGGAAACACATATTGAAATCCCAAAAAATAATATATCAATATATATATATATCCACTATTAATAGTGATGTATGAGGTAATGCTTCTAGGTATCACTAAAATATTGAAAATAACATGGCATAAATGAAAGATCCCAGAAAATTACACTTGGGAATCCCAGATGAAAAAAGACACCTTGTGTTTGGCTCCACCACCACCGACCAAGAAGAACCTCTGGTAACCATAAATAAATTATAAATAACCATGGCATGCAGAATAAATGAGTGAAGGTGGATACCTCCAACAATGCCCCCATGGTCTTACTAGATCAGTGAAAAATGTAGGTGACACACCAATAGCATATCTATCCAAACCTGACACAATAACATAGGGTCGGTTAAACAACGTGCACCTACATTGTCCCTCAAGTATAAAACTGGGAGGCATCATACTTTGGATCCTCACGGGAAAACTCACAAGGGAATGCATCCAACATAGGATTCATAACATTAATGGTAATGGAGTAATCCTACATGGGATATTCAAAATCACTATGAAAGAGGAGTCATCCTACAAGTGATAGTGTAAATTGTACAGATGTATAGGGATCCTATAAGGGACTCCCTAGATCCTGTTATAAGAAATGGAATGATTTAGGAGATTCATATAAGCATCTAGTTTCATGGCATCATATGTAAAAACATAGATCAGTTATGGGAGACATCATACTTAAAAACCTAAAAGGAAACGATCATGAGATATGTCCAATGGATCGTCTTAAATAAATATATGAACCTAGGTTGGTCCAAACAACCTACCTATTTTTCACACAAAGTCCCTCCCACAGAAGATAACTGAAAATCATAGTCATGAGAAGAACCTCTCCATTTAGTTTGAATAACCAATGCACAGTTTATGAGTCCACATAATGCTCCATGGATTTCACCATCATGATCTATGAAGAAAACCACACAAAATGGAATAATCTCAGGCCTAGTTATAACATTAGTGAAAAAAACTATAAAATCCTCAAATGGGTAACATCTGGATAGTACACTGTGTGTAGATACCATAGACAGTATGTACCCCTCCCCCCAACATGAAACATGGGCATGTATTCTTACCATTCTTATCATGTAACAACCCCATGTATATGGTGTATAATAGAGTTACATGGCATATACCCGACATGTGTTACATTCATGTGTACCTCAATTGGCTTGGCTGTCGACTAAGCCAATTTGTGAACTTTTACATGATGTGCTACCCTACCCTAGTTCTGGTCTTGTGTTGTACATGGCCAGGTATCCCTACACGGGTAGATATTCTTGGTTACTCCGCTACACATCTATATAATACTAAACTATGTTTATACCCAATACACGGTGTGAACTCCTTTAAACTGAAACTTCCAAAATTGGGAAGAACACACTATGTGTCACCCTAGACTACATGTCATGTATCCTAGTTTCCTCAAATAGGAAAATGTCTGATCACTCGTAACCTATGTTTAAGCCACATAGTTATTAGATCGGGCGACTAGGAACTACATAAAAGTATAATCGGTAAATAATAACATGAAAAAATTAATTTAATGGGGTTATGAAGAAAATATAATAATGGGACTACCATTGGGTGGAATACACTAAATGTTCGGTCAATTTGATGGTCCACGAATTCCACACATCAAACCAGCATGTCACTGGATTTGTGATGGTACCTCTCTTCTCTTCCCTCTCTCATTATTACTACATCCCCAGTTTTTTTCTCTTGGTCAAATAGTTTAGTATGATCAATAGGAGGGTCATGTGTGAGAAGGAGGATGAAATAAGAAAATATAAAGAAATGAATAAATAAAAAATAAAAAGAAAAACAGGGCATGAGCTGGCCTTCTTTCCCAAGTCGAGTTTATGCCTCGCCTAGGAAAAACACACCATTTCAAAATAAATTGTGGAAAAAAAATCTAAATCTAATGCTGCATTTAAGTGATATAACTAATTAAACATGTGATAATTATTAATTATTTATTTTATTAAATATTAAATATTCCACCAAAATTTCGAAGGGCTTGAATTTACACCAAAATAATTTCTTAAATTTATCAATATATTTTAGGACAAACAGAGTGGTTAGATGATTTATCTGATATCATATTCATGGAGAGAAAAAAAAAACAAATTTACACCTTTTAAACATCAGAGAAAAAAATAAAATTTCTCCTCAAAACTGTTGTCCTAAAAAACATGAGACCGTACATAATGGTTGAGTTATCCCCTTGGATTTTTTCCTACCTATTTCACTTACTAACATTTTATAAATATTTATATAAATTTTGTTATCTCCTTCTTCATACCATCCCAACATTTGTGTTCTTATTGATATAAATTCATATTATTGCTTCTTGTGTGGATTAATATTAATGATATATATACATTATCCAACAACTCATTATTTAACACATAATTTGATTGTATACATAGTAGTTTCACAAATATAGAACTCATTATTCATTAGAATTGAACTTTCAGGATTTCTATTTTCTTATAAATTACACATTCATTTTAATTCCAACATCTTCTATTTGAGCATCCATTACCCCCTCTATAAGGGATGCCTAAAAAATTTAGTTAAATGATTTATTATGGTCCTTCCATTACAATTCCCATGTTTTTCCTTTTCAATCAATGATGATAAAATCCTTATCATTTATCAAATTTGAAAAATTAAGGGATAAATTCATCCTAGAGTTTCATCAACATCATTTTATTTCAAAGGATGGTATGGAATTGGGAATTCGTTGTATGTGGTCATATCTAAGAATCCATGTTGGTTCATATACAGGTATTTCTATCTGAATATATACTTGATACTTTTTTGCTCTGTATATACTTAACACTTCTCCCCAAAGAGATAATTCCACCATATTTTCAAAGATAATATTACTATATCCAGCTTTATATCATGCGTTGGTAGTTCTGTTCCCAAAATTAAAACTATCTTGAATCATAGGAAATGAAAATGATATTTTTCATTAACATACAAACCAATCCCATCACCAAGGAGTTGATTAGTACCTTGAATAGTTATCCACTTCTGAGTAGTGTAATAATTGGTGTAGTCATAAACCCCTTTTTCTAATTTTTGAAGATCTCTTCAAATTCTTTATTCTAGGAGAACTTGAATCCCATCTGTGTTAGCTTTGTTAGCAGTTTTGACAATCATGATAAATTTCTCACAAATTAGAGATAATACCCATCATTTAAATTGAAACTATTAGTATCTATCAAATATGAGGATCTTAGACATCAATAAATTGTTTCTATATTTTAAGAGTACATCGATATCCCATTGATTTGGATGATATTACCACCTAACAATACACTGTTTAACAAAAAACACATTTACTATATTTAGCGTAAAGATTCTCTATCACGAACCATCCTATGATGTCATCTGACCCGATGCACGACCTGGTCTGCAACATGTCTTGAAGGGAGTTCCTGATCCCCACTATCTAGAATATGCTGTCAAGTATCAAATTAATAGAAGTGGGAAAATTTTGAGCCGAAAAAACAGGATCTTTAAATAAAACTAAACAAGAAGCATAAACTAATATCTAATCACATAAAAGGAAACAAACTGATTCGAGTAAAATAATACAACTGAGCATAAAAAAAATTAAAACTAAGATTGACCAAATTAATGCTACAACCAAACTTATCTTAATGTTACCCCATGGTCACCACCATCCACTAATAATACTTCTCCAACTGTGTTCACTCAAACTAAAAACCTGAAAAGAAGGAGGTCCTTCAAAATAAATGTTGTCTAGCAAAATTTAATGGTACAAGTTGGGTGTGATCTAGTTAGATCAGTATTAAATCACCAGATAATACATATATTTCTGGTCCCAAAATCATTCCATTAACATTAGTTATAAATAAATTTTTAAAAATAGAGTTTTCACGTCTTTAATATATAGAAATGTTTCATTAAATTCTTCAAAACTATGCACTATATGTCTCCATTTCAAAATTGACTTCAATTTTATTAAAACAAAGATAAAACAATACTAGTGATATGTGAAAGATATATTTCTCGATAAAATGAGAAAAATAGTAAAATTGAATGTAAAAAAGTAATATAGATAATAAAATGGGTGATTCTAAAAAATCTGTAGAAAGACACTTGTATGTGCACAGTTCAGAACCAAATTTCGGTGTATTGTGAAGCCCATTTCTCTATAACCAACTAGACACCCTCACATGATGAATATACTGGCACAACCAACCTGGCCACTTAGTGATCCCGGTGGTACCAACCCATCTTATCATGGCAGGTAAGGTACCGTGACTCGATCCACTAAAAGTTTTATAGGAACCCATAGTGATAATATACTATGTTAATGGGAGGCCCTTGCATGAGTGAATTATCATTACTACCACCACCACACATGACTACCCCCATCATAGACACCACCAAAATAATAAACCGTAAAATGTAAATCCATTTATAGGATTACCCATTATATTTATCTATATTCATATCACATCATAATAAGAGACAAATGGGTTAAGATATAATATTAACATTCAAACTATTTTTTAATACATTTTAAGATTTAAAATGATTGTTCAAATTTTACACACAAAATTCCATTCATATAATTATAATGTGGAAACCAGGATTTATCATTTTAGATATAGAATTAATTTACACTGCTACATCCATATCATTTTCCAATGTTATCACAAAATATTGATTTTATCTAAAAAAATAGAAAATGGGCCTATAAGTTCCAACATATAATAAAACATGTTTCAAGGACAAATAAGCCAAAATTTAAGGACACATTTGAAGTAACATTATTAAAACTCTTTAAACAATAACTGTATTTAAGAAATCGACGATCAATTTTGGGAAAATGAGGATATGGGGAATAAAGGAAAACATTAGTGGGATGAAGTGATCTATATTCCATATTCTTTTGAATGTACATCCTAGATTCCACCTTGTGCACCCACGGATGTGCCAAAATCCAGGGGAACACTCTATGGGTAATTATAATAGCCAAAATATTTTTATAATAATCACTTTACATTCAAACCAAACCCATTAATTTTATAAAATTTACAAGGGTGCATACAATCATTTTTTAATAGAAAATATATATTTCCAATGAACATTAAAAATATACTATGTTACCCCACTAAATATAAAAATGTCCAAAAAAATAAAATCAATATAAATAAACATTTATAAGGGTAGGCACAACCCAAATAATTCATTCAACACTTAAAGGTATAATTAACATTTTTTCAAACACATTTTTTTCAAACATGTAGGAATAAACAAGGAACACTCGTAAACCTATTTTTAGTAACTTCTACCAACATGAAAACACCACAATGAAATATTCATCAGTATTATATGGATTTGAATAATATTTAAAAATTAATTTATGAGACTTGTGGACTAATGGTATTCATCTGAATGGAAAAACAAGGGAACACCTACCTTAGTAGTCTGAAAACACAATGAAACCTTCATAAAGGAGATATCTATGCCCCAAGTACCGTTCACACAACCTAGATCCCAAGGAAAGTGAACATAACATAAAACCTAGACATTAGGGTTCATCAATGGGAGGAAACCATAAATGAAACAATGAAATAGTGGGGGAGAAGATAGGGGAAATAATACTTGGAAGGATTTGATGATGAAACTATGAATAATAATTATACTTTAGTGAGAAATCACCTAACAAGTGGCCGAAATTGAATTAGAGTCAAGGGTTGGCCTCTAGTTGATACCAAATATGTAGGGATACAAATCAGAGGTGGAATAAATTAAATCGAAATTTTAAACTAAAATTTATATTCACTATAATGGGATGCCCAGTTTGGTAAACTGTGTGAATACTATATGAAATTTTTTAGATTGTTTCATGTTTAAGACGAACAGTTTGACAAAATCATGCCCAAACTATGTGACCTGAAAAAATAGTAAAAACCCATCAAATGACTCCCCAAATAATTTGTAATCTCACCCAATTACCCTTGAATGATTTATACATAATATATTGACAATTCGGTGTCACAAACTCTCCATAACACAACTTTTCCCAACCACATTAACAATAACATTGAATATTGATAGAAGAAAAATGAAACCACTAAAAAATGTTCAATTTTGTTGGAAAGTCAACCCAAACCCTAACCAAAATATCTTACATCAATAAATATATAAAAAATAATGAAACATATTTCTTTAGTGTGATAATTCTCCACACCATTAACACTTTCAACCCCCATAATTTCACCCAACCAATAGTTAACCAAAAAATTCATTTGTAACCAATCAAAACTGAGAACCTCAAGGTGACGCTTTAGTACACATGTCACACCAAAATGATCAATAAGAAGCCACAAAACTGTACCTAGGGGAGAACATGAGAGATTTTTCCCCCCATAAGAACTCAGCAAGCATGGAAGCTTTAAAACCCAAACAAACATCACGATAACATAAACATGAAACCCACCACATAGTGACCAGAAAGACCAAGACCATGAGAACTTACTCAAATTCACCACATTATCTCTCAAACACCTTCATTTACATCAGTTAATCGGGAGCTCCTGGCACCGGCTAACCAAATTTTCCAACACAACCAATCCACACCGCCAAGACATAAATAGAAATCCATAGTCTAGGAAACATGGAATACTTTCGAGATGAGTAAATCCCCTACAAGAGCCAAAATACCTCCACACAATAATGAACAACAACACCTACTAAACTATTGGACCCCCACACTAATAAAGGACTCCCAACACATTGGGTTCATAAACTCCTAAAAATAAATCCAAAAAAATAACGGACTATAAAACCCATTTATTAAATCCAAAAAACTCAACCACATACAAATGACCACTAATAAAAATGTAACCAATACCACCCATCTATGGTACTAACAAACCTTAAAGAAAAAAATCATTTAGATATACATATTTTGATGAACAAAACCATTTAGAGAATGGAAGGATAGTTCATCAATGTTCTACATTGAATTCATATACATATAATTTCAAGAAAAATGGACCATTGAATATGTAAATGTTCTCATCACAATATGGGAAGAATACATGGGTCCAAGGTTCGAAACACCATAAAAATATCTTGATTATGCATAAGCTTCACCATGAAACCTGTAACTGGGGAACTGATAGCTGAAACATATCTTACCTCCTAGCCCGACACTAATACCCCTAGTAACATATCCTTCATGGAGCGATACTCCTTAGAAAACTTATCTAGATAACCCAAATAGCCATAATGATGGAAGAGAAGAAAAGTCTCATCCACCGAAATATGGACCTTTAAACAACCCAATGATATCTAGAACTCTAGTATCCTCGATATTTCCCAATATCTTGAAGATGGACACCACTTTCTTGATTCACTCTGGTATCTATAGCATAACTATATCTCCACGATAAAGAGGCAACACTCTAGAAGAGAAAATATTTTTTCATGACTCATCAAAAATATTGGGTTTCTTTCGGGTGGAATTTTCTAAACTATACATCAAACAAAAAACCAAAATAGATATATTGGTGAATAATAATAATAAATTGCACCTCATGAAAAAACAAATTAGTTCCAAATTGATACAAACATTAACAGTGTCAAGAACATCCCTCGCAGAAACCACCATTTTCATTTATGATTCAAAACGTCCTTCTTCCAAGGATACATTTCAAATTTCGAAAACCATTTTTAAAAAAAAAAATCAATTTACAAAATCATTACCCCATTAAAAATAACCATTAGAAAAGCATGTACAATCAATTTGTTTTAATTATATAGTAATATAATCCCATGAAACATTTCAAATGAGTTCGTCTATTTCTATCCATAGGAAACAACATGTAATTTTCACACACATACCCTCACATGTAAAAAGTTCCATAAAGAGTATCGAGGGTCTCACCCAATAAAATTTCAAAGAAAATAATAAAATTATCAAATTCTCATCCAAAAATGGTTTCAAATATTATAACAAATTATACCAATTTAAATCCATTTCATTGGTAAATTTAACATCTGAAAACCATTTTCATTTTAAATAAATAACTTACATCCAATGAATACAAGACAAAGAACAACTTAACCAAATCATAAAAAAGATAGGGACTATTTTATATTCCAAAATATATGGAATGGTAATGATCTATGCCTCAGGTAGGCAATTACACTAAGATGAACTTGAACTAGGCACTTTCAAATCACATGGAACAATACTCCCTGAAAAATCACAACATGACATTAGGTCACCTATATTTTCATCAATCAATCCAATACAAGAACCATAGATTCTCATATCGGACTACCATGACATATTGAGGTTCATAAAAAGAAAGGGAAAATGAAACCCTTCATGTACCTACTACCCGATTCCCAAAAATAATATTCTCTACCTAAAAGAAACCCCAAATAACATGGTCTTTCTCTGACACTATTTTAGCACAAACCAAGCTTGGATGTTATCAATACGGACACCCAACCTATTCTACATCATGACCCGAAGGGAATGCCCAATCCCCATGTGTGGGAAAATAGTGTCTGACATGAAAGAAACATGTGGGAATTGTTTTATCCCAAAAACAATAATCATTAATCAAAATTTTAAAATCATAAAAACTGATAATTGATTATATAAAAATAATCAAACTGGTCTAGGTACATGAAAAAACTAACCGAGAGAAAAAATATAACTAAAATAATCCCAAACTAAGATACAACCAACCTAATCTCCTTGTGACCTCAAGGTCACTAACATCCACCAATGAACCTCCTCCAACCATGGGCACTTTGACCAAGAACCTGAACTAGAGGGATGACCTATAAAATATCTCAGGTCTACCAGTGATGAATGGTACATGTAGGGCGTGATCTAGACATCTTAGTAGGAAATCAACATAGAATCCATATTTCTATATTCCAAAAAAATACCCATTAATATGAGTTTGAAAAATATTTATAAAAAAACTATTTTCACATCTTGAACATATAAAAATTAATTATTTCCTTCTATAAAACAATTCAAACAATGTTTACACTTTCAAAAATGTTTGGAATTCTTAATAAAAACCAAAATTAAACTATGCTAGGGATATACAAAATATAATTAAATTGAGAAACTAAAAAATAATTATTTTATAAATTAAACAAGAAAAATAGATAATAAACAAAGTTGATCGTAAACATCCCAAGAATGTCCCGTAAATGTGCTCGGTTCAGAACCACCTATCGACGTATGGTGAACCCTTTAAGTCTATTACTAACTAGCCACCCTCAACTGACAAATCTAGTGGCACAACCCACATGGAATCATAGAGATCTAGGGGGTATCAACACATTTAATTAGGTCTGGTATGCTACCATAATTTGATTTTGTAATAGATTCCTAGGAACCCATTTTTTAATATACTATGTAAGTGGGAGGCCCTTGAATGTGTGACTCATCTTACCTACCGTCACTACACTTTCCTACCCCCCAACATAGACATAACATATACAATGACACAGGAATGGAAAATCCCTCTATAAGAGTTCCCACTATATATATGTGTCTAGTTTTATGTTTGTGTGTGTGCACATCACATCATATGAGGTTCCAACCAGGTCATCATATCATATAATCAATCAAACCATTTTATAAACCACTTTAGGTTTCCAATAAGGACTTCACATTTTATAAACCTCATTCCATTCTAGACATGATAAAGTGCCAAATGGTGTTTACACATAGAACTAAAATTCATTTATGATTCCTCTTCCACATCGTTTGCGAATTTCATTATACAGCATTGCATTTATCTAAACAAATGAAAAATGGACCTTTTGTAGTACCCCCAGTTTTGGGTACATAACCCCTTTCCTCATGTTTTTTTAAATAGTGTGTCTTTTATTGGGTTTCCATAAAGTAGAGAGTTTCCATAAAAAAGAGAGTTTCCATAAAAAAGAGAGTTTCCATAAAAAAGAGAGTTTCTATAAAATAGAGATTTTCCCTAAAATAGATATTTTCCATAATATAGAGTTTTTCCATTATGTTGGGTGTTTCCATAATGTGGGTTCTTTCTGTAAAGTGGGTTGATTCTATAATGTTTTATGTTTCCATATAGTGGGTGTTTCTATAAAGTGGGTTGTTTCCATAATGTGGGAGTGTTTCCATAAAAAATCATTTCCTTAAAAATGGTAATGTTGAATTATGGGAGAGTTTGGGGGTTTTATAATGAGTGTAGGGACTAAATTAAATGTCACACAGTCCATACATGGTTGGCCCAAACTGTTTTGTCAAACCTTGCGTATAGGTAAAATCTAGATCCCATTTTCTAGGAGCAAACTCATTTTTTCACTATATATTTTGGTTTGGCTTAAAAACGCCCCTATTTCGATATTACTCTCCCTAAAAGGCGGGAGTACCCTCCCCACTTGAGTTGGAGCCAACTCGGAGCCTTCCAGTGGTGATTTCGAGTCTGATTGTTTAGGTATGTCACTATTGTTTCTGGATTTTCCATGTTTTAATAGATCTTCTTAGATATACTTCTCTGATCTCCATTCCTTTTAAGATCTGAACCTGTAGTGGGTAGATCTACCCTTTTTTATTCCAAATAATTCAATTTTGAGTCATTATCATGCTAGGATAAGAGAACTATGGCTGTTCATGGAGAATTGGCTCGCTTTCTTGTGTGATCTTCATCTTTTGTCAAAGTTTCTTCAAAACCATTAAGGTAGGTGGATTCTCTCTCAACTCATCTTTATAGAATTGTTTGTCATAAATACAATTTGGTTTATTTATTATGATATGGATGGAAAAATATTCATTTGTGATGATTTATGGTTTTTTTTGAAATTTCGTGATGTTAATGAAGAGTTTTACAAAAGATGGATTTGTTTCATTTATTTAAGATGGTGATTTTAATTTTTGGATTTTTCGGAATTTCTAAATGGTTGATGGAAAATAATGATTTGACAGAAATTATTTTCAATAAAAAATAGAGTGTTATTGAAATGTTTTGAAATTGAAATGTTTTGGCATTGAAATGGTTTTGAAAAAAAGTTTTTCAATAAAATGGTGTTTTTATAGAAAGGGTTTTTTTTGACATGATTGTTGGGAATATGTGTTGTGTGTTTATGTTACAAATATGGGGATTCGTTGAAATATGACCTTATTCTCGGTGCCAATGTTTTAATTTAATATTGTAATTTTATACATGAGGCATGGTTGAAATATGACTTTGTCCTTGATTCCAAAGGGATAATGGGACATGGGAAACAATTAACATGTGACGACTTGGTAGATCGATTAGAACCCACTCATAAGTATGGAACTGTCATAAATTAGCATGCATGGATAGTTTCATGGGTTTGAGGAATGGTTGGGTATACCGATAAAGGGATATTTTGGAATGGTTTAATGATTGTTTAGTTATTTTTCTTGAAAGTTATATTAATGGGAAAAATTGGTTTTAATTTCACATGTATGCATTAGTAATGAATGGTTTTGGAAAATTACTTATATTTAGTTATAAATTGTTTTTGAGAAATTGTTTTATATGAATTGTTTTATATAATTGTTTATAACACTTCTATCCTAGTGGCGTGAGTTAGGATGTCACTGGGAAAAACATACTGAGTTTTATAATCACCCATACTTTGGCACATTGGTGCTTTTTTTAGATGCTATCTTCTAGGAAAATGGAAAAGGTAATGTTTCACACATGTTTAGCACTACCTCAGGATATTTGGGATGTTATGTGATTTTGGATCTTGGATCTTGTGGAGCATGGTGTCTTGAGAGAGTCTTGTGTAGTTTTTTCGATGTCTACTTTGATACTTGGTTATTCTTCTGTTGTTTGTTATGTTGATGTGGTTTTGAGATACATGAAGATAATGAGTTGTCTATCATTTGTTCATGAATCATATAGTGAATGTTGGTTATGGTTGGTTGGTTTATTGGTTTATTTCTTAAAGTATAAATCATCACCCACATGTATTTGAAACCCTTCATCATTTATTTCCAGCCTTTGGCATCATGGGGATGTCTCATAAAGACTAGTAATGACTCATTGAACCCAGATGCCAATGAGAATTGGTGGGTCATTACAACTCGTATCTACTTGTTCGGTCCTTCCCTAATAAGTAGTTATCAATGTTCTAAGTTTTGGAGGTGAAATGCCTTCTTGTCTATTCCTCGGTTGGGAATCTTAAAAAGTAGTAGGAATTTCAGAACCTGATATGTATAGCATAAAAGGGTGTAGCTAACCCTTTTATGTTGAACTTCAAGTTACTAGGGATTTGGGTAAATAAGTGTTTGGAGACACTTCTAGGAGTTTTTAATCTCATTGTTATGGTTTTAGCCAATGATATGAGCATGACATGCATTGTAAAATAATTACTTCCCACTATGAGTGCATACATCATTTCAAGGAATGTTTCATTAGGTGAAAAACTGTTAATTTTTTTAAACTTATGGACTTGATTTTGAAATGAATGATTTTGAAAAAGAAAATGTTTATCGTATTTTGAAAATGGTTTAATTTCCAAAATCATGTCAAGTGTTATCAAAAAATCGTTGAACATGGGAAAAAGGTTTCACTTGAGCCACAGGTGAACCCACAGTTGGTCTAATGAATTTCTATGGATTTCTAAACCATTCAGTTGAGACTGAAATCAGATACTCTATTAACAATATATGTCATTACTGAAAATCTAAGTGGATAAATAATGGTTTTCTTCACTATAAAAGACTATAACTCTAGAACTAAGATAAAAGAGAAGAAGGACAACTATTCTCTATGATTAAAACATGATATGATGTCTTCTATGATAAAACACTAAACTCTGATCAATGAAATAGAATGTCGAGCCTTAATATGTAGAGATTGTGTTATAACTTGTGATGGAGATGGGGTGAAATGGGCCTTATCGATGATGGATATGGATATCTATGACGTAATCCCAGGTAAGGATTGGCTGACACTGATTAGGGTTCAAATCAACTATTATAGGATAACAGTTAGTTTCATGACTGAGGATGGAATCGAGTATCACTTTAGAAGAGAGAGGATTGAAAAGTAGGGTGCAAAGATCTTGTGGGCACTAATGGTGTGAATGATCTCTTACCAGTTGGAAGCGTAGAGTTTGGAATCAATGGAAGATGTCGAGGTAAATAGTTTCCCATCTATTTTGGATCAAGTTATAGGTGTCTTTCACAAAAATTTCTCTAGGATACCACCTTTAATGGAAGTGGAGTTTATGATTTATCTTCTTCTAGGGACCAGCCAGTTTTATATTTCGTCTTATATGATGGCACAAAAATAATTATGGGAGTTGAAAGTTCTGTTAGAAGAGATGGAAAAATAGGGTTTCATTCGACCTAGTACGTCTCCATGGGCAGCACATGTTTTGTTCGTGAAGAAGGCAGATGGAACTCTTCGGTTGTGTATTTATTATCGTAAGATTAACCATGTTATAATAAAGAAAAAATATCCACTTCCATGCATTAATAACCTTTTTGATAAATTAACTGGAACTCAGTGGTTCTCCATGATTGACTTTCTATAAAAATATCACCAATTGAGAGTTTTGAAAGAGAATATTCCAAATACAGCTTTAAGAAGTAGATATGGACACTATGAATATTTATTCATGCCTTTCGGTCTAAATAATGCACCAGTGGTCTTCATAGAATTGATGAATCAGATATTTCAACAATATCTGGATTCTTTTGTTGAGGTGTTTCTGGATGACATTTTGGTCTATTCAAAGACAAGGGATTATCATAAGGTTCACTTGGAAATATTTTTACAAATCTAGAGAGATCATTGTTTTTATGAAATACTATTAAAGTGTGATTTTGGGATACAAGATGTATGGTTTCCTATCCATTTAATTTCTGAGAAATGTGTTCTAGTTGATCTTGAAAAGATAGAAGTCATTATATCTTCGTAACCACCGAAGTATCCTTTTGAGATGTGAAGTTTTTTGTATCTATATGGTTACTATCGATGTTTGGTGAATGATTTCTCATGACTTGCTTCACCAATGAAAGATCTAACAAAGTAGAATTCTCTATTTCCTTGGACGTCGGAATTATAGATATATTTCAAGGAACTAAAAGTTCAGCTTACATCAGCACCTATTTTGATCTTGCCCGAATGAAGGCAGGGGTATGTGGTGTATTGTGATGGGTCAGGATTAGGGTTGGGTTGTGTTCTCATGAAAAAACATCATGTGGTTATTTATGGTTCAAGGTAGTTTAGGGTGCATGAGATTAATTTCCCAAAACATGATTTAGAGTTATCTCTGTTATTCCATGCATTCAAAACAAAGATACATTATCTCATTGGTGAGAAATTTACTGTTTTTACGATTCAAAAAAGATTGAAACACATTTTCTCAAAGCGTGATTTGAATCTAAGGAAAAGGAGATGGATGGAGTATCTCCAAATTTTTGACTTTGACTCGATGTACACACAGAGGAATGTAAAATCAGTGGAGGATGCATTGATTAGAAAGTCATGTGCTCAGTTGGTGAAAGAAGCTTTATATGAATGACAGTTGATGTGAGTCTTAGCTGACATGCATGTGGAATTTGAATATCGAGATGATGTTGTAGTTTTCTTTTCAGTAACACGTGTTCCTGATTTTGTTAAAATGATTAAATAAGCACAAACATATGATGCCGAATGTATGGTTGTAAGATCAAAACTCAATGGTGGGGAGACCATTGAGGGATGGAAACATGATGGGGGTTCAGTTTTGTTTATGATAGATTAGATGTTTGTACCTATTTTTTTTTCAGGAACAACTACTTCATGATTTCCACCATTCGAGATGGTTTGTACATCCAGGTATACAGAATATGTATAAGGCATTGAAGGTGCAGTTTTGGTGGAGCATTATGAAAAGGAAGGTGGCTGAGATTGTCTCGCGGGGATTAACTTCTCAGTAGGATAAAGTGAAGCATTAGTGACCAACTGGTATGTTATAATATTTTCCCATACCAGTGTGGAAATGGGATCAGATTGCAATGGATTTTGTTACAGGTCTTCCTAGACTATTCTAAAAACACGATGCCATTTGGGTGATAGTGGATCATCTATCCAAGTCAGCCCAAATCATCCTTATTCGTGAAACTCATACGGTGGAGGATATTTCAAAAATAGATATACGAGAAGTGGTAAAGAGGTATGGTATACTAGTATCAATATTTTCTGATAGAGATCGGAGGCTCAAGTCTTGTTTCTGGAAATCCTTATAGCTAGCCCTTGGGACTCAGTTGACTCTGAGTACATCGTATCATACATAGACAGATGGGCAATCCGAGCAGATGATACAAACATTGAAAGACATGTTGCAGGCTTGTGTAATGGATTTTGGTGGCTCATGGGAGAATCATATACCCTTAGTGGAGTTCTTATACAATAACAGTTATCAATCCTTGATACACATGGCCCCATTTGTAGCATTGTATGGGCGTCCTTGTTGTTCTCCACTATACTGAGTGGAATCAGGTGAAACATCACTAGTCGGGCCAATCCTGGTCTAAGAAACAACGAAGAAGATCCATTAGATTAGAAAGAGGATGGATACGGCTTAGAGTTATCAGAAATCTTATGCAGATCACCATCGAAGACTGTTGTTGTTCACTGTAGGTGATCATGTCATCTTGAGGATCTCTCCTGGGCTTGGACATCATCACTTCAATAAGTAGGGAATGTTATCTACTAGATACATTGGACCTCTTGAGATATTGGAACAGTTTAGAGAGGTGGCATATCGGTTGGTATTACCCCAATGGTTTAGTTCAGTACAAAATATGTTCCCATGTATCCTAGTTGAAAAAGAATCACCTAGATCCTGACCATGGGATCATATGGGATCTCATTGAGCTAGAACTCGATGAATCACTAGTACTTATCCCAGTTCGGATCATGGATTGAAAAGATAATGTCTTATGTGGGAAAAGCATTAGCCTAGTGAGGGTTTAATTGCAACATGGATAGATTCAGGAATATACATGGGAACTGGATAAGGAAAAGGAAGAGTAGTGGACATAAATTTTTTTGGCCAGCAAGGGTTTTCTACTTTTCAAGGATGGAAAGACCAATAGTGAGGAGAATGTAGTACCCCTGGTTTCGGGTACATAACTAATTTCTTCATTTTTTTAAATGGTGAGGATTTTATTGGGTTTCCGTAAAATAGAGAGTTTCCATAAAATAGAGAGTTTCCATAGAGTAAAGAGTTTTCTTAAAATAGAATGTTTCCATAAAATAGAGAGTTTCCATAAAATATAGAGTTTCCATAAAATAAAGAGTTTCCATAAAATAGAGAGTTTCCATAATATAGAGAGTTTCAATTAATTTTTGTGTTTCCATAATGTTGGTTATTTCCATAAAATGGGTTGTTTCCATAAAGTGGGGTGTTTCTATGTGGTGGGTGTTTCCATTAAGTCGGGTGTTTCCATAAAGTGGGGTATTTTCCTAAAGTGGGATGTTTCCATAAAGAATTGTGTTTCCATAAAAATGGTATAGGTGAATGATGGGAGAGTTTGTGGGATTTATAAGGTCTTTTGGGACCAGATGGACAATCTCATTGTCCATACATTGTTGACCCAAACAGTGTGGTCAAACCATGCATAGAGGTCAAATTTAGGTCCTATTTTCTAGAAGCTTACTCATTTTTGACTATATATTTAGGTTTGGCATTAAAACTCCTATATTTCTAGATTACTCTCTATTGAAGTCTGGATAAACCTCCCCACATGAGTTGGAACAAACCCAGAGCCTTCCCTTGGTGATTTCGTGTCCGTTCTTGAGGGTTGTCACTATTCTTTCCAGATTTGTCATGTTTTCTTAGATCGGCTTAGATATACTTCTTTGATCTCCATTATTTCTCATATCTGAACAAATAGTAGGTATATATTCATTTATTACTCCAAATAATTCAATTTTGAGTTTTGATGTTTCTAGGATAAGTGAACTAAGGTCATTCTTGGAGAATCGACCAACTTCCTTGTCAAATCTTCATCTATTGTCAAAGATTCATCAAAACCTTTTAGGTAGGTGGCTTCTCTCTCAAATCCTCATGATATAATTATATGGATTATATTCAAATTGGTTTATTTATTGTGAAATTCATGGAATAATTTTCATTTGTGATGATTTATGCTTTTTGTGAAATTGTGTGATATGGGTGAATAGTTGTGCAAAAGGGGGTTTTGTTTCCAGAATTTATAATGATCATTTTAAATTATGTATTTTTTGGAATTACAAAACAGTTGGTAGAAATTTTATTTTCAAATGAAGTGGTTTTCAATAAAAATGGATTTTTATTGAAATGGTTTGGAATTGAAATGGTTTGGCTTTGAAATGGTGTTGACGGAAATGGTTTCCAATGAAAAGGTGTTTTTATTGAAAGGGTTGTTTTGGAATGATTGTTGTGAATATGTGGTGTGTGTTCATGTCACATATATGGGTCTTGGTTGAAATATGACATTGTTCTTAGTGCCAAAGGTATAATGGCACATGGTAATTTCATACATGGTGCTTGGTTGAAGTGTGACCTTGTTCTCGGGGCCAAAGCATTAATCGCACTTGGGAAACAATTACCTTATGACGACATGGTAGATCGATGAGAAACCACTCATGAGTATGAAATTGTCATAATGTAGCACGCATGGTTGGTTTCTCGGGTTTGCGGAATGGTTGGGTATGCCAATAAAGGGATATATTGGAATGGTTGTAATGATTGTTTAGTTATTTTTCTGGAAAAAAACCTTGATGGGAAAAAATGGTTTCAATTGCACTTGTATTCATTAGTAATTAATGGTTCTAGAAACATGTAAATATTTAGTTATAAACTGTTTTTGAGAAATTTTTTTATATAAACTATTTTATATAATTGTTGCTAACTCTTCTATCCTAGTTTTGTGAGTAGGTGAGTCATTGGGGGAAGCCTATAAAGTTTTATACTCACCCCTACTTTGGCACTTTGGTTCTATTGCACATGTTATCTTTCGGGAAAATGGAAAAGGTAAACATTCACACTTTTTTAGCACAACCTCATTATGTTGGGGCTGTTCAGAGATTTTGGAGCTTTGACCTTGTAGAGCATGGAGTCTTGGGAGAGTCTTGTGTATTTTTTCTACTTTGTACTTTGATACTTGGTTATTCTACCGATGTTGCTTACTTTGATGTGGTTTTGAGATAGATGAAGTTGTTGAGTTTTCTTTCATTTGTTCATGCATCATATAGTGAATGTTGGTTATGGTTGGTAGGTATATTTGTTTATTTATTAAAGGAAAAATCATCCCCCACATGTATTTGAAACTCTTCGGCATTTATTGCCCACCTTCGGCATCTTGGGAATGTCGCTTAAGACGTAGTAACTATAATTTGGAAATCATTCAACTAATTTGAGAAACGGATGAGAAGGTGAAAATGGGAATCTTTTAAGGGAAAAAGTCATCTATGTGCCATCTTCAGTTGAGTGCACATCAATGTGTGTGCTCTATGCACCCATGGATTCTCCGACATCAAATGGATCCTTTTATGTGTCCATAAAACACAAAAATATTTTTATAGCCATCACATTCCTTTCAAACCAAACCCATAAATTTCATATAATTCCAAAAGGATAAACAAGGATATTTTCAAACCCCATTTCTATTAAAGTCTTCCAAAAATGAAACACCATGATGAAATATCTATAACTATAATTAGGATGATAATTACATTTAAATATTAATTAATGACTCTTAATTATCAATGGTTTTCATTGGAAAGTAAAAACATTTAAAACCCTACCTTGGTGGTTTGAGAAAGCAGCAAAACCTTCAGAGAGGGTAAATCGAAGACCCACAGGCCATTCACACACCCTATATAGAATGCAAAACGAACCAAACATAAAACTTATACATTATGGTTCATATATTGGATGATACCCTAAATAAAACCAATAACTAAAGATATAAATTTGATTATATGAGGAAAATGTATGATTTGTTGAATACATAATGAAGAATCACTAAAAATAGATGTGAAATTTTCAAATAGTGGCCCAAAATGAATAAGAATGATGGGGTTCACCATCTACCTGATACCCAATTTATAGGGCCTAAAATGGAAGATGGAATTAGATAAATCACATTTTTAAACAAAATGATATTTAGCCTATAATGTGTTCTCTAGTTTTAAATCATGGTTTGGATAATCGTGTGCAAACAATGAAAATGCTACTAGAAAAGTTATTCAACTCTATTGGTTAATTTTTCATAGTCTTGGAAAACCATTATCAAATTATGTGACCAAATAAATTTTCCAAAATCCATATAATGACTCCACAAACACTATGTAATCCCAACCAATGATCCTTGAATGATTTATATCATGAAAATTTCCCCCAATTGCATTCATAATAACCATGAATAGGGCTAGAAGAAAATAAAAACCCCCAATACAAAATGAATTTTGTTGGAAACTGAACCAAAAAATAAACCTAAAGATCCATCATCAAAATATAAATTAAAAAATGAAAATTTTGGTCAGGTTGTGACATTCTCCTTCCATAAGGTCTTTTGTATAGTTCTATGATTTTGTTCAGGCCACTCCTTGGTGTTGGAGAACATAAGAATATTATGTATAAATAATCACAAAATAATTTGTGGAAATATTTCAAGACTCTATTCATCATGTCCATATTGTATTCAAGAGCATTAGTGAGTTAGAAAATCATTATAATGAACTCATATCAAGAATACATCATATGAAAATCAGTCTTGGGAATATCGTTCCTCTTTACCCTAATGTGGTAATATTATGACCATAGATCCAACTTGACAATTATTGTACTTCATATAGCTAATCAAACAATTCATCAATCTATGGTAGACGATACGTATTCTTCATAGTGATCTTTTTGAGCTCTATATAATCACTAAATATGTTCATTATCATGTCCTTCTTGGTGATAATGAAAACTAGTTAAAAAAATGATTAAGCACTTGGACTTGTGAATAATTTATTCAGATTCACCTATAGTTTTTTATTCATCTCCATAACTTCCACAATAGCCATTCTATATTGATTCTTGGATAATGAAAATAACCCAGGTATATTTTCGATTGAAAATTCAACCTCTCATCTAAAAGGAAGACCATGAAATTACTCACAAAACAAGTCAACATATTCCCTCTCCAAATCCATTTTTGGAGGATGATTCTTTCATTAGACTAAATAATTTGAGATATATATGATTTATCTTATTGAAAAAATATCCATGCATGTGATATTGGTGGAAAATAAGATTCAACCTCTTCCCTACATGTGTAAAGAATTTGGGTCAATTCATGATATATTTAATGATTTTTTTCTCATGAAAATTTATTTTTCTGTATATATGGGACTCCAATACATACCCATAATTTCATCAAATCCTGCTAAATGAAGTATGACATGGTCATCTTGGAAGTAATTCCTTAAACTTTTGATAGGAGAGGAGTTATATAATTTGTATTCAATAAATTTCCCATTTTTCATTTTCAAAAAAGGTTATACTTCTAATATTTTTGTGGTGTTTGAATAGTTCTACTAAAAATAATCATATGAATAAATGTGTATAAATAGAATAAAAATATATTTTCACTATCCATTAATTAATTTATATAATACCAATCCACCCTTTATTGATGGGATCCACCTCAATAGTTGTGATGGAATAGGATCACCCTGACTGCCTTTCTGGTTGTGGGTTTTTTATAAATACCCTTGGTATAGTGAATTGATTTCAATGTTACATGATTTATTATTGTTGAATTAATAAACAACACAGTGATGGTTTACTAGAGAAATATTTTCCTCTATCACAATATTGTGTTTTCCTTTTTTAAGTCACTAGATGGGTACCCTTCCTTCCCATAGCTAAAGAATTTCATCTTCCCACATTTGAAATTTATAGGGTTATTATTTTAGAAAATTCGACTTATAAGATGTTGAAATATCATGGGAACATTATACTTCTACATTATACAATTTGTATTGAACTCCAATTTATGCTTCTTATCCATCATGTTACCCTTTAGACTCTCTAATCTCTATTTCAACTCTGAGGGATCATAATAATATTTCTTTATAGGTGTCAAATTATGAGATCATGAGGGGTTTTCAAAGACTATGTTTTATCCCACCAATGATTTCATAAAAAATTCATTCATGGGTAACAATGAATCTAAATGTGTGTCATTGAAGACGTATGATTTTTTCCCCATAGACCTTAAATATTTATCATATTTTTTCTTTAGGGAAATGGAATCTCATTACATTTTAATTTAGGGATTTGAAGGAAAATATTTAACTAATTTTTTTTTTCCTTATGCTCTTTCACATCAATATATTCTACAGGATTCATGTTATTGATAAATTTACACATCTAATATGCTTCTCCCTCTATATTTTAAAAATCCCGTAGAAAATACCATTTCTTAGAAAATTGATTAATGGATATTTTCATTCTATAGTAGTGGATCGATTTTTCTACCATTAAGAAATCAGATGATCCATTATAATCCATAGTCCAATATTGCATGAAAGACTCAATTATAGCTTCTCCATTCTTAGGGTGATATGGGTGCTCCTCCTAATCCTAGATTCTATTTAAAAACATTAGTCCGTAAATATATTATCTTCCAAAGTATTTTGAATTCATGCTCCCATAGGGATGGGAATATCATTAGCTAAGTCATCACATTTCTCATTTCATTGATTGTTTACTTTATTCCTATAATTTTAGGCTATTAGATATAATAAAGATAAAATTATATATGTTTATTTTAAAATATTACTCACATAAAAGGGAATTTAATGACAATAAAGTGTTAAATTATAAATTACATGTATTTTATTTACTTATGAATTTTTAAGAATCAATCTGTGTTATCGATGATCTATTTCTAGACACGTAACCTTATGGGTATTTTTTATATACCCTTAATAATGGTTCATAATGAGACTATGAATTTACCTAATAATATCCCCATAACTTTCAAACTATGTGTGTGGCAATGCTCATTTCCATGCACTAGTTCCCAGTCGAGTCTTGATTGATAGGCTGTTTTGAAGTTTTACCATTGTGTACATTTGTTCAAGATCCATTTATACATGTAATATCCATACATGGTCATATTGTTTTGATAAACCACATACCATATACTTGCATTAATTTACGTATGTTTTCATATACATAGTCTTGTCCCTAGGGATTTCTCTATAGTTTTCAAATAATAATCCAAAAAATATCTAATGTGTTCCTTTGATTACAACTACAAGAACCACGTTATTTATCACAAAATTATTAATGATATATTTCATAAAATTAAATATAATAAAACATGGACAATCTGTAATTATAGTTAATTTTGTAATTAGGTTAATTTCATAATATCACGAATGTGAGATACAACAAAAATATTTAAAACATACTCAACAGGCTTCTAAAATTCATTTGTTTTTAAAACTACATTGGATATCGTGTGGATATACATAATATTAGGGAAAGCTATATAGTGCAGTAAGGGATTAAAAAAAGAAAAATAATAATAATATAATCAATGTCAGATAATATTCTTATCAATCAATCCTAAAATGTGTGAGAATAAAAAACAAGAACACCCAGACATAATATAACTTCATAGTAATAATGGAAACATCAAAAATGTGTATACAACTTAAAACACTACATCATGAACATTGGTCAAGTATAAATAGAAATAAATCATGATGTAAAAAGTCCCATAATGTAATTAAGTGCACTGCATATCCCAAATTTATTACTTGTGAGGGTATACATAACCCAATGCATTACTACACTATATAATTCTCAAGACAACGAAAACATTCATTTCATTCTAATTTTAAAGTGTTCCAAATAGATAGAATGACATGGATTCATTCATAATCATATTTTATTCTATGATCATTTAGTTTATAAAAAATAATATTAGTTACCATGTCATAAAGGTACAAGTGTACAAATTTTCACACAATTGAGAATAAATGGGAATAGTATTCACTACACTTTTGGTTTATCATGGAAATTTACGATGAAATTTCTACAGCATAACATTGTCACAAAAAATCCTAACTGGGTTGATGAGAGGGAAAGGTATATATCATCATTTGGAAATAAAATGGGAATTATTATGGAAATAGGAATACATTTCCCCACATTTTTAATTTGAAGTATAAGGCATGGTATAATAAACAAACATGAACAAACAACAGAGTGGGTGAGGAATACATACTTTAGTGTGTGAATCTGAATGCTTGATAAGAGCTTCAGGAGATAATATTGGCACAATTAGGGTACTCTAAATAAGGGATGGAAATTATTGACATCGTCTATGTATTTAATGATATGATAAATGGGATATTTGGTCAGTTAATATAGTAAATGATTTGTAATTTCATTATTATTTCTCAGTGTTTGGTTTTTGGACTCTATATAACAAAATAATAAAAACCACAATGCTTCTCATAGTTTTTCCAATGGTTTCTACCTAATGATAATTTTTTGAATATTATATAAGCACAAGGTGTGGAAATGTTAATTTAATACTATTAATTTTGTGGATGTTTGTCTTACTCATAAATAGATAAACTTTAAACCATGAAATAAATAAATATTTTGGGGGGGTCAATAATATATTTATAATAATAATGAAAAAAACATGAAATATCATAATTTTTAATTGAAAACTTTTATTTACAATTTAATCCCATTTATATTATGTATCATGTCACTTTTTGACATTATGATGTCATAAAAAATCATAATATAAATAAAAAATTTAATTTTTACCTGAAAATTTATTTGTATCATAAAAATATGACAAATTAAAAATTAGATAATTTATAAATATTGATTCCAAAAGTAATATTAATTTTATTTCAATAAATTTCTCAATATTTTATATTTCAATTTTAATAGAACAACTATCATTTATTTGGAATAATGGGTTTTTTGACCATAATAGATTTCAAACCCTTATAAAAATTACACTAGACGTCCTAAAAATAATATGATCATATATAATTAATATTGACTTTTTAATAACAATATTTTATTAAGATATAATTTATTTCAAAAATTCATAATTCAACATAAAAAATTCCAAAAATTAATTTTAATTATACACAAAATACTATTTTTCTTTGATTATATAAAACTAAAAAATCATTTATAAATTAACAATTGTAGGATGAGGTTATTTCAATTATTCTTTAAAAAATAATGCAAATCCCAAAATTTCAATGTTTCTGATACATATCCCTTTATTACATGAGTAATAAACCTAAGAGTAAGGTGTTTGATGGATAGAATTTAATTGTAGATACCCAAATCTTTACGTACATGGACATTAGATTACTTTTGTGGAATAAATAATACAAAATAAAAACATACACTGAAGGACCGTAATAGTTTAGTGTCTTTGGAAACTCGGAATATAATCTTCTAATCATGGTGAGAGATCTTCAAAATCTCCCATAAAGATCATCCCCTTTTGTATTCTTACCTAAAACCATTATTTATATCATGAGGAAAAGAAAACATAAAATGGGTGAGATCGAATGCTCAGTAAGGGTAAACATAGGGAACATAAAACAATCCATAAACATTTGAACTCAAAAACTAGAACATAAAATCTAATCATCAATATTTTTGAGTAATGACAGAAATCATGGAAGTAAGCAAAACATATATCATAAAACAACATAAATCATGATAAAATAACATGAAAATAAAACTTGTAATTGTGAAAGACCATTAAGCACATGATATGATTTCCATAGTATCCAAGGCATTGCTGCCAAGACCAGATTAGTGGATAAAGTCCGTTACTGAATCGAGTTCACTCCTTGTTCCTGTCTTGTATCACTAATCCAGATTAACATACTATTCCATCCTTGTATATCTCATGAGATATAAATCTTTACCCAATTCATTAGAGGTAGATTTCGGTGCCATCCATCTCATAATGAAACCATTCTTACGTGTTCTAAAAAGCGATCATAAATCATTCATCATAACCCAAAAAATAAAATGGGTTTCATAAACATCATCCCATCATAACATAATCCATATAAAATGGATATAATTTCATCATAATAAAAGTGGAAACATGTAAATAATAGATACATTATACTTGAAATATATATATATGAAATGATTTAATCATAGATGGAAAAATGGTTTTGATAAAACACTTGAAATGAATTCTTGAGGAAAATAACCTTTCTTCTTCAAAATCATTTTCTTTTCACAAAATTCCATATAATTTTAAAGTAAAAGGATTTTTTAAAAATATTCAGGAAATATAATAGAGTAATATTCATGAAAATAAGGCATTATAAAACAATAAAAAAATTTCATGCCGTATAAGTTATAAAAAACCCCATAGTACTTTTAAAAGAAAAGTCAAAAAAGTACCACGTATGGTAAACAAAAGAAATATTAATTCCATAACACAAATTAAAAGTAAAATATGGTTAAACATAACTTAAATATACATGTATGAATATTAAACACTTTATGAAAAACATTTTATGGACATGGATGAAAAATATAACCCCAGTAAATACTAACGTATAAACAATCTCAGATAAAAATGAGATTTTCAAAATTATCCCTTACCTTATGTCCAATTTCTTCTGCACATGTCTCAAAATATTATATAGTGGGTTTAAACATATTATTAACTTTTAACAGAACCATAAAAATATTTATTATATCATATATTATTCACTTATGACTTTTTATTACCCATTGTTTTGTTAATTCCATGTCAAAGCAGCATTTTGGATAAAATCGTTTTATTTATCGTACATGTTTGGACTTGTTGTTCTTGATATTATCATTTCTTATATCATTATTTAATTACATAGAGAATGTAAAAAATGATTTATATATCATATATATTAATTAATTATATATATAATAGATAGATATATGAAATGAAACACACCGTTTATGGAGACGGTAGGCCATACGTACGCATGAAAGTTTTTTTCATTTCCTTATTGACTTGAATGGAAGTATGTAGATGAAATATATATATAAATATATGCAGTAGCATTATTATTTATTATATATCATTATTTTTCAATATATATAATTTATAATCATTCTTGAATGGTTAATATGGAGAATGAATCTCATCGCGTTGTGGAGACGGTAGTCCGTACGTACGCACGAGCAATGATATCGTTCCTATAATTATATGAATGGAATTGGATTTGATGATATTATATCATAGAATCAGTATCATGTTATAATAATCATATATATTTATTCTTAACACCATTATACCCATCCATGTAAGGTGGTGGTGGAAAACAGATTACACCACGACGTGGAGACGGTATTCCGTACGTACGCACGCACGGTGATTTGGTTTCCATAGGTTGGATAGAAGGTGAAATAGGGTTGTTTCATATTTATAATAACATATCAGTATATAAGTTATAATTATGTTATTAATTTATAATGGTACAACAAAATAAGAATAAGTTGAAGAAAAAAGAAACATGAAAGAATCGGTAGAAGAGATTACCTCTTCTTCGACGCACCTCTTTTAAACATCCACTTAGTTCACTACAGTTGGACTTTTTTGGAGACCTGAACATCTATTATGTTTCAAAGGAAGTTGAAAAGGAAAATGGGAAGGGTTTGGATAAACATGGCGGATCACAAATTGTATAAAGAGAAGAGGGAGGTGGTGCCTTTTTATAAGTGGGGAGAGGGGCATCTTAGAAAAAACATAAAATATTATTTTATAATAAAGTCATATTCGGTTTATAATATCTACAAAATGATTTATTTAGAAGATAATGTGGGTATGGGTATAAATACGCTCAACCTATAGGTTTTAGACAAGTTTATGTTGCTATTTTAACCTTATCATATAGATTTAACTCTAAGTTAAATAATTTAACTTTTACTATGACTTCTTATTTTCTTAAACTATATGGTCAATGAAAATTCTATAAACTGACAATATAACCCCAAGTGGTTCATTATTAATATATATAACCTTATCTAATTCATTTGGCCGGACCTTAGATTTTTAGGAATAGAATATCAATTAATAATATAATATTTTTTAAAAAACTATTCTGTGTCAATTTTGACACTATTTGGAAATTGATTTTTATCAAAATAATAAGAGAACTATTAGTTCAAAAAACATTAATCAAATGAATACTAACATGACATATTGACCTCAAAAATTAGTGGAATTCATAAAAGACTCAAATTTCATTTATTTGGGTACTTATAACATCAATTATGTTAATATTTCATTAATAAGGTAAATACTTCATCATCATTATGTCATAAATAAGTAAATTTATTTAATTTCTAAATATTATAAATAAAATAATAATATGTAGGAAATAGTTTTAGATTTATAATTAATATTTATTATCTAATTTATCTTATGTATAACCCTATATTAAAAATGTTTTAGTCATTAAACATTGATTTTAACACTTTTATCTCTTCTTTGAATTATATAATAATATATGTCTTAATCTTATCCAAGTGTACCTAAAGGGTCATATTTTATTCATAAGGTTATTATTTGTCCAATTATAGGTATCCAATAGAATTAACAAATATTTTAGGGTAATAATAATATCATTTTTACCCTTAACTACCTAATTTACTTTTAACCATTGTAATTAAAAGTAAAGAAGTTACTATTCAAAAATAATTATTTTTATCTTATCAAACCACATTTTACTATTTTATATTAACCATGTCTTTTGGATTTTCAAAATTACACTCACAAAATGGTAAAATTATGTTTTATATAAATTTTAAAATTAGCCTAGGAGGTTGGTAAAAGATGGTGAAAAGTCCAATAAAATTTTTATATATCTAAAATTATTTTAAAATAACTCTAATGAATTACATTGAACATATATAGGTATTATGTATCAATTTTGACCGAAAATAAATTTAAATAAAATAAATAATTATTTATATAATAATTTGGTTTTAAATTATAACTCAGTGTTTTTCACTATTCATCAAAATTGAATGTTTTCATAAAAATACCAAATATTCAAACTAGGCTAATTTTGATATTCCGAATCAAAAAATGAACTCCATTTTGAATGATAAAATTTATAAAATTGGGTATTACTATTCATAAATGCTAATTTATATAATATTATAGTAAAATATCATTGTTTAATAAATCTCAGTATTGCGTACTACACATTCTATCGAGGAAGGTCGCGATTGCGTATAATGCAAGCCATGTCTGGGTAGCATTAAGTGAAATCTCCCTTTTCCATTGCATATAACATAATCAATACTTATTTCATTTATACATTAAACAAAATCTATACTTAATGTTGCGTAGAATAGTTTCCACAAAACGAACATGGAATTGTGTGTAACACGATCCAAGAATAGTATTGTGTATACTGCTAGATAATATGGTGTTGCATATAGTACAAGCTAATCTTGGTTTAGTGTATAATAGAAGACATAAAAGAAATTAAAAATAATATATCTCATAAAATCTCAGGGTGTTACATTATACCCCCCCCAAATGAATTTCACCCTTAAAATTCATCAGGGTTATAAATGGTTTACCACTTGAAGGTTTATTTAATAGAAACCCACATTGTAAAAAGGAATACCAAAGCATAAATTTAAAAAATAAAGTATGAAACGTAATGGTTACCCAAATAAACTCATCACTGGGATTCCACATAGAATAACATAGGTAAAAATATGGATTTAGAAGATAAATCTAACCATCATGTTCTGATGGAGAGTGGTAGAGAACATGCCTATAAAAAATCCAACAATCACAGAGCCATAAATTTGTGATGATCTAAGGTACCATCTACGATGACATTTTTTGGTTTTCAAGATTTTTCCCTAATGTTGAAAAAAGTGGAATTTGAAGAAATACTTTATTGAATTTTGAACAATCTCATCGTTGGTCATTCCTTTAAAAATTTCCACTTCATATCTTAAAGAAATGAAGTTGAATTTTTCATTCGTGAAGTGTTAGCAGATCATGCGATAGAATGTTAGGTAATTATATCAATCTCAAAGAAAAAGGTTATCAAAAGTTATTAAATATACATATGTCCATCTATAGTGATATTAATCGTATATGGCTCCAAAAATGGACTTATACTTCATCTATCATGCCACATAATAAAATAAAACCAGTTTCTACTAACCATGGACTACCTATAGGCCAGTGGTAGTTGATAAAGGTGTGTCGCACTTCGGTTGTGGGTTCGATTTCCGCAACCTTGTCTGACGCGTTGGGTCATCACCCGTACTACACTATTATAACATTACAGAAATAATATCGAAAAATTCTTTCCATAAACAACACTATCTAATGTCCGACATAATCCTTTCCAATCTTTAGACGTATCCAAAATACATCTATCTAATCTAATAGTATAAGGAAAACAAGTTCTGGATAGGTCACATAAAAAGAACGTGAATAACATCATTTATCCCCCATATATCATAAGATATATCTTGTTTATTGCATTCCAAACATGTTATTACCTTAATCATGTATTCTCTTGAAACATAAATTACCATAGAACCTTAGTGAAAAAATTAATTCTGTCAAAAGTTAATTCTTTCCACATACCAAAATCCGAAAATTTCTATATAATCAAACCATGATATCATGTTGTCCTTATATCGGTCAAGAGTTCATTAATACTATCAAACATCTCATTATCTCCTTAACCCTTCATTATGCGCATATCATCTACATTCCAAAACTATCTGAATAACTATTTAATGTTACTGGTACCATTCAACATATAATTTCAAATACATTAGGAAAAAAATGTGTAACATTCCTTAGATCTTTCTTTACTCCATAGTACCATTACCTATACAACATAACTATTGATAAACATAAATCATTCCACTACCTTCTTAACCAATTGACTAAGCCTCAACAATTCTTTAATCTCACATTTCATTTTTATTCACTTCATCATCATTAAAATAAATACTACTCATACGACCATGCGGATTATCTTCAAGATATTTTCACTTAGGGAATTGGTTTGAATAATGCCCATACCTTCCACATTTAAAACATTTAATCGTTATTGATTTCATAGAAATAACATTATCCTTGTCCATGGTGTTAACTGATCCTTTTCCTTTGCACTTATTGGCTTTGTGTCCTTCTTTTCCACACACAAAGAATCTTCCAATTCCTTTGAAAGATTCTCCCTGATTCCTATTCCCACATGATTTACATGAGGGAAATTGAACTTTATTTCCTCTATTATCATCATGAAACTCCATCACTCTCTTATTATATGAGTTGGGAAAATTACCAAAGTTGAGATTATTTATCATATTATGAGATTTCTGATTAGGAATAATAATGATATGTGGACTTCCAGAACCAATTTCATTTGGTTTCTCATGAAAGATATCATTCCATTGTACTTCATATCATCCATTATCGTGAATCTTCCTGTTTCCTGCCATTTTCTAAAACCCAAAAAGAATATTGTGAGAGGAAAAAATCATAATCAAGGGGTAGTACCTTTAATCATGGTGAAGGATCTTCAACATCTCCCATAAACATCTTCCCCTTTTGATTTCTTACAAAAAATATGTCTTTATATCCTGGGGAAAAGAAAACATAAAAAGGGAGATCTCAAATTCTCAGTAAGGGTAAACATAGGGAACGTAAAACAATTCATATAAATTTGAATGCAAAAACATGAACATAAAATCTAAAAATAAAAATCATGATGAATGACATAAATCGTGGAAGTACGTAAGACATATATCATCAAATAACATCAATCATGATAAAATATCATGGAAATAAAACATGTAATTGCAGAAAACCATTATGCACATAATTTGATTTCTATAGTATCCATGTCATTGCTGCTAAGACCATATTAGTGGACAAGGTCCCTTACTGAATCGAGTTCAATCCTCATTCTAGTATTGTATCACTGAACCATATTAACTTACCGTTCCAGCCTTGTCTATCTAATTAGATATAAATATTTACCCAATGCGTTGGAGGGAGATATAGGTCCCAACCATCTCATAATGATATAATTCTTACATGTGCCATAAAACGATCATAAATCATTTATCGTAACCCAAATAATAAAATGGGATTCATACACATCATCCTATCATAACATAATCCATATAAAATGGATATAATTTCATCATAATAAAAGTGAAACCATTTAAATAATAGAGGAATTATACTTGAAACATACACATATGAAATAATTTCATCTTATATGGAAAAAATGGTTTTGATAAAACACTTGAAATGAATTCTTGAGGAAAATATCTTTTCTTATTCAAAATCAATTTCTTTTCGCAAAATGCCATGATATTTTAAAAGAAATGGATTTTGCTAAAAATAGTCATGAAATAATGTAGAGTAAGCTTCATTAAAATAAGGCATTATAAAAAATTAAAAATCTGTTCATGTCGTATAAGTGAAAAAAACTTTCCCCTCGTACTTTTAACGGAAAAGTCAAAAAGTACCACGTATGGTAAAAAAAGAAGGATTCTTTCCATAACACAAAGTAAAAGTAAAATAGGGGTAAAAATGACTTTAAAAATACATAGAAGAATATTAAACACTTTACGAAAAACATTTTATGGACATGGATGAAAAATATAACCCTAGTAAATAATTACAAATAAGCAATCTCGGATAAAAATGAGATTTGCAAAATTATCCCTTACCTTATGTTCAATTTTGTCCGCACATGTCCGAAAAACCTATATAGTTGGTTTAAACATATTATAAACCTGTAATATAACCATAGAAATATTTATGATATCATATATGATTCACTTATGACTTTATATTACTCGTTCTTTTGTTAATTGAAAGTTAAAGTAGCATTTTGGCTAAAATCGTTTCATTTTTCATACGTGTTTAGATCTGCTGTTCATGATATTATCATTAATTATATCATGATTTACTTACTTAAAGAATTTAAAACATGATTTATATATAATATATATTCATTATATATATATAAATAATATATTGATAAGGGAAATGAAACACACCATTCATGGAGACGGTAGGTCAAACGTACGCATAAATACTGTTTTACTTTCCTTATTGACTTGAATGGAAGTCAGTAGATGATATATATATATATAAAAATACAGTAGCATTATTATTTTATATATATCATTATTTTTCATTATATATACTTTATAATCATTCTTGAATGGTTAATAAGGATAATGAATCTCATCACGTCGTGGAGACGGTAGTCCGTACGTACGCACGAGCGATGATATCGTTCCCACAATTATATTAATGGAAGTGGAGTTGATAATATAATATTTCATAATCAGTATCATGTTATAATAATCATATATAGTTATTCTTTACACAATTATACAAATCCATGTAAGGTTGTGGTGGAAAACAGATTACACCAATGCGTGGGGATGGTATTCCGTGCGTATGCACGCGTGATGATTTCATTTTCCATAGGATTGATATAAGGTTAAATATGGTTGTTTCATATTTATAATAACATATCAGTATCTTAGTTATACTAATGGTATTAATTTATAATGAAACAACTAAATAATAATAAGTTGAAGAAGAAAAATAACTTGAAAGAATCGGTAGAAGGGATTGCCTCTTCTTCGACGCACCTCTTTTAAACTTCTTCTTAGGGTACTAGAGTTGGTATTTTGAGGAGCCCAAAACCTCTATTATGTTTCTAGAAATGTTTATAAGGAAAATTTTCAGGGTTTTGAAGATCTTGAAGGCTCAAAAATTGTGTAAAGAGAAGAGGGAGGAGGTTACATTTTATACGAGAGGAGAGGGGAATCTTAGGAAAAACATAAAATATTATTTTATAATAAAGGAATTTTCGGTTTATAATTGATCCAATTTGATTTATTTCGAATATAAAGTAGGTATGGGTCAAAATCATCTCAACTGATAGGTTTTAGACACGTTTAGGTTACTATTTTAACCTTATCATTTATATTTAACTCTAAGTTAAGTAATTTAACTTTTACCATCTCTTCTTGTTTTCATACAATATATGGTAGATAAACTTGCTATTAACTACCAATATAATCCCAAGTGGTTTATTATTAATATATATAACCTTATATAATCATTTTTCTGACCCTTATATTTTTAGGAATAGAATATTAATTACTAAAATAATATATATTTAAAAAATTGTTTTATGTCAGTTTTGACACTATTTGGTTATTGATTTTTTTGAAAAATATAATAGCACAATTAGTTAGAAAAAAGTTAATTAAACAAATAATAAAATTTCATAGTAACCTATAAAATTAGTGTAATTCATAAACAGTCTCAAATTACATTTATTTGGGTACTTATAACATCAATTTTGTTAATATTTCATTAACAAGGTAATTACTGAATCATTGTTGTGTCATAAATAAACAAAGTTATTTAATGTCTAAAATTTATATATAAAATAGAATTATGTAGGAAATATTTTTATCTTTCTAATGAATATTTATTGTCGAGTTTATCTTATGTATAACCCTATATTAAATATTTTTTTGTTATTAAAATTTTCTTTAACTCTTTTAACTTTTCTTTGAATTAAATAATAATATATGTCCTAATCTAATCCAAGTAGACCTAAAGGGTCATATTTTAGTCCTAAGGTTATTTTTGGTCGAATTAAACTTATCCAAAAGAATTATGACATGTTTTAGGTTAATAATAATGTCATTTTACCCTTAATTACCCTATTTACTTTTAACCGTGGTAAATAAATGTAAAAAGTTGCTATTCACCAAAAATTAGTTTTATCTTATCGAACCAAATTTTACTCCTTGATAATAACTGTGTCTCTCGAATTTTTTAAATTCCACTCATAGAAGTGGTATAATTTTTTTGTGTAAATTTGCAAATTCTCCTAGGAGGTGGGTAAAAGACGGCGAAACGTTAAATAATTTTTTTATATATATAAAATTATTATAAAATGATTACATTGAATTACATTGAAGTTAAATAGGTATTATAGATCAATTTTGACATAAAATAAATTTATATAAAATAAATAATTATTTAAATAAAAATTCGGGTTTAAACTATAACTCTGTGTTTTTCACTATTCATCAAAAAATAGAATGTTTTCAGAAAAATACCAAAAATTTAACCTAGGATAATTTCGATATTCCGAATCTAAAAATGAATTCCATTTTGAAAGATAAAACTTCAAAAAGATGGTATTACTATTCACAATGGCTAGTTTATATAATATTTTAATAACAGATCGTTGTTTAGTAAAACCTGGTATTGCGTACTACGCACGCTATCGAGGAAGGTCATGATTGCATGTAATGCAATCCATGTTAGGGATGCGTGTAGTTCAATATTCCTTTGGTGTTATGTATAACATAATCAAAACTTATTTCATTTATACATTAAACAAAATATATACTTAATGTTGCATTGAATAATTTCCACAAAACAAACATAGAATTGTGTGTAACACGAGCCAAGAATAGTGTTGCATATACTGCAAGTTAATACGGTGTTGCGTGTAGTACAATCTAATCTTGGTGCAGTGTACAATAGAAGACATCAAAGAAATTAAAAATAATATATCTCAAAAAATCATGGGGTGTTATATTCATGGGGAGGATCTACATACATGGCATGGACAGTTATCTCAATGAGATTGAAATTCTACCATAAATGGTTTCTCTCGTGTTTTTGTTTTTTTTTTCATCATGGCCACAGTAAAGGGAAAATAATATTGATTTTAGTTCAATTATATTTTCTATTAAATTTTTTTCATTAGTAATGATCCTATATGTTGAGGAAATAACTTATTTTTTCTATATAAATTCGATTTGTTAAAGTCATATATTTATACTAATCATGTAATCATTGTTCAATGGTTATATTATCAATGGAATATATTCTTAATGATATATTAAATACAATATGATAAAACAAAACAAAACATGAGCATGATTCTTATAGATGTATTACATAACAATACATTTAATTAAATCATAATATAAATATGTTATATAACCAATGAGGTCATTATATGCTTTCTTCAGATCATGTGTTGGGTCGTTCCTCGCATGGATCATCAACTACTACCTGTTTTATTGTAACATCCAAATATTTTCAAGAGGTTTCATGGGCCATATTTTAGGACAATTTTTCCTTCATTGGAGTACTATTTTTAGGTTTTTTATCTTTGGTGTGTTTGGGTGAATGTTGGAAGGTCTCCTATGGAAATGGGGAAGTGAATGGTTTGTAAACAGTTTTTCCAAACCATACACGTAGTCCAAAAAACTGTGCACCCTTGAGATAGTGGGGTTTGAAAATTTGGTTCATGGTATGAGAAACCATGATGCTTCCCAAGAATAGGTGCTCACGTTAGGTGCATTGTAAGGAAAACCATTCCCCATTACCGAAGAAACCAAGAGCGTTTTTTAAATTAAAATGAAAATTTATTTAAATTTATCGAACCACCAAATTTTAACTAAAAATAGACCCTACCTCATACCAAAATTATTTTCCTCTATTTTGGATCCTCTCAAATGATTGTTTAAGGCTCGAGACAACCGTTCGTAATGGTTGGGAGCCCAGATCGAAGATCATAACCCCTAGTTTGATATCATAATCTCATGTGGTTTCCTCTCTCTCTCTCCCATGATTATATCATCACATTGAGGGTTTTTCTTCTTTGTTTTGAAATATATAGGTCTAGGGCTAATGGATCATGATCTGTTTGATCTTGATTCTAGATTTTTTATTCAATAACACTTTCATCAAGTGTGTGTTTCACCAATTCATTTCAAAATAGATATTTTTATTGGTAAATCTCTCTTAAAATAATTGAGGTAGGTGGAAATTATTCAAATAAAAAAATATTTATTTCAATAATGTGTATATAATTGTAGAATTTATATTTAAGGTATAACTTTTGAGTTTCATACATAGAAATAAATTATTTTCTAATTTAATAAATAAAGGGTATATAAAATTGGGGATATTGATTTGATTAAATTAGAATAAATAATTGTTATATTAATTAGGAGAATTAATAAATTGATAAATTGGAATAATAAATTACTGAAATAATTAGGTAGAAATTAATATAATTGAATTGGAATAATTAAATTTTGAATTCATTTATAGTGATTATTGTGACGATAAATATTATCAAATTTGAATAATTAAATTTTGAATTATTTAATGGATTTTATTTCGTTAAATAATTATTGAATTTGATAAAAGAGTTGATTGTATTAGTTAATTGTTAAAATATTCAATGTAATTTATGTGATTAATTATTTGTAGAAATAATTAATGCAATTGATATGATTAATTAATTATTAAATTAATTAATTATCTGTATTTGATTAATTATTTGATGAATTAATTCATGCAATTATGTGAATATGAAATTTTGCAATTTTATATAATATTTGATAATTAATTAATGATTTTTGAGTTGTACATGTGATATTTTGATACATGGTATATTGTGACTTTTTGATATATGTGATAGTCGATTTTGTACATTTTCTACTATATCCAAATCCTATAGTGATAATTGAGATGATAAATGGTAAAAAGGGAATTCAAATACCAATTGTGATGATGAATGGGAAAATGGAATTATAATATTAATTGATATAATGAATGGTATCAATTTTTTTAGATGTGAATTGAGATGATTTATAATAACAATGGAATTTGTATAAGAATTGAGATGATGAATTGTAAAAATGGAATTCAAATATATAAAATCCCTTATGGATTGTTCAGATTAAGGAATAGGCTAACGTAGTGATTGAGTGTGTGGGTGTCCACAAGAATCTGAGCGTCATGTAATTAAATAATGATTAATTTAAAAAATAAAAACAGTTTACTCTATTTATTTTACTTTATTCATTATACAACTTAATAGATATTTATTGAATGGATATTGTTTTATAATTAATTAGTGGTGGCCTAACTGGGATTTATTCACACTATACTTAGGATTCTTGATCGATACCTGAATATATTTAATGGTTGAATGATAGGATAATGTGAAGAGTGATATGTTAGATGGATGAGTGGTGATGTACCATTGATGTGGGAAAAAGACATGGTTCAGGACCTTCTTTAGAGTTTTTAGAGCCTTAATTTATTTTGGGGTTTTTATACTAACATGTGACATGTATCTGGATTACATATATATATTTATTAGTTTTGGACAACGTTTTCCATGTATTGGTTATCATTTGATATTGGTATTATTGTAGTTACGATTATTACTTTTTTATTGTTTAATTATTTTCACTATTGTGATGTGTTGTTAAAGAGGATACAATATCCCTAGAACTTTTGTTAATACTCTAGATACTATTTGGAAGCCTCTAGATTATGAGGAGGTACCATAGAGGTCACGTAATGGACCAGATTGGGGAATTAGAGTGTCTTACATGGGTTATGATGTCACAGTGTGTTATTAAAGAAGTTATCATTTCTTTTCTATTATCATACAATTTAAGCAAGGTATACATGAGACTAGGATGAGTCATTCCCTGGTTATGAGCTTTTGAATGGGAGTAGCTATCCCATTTATAGGTAAAAATGTACCGAGAATGGGATTGTTGATATTGATGTGTGTTGTTACATTTTATACTATTTCACATGGAGTGATGAACTGGTTATGTGACGTTATTATTGTTTTTCAGATTTTATGAGATTTTACTTATTTCCTAGATTGGATCTTGATTTCATTATTCATTATGAATTCTATGAACATAGTATTATTTTTTTACTTGAATCATTTTAGGCATGAATGGGAAACCATGTTTAGTTATATTGTTTAAATTTAAATGATTTCCTTTCCAGTAGAATAGAAATAATGGGGTTCTGAATGTGAAAATTAATTTTATAAATTATGTAAATTGTTGAAAGTGGTAGTCTTATGATAAAGCATAATAATGATAATATATTTTAACATTCATAACCACTTACTAAATGTAGGATGGTTGAGTGTGGTGATAGGGCCACCGTTTTGACTGTGTGGTGGGAAAAATGTCGAATGAATTCGTATGGACTTGTGTGAATAACCCTACTTAAATGTTTTAATGTTTTGTATTGTTTTATAAGACGTTTATTTTAAAATTTTGATATATTATTGAATGAAAATTATTTTTTATAATATTAACAAAGTTTATTACTATAGATGATGAACTAGTTATAGAATATAAGGAAACACTAGATTTAGGTGAGGAAGTATGAAATCAGTTCCATGAAAACATTAATTGATTTATGATTTTATATAGAGATATTTATAATTCTTGGTGGAGATTATGTATAAAATTGTAAGGGAGTTGGAGTTATACCAGCCTCTAAAATTTACTATATATTGTGGTCTTGAGAAAGCAGAGTTATGGATTGAGTCCATCGAGACAATAATTGGCCATTTGGAGACTGCACTTGAGAGGAGGGTCAAATTGGATACTAATATATTACAAGGGTAAACAATGAACCGGTGGGATTTTCAGGTTCAGATTGGATAGGCTGAAGTTATGGTATATAATTTTTTTTGAGAAGATCTTGGAGAGGATATTGGATAGATTTCATTTACAGACACTGATGGGTGAGAGAGAAACTTATTTATTGACGTTGACTCAAGGGGGTATTTCATAAAAGGACTATGAGGGATGATTTACATATTTTATGATCTTTTCACTTGGGATGACATGTTTTGAATATACTACATAAAAAGTTTTCAGGGTGGGCATAAATTTGAAATTATGTCCCTAGTGAATATCATTGGGTAGATGAAGTTTTCATAAGTTGTGAATCTGGATCTTGTATCTTAGGGGAAACAGAACTGGGCTTATAGTAGAGGACAGTTGGTTCCTACTTGATAGTTAGTATTCTTCAGATCTCATACAAGTAAAAATCTTTAAGGTAATGTTACCCAGGTTGATATCAAGAATTGTAAAAATGGGTAAGGATAATTTATTCAGGATCATGCATGATTTATTTTCCACCAGTTTGGTAGTTTGGGCCTCATTTGTAAACATAGTCCCTATACATCAATATAGTTTCATTCTTGTGGAAATATTGGATATCTATATAGGTTCTTTATGAACCTGTTATAGATGATAATTTAATGATAAATGAGGAAGAACCGGATTTTGGTATGGGGTTCTTCAAACCTATATCAGTATAGTAGTCATATTTCTACTAGACATGGTGGTAAAGGAAGTGGAAGAGGTTCTTCTGGGAAAGATTACTTATATCAGCAGAGTGGTGCAGCTGTGCAACTCTAAGAGATCAAACTACATCACATGGAAGTATATTAGAAAATTTTTGTGTACTTTTACCTATACATGGGTATATAGAGGTTAGATCATCAATAGATATCGGTATTATTCTAATAGTTTAAATAATTTATAATTGCATATTTAATGAAAGTGCATCTAATTATTTCATATATTAACAACTAGTTAATAATTTGATCCTGTGAATTGATTTTCTGAGTGCTGTGTTAACAATATTTTTACCATTGGGGTTGAGATTTAGATATACCTATTCATTAAAAGGGTTTCCTCCCAAGGTATGGATTATTGTTTTATACTAGATCTTTACATCCTTTACAAGTCAATATTTAACCTATTTGTTGATATCGGTGTGTTAGTATCATACCGAGATGTTATAGACTTTTACTAGAGGAGAGTTTATTTTTTGTCTCCAATGGGGGATTATTTTGTTCACCATGGGGATTGTAATATCAAGGAGGGAAGTGCATGTCCTGGTCATTAGAAACTACAGTAGACTAACAATAATTTTTCTAGTCTATTTTTGGATGATGGGGTGTGTTAAACATGATGACAATCCACCTACAGTGCTCAGGTTTCTGAAAATGGATCATGATTAATTCTAAGATCTTCCACCTGAGATAGATGAGGTATTTTCTATTGATATCATGCATGGATATGATCCTGGTTATATTCCACCTTATAGAACCCAACTAATATAGCTTTAGGAACAAAAGACACAATTATAGGACTTGATTGAGAAGAGTTTTATCCATGGGAGTATGTCATAGTGTGGTTCTATTATTTTTTTACAAAGAAGGATGATGGAAGATTGTGCTTCTATGTCTATTACCTAATATTAAACCCGATGAGGGTGAATAACTAGTATATTCTTTCATGCCTTGATAATATTTTTGATCAATTAAGGGGTGCTTATGTCTTCTCCATTTTTAACACGAGATCATGGTATCATCAGTTGATATTCCAACCATCTGATATACCTAGGACTACCAATAAAAGATATTATGACATTTATGGGTTCATCATGATTCAATTTGTGCTAACAAACACACAATCAATGTTTATGGACTTAATGAACAAAATATTCAGCCCCTACATGGAAAGGTTTGTGTTATGGTTTGTGGACAACAACCAGATGTACTCTAAGACTCATGGTGATCATCCCAAACATTATCAAGTCCTAATAAGTACACATAATGACAATACACTATATGAAAATCACTCTACATATCATATTTTAATGATTTAGAACACTTATTGGCTCACATAGACTTGAAGTAAGGTTTTAGAGTAGACCCAAAGAAGGTTCAAGAATTTGATTCTTGGGAGAAACAAAAGAAGGTTTTTGAAAAACTTATAATTCTTGGATAAGATGAATATTATAGATGTTTCATTAAGGAATTTTCAAATTTGGTAACACCTATTTAGTGCCTGACCGGGAAGGGGTTACTGTTTTATTAGTCTGAATATTGTGAGAACTCCTCTTAGGGGTTGAATAATTGTTTGACCATGTCACTAATATTGTTTCTACCCAAGCTTGGTTAGGATTATAGAGTTCATTTCAATTATTTTAGGATTAGGCATAAATTAGAGTTTATGTAGGCATATCGATTTATAGAGTATTAATCATGGAAATTGGGGCTACTTGGGAAAAACTACCCTTCAAATTAAATCAATTTAAAAGAAGGTGTTTATGCATCAAAGTGTTTGGAATAGTATATTTTTTTGTGAAATTTTTACTTGTATACTAATCAATAGGGTTTAAAGTATATATTTTCTCATCACTAATTGAATATTTTATAAAGGAGATGTGTTGATTATATACATTCATTTGATATTGATCTAGAATATTATCCTGAGAATGGAAACAATGTTATTGATAATTTAAGAAAGAAATCTCAGACACATTTTGTTCACGAGTCTCAAATTGAGTTTAGGATGATGATTTACTAGATAAGATGTATCATGTGGTTTAAGAGAGGCTGGATAAGATGAATCTCATGTTAGTATATATGGAGTTTACACTTTTGAGATGGATTAGGGTTGCTGGTATGAGGATCTATAATGTCTGGACTTGAGAGAGGCAGTATAAGGTGGGGAGACACCATATGATTTTATAAAAGAAGAGGATGAGATCATATATATCATAAATCATGTTGTTGTGCCTAAGAGCATTCATGAAGAGATTATCTGTGAATTTCATTCCTAGATGTGGGTAGTGAATCCTAGTGTGAACAAAATGAATAATGACCTAGGTCAACTATTTTGGAGAATAATCATGAAAAATAAGATATAAGAATTAGTGAAATGATGATACACCTATCAATACATAGTGGATTAACATCAATGACCTGAAGGTTTTCTATATCTATTTCCATTTTGATAATGGAAGTGGTAAATGGAGACTAAGGAATTTTTGGAAGGTCTATCATGTACATCTCAACATAATGATTCTATTTTTTTTATTTTTGATCGTTTGAAAGATGTGCCATATTTTTTTATATAAGAGACATATTATAAATGGAGCAGTTGATAGGCATGTATGTTCAAGAAATATTCCCACATCATGGGGTTCCATGGACTAGAGTTTCATAACATTAATAGTGTTTTAGTCTATTATTCTCGAAGGGATTATAGGAGGCTATTGGTACATATGTTTTATAGAGTACATCATACCACCACTAGAGATATAGATAGTCATAGAGAATAATCTAGGTTTTTAAAGATCTGTTATGGGAATATGTCTATGATTTTCTGGGTCTTGGTAGAAGAATGTAAATTTGGTGGAGTTTTCATATAAAAATGTTATCAAGATATAACTTAGATGAAACCCAATGAATCTATTTATAGTAGGAAGTGAAGATCACCTCTATGAAAGATGTGGGAATTTGACTAAGATTTGTTAGGATGTAGTCTCTTTTTGGACTCATCAGAGAAATTTTAGTAGAATCAAATGACCATACATATGGTTCAGAGTAGATTGAGTTCATAAGATGATAGAGGTGGATGACCCTTAGAGTTCACAGAGGGTGGTAAAGTATTACATGATGTGTTTCATAGGTTGGGTCAAAGCTGGATATGGAGAGAAGGAATGAAGGTTACTTGGTTAGTTTTATCATTTTATGTCATGTAACGAATTGGGATGGTGTAGTATTAGTTGGATCTTACCTACAGACACAGTGTTATGAATGACATATTTCATGTGTCACAACATTGGCGGTATCACTCAGACTCTTATCACATGAAAGATGTGGATGATGTTGATCTTGAGATAAATGTGTCCTTTGAGGAGTAGTTGATACATGTGATAGGAATCATTGATAATGTTTTATAGTGTCTCACCATGCCTATTATTTATATCATGTGGAAATATATCCATATAAAAGAGGAATCATGTGATAGGGAATCAAATATGTAGGCAGTGTGGCCCAATCATTTTGACTTGGAATCATTGGTATTCATGGTAGTATAGATCATGTACAAGCTATTTTAAAATGGGGATATTTTAGGATTATTTAATGCCTTTGATTATTCCATGTAACATTTTTAAACATTATATGGAAATAGTTCTAGACCAAGAGCTGAGACAACGTGTGATTACGAGGCCCGATCTGGCCAGAACAATTTCTTAAAAATATTAAAATATTAAATAGCCTATGTGAATGGTTTTCCAAAAAATGTTGGAAAACATCTAAATTGGTGTTTGGATCAAAATCCTAAGGGACCCATTTCATTCAGAGTAGTGACTTCACCCTATGAGAGGCCTAACAATGGCCATCATGTGTCAGATGTAAAATTTAATTGTTGGATGATTTAATGGATTAAATAAATTTGGAATTTATTTTGTTTTAACATTTTAAATTGATGCATAAATGGTTCATTTAATTATTTATTTAAGAAGGGATTCTTGGTTAGGATCATAACACTATTATTTCAAATTTTCTATAGATAAAACCAAGATAATTCTATCAGTGACAAACAATGGCACATCTTAACATTGATAGTGACAGAAAGATTGATCAACTTCAGTGAATTATATAACCCCAAGGTAGGGAATATATTTTCAGTTACTCATTTCCCCATTCATATAATAAATGATTATTGTGGATCAACCAATGCACATGTTGACCCATATTTTGATTATTCATGTGGTACAGTTTGATTGTGGGAATTTGGGGATGATTATATTATTTTGTCATCTTGATCATTCTTACTGAATGTATCAAGGTCAGAATGAAAAATGGTTGAGGATCGTTCCTTGTGTTGTTCATTTTTATTTTCTCCCTCAAAGTTCTTTGTGTTGCTTGTGTTCTTTATTGGATATGAATGGATGATTTTTTCACATTGGATTATTGGAAAAACTATCTGAAATCGAATATCCAAACTTGTGATGAAATAACGAAGGTGAGATGACGATGGAGAAGGACATATTTGATGTATTTTAGGAGATACGGTTCTGTAGGTGACTTTCTTGTTGAAGAAGAATTGGTTTTTGGAGATGATCGAAGGCATGAAACCCACCAATTCAATGTTTTAATTGCATATTGACCTTGGATCATCAATTTCAAGGTTAAAGGACTAACGGATCGAGTGCCGGAGGAATGACCTAGGGGCATAGAGGAAGAATAGTGGTACTGTAATTTTTTGATCAACACAGAGTGAAACCTGGTGATGCATGGCATGCGGCCTCACCTAGTAGTGGTTATGGTATTGAGAGGTAGTAAGGTATGACATAGTGTGTGACCCCTATCAAACATTGTGTGACCTCTATCACATGGTGTGTGGGATCATCCTGGAGACACGACATGTACATTAGTAGATACATAGATGGTTTAGAGTACATTTATTTCCTACACGGCATGTACAACACCACACAGTAATCCCTAGACTAGACACACAAGTTACCCCTTGTACCAGAACATAAGAAAGTGAACACGGGTTAACCCCATGTACTGGAACAAGGCCAAAGTACCTGGGTGGACTCCATATGTAATGACACAACGTGTGACCCTTCTACAGGTTGTGTAAACTTTTTTTACATGACATGTTCTAAATACATGTTCCTTTATAAACATGTATTACTTGGGGTAAAGGCGCAAGGAGTGTGACCCTACTACATGACGTTTATAACTTTCTACATGGAATTAATCTATTTTCCACCTTATCATGGGAATGCATTGTTATCATTTTTTCCCTTGATTGTACCCCTGATGGTTTTTAGGAATCATTTCTTACTCATAGTATTATGATACCTTTAGGAGGAAATTCTTATTAGAGTCTAGAATCCCCTCCAAGAGACCCAGAGTAGGATCCTATATCCATTCTTGTACTATAAGTAGAGTCTTCGTATCAACAACACCAATCCTACCAGACATTGATCCTATATAGATAAGGTCAATCAAGATGAGTATTTGTATCACCTAATGGCCCTAGAAGTGATCCTCACCTTTTTATAATGATCTTCCCCACTCATGGAGTGAGTTCACCCAGAATGTTTGTATCATTTTCTCCAACCAAATATATCAGTGTGTGTCTCTCATGTCGGTTCTCAATGAATAGTACTTCTTGGGAAAATTCCATCAGTTATATCAGACTCAGGAGTGTGTTATCATTGATGAGGGATTTTTGGAATCTTTGGACTAAGTATCTAGTGACCGTATGAGGTATTTGTGACGTACATCTAGACTATGTGTTTGTGTCTGAGTACATCTATATATTCATGTTGTATGAGTTATATACATTTACTATATAGATATAACTGTATATTCAATTATGTATTTCATTGTGGTTTTGTGGAGTCCTATTGATTACTGTTATAGTCACCCATGAACATGAATTTTACCATGTTACAGGTATTTTGAAGATGAGAGAACTTTTGACGAGTCTAGAGTGGACCAGGATCAGATAGAGCCTTATGAGTTCAGGCATGCCGAATTGTTCCTATTGTTTCAATCACCAGTCCCATCACCAATTTGGGTTATTAGTAGAATTTCAGTTTTTAGGATCTTTCTTTTGGTGGTGTTTTATTATATCTTAGTTTACATTATTGAACTTTACATTCAATTAATAATATATTTTATGGGTTTAATGGTATGAATGAATTGTTTTCATCATGGATTTTAATATTTTAGATTTTTTCACTTAGTGATATGTGTTTTTGTACAGGTATATAGCCAACCCCCACCCATATTAGTGATACGCCTACTCTGTGGAAATTATTAGACCATTGACTATTGGATGTGAGATTGGGGAGTCGCAACACAATCCCACTTGGATAGGGAGTTCCGTAGTGGTATGATAAGTGGTCAGTTAAACCTTACGACTATTTCTCTATGAGGTCATTTTGGGGAAATATTGTTGATTTTTTTTTTCAGTTCATCATTCAAGACTAGGAAACTAGTGTCTATGTGGGTGGATGACGTATCCACACCCCAGTACATTAATTACCATCTATCCAACTCGATACATGAGAAAAAATTATATAGGAAAAATAACGATACATGAATTATAATGGAATGGGGTGGGTTTCTATTTCCTATTTACTCAGTTCTCCCCATATAATCATTGAAAGTGGTACATATTTTTTTCTTATAGGATCACCCCAATACACATACCATCTATCATTCAGAAGCTCGACACAAGGATCACCCCCTTGGTGATGAGACATCGATATTGGAAACAGTTCCCCAGGTGTTAACTCTAGGTGGATCATCAACTATACCATCAAAAATTTAGCAGCACATAGAAACTGTAGTTCCAATAGATGATGAGTGAATATTGATGTTCTCCATGATATTGGGAGATAGAGATCCCTCATGTTATGATTCTATTGTGACCACAAGGAAGATGATGACTATCTTCATGTGGTTACCAGATTTTTTTGTCTAGTGAGGAAAGAGGGGTACCATGTGGTTATCCTAGCGATGAGCCTTATTCATGGTTTGGTAGGTCGATGGTAGAGTTTGACCACACAAAATCATGAAGAGGCATCTCTTTCATGGACTTCGTTCGAGCATCCATTTAGAGAGTTTTTCTCTTTAGTTACACTGAGTGAAGTGAATATACATGAGCTTCTATAGGTCAAGTACTATTGCTTGGTGGTGTATGAAAATTCATTAGGGTTCACCGACATCACCAGGTAATCGATGGATATAGCCAGAAGTCAGTACATTTGGTCTCATACCATTGCGAATGGTCTACATCAAGTCATTTAAGACATTTTTATACCTCTATTAATTCCTACTTATGCTAGAGTGCTCAAGTCGTATTTGGTGGTTGGGAGATTATTGGCTGATAAGATCACAACTTTAATATTTTCCAATATTTGCAGTTGAAAACCATGTCAATAGAGATGAAAACTATGGCCCTAGCCTATGAACACGGTTTTCCATAACCATTGTTTCTATAACTATGGTAGTAGGGCCCAATATAATTCCATTTTTTAAACAGTGGAAAATGGTGATATATTTCCACATTTCATAAACATATTTCCATAGGTCTCATCATTGTTCATTATGGTAGTTGACCCATGGCCACTGTTTATCCTATGGTTGTATGTGTTATTATTGTGGTTGAATACCATGGAAATAGTCATGGAAAACTGTTGTTGTAGCCCAATAATAATATGTATCTTCCCCTATTTGATCTATATACCTATCCTATAAAATTCATTGGCCTAACAAATACACAATGCAGAGCTTCGAGTATATGAATATATATTATGGTATATTTATTATTTATATCCCTAGAGGTTGACTAAAACCATGTAAATTGTTTTACCAACTCTATTTTCCAGAGTAATTGTTTTTCCCCACACAAGGGTGGGAGATGTATAACCCTTGTTTTTTAAATCAATGGTTTTAGCCCTTAAAAAATTGGTATATAGCCACGGTTTTCAAAACTGTGGCTATATGACCCACAACCATAGAAATATCCCACCTATAGCCTTATCATTAAATCCATGGATATAGATCCATGGAAATAGCTAAATTTCCTACCCGTGGATGCATCCAGTGATAGTCAGTAGTACGAAGATATGTGTAGCGACCTTGAGAGTGGGGAGACGACATCCAACATAGGGATCTAGATGTTGGAAAAATTATAAGAGGCCCTTGGATATAGGATCCATGGATCAATGCTCTCATAAGGGATCTAGTTTTCCTAAGGAGAGACAATTCTACTCATGTGATGGAAGGGGGCATCTAATTAGAGATCAACCAACCCGTTGAGTAGCTAATAGGGAAATGATGGATGGACCATCAAGGCACATGCTATCAATGGATGAGGAAGATCCTTTTGGATGTGGATGTTGTAGAGGAACTGTTAGAGGTATCGGATTTGGCATACATTTTGATATACTAAATCTTCCAACACTAAGAGGTCCACAATAGTCTAAGAGAGGGGGAGGTCATGGGTGGGGAATGCTATAAGTAATCCAGTCATATGACCAAAAGACTCCAAGGATGATTCAAGATATAATTTGTTTCTTTTATACATTAGATTCTATGCGGATAGAATAAGATTCTAGTCATTATTTTTTCTCCACATACCCTGAATGAGAATTTTATATTCTGGTAGAATCGTTGAATTGGCCCTTACACTTATAGAAACCTATTAGAGGAGACTAGATGATCAAAAACATAATCAGATAGTGTGATCTGACCCTTGGAGGAGGGTGTTTTGGTTGGAACCTCTTATTGGAAGCATCAAGGCCTTAAGATATAATCCTAGGAATGGATTTCTTATCTTCGTCTTATTCTAGGATTTACAATTTTTTGTGAATGGTGTGGTGTGTCTATAGCAATGGGGTGAGGTTTTCCTTATTTGGTGAAAGGGAAACCCATACATCATAAAATGGTCTCATGCATAGTAGGGTGAATCCAACCACTCATGATTTGGATAGAATTACCCTTATAGTAGCATATGTTATGAGCTCTCAGTTCCCAGAAGTAGCGGTGGAGTACCATGAAGACGTTCTACAATATTTTACACAGTTACCTCACCATAGTGGGATTGATGTCTACACCGATTTACACCCAGATATTACACCATTTTTATAACATTTGTATTATATGGAACCCTTAGAGTTTTTCATGGTAAGTGTGAAGAAGGATGAATTTTAATGGAAAGAAATCATGATCCACTGTGTTTTAGCCTGGGCATCCATGGTTTTGTTTTCCAAAAAATCCAGAAAAGAGATTCATGTTGTTCATGGACTACTATAACGTTAACCAAGTGACCATGAAGAACATTTATCAACTACTGAGGAAGAATGGTCTCTTCAATATATAGAGAGGGGAACGATGGTTCTCGAAGGATTCCCATCGATAAGTATATCACTAGCCACGAGTACAGGATGTGGATATATTGAAGATACCATTAAAATTCCCCTATTATGAATATGAGTACATGGTGATTCCCATTGTCATAAAAAACACCCCAAAATATTTCATGGGACTCATGAACAGGGTCAACCAATAGTACAAAGAATGTTTCATTGTAGTTTTCATCGACTATATCCTTATTTACTTGATACCAGAGGAAGTGAACGTGAAACTCCATCAGATGGTTCTGGAGGTATTCTGAGAGAACCAACATTATGGGAAACACTACAAGTGATCATTATGGATTCATGTGTTCCACTTTCTTTGACATTTTTCCTCAGAAGATGGAGTGGTTGTGGACACAGCCAAGGTTCAGGTAGAGCTAGCATGGGATCCACATAGGAGGGTAACACAAGTGGCAAGATTATATGTGATAGATGACTATTATTGAAGATTCATACATAATTTATATAGGATATCACCACCTATGACTTTTTTGACTCAAAATGGGAATCCTTTTTTATGGAAAGATATGTAATTGAAATATTTAAAGAAATTGAATCAAATTTTGATGAGTAATCTAATCATAAGATTTTCAGATGAGGGATTCGAGCTTGTAATGTTCTACTATGCATCAGGTACCAGACATGGTTATGTATTAATGTAGATAAAAGTGGTGATTGCCTATGTGTTTTCACCTACTCATAACACTTGATCAGAACTAGTTGTCCCATGATCATTAGTTAGAAATTGTAGTCTTTATTTTTACGATGTTGGGAAACTGCTTGATGGGAAAGTGGTTTATCATCTACTTTGACTAGAAGAGTCTCAAGTATATAATATCTCATAAGGATATAAACATGAGATAGATGATATGGATTGAGTTATTCATGGTTTCTGAATTTTAGTTTTTCCATACTCATTGGAAGGGGAACATGGTGGAAGATTCTCTCAGTATGAGATCTAGATTACTATTTCTAAACAAGGTGTCAGAGCAGTTGGCCTCATTATAATTATAAATTGTGAGTGGAGATGATGTATCTAACTTCCTGGTGATTTTTATCACAACTACACTCTTACTATGAGTCCTGGATGCACATCTTGGGTATATCGAATACAAGACCTTATGTTCTCATATGTCCATAAGGCATGCTCCGGATGCACTTTCACAAGATGGGGAGGACACCATAATTTTCAGATGAAACACAAAAGTATAAGTGGTATTATGATAAGAGTTCTTAAGGTAGTCTAATATATCCCCTTTGGTGGTACAACCTATTGTAGTGAATATGTACGTGGACCTATCAAGTCAGTTTTGGTGAAAAGAAATAAATAAGGCAGTCAAAGTTCATTTCATGATACCTTATAAGCCATCGGGTGACGGATGAGAACCATGTTTTCGTGGGTTTGAATCAATATGTAGAGGTTCCTAAATGGTATTGGGATTGAATATTGATAGACTTCATGATTTGTTTACCAATTACATCATGGGGACACAATTCCATATGGGTGATCATCGACTAAATCACCAAGTTGGAATAGTTTCTCTATATCTTATTGAAGTGTTCAGTAAAGAGCATGGGCTTCCTGTATAATCAACAGATAGTTTGACTCCTCTGTGTCTCATCAACTATAGGTTCTGATCATGATTCTTGTTTCCCATCCTAGTTGTGTAAGGGAATATAGGGGGAATTTGGGAATCAGATAATTTGAGCATGTTGTTTCAACCCATGATAAACATCCATATATAAAGGACCATTGCGGTCGTAGAAGGCATTTTGTGAGATTTAAGGTTTCTATTCGACTGTAGTTGGGAGTATCACATACATATGTTGGAGTTCCCTTATAAAAACAACTATCATTACACCATCGGTGTGGCATCATTCGAGGTTATGTACATGAAACCCTTCCAATGATCACTTTTATAGACTAGTCAAGGATAATTATCCTTCAGGGTCCCAATTTTGTTTTAATATACTATTGATAAGGTTTATATCATCTAAGGGAGGATGAAGACTACATAGAGCCATCATAAATCTAATGCTGGACAACGGTAGAGACCATTGGTGTTTGATTAAGGAGATTATGTCTTCCTTCAGGTCATACCTCGAAGAGGTTTATTAAATTTTTTTCCATGTGGTATGTTATCGAAGAGGATTAGGGAAAATTTTCATATATACCATAGAGTTACAGAGGTGGTGTACCACCTGTATCTACCCCCACAGTTGGACCGGTAACACGATGTCCTCCTCATGTCCGAGCTGAGGAAGTATGTGCATGACCCATTATACATCATCGATTGCGGAAAGATGGACTATGTCAATAGAGTGAATGTTTATGAGTACCCAGTTGAGATTGATGAATGGTATAAGAGGATCCTTCATTGGTTAGTTATTCCCTTTTCTCATGTTTAGTGGCATCATTGCAATCTCCACGAGAGTACATGGGATTTTGAGGCTCCAGTATGAATATATTAAACACCTTTTTTTATTGTTTTTATTGTTTTATTTTTTGGGATGTAAAGCCCAAGGTTGGTAAAATGTAATGTACCAAATTTTTATATTTATTATATTTTAAATATTATGATGAATAAATATGAGACTTGTCACTAAGACGTTGTGGTATTCTGAGGCCTCGTGTTCCCAACACTATTTCTTGACAAATATTAAAATTTGAAATAGCACACGTGTATGGTCTTCCTCAAAAAGTGAAATAACATATAAATTGTATCCCAAATCAGAAATCCAAGGGAACCATTGCGTTGAAAGATGCAACTTCACCCTTATTGAGGCCTATAACCAACCAACATGGGTCGACTGTGAAATTTAATTTTGGGACATTTTATAAGATAAAAGAAATTAAGAATTTATATTATTTTAACATTTGACAATGAGGAAGTGAAATTTATTCTAATTATCCTTTCACAGAGGGATCCAGGGTTAGGCTCACAAACATGGAACATCCTGGAGGGTCTGTAGAGAACCAAAATAATTATATAAATGGAAATGACGATGGATCTCACCAACGACAGTGACTAGATGATCAATCCTCTTCAGTTAATGATCCAAATCCAAGGTAGGTCATTATATTAAAATTCCTTCATTCCTCATTCATATTATTAATGATGAATTCATAACAACTGCAAAACAGTTCGACCCAAGGATTGATCATTCTTCTGGGAGGGTTTGATTACAGAAATTTGGGGATGATTATACTATCTTATCTTCTTGATCATTCATACACAATGGATATAGGTATAAATAAAAATGACCATGTTTCATAGATTGACATGTTCATTATCCATTTCTCTCTCATTGATATTTTTCTTCTTCACGTTCTTCATGGATACCGACATGTGATTTTTTCACCTCTATTTCTTGGTGCGATGATCCAAAATTAATTATCCAACTTCATGATGACATTGTGAAGGTGTGACCATGATTGTGAAGGATAGAATGAAGTATTATTAGAGATATAGTTCTATAAGATACTATGATGTGGATGATTGGAATCAGTTTTAAGAGCTGATCGAAGGCCCAAAACTGAATTATTCGATGTCGTAATGGATAAATGACCATGGATAATAAATTTCAAGTTGAATGAACAAAGGGATCGAGTAATAGAAGATATATGGAGGTTTATAGTGGAATAAAATCCATTTACGGATTTTTTATCAACACAACGTGTAACCCAATGGTACATGGAGTGTGGCCACCACTCAATGGTAGTTGGGGTTTTGGGATATTGTAATGTATCACATGGTGTGTGACCCTAGTCACGCAGCCTATGGGATATTCCTTGAGAATGAACATGTATCTTGGTTGGTACACATACTTAAGGTGGAGTACACTGCTTGCCTACACAGCATGTACCCCACCACATAGCCAAACCAAGACTGGATACATGGGTTACCCCATGTACTGGTAGACGTGCATGTGAAAATATAATGACACCATGTACTAGAACATGGAAAAAGTAAATGGTTGTTCCCCAAATTGAAGGACACAACATGTGAACCTTCTAAATTCAATATACTCACTTTTATCACTATCTGTTCTAAAGACACAAGGCTCTGTACATGGATAGTACCTACAGTCAATGGACATGTTGTTTGACCCTACTACATCTTGTGTATACCTTTATATGTGGATTCAATATAATTTTTAGCATATATTGGAAATTAAATTATGCCCTTAATCATTTCCCTGATTGTTAGATGGTATTGTTCTCTACTCAAATGAAAATAATCCCTTCAGTAGGACTTTCTATATTGTGTGAGGAATCCCTTCTAATAGGCCTAGAGAAACATCCAATATCCATTATTATGGAACATGTATATTATTGTTATCAACATGACCAATACTAATGGATGTTGATCCTCTACTTAGAAGGTGAATCTGAGTGAGTTCTTGTACCACCCCATGGCCCTATAAGAGATCCTCATCTCTGTAATGCGATCGTCCCCACTCGTGGAGTGTGTTCGCATAGAAAGTGTGTATAATATTCTATATTCTTATCTATCTATGTATCTCTGACATGATAGATCATGAGGAATATAACTTATCAAGATGAAATCATTAGTGTTATCAGACATATTAGTATGTTCTCACAAATGAGTGCATGTGGAATCATCACACTGAATCCCTAGTGATGGATGACAGTTATTATGACTTAACTCTACACTATAGGTTAGGTATTGAGTATATCAATATATTCTTGATGTATGAACTGTTGACATATACTGTGTAGATCTAGTTGTAGTTTTCATTCTGTATTTCTTTTTTATTTTGGTGTTTCATTTCGTTTATTGTTATACACACCCCTACATAAGCGTTTCCTGCATGTTTCATGTCTTGTGTAGACAAGCATCTTTTTGACAGAGTACAGGGCAGACCAGGACCAGATAGAGCATTGTGATTTTCAACAACCCGATTTGTTCCTATGTCTTTGATTAGTAGTCCCAGCAACTATTTTTTATAGGTTTTACTTTTTAATTTTATGATTATTTCTTTTCGTGAGCTTGTATTCTTTCCAAGATTACTTTACCTCACATTACATTCTTATCTTACTGAGTTGAATGAGTTTAGTTGTATGCATGATTTTTTTCCTTAGAGGGGTTTAAATTTCACCAGATATGTATTGGGGATGTTTGTGTGTGTGTGGGTACATAGGAAATGTCCCCATGTTAATTATATGCATACTCAGTGCTAATCACCATCCCATGGCTTATTGGAGGTATGCTTGGGGAGTCGCGACACGGGCCTCAATAGGATGTGTCGTGAGAGATGTTGACATTTTCTTGAGATCTATGGTGCATAATTTTATGCATTTTTTATGTCTGAGTACATTTTCATTTATTTTTATCTTGGTTTTATTAAAATTAAATATTTATTTTTTTGAGAGTATAGGGAAAGTGCACATTTACCACACAATTTTCCAAAATGTTGCACCCTGCCCTAAAAAACTTCTACCCTTGAAATAGTGTGCAGTTCATTGTTGTTTCAGAATTTGAAATAAATGCACACATATAGGAGAAACCATGCACATCCTCTAGAAGAGGTGCATGGTTAAGGTGCACTATTTGGAAAAATAGGCACCCCTACCCTTGAAACCCAAAACGGTTAATTAATTAAACAAAATTTATAAATAAGATTATAAAACCACACCAATTTGAACCCATAATACATCCTAACATAGACACACATGATTTGTCTAATTTTTTATCTAACCAAGTGAATATTTATGGATCCTGACCGCCATTTAGGATTGTTCAAATCCTAGATTGATTATCATCACCACTCCCTACAATGGATCGTAATCACTTTTGGTTTCCTCCCTCTCTCTCATGTTTGTCTCATCCCATGTAATGATGTCCTCTACTATTTTGATAGATCTATATATTGGAATAAGAGATCACGATCCTTTTATCTTGTTTCTAGTATTTAATTTAATTACTCATTCCTCATCATCTATTGGACAATTCCGTTTCAAATTGGGGATTCCTGTTGGGAAATAGCTCATCATCCAATTTTGGTTTGATGTTTATAATTCCAATTCCATTGGCTTTATTTCTTTTACATGTATGTAACTATATAATTTCTACTGGATAATTAGTAATTGGGTTTCTTACCTTGATTTAGTTAAATTGTAAAATTAATTAATTAATGATTAGGGACCAAAAGATTATAGAATTGATTGGATATGAAAAATTGTTAATTTAATTTGTTATAGGGATTATGAAATTTTTTAACTGGAATAATTATTTTTTGAATTAATTCTAGAAATATTGACAACGTTTAGTTAGATAAATTATTTGTTGAATTAATTTTTGGATTTCATTATGATAATAAAATTTATTTAGTTTTATTAATTAACTAATTGAATTAGTTAATGTAATTTATGTGATTAATTATTTTTTTTATTAGTTAATGAAATTGATGTTATTAATTACATATTGGATTAGTTAATTGAATTTATATTATTAATTACTTTTCGAATTAGTTAATGGAATTGATGTGATTAATTATTTCTTGAAATAAATAATGGGATAAATGTGATTATTTAATTTGTGAATAAATTAACAGAATGATGTGAATATTCCATTATTAAATTCGATTACTTAATGGGTATATTAATTAATTTGTTATTGGGGTACATGTGATATAGTGATTCATATAATAGTATGACATGGTGATATATGTGATAATTGTGTGTGGGACATGGTTTATTATTTCAAATGATCCTTGTGATATTTGAGACGATGAGTGGAAACAATGTCATTCATTTATGAATTGAGATTAGTAATGTTAAAAATGGAATTTAGATCTGAATTTAGATATTGAGTTGTAATAATGGAATTCATATATATGATATACCATGGGGATATTTCATATTCTAGTGTGAGCCAATATAGGCATTTAGGGTTTGGGTGTCCATATGAACCCAAGAAGCTTGTTTTTAATTAAATATTAATTGAAAAATGTAAAATTTATAATTCATTTCTATTAAATTAATATTTATATGGCTTCATAAACCATTATTAACTGGATATGGTATTACAAGATGTTTGGGGTCGACAAATAATGTGTACTCACATAGTACATGGGTTGCCTAAATGGTGCCTGAATGTATTTCATGGTTGTCAGTCTAGATAATGGAAAAAACCATATGTTAGATGGATGACATGATATAGATCATGGATAATGGAACAATATTTGGTAGGGTAACCTCTTGGTAATTTTGACTGTATTTATGTAATTCTGGTTTTTTATATTGACTCTTGAAATATATTATCATGACATATCGTATATTTTATATTGGATATTTTTTCTTAATTTTTAACACAATATGATATTTTTAATACTCTTGTTTTGTTTATATCAGTTTTTATTGTTTATTTATTTCCATAGTTGTGATGCTTTGAGAAATCGGGTATTTTTCCAATGAACTAAATTAAGACCCTCATTGGTAATCAGCACCCTATGGTGTTCAAGGTGGCACTTTTGAGGTAACAGAACCGTCAAGATTGGGGCACTTTCCTGTGGCACTCAGGAAAGTGTGTTTCAAATTATATATTACATTATTATTATATATAAATACACTAACTAATACCTATATTGAAGGATCCCTATACATAAAAAAACAACACTTGTTGGTACAACGAGTACATGTGTAGTGATTGGTATCTTCTTTAGCTTCATAAGGATTTCATAATAGTATTCCATCTATACATGACCTAATCCATTCCTTATTATCATAGATAGGATATTGTAAAATCAGGTCAAAATTTTCACAAAACATAGTTAGTTCATCAATAATTCAAGAATTCAATAGATTCCTCTCGCAAAAGTGGGTTTGGTTCATTCATCAATAAACATTATTTTTTAAGGTTATATAGAATTTCCCTTACATTATCATGTTCCCCATGAATGATAAATGTCAAATATAAAAGTAACACATACATAATATAGAATAAAATTTATTCATCCTTAATTTCCACAAAACAATCCTTGGATGTTAATCATGTTTTTCCATTCCCTTGGATTAAATAAATATATCATCAATAAAAACAACCATGAATTTTTTAAGGTTATTTATAAAGACACTATTTATCATATACATGAAGATTGAATGGGAATTAGTAAGTCCTACAAGAATCATTATGAAATCATAGTGCCCATGATTTATATGGAAGGTAGTATTCTAAATTTATTATATCTACACCATTAGTTTATGATATCCGTAATGATGTTCCTCCTTTGTGAAGTACTGAACTCAACATTCCTGATCTAACAAGTCATCAATCCTTGGATGAGTATACTTTTTATTTATTGTGGTCCTATTAAGATCCCAGTATATGATATGAAAGAACATTGACCCATTCTTTTTTTACAATGATCACTGTCACACCCCAAGGGGATTCCCTAGGAAGTATAAATCCTTTTCCAAATTCTCTTCATGTTTCTTCCTAAACTTCTTTTGTTTTATATAGTCTATCATGTAGAGGAATTGTTAGATATCATTGTTTCCTATTATAATATCTATTGATAATTCTTCCTCATGGTCTATGGAAATTAAATTTAGATCTTATAGGAATACAACACTATATTCCATAAAAATTATAATTTCATCTGGGATTATAACATAATTTGACCCAATTATTTTAGTGAGGTATGCTTATTCATAGGGAATTAACACTAACACTAGTGAATGATTTTCCAAAGGAAATTCACGATCTTCCTTACATTTGAACTCTAGAATAAGAAGATTTAAAATATGAAATGATATTTATATCTCCCATGAGATTATGTGGGGTATATCTAAAAAGATATAATCTATACCTGATATACCATCAAATTCCACCAATGTAATTATTTTTAGATTCACTAGAAGAATCTTCCAATGTTTTCCAATAAGTGAATAGTCCATGACATAGTTTTCAATGATCCTCGTATTGGGTATTTTTACAAATATCTCTACATCAAGGTATCAGGTCCATGACACAATAGTTCTAAATGACCTGCAAGATATAATGTAATTAATAAAAGTAAAATCAAATAAGAATATTTTCATTCATGAGTTAATTGGATGTGTACCTTTTAGGACATTATTTTCATTATTTTCTTCAGTAATAGTGATGGAATAATATTTCACATTGTAATTATTATATGGACGCTGGTGATGCTGATTACCCTAACAGACTCCAAGTTTATTGTACTAGATGGAATAATTCCCTAGATCATTGAAGTTGGATAATTGAACCATGATTGGTTCTATCCACTGCTCTATCCTATTTTCTTTGTTCATCATTTATCTTCCAAATTTATGTGACTGGAAACATTATATGCAATACATGAAACATTTACAATTCCCCTTGAGTAAGTTCCCATAATGCCTCTTCCAACCTTTTTGACATGCCAGTGGTTGATCATTCATTCCGAAATTTTCATTAGATCCTCTATATTCAAACTTGATGTCTCATTACTTACTTATATAGGCATGTGACCATTATCCATAATACATATCTACGTTGATATAACATCATACCACATCTCTATAACTTTAGAAGTCTCATATATCTAGATCCATTATATGTTATAGTTTTAAAGAGATATAGAATCTAAAAATTTATTATGATTGTGGATAACCAAACACAATGTGTACCTTTCAGGGCTTGTTACGATTTATTTTCAAGAAATAAGAAATTCATATTACATTTTCATCAGAACTATGCATTATATCTCTTGATCTTGCTATGAATATTTAGAGGTAAATAAATGTTATGAAATATTTTATTAAAGTATCCCAACTGAATATCAATTATTTCATAATTTGGTTTGGTAGTATTTATAAAAAAACACTATTTATCAGCATCTCCATCAAAATGATAATCTTCTAATGTCAGCTTATCCTTCACAAAATAGTGGAGAACATAAAATATCTTCCCTATTAAGGTAAACCTCTATTATGAAAAATTATAATCATACAATCTAATAAATTCAATTGCTAGTTTCCAAAAAACTAATTTCCAACAAATTCAAAATATAAAATTGAAATAATAAAATTACAAAAGAAAACATAATTTTCTTATAGAAAAATGTTCACTAAAAATATGTAATTTTTCATAATTTTAGTTTAAAATCAATAAAACTTTGAAATATGTGTTTAGATATTTTTTCACACAATACATAATTTAGAATAATCATTTAGATATGATTAATATAGATTAAGAATAAAATATTAAATAAAATGCTTTAAAAATTAGTTATTAGTGATTTTATTCCTAATTTATTAAGATTGAATAATTTATTAATAAAATTTAATTAAATTTCATCATTATATTTTCTAAAAATATCCATTATTGGATAATAAATATTATGTAAATTAAAAATATATTCAAAATATGTAGTACACAATACAATAAATTATTATTTTTATTTATATCATTATAAGTTCTACTTATATATACCCAAAATATCACTCTATAAGGCCTATTGATATTTGACTATATTATATTAATCAGTGGAGAATGATTTACAATCCTATTTTTATGGGAATTTCCACCACTATGAACTTCCATAATATTCAATTTCACTCAAATCAAAAAATTTGATGTTCAACCTGTGATTGTTCTAGAAAAAACGTAATGATGATACTAGATTCTCATTCTTGTAAAATTAACATTAAAAGGAAAATATTTACTTCTCAAGGACATTTCATTTATTTTTTTGTATATAATTCTTAATGATTTTACATTTATTTATACCCAATGATTTATCTACTATATTATATGATTAAAATTTTAATATTTTTTAATTTCATTTTACAAGTTTCATCTTAGTTTAGTCTTTTTGGTGATTCAAAATACATAATAATGTATTTATTTAAAAAAAATTTTTGGAATCACAATGTGTTACATTCTCGCAACTATAAATATTTTATTATAATTTTTTTATATCTCATTTATTCATATAACTAAGGGTATCCATAATACAAATATGATTCAATTTTAAATTTATAAGGATATAAAAACATCAATAAATTATTTAAGATAATGAAAAGTCACCTTTTCCAAGATGATACTGTATCCAGTAGCATATAATAGATGTAATCATAATATCGATTTCACATTCATCCACACACTAAAAAATGATATTCAGTTGATTTACGATATTAATTATGATTTCTAAATCTTGGTAATTACTATAAGCACTATTTTAATACTGAAAATAAACATCAAAAATGAAATCAATTTAATGTTATGGAATATTTTATATCATTACCACAATGCACAATACTATACACTATAAATTGGGATTCAATAGTAAATTAATTATTAGTTTTTTTTCATAAAATTTATGCAGTAATGATTTGTTGGACATCAACAATATCCTAGCTATGCTAAAAATGATCTAAATGGATTCCAATATGACATCTTGTAATATACATTAGAGGATAAGTGTTTCAAATCATGATCCACAAGTTTAGTGGAATTATTCCTAGGGTTCGGTACAGTAACATTTATTATGGTAGTGAATCTGGGGTTTCTCACTTTTACCAATTATGTTCAACTCAAATTTTTATGACATTTAATCTGATTGAAAATTAATCCTCAGTTTTGATGAAATTGTATTTTTTATTCACCATCCCCACTTTTCCATAATTTACTACAAATAATACAAATTTAATTTTTAGTATGGATCATACTCAATGTGATAACATACTCATGTCCATGGTGTCTATAAACCCTAACATGTAATCAGTGCTTCATATCCATCGTACATTATGTATCATATGGTATGGAATCACTACTAACATTCATAATTCATTACATGAAATTCTAAATATATAATATTACATATTTGGTTCATATATCTTCTGAAACATATATAATCCTTTGTTGTATTTTTTATATCATAACCTAATGACATTGAATTATTAACATGACACAAACCAACACATCATGAATTGTGACTACCTCAAGACCACATAAACTTTTCTTGGGACTAAAAACTGGCACCTAGTAAGAATATAACAAACATGGGTAGCCTTACACTAATGTACATGTAATAGTGGACACATCTACAAGACCATATGATGAATAAATTTAATACAACTGATAAATCATGCATGCATACATCTAAATACAAAAACAAGGGCACAAAAACATGTAAAAACCCAAAATTGTAAAACAATAAAAGCCTAAAAAATATAGTATTCATACATTACCAACATGAAAAAGTAAATGGGAACTAAATTCATGGTAACATCTTGTATAAAACTCATTTATTTGGCTCATTAAGATCCACATAGTCTTGTTCCATCTTAGAATATATTCAGAGGTCAATAATCTCCATAACACAATATATGTGTAGGAAAATACCATATAGGGGTGAGTATAATAATACCTAGTAGGGAACCCTAAAATAATTAATCATATAACAATAAAAATAATACTCAGTTCAACATAAGAGTATATCTAAATCACATATACCAAGAATAACCTGATATACTCTAAAAAGAAACACTGCTTCAATGTAAACTCACAACAATTATTCCTTTATAGTAAATAGGCTCGATGGTTCCACATAGAACTCATCTAGGAGAGAACTCTACATGATATATATAACCATCGTGATAGTGTACATGATTCACGACATGGACCAAAGATAATTATCGATCCCCATGAGCTTGAAAATAATGCATTGCTGTCAAAAATGCACATTGGAAACAAACCAAGTTAGGATTACTTCAAACCTGACACCCAGTATGATTCCTCACATTGCGCGAAGGGAATTCCTAATATCGATGGATTAGAAACTAGTGCATGGGTATTAATAATGTACTTTGGGAATTATTTCTTCCTTTGATACAATCATAAACAAACAAAAATAATAAACAACACAATATCAAATAACCCAAACCAAAAAAGGAACAAACATTTTCAGATTCCAATTTACAACATTAGCCAAAATTAAAAGATACAAACATTTAAGGGAATGAACAAAAGCATCCCAAAACCATGGTGTAACAAGAGTAAAATCACCCACAAGCCACCACCACCAACAACAGTGATAGGTGAAACACTATAACTGGGTCCCCCATCACCACCATACATCGTTGCATTACCTGGATGATTCATAACAAAGTATATATACACCAAAAATTATAGGTATATTGTGAGTCAAATCCTTATGGACTTCATTCAAAATAAATGACTCCATGAAAAAATATTATAATAAAAATCAATATGCACATTTATATAAAGAAAATTAAATAATAATTAAGAAAACAATTTAAGGAAAATCATTTATTAATACTCTTTCTTTAAAATCAAATACATAAAAGGTCCAACATATATTGATGGGTGCAAATATATCTCATAAACAAGATTTTAGAAGTGATAATGATGAATAAAAACTATAGGTTACTATAAAAAGTGGGACCCCATAAACATCATACTTCTATGGTCAAATTACTCCAATCCCTTCTACCACCATTTTCTCAATGGATGAGACACTATATATGATCCCATCAAAATTTATAATATTATCCATATAATACTCCTAAACCCACAACATTCATGTACATGGTTCATTAGAGGAAAACAAATCTAAAGGTCTAATGGTCATTGATTATTTCACATGTTCAGTTATTTTTGCAATCGTAAATCCTATAGTATGAATTTAAGAATTTTCATTACCATGTTAACTACTATACTAGTTATAGTTTTCCCGCATGATACATAGTATTCCAATTCTTCTGAAATATCATTTTTCTTATAACATATGTAACAACTTAAAAGTATACATAACAAGCATCGAAATCGCACAAGGAATATTACTTCATTCAGATCACCACATTGAAACCTTAATTTTCCATATCAAAAACTCATTCCATTTTACACACACACAAACTATTTAAAACACATTTAGGTCCACAATTGGAATTTATAAAATCTATTTGGAATCATTAAAATAAATTCAAAAAATTTATTTGACATTTAGATGGGCCAATCCCCTCTAAATTCCACATATAAACCCAACACATTATAAAACATGATCCCCATTACTTACATTGTTCACACTTCATATTAACGGTGGAAAAAAAATAATCCGTCTTAATACAATATTTATTTCTTTAATAAAACTCACATTCAACACATTTTAACCTTAAAATCCCTTTGAAATCCAATTTTTCACTTTCCACAAAAGGAAAAAAACACTTTGCTGAAATACCATAATGAATCATACAAAAAACACAATCATTTCTAATTATAAAATCCACATTCATCTCATTATAATTTCAAACCAATCCCAACATATTTTTCATCCAAAATATTAAACCATAAAACACTATCACATTAAGAAGAAAGAAAGAATAATTGATATAATATTGTAAAAGCATGGAACCACGTACCTCAAACCTGGAAATCTAATGAATTTCATGTAGAACCTGCTCAACCCCTCCAAATTACACTATGAAGGAAACATTGAAAAAAAACATCAGTTTCTCACTTTGAATCATAATATCGAAACCCGTTTTTGGTAAACCAACTACTAGGAAACATGAAAACTAAAAATAGGGAAGGAAACCCATAAAAAGATGAAAAAATCAATAGAGAAACAAAATAAATGATCAATACTTGATGTTACCACCCTAAATCCACCATCAGAAGGGATAAAAAGGGATATAAAGAGGATAAAGGTTCGAAACTATATCTAAAAAGCTTTAATAGGTATGAAAATGTTTGATTTATGGTAAAATATATGTAGAAAAATAAAGTAATTTTCCAAATTTCAATGAATTTCACATAGTTCACAGTATTACCATGCGGATTAGAAACCCATTTGCAAACAATGTTCCCCTAGATTTATCAGAGAAACATGCCACATAATTTGACAAACCATTTTCTAATTATATTGTATCTAATCTCCAAAATGACAGTATGTCACATAGTTTCCTAGAAAATGGAGTATGATTTCCTTTAATAATTTTCCAACCATGAACTATTATATGGAAATCCTAAATTCTCAAGTTTTCATTGATAAATCATATAAAATCTAATGTATAAGTACTACACAAAAATAAAATAAAATTAATTACCAATAATGAAATCATATATGTGGAAATTATACCCACCATGAAAGCATTACGACCTCAGAATGTCAACCTGAAACATGATTAGATGAAAAAGGGATACTCCTCTTCGACTGAATACTTTGGATCCCAATTCCAATTCATATCATTTCTATGTTTCAAAATAACATGAAAAAATTTAATTTCAAAATGTCTAACATACCTCATTGTTATCTTCGCTTTCTTAATAAAATGGTGAAGACCTAGGTGATGTAAAATATTAAGTAACAACTAGTCACCTATGATATAATCCAAAGATGAAATCCTATAATAAATATAATTCATATGGTGACTCTTATCTTTCAACAAACACGGCTTGATCTACTAGAATTTTTCTTATGTATCATGCATAGGTCTTGGTCCTAATAACCAGGTCTCCCTACATCATCCTAAAAAAAGGATATCAAAACAATCGACTATAAATCAAATAAAAATGAGAAATATTAATTGAGTATTGGTAAAAAAAATATGAAATCTCAAAAAAAACCTAACATGATATCCCATAAACCTAAAAAATATAACCCACATTTCAAGATCATGAATTATATAATGTGATTATTTCATCATGGCTGAAAATCAGTTTGATGATGACTTACTATACTCAACTTGACATGCTAACCCATCAAATTATAAAGGTCATTAAGAAACTACAAGATAAAGTGGTGGTCCCAGTATATAATTATTTCGATGGTGCATCATGGAGCCTTATAACCCCATAACCATATAATAGACCCAACTCATCCACCTTGGATGAATCCTTTATTGGAATTAAATGGTTTGATTGGTCAAATGGTCAATGAACACCCAAATAGAATTCCTCCCCATGAGTGTATGAGGTAATCCAGTAATGATTTCCACAGAAATTTCATGCCTCTTAATGGTACGAATTGTTAGAAGCTGAAGAAAACATGATAGATTTTATTGCTCTACATTTACTTAATTATATGTATAACACTCTGATATAAATTTTGATATATCCCACCTCAAACCATGCCACTAGAACTCTCATAAAAAATCATAAAGCATCATATTAGTATTATGGTTAATGATCTACTAAGAATGGTGGATACCATGCACCACTAATTTCCTCAAAGAAAATGATCCCACAGTGGGACCTCTAAAGAATAAAACTCTCTTAGGATACAACAACCATTCACAAGGCATCTCCAAATAAATTCTAAATTTCATAGAATTATAACATAACATATCATCATAAATCTCCCATTGAATCAAATCTTGAAGAGATGGTGTCAGTTCAACAATATCCAACAATGCACCTCCATTATGCTCCTTAGTCTCCCATTTCAACATATGCACAATCACATTTCTCCTCAAAGAATATTCAACTAAATTAAATTTCCATGGGGTATAGAATATATCAAAACTGAAAACCAGATGGTACTCCACCCAATGACACTTTCCATAATTTAGATATTTTAAGTAGAAAATTTAATCTAATATCAGATGATTTGAAATAAAATAAACTTTATCATGAAAAAAGATATTTAAGACACATATGCAAGGCATGACACTATAGCTAACTCCATGTCATTGGTTGGGTAATTTTTATCTTGTGGTCATTGTTGGAGAGAACCATAAGCCATTACATGATCATTTTTCAACATCAAACACCCAAGACCGATACCTGAGACATCACAATAAACTACATAACCATTTTAAGGTTATGGAAATATCAAGACAGGGGTGATGTTCCATGGACAATTAAGATCCTAGAAGGATTATTGACACTTTGGGATCTATTCAAACCTCATCCCTATTAGGTTACCATTTTCATGAATGAAATAAGAAGATAGAAATACTAAAAAACCACCTATAGGACCCAACTAATCCTAAAAATCTTTTGATCTCAAAACAATTATTTGGATCCTCCAATGACATAACTACTATAATTTTTTAGGGATCAATCAAAGACCGTTGTTTTCAGATGTAATTATCTATAAAAATAACTAATTTAAAACAAAATATTCAATTAGAAAACATTTAAAAAATTGAATGACCCTAAAGGGTTCCACAAACAACCCTCAAATGAATCCCATGATCCTCCTTGATTCTATAAAAGAGTAGGATGTCATCTATGAAAACCCAAAAAATGGAATCATGATACTACTGAAACAACATGGTCATAAGTTCTATTAACACATCTTGAGCATTTGTTAACCTAAAAAGAATGAACAAATACTTAGAATTGTATTACCTACATCGTAGAGTTGTTTTCAGAACATCCACCTCAATAATCCTAAATTGGTGATTACAAGAACACAATCCAATCTTAGTATACCATCAATCCACATTAATATGGTAAAAATGGTAATTTATATGAGTAAATGGGTACATATTAATAATTTTTAACTTATTAAGCATCAAATAATCAATGAAAATAGGAAAGATCCATAAGCCTTTTTCTCAGACAAAATTTTAATAACATCCCAATGTTGACATACCTGGATATAACTTCATTTTTGACGAATATTATGTACATTACAAAAAATAAATTCCTAAGGACCATAATAGTTTAGTGTCTTTGTAACATAGAAAAAATATTATATCCTGATGAAACATCTTCAACATCTCTTGTAAATATCTCTACATTTAAAAATTATAACTAATACATTTATTCGTAACCAAGGGAATGAAAACACAGTAATGGGGTGAGTTCAATTTCTCTATAAGGGTAATCAAGGGAGAAATATAATAAAAATAATTAGAAAAAGGGTATAATAACATGATAATTAAAATAACATATCATATACTACATATCAAAGATCATATACAAGAATCATGAAAAAATTTAGTGCATTAGGCATGAATCTATTGGAAATAAAGAACAAAATCCATGAAATCATAACCTAGCAATAAATCATGGAATTATTCGAGACACAGAAAAATATACAATGATTTCCATGATATCCAATGCATTACATCCCATTCCATCTTAATGGAAATTTTCCTTCACTGTACCGGGTTCACACCCCATTCCATCCACGTATTAAAGAACCAAGTTCACCTCTCATTTTAGCCATGTATAACTAAGAACTGTTAATTTCCCATTCAACAAATGTAATACCGAACAAAGTTTATTTCTCTTTTCATCCCAATAATACTAATCCGCGTTCATTTCTCATTCTATCCATTTCTATCTCATGAGATATAAATCATTACCCAATGCATTAGAGGGAGATATAGGTCCTTCCAGTCAAATAGTGAAATCATATATACATTTGGCAAATAATCATAAAAAATAATATAAAAAACCATGAAATGAAATAGTTATCGTAAACATGTAAAACTATTATAACCTATGGAAAAATATATAGGTTTCATTATCATTTCATTTGAATCATAACTAGTGAATAAAAACTGGATTTCAAAAACATTTAACCTAAACAAAAGAAATGAATTTTATTAACATATAACCCATGAAAGAGAAACAGATTACATAAAAATATAAATTTTGAAAGTGAAATGGATTTCATAAATACAATGAACTTATACATAAATCATTCATAGAAATTATATGAATGTAACGATTATATGATTTCCTAGAAGGTCATGAGTAACATCAACGATTGTTTTCTTAGATGGAAAATAATTTTCAAATATATTTCAAAATAAAATCTTGGAGAAAATAACCACTCATCATTGAAAAATTATTTTTAATACATAAATCCAATTAAGAATAATAATATTGTAAAATTCATTGAAAACATATATAGAATCTTTTAAATCATTTTGAGAACTGTTTCCTTGAAAAATTAAAAAAAATCAAAAAATAATTAAATACTTTTTCCTTGAAAACACATTTAAATATTATAAACAATGAATTTAAAAGTTTTTAAAACCATTTATTTTAAAATATATTGAAACCATACAAATTATTCATGAAAACATATTGAAATCAATTTTCCATGAAAAAATATAACATATCCATCAAAACATTTTGAATCTATTTACCACAAAAACATATAAAATAAACATAACCAAAATTTTAAAACCGATATCTTTTAAAACGTAAAAAGAATCTAGAATTTTATTTTTTGAAACTATTAACCTTAAATATATCATTTAAAAGATTATTTTAAAAATTAACCTTCAAACGTGAAAATAGAACTTCAATAGATTAACGATGTATAAATTTGTATATGTTGTTTTAGGTAAAATAATCGTTCCATTTTTCAGAGTAAGAAGTTTTGGAAAATACCTCATTCGAAATGTGAAAATATTATAATTTAGAAAAGATATGTAAAATAGAAAAGGCTCCAGAATATTATTTTAATTATTATTTTTTTATTAGTATAATATTGTTGGAAATCCTGTTTAGAAAACATGATTTTAAGGTATCATATATTTCTGAATGAAGTTGGGTAAAGTCTGGATTTCATAAAAAACACATTATTAACAAAATTATATACCAATGTGTGGAATAAATGGTACCAATATGTTAATAAATTTTTAATTACAAATTTATTGGAAATTTTATGAATGTTTTTGATGGATGGATCACAAAATTAAATATAAGAAGCATAAACGTAAACAATCTCAAAAAGTGATGAGAGTGTTTCAATGAAATATTATAACATGGTAATATTGGGATCATACTCTCCATTTAATAAAACAAATTACATGAATCTCAAAATTTCCTTAAAATATGGAAATTAATTATTTAACATGTAAAATTAAAACATATTGTCCTCGAAGAGAATTTATGTGCATTAAAAAGCATTTGTCTCACTGAGGAAAAATTAAGTCAAAACTCTTTCATCGATTTGGTACATTTTAACATCATCCCCATGAAAGGGTGATCATAAAATTGATATCTGAATATGAATACATTACTTTATAAGATACATGGAATACAATCATGGGTATTAAATACACCACATTAAAGGAAAGAGTGTCGAACAGAGCATGTGTCTCAATGAAATAAAAAGTGAGATAAAATCCCATTACCTTATGTTTTGACCCTCATCGTACTCATCAAAAATGGATATTTAATGAATATAAATTCATTATACATATTTTAATGAAATATATTATTATAAATAATAAACTATATTATTTTTATGGCGTTTTATTAATCTCTGGTTAACTATATGCTATTTAGGGTTCACATTGGGTAATATTTTCATTATTATTCAAGTGTGTCTTAAATTGTTATATATTTGGCATTAATAAATTATATGAATATTTATATAATTTACACCATGATATAAATATCATTTATATAAAGTATATGTGTATTTTAATTATTTATAGAATATAAAAGTATGAAATTGAGACCCCTATTTATGGAGACCATAGGTCGTACTTATGCATGAACACTATTTTAGTTTATTTTTCCTATTGAAAGAAATAATGTAAAATAAATATATGTATATTTGTAAATATATATCATCATTAATGAATAATTTTTATAATATATTAATGTCTTATTTATTCCTAAAATTTATCGTTAATACAGTTCATGTAGTGTATGATTGAATCATATCACTTTGTGGAGGGTGATATTTTACACATCATCAAACAAAATTTTGGTATTAACAACAAATGGAATGAAAAAACATATTTTTTGGAATATAAATAAATAATATTAAATAAATTAAAAAAATATATAACACATATAAATAGTGTGTACATCGTAATTTCCACCATGAGTGACGAAATGAAAAATTGAACAATCATCATTTAGTGAGATAGTAGTTCACAGTACAAATAAAGAATATGTTTGTTATCCATTAGATGGTGGTGTGTGAAAGTTCTGTTGAAAAACATATAATAAAAACACTATTATATATATTATAATGGTATTTTTATTGAATAATGGAATAATGGGTATGGTGGGGGGTAGAAGGAAATAAAAAAGAAATAGCTTGAGGGAATGAGTTACTTCTTAATCGGGTGACATCTTTTGGATTATTCCAAAAGGCTTCCATGGAAGGGTTTCTTCCCAAAGGGTGGATTTGAGGATGAATAGAAGGATTTTGGTAAGTTTATTGTGTAGATATTGGATGATATTTAGAGGATTTAGTGGTGTTATGAAGGGCAAGAGGTTGTGGCCTTTTATAGGGAAAGAGGAGTGGCACTCTTGTAAATATTTGAAGAGAGAATTCCACCAAAACATGTCATATTAAAATTTTATCCAATAATGATCCAAACCTATTAAAATTTAATATAGGGTAGATACATAGTCTTTTAGTGTATTTTTGAAAAGAGTATAGGTTATTTTGGGCCTGATGGTTATGGTTTTGTCCCTCAGTAAGGATAATTTTACATTAATCGATGTATCAAATTTAAATTACATTCACTAAATTTTTTTTGTAGGAATGTAATTTTAAATTTTTATACATTGTATATTATTCTGATTCCTAATATTTAATCCTTTTTTCGAAATTCTTGTCCCATAATTATAACAATGTAACATTAAATTAATCCCATAATAAGTTCGACAATAGGAGTTTTTGTAAAAAAACATTGAAAATCATGTAAGGGTTTTATATCTAATTTCAATATAATTTTTTTTTTCTAATTACATAAATTAGATAAATTTATAAAAATATTATCTAAATAAACTTGTAAATAGATTTAAAATATAATTTATGTAACATCCCAAAATTTTATGAATAAAATTCCCATTATTTTAATGTATTATAGATATAGAAAACATATTCGTTTTATTGGGATTAAATAACCGTTAAGTATCATTAACATTGTTAATATAGCCATGGAACATTTATCACATGACTAGAATTTAAATAGGGTTTTAACAATAACTTTTGTCACATACAAAGGATGTGATGTCCTTGACCACTAGGATTATTCCCTTTGAATCCAATTTATCGGATCTTTCCACAGATATGGAGTTTCAAGGATTTTCCCTAGACCAATCCCAATCCGATATCCAATAACATAATCATGAGAAAAAATATTTATAGTAAAAGCTCATCGAGATAATGGACCAACCATGCTCAAAGAACGACCCTGTGATATTCCAACCCTCGCAGACCAGACTCTTAGTGGAAATGCTGCTGTAGTAAAGGGATATGTAACAAGATCCTAGCCTTATGATTATGGAAATTATTTTTTATTGAATATATAATATAAATTATTTTTATTATAATTACTTTATAAATGTTTTTTGAAACCCATATTTTATTTTTAGATAGTATTCAAATTCAGTTAAGAAAATTATTATGATGAATAAATTGTTTTTTAAATAAATAATATTTTAATTAAATATTATTACAAAATTAATTCTTATTAAACATAAATGATTGTATAGTTCTTATGAATACAATTGTTATTTTTATTAATGTTTGAGAACTATTTTTTTCAAAACTCGTGATTTTTCATTAAATTTCTATTTTTATTTTATAATATAAAAGTCACATATTAAAAAAATTAGATGAAATGAAATTTGTTTTAATCTAGATGTTGAAATTTTTTAATGATAAACATTTCATATTTTTGTGACATAATCGATTATTTTGGTAAAAATTAATTCCTATGTAAATATATAAAAACATTTTTATGACATTATAATGATATAATAGTGATTTAATAAAATGATATAAATGGTATATTCAGGAAATATATTCATTACCATTAATGAAATGTGATTTTATATTTTATTTATTAATTTTATAATTCCTTAGTTGACCCTCCAAATATTTTAAAATAATCTAACATTTTAAAATGATTTCTTTGAGAGTGTGACTCACCACCACATAAGAAAGCCTAATATTTCAATATTTTCATCCCTTAACCTTATAGAATATAGTATACCACTACCATTTGTCAGAAACCATTGAAAAAAAAAACTATTTTATGTTTTGTGGATTTGATTAGTTTAATGTATAGAGTCCAAAAACTAAATAGTAAGGAATTCCCTCTCAATACCTATATTAACCCACTCAATCTCACATTCCTCTTCACTCAATCCATTTAGGGCTCGAACAACCTCGTCCCTCATCTCTATAGAATCCTCCCAAGGCTCCCTATGATTTCATTAATCCACTCTCAATCTTCTCCCAAGCCTTTGTGATCAGATATCCATGTATGGGATCCTCACTTTCCTCTCCTCCTTTAAAATTCAAGCATCTTATTTGAAACTAGTTGTTTATGTTTGTAATGTTTATAATGTAATTATTTTTAAATCATTATATTACTAACAATTTTATGTTATTTTAATCTGGAATTATTTATCCTCCCTCATTCTGACACTAACCTATGCAGTTACTATGCATAAATTTCTTAAGGGATCTTCCAACATCCTCTTGTATTAAGCATTATTTTCATGTTATGTATTTTAATTTCATTTTTTACTATACTGTAATATATTATTAAATATTATCCTTACATTAAATTTTATGTATAAATGATTAAATACCCATTAAGTCACATTTATCCTTTTAATGAACTCTTATGTACACCTGTTACCATGCATAATGTTCTTAGGGGATTCCTTCCTTTCTCATTTATGTCCTTGTTTCTTTTTGTTTTTATACCGATTTATTTCACAATAAAAAATTTTTATTATGATTTCACAACCCGCATACTTCTTACATTATTTTTGAAGGATTAGATAACCACCTTCTCCCTCGTTAATGCCATCTGTGTACACTTGTTACCATGCCGAAATTCAGTAAGGAATTTATTTCATCTTATTTCCATTCAAGTATTTTTCCCATATTATGCATATAAATTATAATTAATATGTTGAGATATTATTTTACATGATCCCCTTACTGTCTATTTTATGTGTAAATGAATAGATACTTGTTTCTCTCTCATAAACCAAACATATGAATTTCCATATGATGACATTATGCTGCTGAAATTTCACTACGATTTTACAAGCCAAAATCATTAGATAGTGAATTATATACCCATTTCTCTATCAAGGGTATTCAAAATTATGCACTTATACATATATAATGGTACATAGATGTATGTTATCTAAATATGTTAGTCTTTCAATACCTTATGATGTTGAATGAATCCAGGCTATATGATCCATATGGAAGAGTTATGCATGAAATGAAATATTTATGGAGGATGCACAATAATAGAGATCCAATGAATTAGTTAATGTTTAGTACCATGATACACCATGAAAAAATGAGGGTTTACACTTTCTAATTCATGTGTGGCAGGGGTTTAATAATGATATTTCATAAGCAGTGTGGGTTTACTCATGCTAATTCATGTGAAATGAGGGTTTACTCATAATAATTATTGTTAAATGGGGATTTACTATTTCTTAATCAAGTGAAATGAGGGTTTAATCATGATAATAAATTTGAAATGAGCCTTTTCTAATACTGATATCTTGTGGTATGTTGTTCCCAAAATTCCATTTTAGGACAATCATTCTATATCATGTCATTATGTTAAAGTTTCTCTTATGCTCCATTGATATAACTATTGAGTAACATGTATTTTTTTGTTTGTGTTATGCCTTGTTTACTCCCTTACTGGGATTTATAGTTAACCCTTATCCTATATATTTCCTTAGGTTATTCCATGTAATTCTTCATACGAAGGAATGTTTTGGTCATGTAAAATATGTTTTCAATAAAGATGTTAATTTTTTGGTCTTATGTAGTCATGTAATATTCCTAGGCCCCAAATAAACATGACCTCTCAAACATCTAGGTTTTTTATGTGATGTTTTGTGTAATATATCATTTTTCATTTTTAATAAAGAGCATGGTTTTCATAGTTGGTATTAGAGGATAAAGTTAGTTTTTTTGGGATTATGATTAGAAAAACCTGGCGAAAGGATTATAGATATGAGTAAGTATCAGGATAGAATCCCTAAATTTTGTTGGGTATAGAGTAACTGGTTTATCAAATAAAAAATACATCCCTATATAGATACAAAAAGGTAGGGATGTATTTGGCACAAATTTAGCTCAGGGTAAAACCTGAAAATACCGCATTGATCTATAATTGAACGAGAACTAGTCTCAGAAAACGGGCCTCGCTGCACTCTTTATTCGACACTCCTAGGGAATATTCCATGTTAAATTAATAATCTTAGTAAAAACCATTTTCAAGAAACAAAAAACCCATTAGAATATATGTTAGGAGATATATCATGGAAAACATAGATTAACACAATGAAATTTGTTATTTAAGGAGATAAATGTAATTAATAAGTTATCCATTTAATGTCTTTGGATTCTATTTTAGGTTTTAAAATGTTTTAGATACTCATCCCTAATGTTAAATTTATTCATCCAATGTCAAAAAATATTATTAATACTATTAAAACCTAATGCAATGGGCAACGCGATGAATTTCCCAACAAGATTCCCATTAAAATGGGAGGTCAAGTAATACGTAACATGATTATTAAAAACTAGCTATCAAAAATCATGATTAAAAATAGACACATTGTTTAATTTCAAAGGATATCAAATATGGGGAAGATTAAATCTCATGAATTTCCATCTACTAATGTTGATAAGGGGAATAAGACAAACTTTCCTTTATGGAACAAGTGTGAAAAAGGAAAACTATGGAAATTGTCACAAAGGGACTATTAGATGTTTTATGTGGGAGAAGGAACTGAAAAAAGTATCCAATTTCCTTGAATGAATGGATAATTCTATGGAAGGAAAAAAATTTCCATATAAGGAATCATACATTTTTCTATATCCTAATTGTGGATTAGTCGGTAATTACACCAGACAACGATCTATTCCAAGGGCTGAGAATCATGATGAGCATCAACAATTACTATTATCAAGGGAGCATGGAAAGACATGTTCTAAAATTGATAATGTTTAATGAATTGAATGTAACCACTACATTATATTATTGAATGTCATAATCTATTTAAATTCATGTTCTATCAATATATCTTTTATGATTTCTAATAACATTGAGTCCCTTGATGAAATGATATTAAATCATTATTAAAAAACATCTATAAGTGTTTTACCACAGGTTGATGTTTGTTGGAATATTTATATTGAAACTCTTATATCTCACCCTTTAACAGAATTTGAGAAAAAAAAATTATTACCTATGCCTCATGATAGTTGAAAATTCATGAATAGAACTATCCAACACATGATCTAGAGTTGGTTATTGTGATATTCTCTTGGAATCTTTTGGAGTATTATCTCTTTGTTAAAAATTGTAAAATATATATGTATCACACAATTCTTGAGTATATATTCACAATGAAAATGTTTAATATGCACCAACAAATATGGTTAGAGATGATCAATGAATATAATTGGTCAATTCACTATCATCAAGGGAATGTGAAAAAGTAGAAGATGCTCTATGTGGAAACGATCCATCAACTCTTCAATTTATGGGAATTGAAAGGGATCCAATATTATTATATATGATGAAGATGGATATTTTAATCATAATGAAGGGAACATCATAGATCCTTTCAAAATTTATTTCTCAACCATCGTTTTTGGAATGGATGAAGGATGCTCAAAAGTATGATGTGGGAAATCTGAAAAAAGTGGAAACTATCCGAAAAGGGAAATCCTTGGAGTTCAATGTTAAAGAATAAGGAATTGTTAGATTTGGATCAAGAATATGTGTTCCATAAAATTCATAGTTAAGTTAAGAAATTTTGTATAATGCACATTGTTCAAATTTCTACTTTTACCAAGGAAACACAAAAAAGTATCGAAATCTCTAAGATCGTTATTGGTGGGATAACATGAATAAAGATATCACTGAGTATACATTAATGTGCCTCAAATGTCACCATGTGAAGGCTAATAGATATAATTCAATGGGGATGATTCAACCATTTCCCATACCAACTTGAAAATGAGAAAACAACGCCATGGACTTTCTCCCTATACATTTAAATACATCCAATGGAAACAATGCTATCTGGGTTGTTGTGGGTCATCTTACAAAGACTAGAAAATTAATTGAAATTCAAGAGGATTTTTCATTTGATCAATTGAAACTGATATACATTAGAGATGTTGTAAGACTTCATGGAGAACAAATATCGATTATATCTAATCAAAATCTATGATTCACCTCTACATTCTGGAAGAGTCTCTAACACAGTCCAAATAATGAGCAGAACCTCAGTATGGCTTATCATCTTCAAACTAATGGAAAATATGCGTGTACTATCAAAACAATTGAGTACATGTTGGGATCATGATCAATGGACTTCAAAGGAGAATAAAATCAACATATTCATCTGTATGAGTTCTCCTAAACTAATTTTTTCCACTAAAGCATCCAAATAGATCCTTATGAATCCCTTTATGGGAAAAGGTGTCAAAAACCTGCATGTTATGATGATGATGGGTGGAAAAAAATAATAGTTCATAAAATGGTTTATGAAATGGTGGATAAGGTTAAGACCATACAATAGCACATTAAATCTGCTCAGAGTTGACAGAAGAGATATGATGACAATCATCATTGTGACCTAGTATATTTTGTCAGATATATGGTTTTTCTCTACATATATCTATGTAAGAGAGTTATGATAATTGGGAATTATAGAAATCATAGTCCAATGTAAATATTTCCATTTAGGATCCTTGATATAATCAAATTAGTGGCATATCAACTAGTACTCCCACCAAACCTGTCTCAAGTACATGAATTATTCCATTTATCACTCCTGAGGAAGTACTTACACGAACCATAAGATGTACTCAATCTAAAATTGGTACCACTAGAGAATGACCTCTCATATTAAAAGGCATAGGTGAAGATCTTATATCATAAAAAATAAAATAAATAGGATTATTTTATTTGTTAATGTGTTTTGAAAAAACGACATGTTTGAAGAAGCAATGAGGGATCCAGATGATGTAGATTTTCCCACATCTATTTTACTGTGGGTAATGGAAATTTTGAGGGAAAAATTTCTGAAGGGTGGAATGTTTTAATGACTAGATATTTTTGGAATAAAATTACCATTATTTTAATTATTTATGGATATAGAATACATATTTTTTAATTTCTATAAATAAATATTAAGTATCATTACATTTGTTAATATAGTTGTTGAACATTGATCTCCTGACTAGTATAAATAGAGGGTTTTAACAAAACCTTTTGACACGAAATAAGTATGTGATAGCCTGAAGCAGTAAGATTGATCCCTTTGAATCCCATTTATATGATAATTCATGGGATATATCATTTATTGGATTTTCCCTAGACCAATCCCAAGTCAATATCCAATAACATAAGAATGAGGGGAACCATTTATGGGGGAAGTTCAAGATCATCGAGATCGTGCCCCAATCCCTATTCAGCAAACGGCCCCCAGAAATCCCCACCATCGCACACCTTACTCTTAGGGAATATTCTAGTGTAATAAAAGGATATGTAACAAGACCCTAGCATTTTTAATATGTGAATTATATTTTTATATAATAAATAATATACATTCATTTTATTATTGTTTCTTTGTAAATGGTTTTGAATCACAAATAGTAATATTAGTTAATATTAAAATTCAATATAGAAATATATAGTGATGAATTAATCAATTTTTGAATTAAAATTTATTTTCATAAAATATTATTACTAAATTATTGTATATTAAATATAAATTATCGTGTAATTTTTATGAATACAATTTTAAATTTTTTTATGGTTTGAATTTTTTTTTGTCAAAACATATAAATTTTCAATAAATATATGTTATTGGTTTAATACTATAAATAAATATATTTAGAAGATAATTTTGAAAAAATTACATTTTTTGAATTAGGTCATCGAAATTATCCAACTCTGAATTTTTCATTATTTTCTAAGATAATCAATTTTTTTGCGTTAAAATTAAATAACATATGAATATATAATGTGATTTATGACATCATAATGACCTATTAGTTAGCTAATAAAATACTATAAATGGTATATTCAGAAAATATATTCTTTACCATTAATGTAATGTGATTTCATATTCTCTTTATTAATTTTATACTGCCTTAGTGGACCCTCTAAGACTTATAAATTATATTAACATTTTAAAATGATTTCCTTGAGAGTGTGACTCACCTCCACATAAGAATGCCTAATATTTTAATATGTTCAGAACATGGACATATAAAATATTTAATAACACTCCTAATTAGAAGAAAACATAAGAAAAAACCATGGGATTTATTTTAGATTGCATTAGTTTCATTTGAAGTTTCCAAAACCTAAATAATAAATAATTCCCTCTCAATTCCAATATAGACCCACTAATTTTCCATTATTGTTCACTCAAACCATTTAAATCTAGAAAAAACTCTAAATCATCTCCTTATTATCCTACCAAGTATCCCTAATCTCTCATTAATTCTCTCTAAAGCCTCTCTCAAGCCTTTGGTATAACACGTCCATGTATGGGATCCTCATTTTCCTCCAATCCTTTAAAATTCTTGAATCTTATTTGAAATTAGTTCCTGTAATTTAGATTGGTTATAATATAATTATTTGATAATCATTATATTACTGTCCATTTTATAATATTTTAATGAGAAATTATTTATGCTCCCTCATTCTGACCTTTACCAAAGCCATTACTATGCTGAAATTTCGTAAGGTATCTTCCACCCTCTTATTTTATAAAGCATGAATTTCATGTTATGCCTTCTAATTTCATTAATACCTATGATGGAATATCTTATTAAATATAATAATTAATTACCATTTTATTTATAAATGATTATATCCCATTTCACTCTCATTTATTCATCTTATGAACGCTTATGTACACATGTTACCATATTGAATTTTCATAAGGGATTCCTGCCTTTCTCATATATTTCCATGTTTCTTTATATTGTTATACAACTTCATTTTCAAATAAAAAGTTAGGATATAATTTAACTCCCCCCCCCCATACATCAATACAGATTTTTTAATGATTATATATCCTTTTTATCTCTCATTATTTCCTTCTGTGTACACACGTTACCATGCCGAAATTCCATAAGAAATTTCTCTCTTCTTAATTTCATTTAAATATTTATCCCATATAATACATTTAAATTACTTTTAATATTATTGGAAGTTATGTTAAATTATCTCCTAACTATCTAAGGCATTTATAAATGATGATATACCCCTTTATCTCTCGTCAACCAAACTTATGAATTCTCATAAGATGATGTTATGCTTCCGAAATAGCAGTGTGATTTTCCAAGACAAATTCATCATGTAGTGATTACCATACACATTTATCTATCATGTGAATTAACCATTAATCATAGATACTAGTTTAATGTTACATAAATTTATGTATCTACAATATATAATCATGGATAAATATACGATGTTGAATGATTCCATGTTATATGATCCATGTGGCACACTTTTGCATGAAATGGAATGTCTAGGAAGGGTGTGCCCTAATTGCACTCCAATGCATTGGGTAATGTTTAGTATCATGATATTCCATGATAAATTAGGGAGTAATCATTCTAATTCATATGAGATGAGGTTTTAATCATGTTAATTCATGTGCAAGAGGATTTCCTCATGAAAATTCCTGTGCAATGGGGGTTTACTCATGCCAATTCATGTGCAGTGAGGGTTTACTCATGCTAATTCCAGTGAAATGAGGGTTTACTCTAGCTAATCCATTTTTAATTATCCTTTTTTCATGATAATATCATGTTTCATATTGTTTCCACATTTTCATGTTATGATAATCATGTCATATCATTCTTTTATGTTCATGTTTCGCCAATTCTCTACAGATATACCAATTGCCTAACACGTATTATATTGTTCGTGTGGTCCCATGTTTACTCACTTAATAGGATTTATAGATCATACTTATCTGATATATATCCATACGTTACCCCATGCAATGCTATGTACGATGGAATGTGGTGGCCCTGTAAAATATTTTTTCAATAATGATGTTTTATTTTATGTCTTAAGTTGTCATGTAATGTTCCTAAGCCCCAAAGACATTATACCTCTTGATATTTTGGGTTGTATTAAGTAAAAGATTGTGTAATAGAACATTTTTATTTTTTTAATAATGAGAAGGGTTTTTATTATTTAACCTTATAAATATATTTGATGAAAAAACTATTTTTAATTAGAATCCGGTATTTTGAACATTTTATTAAAAAATGAAACCATTCAAAAAATTAACAAAAAATTATACTAACATAATTTTTTTGTTTCAATTAAAATTAAAAATATTATCTTTACATATTAAATCAATAATTCTTTCAAAAGATTTATTTTAAAATGGGTTCACTATTAAAAGGAGTTTAAACTGGCTTCAATAAATATAGGGTTTTATTCAAATAATGTGGGATGTTATTAAATTATGTGTAAGAAATATATTAGATTAATTCCAAAAATATTTTATTTATTATATAACATTTATATTAGATTAATAACACTTAGTAGTTTTAATTAATTTCATTTATTATGCAAAAAGAGCTTCATGAACATAAAAATATTAATATTTTCATTTATATTCAACCGTTTTAGATTTTAATTTCTAACTAATTGATAAATTATTAATTCATTTAATATTTTCGTAAACCATTTAATTTCATAAATTAGATTATACTATTTATATACAATAATTAAACTTTTATATTATATGTTATTATATAAAATCATAATATTTTAATAATATATTATTTTATGGTAAAAATAGGTCATATGTGTTACATAATCTATCATGGAAAGCCATTGTTTCATTTAAGAGAATCTATCCTTGGTATTTTGTGTTGAGGAATGTAAAATTTATGGTCTTTGTAGTGGAAAATTTATTTGGGTTTGAATATAAAACAATCAAAACAATGTGATTTAATATAAAATAATCTTTTTTCAGTGTCATGTGAAATGAGAAATATATCAATGGTTAAATTAATTCAAAAAATAATAATTTACAACATTAAAATATGTTACATAATACATAACTTATACTAATTTTTTCCCTAAAAAATCATCTGGTTTATCAATGGTTTAACACTTAAAATTATCATTCATATAAACCCACATCATAAAAATTAATACTGAAACATACCTTAATAAGGGAATGTTGTAACCAATATAGTTATACAAGGTAACATAAAACTAGGTTTCCACATTGGAGAACAGAGGTTGGGATAGAATATTGGACACATAATAAACATTTATATATTTATACGATGTGATTGAGGTCATCAGTCCATAAAAGTGAATGATTAATGAAATGTTATAGGCCTTAAATTCATAAATCAGTGAGGATTTAAAAGGAAACTAGTTCAACAAAAATATGTTATTTGGATAAATCATCTCTTTTGAACTTTATCCTGTCATTCGATAATTATTTTATTTCCAAACAATAAAAATAAAAATAATATATATATATATATATATCAATAAAATATCATTATTTAGTTGTGCTTTCATAAATTTATAATTATTCAGTTACTTCATATAATGGACATCCATAAATTAACATTGTTGTCTGATGTGATCAAATGCAATTTTATCAGTTCTTAAGGCACATAAAAAAATATAAACTATAACTATTTGTCTATAAATATTACTAATATATAATATGATTAATACATTAATATCTAAACATAAAAGTAACACTACTATTTCATCATAAATTATTATTAATCATTTGTAATTATATATTAACAAGGAAATCATGTCGTACAATGTTAGGCATAAAACCCTTATCATCCTTTAGTAATCAGTTGAAAACTTGTGGCCATGGTGGACTTGATTGGTTGTCACCCAAAAACATGATGTACTTTTATAAAACCATACTAATATTATTTCCAAAATTCATAACATGGAAATCCTTGAAATAAGTTTAATCACTAGGTTTTATTTTAACAATACCTTTCAGTAAAAAAATTAGTCTATATATACTCTCTACAATGTTTAACATAAACTTTTCATGAGTGTTAAAACTTATAAGCCTTCTCAATGTTTAAAATCCAAAACATTAGCAATAAAATCACAAAATTATATTAACATTGATTCCCCCCATATGTTAGAATTTTTTTTCTTCTGTGTCACATTCCTAACATGTGAATACAATCATCGTTTATTCTCTTGAAACATGGTAACAATCCGAATTAAAAAAATACCAATTTAAAACAAGAATGATTTTTTATTATATACATTAATTCACATATTCTATAAATCCAATAGTATGTAAACTTTATACATTATTTCATGAACTACTTTTCAGAATTTCATTAATTTGTTAAAATTTAATTAGTACTGTTCAATTTACTTATTTATAGCTGAATTACCTTAAAATAGATAACATATTAAGGGTTGCCTTCTATATGAAAAAAATATCACATTGTCATTAAATCACCTCACATGTCCACCATGATAATTCAATATGAACATGTCAAAAATGTGAAAAATATGTAACAAAATAATTTTATATTTCATCATTAATATAAAAAACATTTATTCCAAAAAGATACAAATATTGATTATTACACATCATCCTTATACCATTGACAAGGCTATAACAACCAATTATATAATACCTCTTTATTTTTACATTTCATCTATAGTGTCTTAATTATCAATAATTTAATCACTACTCACAATATCATGATAGTATAGGTTGGGAAACTTCATCTTGGGACATTGAGTTCAATACTGACAACATAATCCACACTAAAAACACTTATCCTTCAATGATTTCTTAGGGAGGCCAACATTCCCATCCATTTCATTAGTAGAACTCTAATTTTTTTCCATTATAGTCATTTACTTTATTTCCTTATTTTCCAATGCCAAAACATGTTATTGATCTTCTAAGACATTCACATAGATAACTATTTACACATTCTTGACATAAAGGAAAATAAATCTTCTTTCCCCCATGGTCTCCATCACTTAAACACTTATCGGTCTCCTTATTTGTATTCGTTGGATAGTCTGAGAGTTTTTTAAGATACACATTGTTAATCATGTTATGGGAAAACTTATTAGGCATGATCCTAACATTTTTCACTCTAGTGAGCATCCTAATTAACATCACATCAATAAATAATCCATCAAATTCAACATTAATCTACTTCCTTCTAATTAGCACCATTTAATAAAATAAAAAACATAGTTTGAGAATTATTATCATAAAAAAATACAATATATTCATGAAAATAATTACTTATAATATGTCTAAATCATAAAACCTATATTAATCCTTGACACGATGGGTTCATCTTAGGCTATTGAAATCCAAGTAATATTTCAATCCTTCATGATAATTTTTGAAGTGTTTGTGAATTTTCGAAGCATACTCTCATAGAGTGTCAACCCATGTGTCCAAAAATTATATTCATCATGTACGCAATTATCTCATGTCAGGGTCGGAATAAAATTTCAGATTTATTACCATATGTATATCTTAGCCAATGCCACATCCACTTGTAGAACCCAAACATGTATGACTTTCTATGAATCCCTTAACTCAATGATTTACAAATATCCAAGGATATGTTTCTTAATGTTGACTCATTAATATACATAACATTAGAGAAATCCCTATAAATATCCTTAGATATACTCCTATGGATATCAATAATGATTTCTCATCCAAGTTTTAGAAGGTTGAGTAATAATTTATTTTGATACAAAATATTGTGTCCCTAGATTGATATACCTAGATATTAAATCATTTTAGATAAAAATTTAGTACATTACAAAAATATATCATGTCTGAGGACCAAAATAGTTTAGTATATTTGGAAACATGGAAACAAAATATATTATCTTGGGGAATAATTTCACACATCTCTCATTAAGATATCTACCATTATTATTTCTTCCTAAATCCATTCTTTATATCTTACAGAAAGGAAACATAAGAAATGGGTGATCTCAAATAATTAGTATGGTTAAACAAGGGATATGTGTAAGAATTGTTATGAGCATAATGGTATGGTAAAATGATCAGGAAAATATAAGATCTTACCCAACATATCCATTATCACATACTTGAATCATTGAATAATGATGGGCGGTTCATAATTAATGAATCCTAAGGAAATAATGAACATGACTAATGAAATCATAACATTGTAATACAATGTGTAATTGTGGGAGACACATAAGAATATATAATGATTTCCATAGTATTCAAGGCATTGCTTCTAAGACTATATTAGTAGAAAAAGTCTTTTACAAAATTGGGTTCACACCAGGTTCCAACCCTGTATTATTGAACCGAGTTCACCCCTCATTACACCCAAATAATACTAAACAATGTTCATCACCCATTCCATCCGTCTAATACTAAAAAAATTTCATTTCTATTTCCATCCCTACAATACTGAAAAATTTCAATTCTCAATCCATCCATTTCTATCTCATTATATATAAATCTTTAAAAAAATATTTTAGGGAGATAAAGGTCCATCTCATAGTGAAATCATTCATAAATATGACAGAAAACTAAAAACAATTATATCCTAAACCATGAAAAATATGGGTATCATAAACATTTTAACATATAATAAAATAAGGAAAAAAGAATCATGATTCATATTTATTTAACTATAATCTTAACTCATGAATGTGAAATATATTTAACAAAAAAATAACCTTTTAAAGGGAAATGAATTTCATAAAAATATAACCCGTAAATGAAAAAAATTTCCTAAACATATAACCCATGAAATTGTATCTTATCTCAAAAAGACCATGAAATTATGTATAACCCATTGAAATAAATAATATTAATGAATCCTTTAGATCAGTTCCTAGAATGTAAGTAGTTACATTTACATAAGTCACCATAGATGGAAAATAATTTTAATATATTTTAGAAAATAATAATGATAAAAATATATTTTATTAATTAAAAATGATCATTATTATATAAAAAAATTTAAAAAATAATAATTTGAAAATAATTTGAAAACATTTAATGAATAAATGAAATCATTATAAAATATTTTTCCCTAAATCATAGAGAATAATCTTCAAAACATTTTCAAAAAACATCTTCTTTGAAACAATATTCAAAAATTATAAAGATCTCATGAAAATGGTTTGAGAAAAATTTATTTATAAATTAATTGAAAACATGTAATAATTATTGAAAACTATTTATACTATTTTCTTTGAAAAAATATAAAACCAGATTGAATACACTATGAAAACCATTTACATTGAAAACATATAAAATATTCAGGTAAATAATATGAAATCCATTTTCTGTTAAAACATAAAATGAGGATTGAAAACATTTCAAAAACCAAAATCATTGAAAATATCATTAAAAATTAATTTTTAAAAATTGACCTTTAAAAATGAATATATATCCAAAATTTAATGAAAATGGATAAGTCTTTAAATGTCATACGAGGTAAGAATAACATTCCCTTTACATTATAAAAAGATTATAAAAATTCCTTGTTATGAAAGAAAAAATTCAATTCCAACGAAAACATAAGTAACATAAAATATAATGTAAAATTACTTTTTTTGTTTATTAGAGATTATTATAATATTCTTATAATCAATTTTATAAAATCATGGTTTTAAAGGGATAATTATTTTCAACCAAATATGGGTAAAGATAGACTTTCTTAAAAACACTTTCAAAACTAACTTATTTACCGAATTAGGGAACAAATGATACAAATAAATCAATAAATCCAGAAAAACCAAAGGATAGGTAATGTATTGAATGATTTTCTGATATGTTTCACCAAATTTCATCAAAGGAATCATAATCATATACAATCTCAAAAATCGATGAGAAAATCTCAATAAACTCTTATTACTATGTAGTCTTGGGATCGTAAAATCCATATAAGAATAGTAAATTACATTAAATGTAGAAAAGACGTAAATTATGTAAATTAATAATATAACATGTTAAATATGAAAATATACACCAAAAATAGAATCTATAGGCATAAAAAAGATAGATAATTAAGGAAATAAAATTGATACAAAACTAATAAACCAATTTGGTAACTTTTTAAATATATAAATAATGAATTAATGATTATAAAATAGAAATTTGAATACCCATAAATTTAATAATATGATAAATTGAATAAAATAATGTGTAGTATATACACCACAGAAAAGGTAAGAGTTTCAAACATATCATGTATCTCACAAAAATAAAATATAAGATAAAATCACCATATCATGTGTCTTGAATATCATCGTACTTATTCAAACCACCTATATAATAAAATCAAATTCATTATAACTATTTGATAGAAACATATTATTTAATATTATACCATATATATTTTCATTATGGCCTTATATTACCTATTTTTTGACAGACCTGGGATAAAAGATTCACTTCAATTAATATTTTTTTTATTCTACACATGTGACTTAAAGTATTATATATTTGGAATTTAAACACTATATCATGATTTAAAGAAATTAAATCACGATAAAAATATAAGTTATATACTATATATATGTATTTCAATAATCTATACATTATAGATGTATTTCAATATTCTATAGAATATATAAGTATTAAACAGAATGCACTGTTCATAGAGTCGGTAGGCCGTATATACACATAGATGTTATTTATGTTTAATTTTCATGTTGAATGAAACAATGTAAAAGAAATATATATATATATATATAACATAAATAGAATATATTTTTGATATCATAGATCACTTATATATTCACAAATACCTATCTTAAGACTATCAATGTATTGTATGAACGAATCATATCTCTTTGAGAGGGCATTAGTACACATTTCCTCAAACTAAATTATCATATTAAAACTAAATGGATAGTAAAATTGATATTGGTTTTTATGGAAACATATACGATTAAATAAATCATAAATATAATATATAACACATATGAAAAGATTTTCCATAATAATTTCCACAATGAGTGGCATTAAGGAAAACTGAATAATCAAAGTTTAGTGATGTGTTCATTTTCCACATATATAAACAGTTCATTTATTATCAATTACGTGGATGTGTGTGAAAGTGTAATTTTAAAACCTAGAATAACATCATATTATTTTATTTATGGTATTTGTTTTTTAATACATTAAAGAAATAAAAAGAGTTGATTTTTTGGAGATGAAAAATAAAATAATCGAGTTTGACTGAGGTCGTTAACTCTTAATTGGGTAACTTATTTTGGTTCATGCATAAAGGCTTACCTGGAAGAATTTAATCCTAAAGTGATTATTCATAGAGAAAGATATACATTTTAGAAACTGGATCGGTTATAGATTTTCTGGACCTAAGATGGTTTATAGGTGTGAATAATTTGGGGAGGTGGTGGTCTTTTTTGGGGGAAGAGGGGTGGCACTCTTGTATATATTTAATGATTGAAATCCACCCACTTTTTCCATTTTCATGTGGGTCCAATAATGATCCAAATAAAATAAATGGTTTGATGGAATTTAAATATGGCCATATAATGGATTTTCTACAAGTGTATTGGTTTTTTAGGGCTTAAGTTTACAGTTTCTTCCCTTATTAACCTTAATTTACCCTTAATCGATGAAATTAATTTTAATTACATTCACTAATAACTTTGTTCAAAAAATATGTTAAAACAATAATAAATAATAAATTTTATTATTCAAAATATGGAATATATTTTTCCAAATTCAAATCACTTTGGTTGAGGAAATTAATTTAAAAAAAATCCCATGATCGGTTCGGAAATGAGGTTTTTTAAAATAAAAAACATTCAAAACATTGATATATATTTTTTCCATTATCAATGTGAAATTAATTCCAATGAATTAAATTGGATAAATTGATTAATATATCATATAATTAAACATTTACACAAATTTAACATATTATTTATCCTTAAAAATAAATTAGATGAAAATTTATATGGAATTAAAATCCATTATATTAAACTATTCATTAAAAAATATGAAACCTTAGAAAAAATAACCACAAATTATCTTAGGCTAATTTTAAAATTTTTATTCTAAATATAACATTTATTTTGACATAGTAGTACTATAAAGATCCAATTTTTTATTTTATATGAGTTCACTATTAAATTTCATTAAATATTCTTTTAAATGTTTTTTTGGTTTTTATGCATAAAAGTGTTTTGTTATATTGATATATATAGATATATCCAATTTATTTGATGTATAAAATAATTATTTGACTGAATAGATAACATATATCATACTTTAATGTCATTCACTAATATTTAATTGTTTATTTTATTAGGGTAAAAACACTTTTTTACAATGAAAATATTAATATTTTTTTATATATTCAATAAGTATTCATAATAATTTCTAATTAACTGATAACAAAAAAATTCATAACATATTTTCCTAAACCATATTTTATTACATATTAATTAATAATTATTCATAATGGCTAATTTAAGTACATTGTTATATCTTGTTATATTAAATAATAATATATTAATAATATAATATTTTTTGCTAAAAATCGGTCATCTGAGATATGCAAGCCATCGAGAAATGTCATTATTGCATGTAATTAAAGAAACCCTAAATGTTTTATAAAGAGAAGGTTAAATTTTTTGTTTTCTAGAGAATGATTAACATGTGTTTGCTTATAACACAATATAAACATATTGATTTAATATAAAATAATCGATTTTAAGTGTTATGTGAGATGAAAAATATCTCAATAGTTCAATTAATTCAAAAATATTAATAGAAATAATATGTGGATGTTACAACTAGGGTGGAACAAGGTCAGATTCTCGAGAAAATGAATCCTTTGGATTAAAAATCAAACATTTGTAAAATTAATTCACTCAACTCGTTTTCTATATTAGAATTAGGGAAGATATATTGGTTTTATTCCTTGTTCCCAGTCATTCAATAACTACACATACCACACTCGAGGATAGACTAAAAATACTCTGTAAAATCCACTATAAAACCCTCTTAGAACTCATTCACAATAAGAGGCAATCCACCCTCATGGGTACCATAATTGAGGTCCAACTCGAGTGATGATATAAGAGAAACAAGGATTCCCAATTCTAAAAGTGGTGGACATATTCATCCCCACTAAGGATCCAATTCACCTTGAAAACAAGGGTACATTCATCAGGATCCACAATCCTCACATTCCAATTATAACAATCAATGTAAGCCTTGAAAATAACCATTCAATACAAACCAAGGATCATATCAATGAGTTCCATTATCAATATACAATAAAATCCCTTTGTATCATGACCCAAGATGTTGTGGGTGCACATGACAGACACTTGAAACCCTACTCTCGCTTCTTACCTAGAGGCATTATTTACTCTAACACATATAACCGAAGTATAGATCTTAAATTTAATGTATATAAAAGTAGGGATGAAATAAAAGGAAAAGAAGCACCAGTTTCAAACATATTGAAAAATAAATATAATAAAATAATATTGATATCTAAAATCGTCATAGGCCCTACATATTATTATAATAGAGATGTATCCACCACATTAAGCTACATCATCTCATCCATACCCTTAAAATTATCAATGAACCATAGCTCTGACCGGAACTAACACTTCCTAGAAGATGATTTAGCCTTTCCTCCATGACCCCTCAACCGAGATCTCACCAACCTCAATGGTTTCAGATGGGATGACATCCCAATTAATGTCGCATATGTTGAATCACTTTGGTATGTTCATGCCACATTGAAAACCCGCTATAAGTTTCCTATAACTACACACTGGTGACATTGTCTGGGAGGGGATGTGAAGAATAGTTTCTTTTTCCTTTTTCTCATATACTTATAGAACAAAACCAACCCAGCATTGGGAACCGTTATTGTAGATAGGTGTGAATGATCACATGATCTATAACCTATTTTCCTCCAATGGTCATCATGTAACATCGTTTTCTATAAATAACAACAAAAACACATAGTTAACAATACATGAAAAAAATATACTTTCTTACGATATCAATTCCTACTATCATGGCATGATAAACCACCTCGTCATATGTAATTATATTGATCACAAAAACCTGTGATCATATTTCTGGGAGAAACACCCTCTCAAAAATTTAACCCTTCATATGATCATTTTAAATTACTTGGGTAAAAACTAATCTAGCTAGGTGATGTGGATAACATAATCCATTATAGACCAATATCCCTTACTAACCTCCATGACCTCCCAGTAACATGAAAAGGTGAAAAGAATATTGGAATAATATTCCTTGAAAATAACCTTGAAGTATTTATAACCAATCTACTCGTTCCGTCCATCCTGAACCACTGAGTAGTACCGCTTATTATTAGGACCATACCAAATAAAATAATTAAATATTTCCCTAATATAATACTGAGTATCAAAGACCTCAGGTTTCATTTAAATATTCTCAAGAAACACTTCTGTTACTAGAGGTTCCCTTTAAAAATATGGAGCTATGTTCTTGAGGAACATCTGACCCTTTTCCTTTCCAGGACATAGTTCAGCTTATCTAACATGAGTATGACCAGGGCTCACTCTATGTCCCATGGCATGGTCATTCAGAAACACTACTTCTACAAGCCTTCGATTAATTTGTTAAAGGAAAATATCTCTTGAATCTTCCAATGAAATCACAAGAACTCAATATGGAGGAATTTTGCTACCAAAAACAAATCCCATTGAAAACCATCATTACAACGATTCAAAAAAATTTATCACCAAAAAATATACCAAGAATTTCATAAATCAATACATAACCAAACCCATTATAATAACCAGACTAATTTCCCCACTCCACCCCCATCAAGTGTTATATATAGTTTTTAATATTTACTCCTCTCTTGGAGGAAGTGTAAAATAAAATCCCAACATCCCAATGCGACTCAAGTCTAGTCACGATGTGTACAATCTAGTAACCATACCTGCAACCTGAACATCATGGCCTGAAAATCCTAGCTCTAGTATATCCAAACTCTTTCCCAAATATCTTAACTTAAAAATTGTGTAAGCTCCATTGAAAATAGTTTTTCATGAACAATGTAGGGATTTCATCCCACCCAACACCAAACCAGATTCATGGTGTGGTTTGAAGGTATTTCCCAATCCCCACAAGTTAGAAACTAGTTCCTAGGTGTCATCAATGTACTTTGGGAATGATTACACTTTTCGATACAATTATATAAAACCCAAAATATTAAAAAACGCAATAACGAAAAACCTTAACAAAACAAGTCACAAAAAATTTCATATTCCATGTCCAAAAATTTATCCAAAACCAAATAAAACAATAATTGAATGAAAATAACAAAAATATTCTAAAAAATCCCTAAAACATGAAGGAAATCAGCCATAATTCACAACCATGAATGCCTCTTAAACGAGAAACACTAGAAATAAGATCCACCATCACCACCATACATCCTACCATTACTAATGTCATACATAATAAACTCTTCTTGCACCCAAAGGATAATGTTGTGTGTGAGCCAAATACTAGGAGTATTCTAACCAAAATAAATGATTCCTTCTATTAATATTAGAAGAAAAAAAATATCCACATTTTTATAGGGACTGTTGAACCATTTAAAAGAAAATATTTTATGGGGAATTATTTTATAAAAATATTTCTTTAAAATGAAATAAAAAAAAGTTCATCCATATACTGATGGATTCTACCACATAACATATACATTATTTCACAAAAATGAACTATAGTAAAATACCTATATGTAACTAGATTTAATTGGACCCTATACACATCATAACCTAGAGATAAATATCCCCCAATATCAATTAATAATAACATTAACATGCATGAACCACTAGAGGGGATCCCATAGCATTGTCTAATGGTCTCCGTATAATAATCCAAAACCAAAAGAGTTCATGTGAAAAGGCCATTGGATAGAAATTAATATAAAAGTCCAATGGTCTCTAATAATATCATAGTATTAGTTAGTGATTAAATTTAAAATCAAACTTGATGAATCTGATCATTTCCACTTCTGAGTCATGTAGAATACTATTTCTAGTTCACCCCCATGATACCTGAGATTCCCTTGTGCTCATTTGCTTTTTTTAAATATCAAATAAATCATTACATTCATGTATACATGCCCTAAATCACTAGTTCATAATAAATATAACCTCTTTCAATGCTAATTCAAGGATACCACAATCTTCTATATAAAAACCACATTTCGTTTTAGAAGAAAAAAATCCATTTCAAACTCATTTTCCCCATTCACAATTCATTAAACCCATTTGAAAAAATTATATGAGAAAAATTATTTTGAACATTTCAATAGGGAAATCCCCTTTCAAATCCATACATAAACCCAAATCGTTGACAAAAAATATATCCATCATTTACACAATTTAAATGTTATATTAATTGTGGAAACAAAATAAGAAAACTCGAGAAAATTTTATTTTCATTAAGATAACTCATGTTAAATGGATTTTCACTATTAAATCCCTTTAAAAACCCATTTTTCACCTTCCACAAAATGCATAAAACACAGTCAATAATGGAAACAATTAATCGTACAGAAAACATAATAATTTCACATTAGAATATCCACTTTAATCATATACACATTCCAAAAACATCCAAAATAAAATTAACGCAAAAAAATTAAACCATAAAACACATACATGGATATAATCATGAGATTATAAATCAACTAACAATGTAAAAGAATGGAACCACAGACCACACACTTGTAAACTTCTAACAATTAGAGTAAATTTATAGACACACCTCTTCTGACCCTATAAATGTATGATTCAATAATAAAAATCAAAATTTCAACCAGCATCACATGATAGAACCCCCCTCTTGGACAAAAAATAGCTGGAATACAAGAAATTAATAAAGAGAGACGGAAAACCATGATAGGGGGATAATCATGGAAAAAAACACATACTTGATGATTCATTGAGGTTCCCACAACAAACCCTCCATGTTATGGGAGTCAATGGGAACTATTAAGTGTAGTGTGATGTTCCTAGGTTTAGAGAGCACAAATGAAAACAAAAATAGAGGTTTTGGGGTCAAATCCTGATGGGTTAAAGAAGAAATTGTCAAATATTTAATGAACTAGACATGGTACATGGGATTTTCACTTTCTTTTCCAAATAGTGAGAAACCTGTGGGCCCTTCTATGTCCAAGAGGGACTTACCACATGGTTATCCCTTAAGGATTTCCAAATAATGCACTAAAATATTCAATAACCACTATCCTAAATGAAAAATTGCCATCTGGTTTCCTTAGAAAGGGAGTGTGGTTTCCCCAAACCATGTAACAACTATATGACCATTTCTTCCAAGGAAAATTTATCCATTTTAATCAAAATTTAAATGATATACCAATGGATAGTTACTATATTGAAAATAAATAATTTAATTATCTCCTAATGAAATAATTTTTTAACAGTATCACATGTCCTTAACTTTTATAAATTAAATGTAAATTTTCATTTAATTAAATTTTTATATGAAATATAAAACACATGTAATTATTTTGTTTTATTTTATCCATTTTTATTTAAATTATCATTCAGTTTATTAACTATTGATAACATACAAATTGAAAATATACCTCAATTTTAGAATAAATATAAGGTTTAATGAATCTGATTAAAAATGAAAAAAAGAATCGATGGCCTCAACCAGTAGGATGGGACCCCAAGAAGACCATTTATTAGAGATTCCATGAAATATAACATCTTTGGTTCTTCCCCCTAACTGATCTTATAATTACATTTTTTACACACTTAAACATGATTTATTACTTAAACTATTCACTTTATACAACATGGATGATTGAGAGGTCTAGTGTCATTGGGGCATAAGAACATTACATAACAACTTAAAACATTAAACGCACAACATATTTATTGAAAACATCATTTAAATAACCATGAAATTCCCTCATACAAAGCATTCCATGGGATAACCTGAGGACAAACATGTGAAAAGGCTGATCTATAATACCCAGCAAGGGGGTAAACAATGCATAACATGGAGAATACAACACATGTTATACAATAGGAATATCAATGGAGACTAAATGAATATGAACCTAAAGGTATGATATAGAATTATTATCATAACATGGAAATGTGGTGTAATGCCCCGACCCCAGTTACCCAGATTCGATGCATTTTTACATAACATTGGTATGATCACAAAAGATCAAGTCTCGAAAGACCGATTAGTTTAGTAGCGTTGGAATCACTTGAAACATTCATAAATTTTACATTAAATAATAAAGTAAAAAACTAATATAATATAGCCTCCATGGTCCACAATCATATCCCCTTCAGACTATCCGTGCAGGTCATTCATAAAATACTTTTTCACATCTTTGGAAAAATCAATACATTGAAAGGGGTGAGATCAGATGATCAGTAAGGATAACATTATATTGGAAACTTTCATAAATAAACATAAACATTTAAGAAAATATATACCTAAAACAAAATCCTTTTAAACATAAAAATCAGCATAATATAGCAAAAAATAAAATTAAATAATTCCATTTACTTATTCACATGGATATTCTACTAGTCGAATAATCAAATACAATATCAATAACCAATTTCATAATGATTGAATGCATAATTTCAGACTATCATGACAACATAGCCAATACTACAAATAGAATTTTGTCAAGGCCTTGTTCCAAGAAAATAGTTTGTCTCATGAGACCTACCAACACATCGAGGTGCTATTGCGGGCTCCACCCATCAAATATTAAGTCCAATGCATTCTTCACGTCCTTTGGGGATTCTGCAATAGCAGTAGTGATAGCATAAGATTGGACTTGATCCCTTGTCCATTTATGAGGTATGTTCCCCTGACTCTTAGGACATTCATATTCATAATGTCCCATCTATCTACAGTTGTATCATTGAGAATTGGTAGCTTTTATCTTCCCCATGCAATCACGAACTTGGTGGCCTTTTTCACCACACTTGTAACAGACTCCCATTCCCATCAAGCAAGTACCAGGGTGTTTCTTCCCAAATTTACTACAGGATGTATATTCAAAATTTCCCTTCTTCCCCTTATTTCCATTGCCATATTGATCAGCAGATCTCTTCTTCTCATGCTTTTCATTTAAGTCATAAGACTTAGAGAATTATTTTTCTGTCTTGATAGAACATTAGACAATATCTTCGTACAACGAGAAGGTTTGTGAAACTAATTCTCGATAGAGAAATGGGTTTAACCCATAAAATAAATGATCAATATAACTTTTTGGGTTACGTATATAATCTACAGAATACCTAACTAACCTTGTAAAGTTAGCCTCATACATTGTGACATTCTCAATCTCATTTTTCCTCAGACTCAAAAATTGTATTTCCATATCTGCTCGATGGTCATGAGGAAAGTATATTTCTAATAAAATCTCCTTTAACTCCCTCCATTACATATTTGATACTTCATCATCTTTGTGTTTTGAATCAATGAATACCATTGATCAGCATCTCTAGTGAGGCGATAAACTACCATGAAAACATTTTCTCTTTCGCTACTCCCCAAAGAATGAAATATTTTCTTTAAGGAAGTTATCCATTGATTAGCTACTAATGGACTAGTAATCTCATTGAATGTTTGTGGTTTCTTCCTCATGAAGAAATCTAACATGGATCCTCCACGCTGCGGATCAGGGTGCTCCATACGGGTAAGGTAATTATTCATAACCCCAGTGAGTTGTCCCAGTATGGTGATTAGCTGATCAGCACCAATTGCATCAACAGCTACACTATAATTATCTTGAGCAGGAGTGAAATCCCAACATAGAGTGTGTGCATTTATACCGTTTCCATTTCTTTCACTAGGCGCCATTTCTAAAAAATGACATAAACTAGATCAGTTTATGAATCAAAATACACAATTACATACATTAAAAACAATTAACATAAAATGAAATATTTATGGATATAATCAATAATAATAATAAAATGTTTTCTTTGACGAATTATATAATCATAAACCCTTCTTAATGGATTTTAATGAAAATGTGAATTATCCTAAGCATATCCACTGGGAGTGTTATAACCAAGAGTGCAGCAAGGCCCGTACTCATGCACCAGTTCCTGTTTGAGTCTAGCTCAAAGCGGTGTTTTTTGGTTTTACCCCTAGGTACATCTTTGCTAGAGCCACCTCTACTTGCTTGTATCCAGACAGAGATGTATTGCTCAAAAATCTCACCAAATATCTACAATACCAAAATTCTAGGAAGTTCTTCTATATTAATCCTCAAAGTCCATCTTAGGTCTACGTTCTCTAATAAGAGTTTATATAAATCTAGCTTCCAAGGTTTGTACTAAACATCCTCTGATACCAACTATAATTCCCTTACCCCAGTTACCCAATTTCATTGCATTATTACATAACATTGGCATGATCACAAAAGATCATGAATCCATAGACCGGTTAGTTTTATAGCCTTGGAATCTCTAGATACATTCATAAATTTTACATTACATTATAAAGTGAATCCCTACAATAATATAGTCTCCATGGTCCACACTATTATCCTCTTCAGACTATCCATATAGGTCATTCATAAAATACTTCATCACATCATGGGAAAAATTAAAACATTGAAAGGGGTGAGCACAGATGCTCAGTAAGGATAACAATATAGCTTAAACATTTATAAATAAACATAATAATTTAAGGCAGTGTATAACTAAAACAAAAGCCTTTTAAACATGAACATCAAAATAATATAGAAAAAATAAAATGAATTAATTCAATTTACTTATTTATATGGATATTATACTAGTCGAATAATCACATGAACTATCAATAAACACTTTCATAATGATGGAATGCATAATTCCATACTATCATGACCACATAGCCAAGGCCTCATTCCATGACTACAAATAAGATTTTGTCAAGGCCTTGTTCCAAGACACTAGTTTGTCTCATGAGACCTACCGATGCATTGAGGAGCTATATCAGGCTCCACCAGTCACATATTAAGTCCAATGCATTCCTCATATGAATAGGTTTAAACATAACATAAACATTCGTATTAAAACTAGCATACGAAATGTCAATACATTCTCCATAAACCATGAATGGAATAAAAATAACACATCCACAGTCAGACATATCAAAAAACATTCAATACAATATGGTAGTTTTGTATCATAATATATAAACATCAAATAAGCTTAAAATCCATCAAAGGATGTTGACATAGATGAAATCAAAACTATTTGAGAGAAATATCTATTTTTTTGAAATTATTTAAAAGTCACATAATTATAAAATAAACCATTTACATTGAAAATATTATTATAATATTTTAAGGGATGCTTTGACGATTTTATAATGGTGGAAAATAGCTGCACCCACCATATAAGTTAAAAAAAATTCATTCTTACCTTAATTATGTCGAAATGGTTAAAAAGGACCTTATTTGGATAACGGTGGAATGATTCATTTATAAAACTCTTATAAAAAGTCATACAAGGTTATAAATGAAATTAACCCATATATTAGTAAATAGCAAAAAAAAAATTGAAATATATTTTTAATAAACATGGATGTGGATGATAATGAAGACCTAGTTGATTATTACGTGTAAACAACCTCAGATAATGAAGTGAATGTGAAATAAACCCTTACCAATTTGGTTACTTACGAAAAATACACCCCATGAAAGAGGAAGCATAAAATGAATATGTATTTACACATAAATTAAAATGTTTTACACAAATAATACAATTATGAGCAGTACATACACTACACAAAAGGTAATAGTGGCAATATGGTACGAATCTCATGGGAATAAGGAGTGAGATGACAACCCATTACCTTGTAAATTTACTTGGTTGGGGGTAGGTTAACCTACTTTATAATGGTGAAATAATTGTTATTAAATTATAAAATAATCATATACATTAATATGATACCATATATGATCTTTTAACATTGTTTTGTTAATAATATCTTATTATTATCGTCGTTTCAGGTGTTAGCTTACTCGTATTATTTTATATGTTTTGTTACATAAGTTGTTTTTGTTATGGATAGGTTGTATATAATTAATTTCCAGAATTATATCATGTCCTTAAACATTATTTTCAATCATAAAATGAAAATTATACTTGAATGGATAAGTTGGGGAATGAATCGCATCGCGTTTGTGGAAACGGTAGTCCGCTCGTACGCACGAGTGACAATATCATCATTTTAAAATTATAATAATATATAATTTGATGTTATTTCATATATAAAGAACCATTATCATGTTATAGTTATTATTTACATTAATTACACATCATTATTATACCCATCCAAATAATAATGTATTGAATAACAATTACACCACGACGTGAAGATGGTAGGCCGTACGTACGCACATATGGTGACAAGTCATTAAAAAGATGGGTAGAATACTGAATATGGTTTTAATATATTTATAATAACACTACATTATATAGAAGATACTGGATTTATTATTTCAGAATGGAAATAACAAAGAATAAGAAGTGGTAGAATAAAGGAACCTGAAAGAGGATGGTGAAAACATTACCTCTTCTTCGGGTTCTTCCATTTGATTTGATAAAAATGGATTCATAGGATAACTTTGTAATCAATATAATGACTCTAGGTTGAATTTAGGGATGTTGAGAGAATATTTGTGAAGGGGTTGGCCGAATAAAAGGCTTTGAAAGTGTGAATAATTGGTTAGAAGTGGTGTCCTTTTATGGGGGGGGGGGGCTCTTTAGGAAAAACTTAAAGTATTAATTTATAATAAAATCATATTCGGTTTCTAATGGATCCAAATTTTATTATTAAAAGTCTACTGTGGTTATGGCTATAAATCCTTTCATCCAATAGATTTTAGATAGGTTTGGGTCATTATATTAACCTTATCTTTTACTTTTAACTCTTAGATAATTTGTTTTACATTTACCATATCAGTTTGTATTTTTATATCATATAGTTAATAAACATACTATGTACATCCAAAAGACCCCCAAGTTGCCCATTAATGATACAAATATCTTGATATAAGTCCTTTGGCCGATCCTTATTATTTTAGGAATATAATATCAATTAATAATATAATATTTTTTTAAAAAAACTCATTTATATCAATTTTGACACTATCCAATAATTGATTTCTGTTATACTCTTAACGACATTATTTTTTTTCGAAAAAAATTCTTTTAAGCTATCCTATAATGTCATATTAAGCAATAAAATTCATGTATTTCATCAAAACATTCAAATTATATTAATTTTAACATTTATAATACCAATTATTTGATTCATTCGTGAATAAGGAAAATGCTATATCATTATTGTGTAACAAATAATATTAATTATTAAATGTATAAAATTTATAAATAAAATCTCATTATGTAGGAAATATTTTTATATTTCTAATGAATATATTTTTAGTCGAAAATACAACATATATAACCCTATGTAAAAATTGTTTTCTAAAAGATATATGCTTTTGTCTTTTTTGTATTTATTTTAACCTAATTAATATAAAGTGTCATTATCACTTACAAGTGGATCCATGGGGACCCAAAATCTCCCCAAAGATGCCCATGGTCGGTCATGTATAAACCAATATTGTTAGTACATGTTTTATGGTAATATATTATTATTATAATGTTATTTTTTTACCCTTATTTACAAGATTTGCCCTTTAACCATGGTAAATAAAATATTTACCGAAGAAATTATTCAAAAGGTTTAAAAATAAAAGTTAACTATTTAAATAATTTGGACATACTGATTCAAAATATGGAATCCATTTTTTCAAATTAAAAACACATAAGTGGCAGAAAATAATTTAAAATTAATACCTACTGTCAAAACAAAAATTATGTTTTTAAGAAATAATTACTATCAAAAGACTAGCACTTGTTTATGTTTGGTTTAGTTGTGAAATTGTGTCCAATGAGAAAAATTTTATTAAATGGTAATAAAATATTATAAATATACTTTTAAACCATTAAAATTCTTAATTTATCATTATTAATTATTTTGATTAAAAAAGTTGTTTAAAATAAAAATTTAGTAATTTTCACTATTCATCAAAATATAAAAGTTATCCAAAAAATACCAAAATTTAACCCCAGGTTAAATTTGATATTCTAAATCCAAAAATGGAGTCCATTTTGGGAGATAAAATTTATAAAATTTCAAATAATGGGTATTACTATTCATAACGGCTACTTTGATTGGTTGTGGTGTGTGTTAGGACTCGAAGTTGCGTACGTCACACGCTACTATATTATTCAAAGAGAAGCGTACCATAGAAGTTTGGGGTGTTACATGTGGCAACAACACTTAACATAGAGTTAGAATGAGCCATGGATCATTGCACATGGATCATAGGTAAACCCTCATGGTACTTGAACTAAAATGACCAAATCCCCATTTCACATGAATTTAAATTAGTAAATACTCATTACACTTGACTTATCATGATAATAATATTTACCTGACGAATTTGAACGTTATCATTGTGCACCATTCATAATCATTTCATTTCATGCATAACTATGCCACATGGATCATATAACATGGATTCATTAATCAAATTTATTCCAAGATAAAGGAAAGTGAAATTCATACATGAGACTCTATAATAAATAAGTAAATGTGCAAAAATTTTAATACCCTTGATAGCGAAATGGGATTGGTATTCACTACCCAGTGAATTTATATTGGAAAAAGAAAGTGAAATTTCGATAGCATAATGGTGTGACATAGGAATTCAGAAAAATGGTTGATGAGAGAGAAAGGAGTGTCTCATTATATGTACATGAAATAGATATTAAGGGGGTTATATAGTTACATGTCCCAACATATGTGTTGGAATTTGGATTCATATTACAAAAGAATTTCATGAATGTAAATGGGGAGAGAGAAATCCCTTATGGAATTTTGACATGGTAACAGGTATACATGGAATGAATCGATGATAGATAAAGGTATATCTCATCATTCAAACATAAAGAAGACAGAATAGGGGATGTACGAAATCATACCCCAACATTTATAATTGAAAATTTTGGGCATAACAATATTGAAAAACATAGATAAAATGAGAAAGGAAGTATTCCCTTACATGGATGTGTGATCTGAAAGGCATCATAGTGGCTTTTGAGAGGCTTCATGTGTGCTTTGGGAACCTTTGAAGGAATATAGAGGGATGTGGTAAGAGTTTGGATTACTCCAATGTAATTTAGTGAAGAGGAAGTGGGATCTTGGGTGGGTTTATATAATAACTGATAGGGAATTATTTATTATTTAGTTTTGGGAGACCACACATTAAACTAATCATAATAACATACCAACCCATGGTTTTGGCCCATGGTTATTGAAAAAGGGGGGGGTGGGAAAAAATATTTTATAAGGCCATTGTCCGAAATTCTAAAAATTGTAGTGTTTCTTATGTTGAGGTGTATCATACTCTCAAGAAAATCAATTTAAAAAGCTAAAATGTTGTATAAGTCTTAGAGGGTCCACTAAGGCTATGTAAAATAAATCAAAAAAACTGGAAACCACATTATTTTAATGGTAAAACATATATTGGCCGAAAATAATGTTTATAGTATTTTATTACATCACTATTTTGTCATTATGATGTCATAAAACACATTATATATTTTAATGGTATTTAATTTTTACCCAAAAAATCAAATGTCTCAGAAAATTATGAAAATTTCACCATTGAATATTTTAAATGACATGATTCCAAAAAAAATATTCATTTTATATATATTATTTCCTATATATGTGATTTTTTTCTTTAAAAATATATACTGATATATATAAAAAATTCATTGGTTTTGTAAAAAACTTCTTTCTAACCTTAATAAAAATTACAATTGTATTCCTAAAAATTATAGGATCATTTATAATAAATGAAAAGTAATATAATAAAAATAATATTTTACTATCATATTATTTAATTAAAAATCCCATTACTTTATAAAAAAAATATTTGTTTGATGAATATTAACTAAAAATACTATTTGTGCTTTAAAAACTATTTACAAAGTAAAACTTCTGGAATTTGTGCTATTTGCAATGGACTATTAGAGATGGGATCTCGTCGCAACTATGATTTAGCAATGGTGTCCTGTCGCAAAAAAAAATTGTGATGCAGAAGTTTCTCATCGCAAATAACTCTTTGAATATATACATTATATATAAATAAACTTTTTGTGATGGGCCCATCACGAATAATATTTACGACGACACCAAGGTCCCGTCACAAATATTATTTAAATATATATTTTTAAACTATTTGTAATGGGATACTATCGCAAAATATTCGACCACAAATAATAACCAAAATAAATAAAATATATTTATTTAAATTATAATTAATGAAAAATAATATAAATATTAATAATGTAACACACCAAGATTTTATGAAAAATATGCTTTTTAATTTCATTAATGTCTTGTGTTATACGCTACACCAAAAGGAGCTTTCACAACACACATCTCTGATCTAGCTTGAATTAGACGCAATCGCGACCTTCCACGATAGCGTGTGTTGTACGCAACACCATGTTTCGCTAAACAACGATATGCTATTAAGATATTATTAAAACTAGTCGTTATGAATAGTAATAACCATTTTTTGAAATTTTGTAAACTTTATTTTTCAAAATGGACTTCATTTATGGATTCAGAGTATCGAATTTAGCATAAGGTGAAATTTTGGTACTTTTCGGATAACTTTCATATTCTGATGAATAGTGAAAATTACTAAATTTTAATTAAAAAAAACGTTTTTAATCGAAATAATTAATAGTGATAAATTATTAATTTTAGTGGTTTTAAAGTATATTTAGAATATATTTTTACAATTTAATACAATTTTGGTCATTGGATGTAATTTCACATTTAAACTTGTTATAAACAACTGTCAATCTTTTGATAGTTATTATCTCTTAAAAACACGCTATTTGTTGTGACAGCGGAAATTAATTATAAAATTAATTAATGCAACTTATATGTTGGGAATTTTTTAAAATAGAAATCATTTTTGAATTCGGAATATCAATTATAGCTTAGGGTGGAATTTTGGCATTTTTCTGAAAAACTTTAATTTTTGATGAATAGTGAAACCACTAAGTGATAGGTTAAAAACTGAATTTTGCATAAAACTTAATTTTACCGCTTCTGTGAATGGAATTTCGAAAATCCGATAGAAACGGTTGATATCAGTAAGTAAAATTTGGTTCAATGAGATAAAAATAATTTTTTTGGTGAATAGTAACTTTTTACTTTTTTTACCACGGCTAATAGTAAATAGGGTAACTAAGGGTAAATATGATATTACTATTACCCTAACACATGTCCTAATTCTATTGGATAAGTGTAATTCGACCAAAAAAAACCTTATGAATATAATATGACCATTTAGGTCCACTTGGATTTGATTATGACATTTAATATTATTTTATTTAATGAATAGTTAAAATAGTTAAAATCAAAGTTTAATAAGTAAATAATTTTTAATATTGGGTTATACATAAGATAAATTCGACTATAAATATTCATTAGAAAACTAAAAAGCTTTCCTATATAATGGTATTTTATTTGTAATTTTTAGACATTAGATAATTTAATTTATTTATGACACAATGATGATGCAGTAATTATCTTATTAATGAAATATTAACATAATTGATGTTATAATCACCAAAATAAATGGAATTTGAGACTTTTTATGAATTCCACTAATTTTTTAGGTTACTATGATATATTAGTGTGGATTTCATCAACTTATTTTGAACATATAATTCTTTTATGACTTTCACAAAAATCATATATCAAATAGTGTCAAAATTGACACAAAATAGTTTTTAAATAAAATATTATATTATTAATTGTTATTTTATTCCTAAAAATATAAGGTTCGTCCAAATGACTTAGATAAGGATATATATATTAATAATAAACAATTTGGGGTTCTTTTGGCATGTTATAGTAAGTGTATTAACCATATAGTGTAAGAAAACAAAAAGACACGGTAAAAGTTAAATTATTTAACTTAGAGTTAAATCTAATTGATAAGGTTAAAATAATTACCTAAACTTGTCTAAATCCTATTGGTTGATAGGATTTCGACCCATCCCCACTTTAGCTTATAAATAAGACCCTTTAAACCATTATAAAGCGATTTTGACTTTAATATAAAATAATATTTTGAGATATTCCTAAGGTGCCCCTCTCCTCTCTTATAAAAGGACACCTCCTCCCCCTCCTCCTCACACCAATTTGAGCACTCAAGCTCGGAAAACCCCTTCCAAAATCCCGTCTCCACTTCCCTAGAATAATCCTAGAGGTCCTGGTCTTTTTCAAAGACCAATCTTAGTTCCCTACGTGGAGGATTCAAAGAGGCATTTCAAAGAAGAGGTAATATCCATTACCGATCTTTTCAATTTCTTTCTTCTTCAACTTCTTCTTCTTTAGTTGTTTCATGAAAAAGTAATAACATCAGTATTACATAAATACTGATATGTTATTATAAATATGAAACAACCCTAATTCACCTTCTATCCATCCAACGGAAAAATGAAATCACCGCGCGTGCGTACGTACGGAATACAGTCTCCACGCCGTGGTGTAATCTATTTTCCACCACCACCTTAATATGATGGGTATAATGGTATAATGAGTAACTATATATGATTATTATAAAGTGATACTGATACTAAAATAGTCTACATACACTTCAACACAATTCCATGACCATGGGAACGATATCATCGCTCGTGCGTACGTACGGACTACCGTCTCCACGATGCGATGAGATTCATTCTCAATGATTAACCATTCATGAATGATTATAAAGTATATATAATAAGTAATAATGAAATATATGACATAATAATTATACTGGATTTATGTAAATTTATATGTATGTCATATACTTAATTCCATTCACTTCAATAAGGAAACGAAAACAGCGTTCATGCGTACGTACGGACTACCGTCTCCATGAACGGTGTATTACATTCCATTTATCGATATATATATATATATATATTCTGAATATATATTATATATAAATCATGTTTTACATTCTGGATATAATTAATCATGATCCTAGTAATCATATTAATAATTACAAGTTAAAAACACGAACGACAAATGAGACGATTTTACCCAAAATGCTACTTTAACATGAATTTACAAAAGAACGGGTAATATAAAGTCATAAGTGGACCATATATGATATAATAACAATGAATATGATTCTTGAATAAGTAAATAACATGATTTAAATAATTATACAGGAGGTTCAGACATTTACAAAGCAAGTCGGACCTAAGGTAAGGGAAGTATCACAATCTCATTTTTATCCGAGATTGTTTATACTTTGGTATTTACTGGGGTGTATTTTATCATCCACATACATGTTTCTTCAATATGTAATTTTATTTCCATCCAACTACAATTGTTTAAATCCTATTTTACCCTTCGGTGAGTTTTTAGTAAAAGATATGAAAGGAATCTTTTGTCGTTTTTCGTACGAGGTACTTTTTTGACTTTTCCGACAAAAGTACGAAGAATGTTTTTTTTAACTTATACGACATGAATGGATTTTTATAACATTATTTCCAAGAAGCTTCTTTTACAAGTTTTCATGTTTATTTTTAATCAACCTCTTTTAGTTTAAATTTGTATGACAAGTTAAGAAAGGAAAAATGTTTTTGAAGAAGAAAGGATATTTACCTCAAAATTGGAGTTCAAGTGTTTTATCAAAATTATTTTCCATCTAATATAACAAAGGGTTCTATTTTTATCCATATTATTACATTTATTTGATTATGTTTTTAGGGAGTTATTTTTATGAAGTAATTTACCTTATATGATTTGTTTTATGATGTCATGATGTTTCAAGAATCCCATTTTTGTTACATGTGTTATGCGATGATGTATGATTTATGATTATGTGGCACACATAAGAAAGGATTAATTATAAGATGGGTGGGGCCTATATCTCCCTCCAATGCATTGGGTAAAGATTTTATATCTCATGAGATAGACAGGGCTGGAACGGTAGGTTATACCGGTTCAGTGAAATAGGACTGGAACGAGGGTGACTCGGTTCAGAAAGGGACTTTGTCCACTAAGATAGTCTTGGCAATGAGTCTTGACTAACAAGAAAAGATTCTCTATGATTATGTGTGTATGACACAAAGTTTCATGTTTTATGTTATGATTATTGTGATTACATTTCACTGCAATGATTTATCCCATGTTATGAAATTATGATATCTTTTGCAGGTTAAGATTTCCAAAAGTTGTGTGCTTGTGTACACGATGAGATTTATATTTATTTTGTTTACCCTTACTGAGCATTTGAGCTCACCCTTTTATGTTTTATTTTCCCCAGGATATAAATAAAGGTTTTAGGTAAAAAAAAGGAAGATCTTTATGGGAGATATTGGAGATCTTCCACCACGATTAGAAGATTACGTTCCGAGTTTCCAAAGACACTAAACTATTACGATCCTTGTGTGTGTATTTTTTGTTATGTACTATGTATTCCGCAAAAGTAATGTAATGTTCATGTACGTTAATCTTAGGGTCTCTAGAGTTGGTATCAGAGGAAAGGTTTATCCAACCTTTGGAAACTAGGATGCGAAAACGTTAGTGAGATCCCTAGAGATATTTATAAGGTATGTCTAGGGATGTCCCTAAGGATAAGTATGCGTATAGGATATAGTCCTAGAACTATGGTAACGATATTAGAGTAAACCAAAGATGTTAGATATTGAAGTTACTCCCCCTTTATTATGATTTTTTCCTCTCACACTATTCTTTTTGGGTTTTAGAAAATGGCTGGAAACAAGATGATTCACGATAATGGAGGATATGATGGACAATGGAATGATATTCTTCATGAGAAACCAAATGAAATGGGATTTGGTAGTCCAAACATCATTATTATGCCGAATCAAAAATCTCATAATATGATCAATAAAGTAAAATTTTGTAAGTTTTCTGACTCAGCTAATAAGAGAACGATGGAGTTTCATGATGATCATAGAGGAAAGAAAGTTCAATTTCCCCTATGTAAATCATGTGGGAAGAGGCATCAAGGAAAATTTTTCAAAGGAACTGGAAGATTATTTGGGTGTGGAAAAGAAGGACACAAAGCCAGTAAGTGTAAAGGAAAAGGTTCAGTTAACAGCAGGGATGAGGATAATGGTATTGCTACGACATCAGCAATGGTTAAATGTTTTAAATGTGGAATTTACGGGAATTATGCAAACCAATGCCCTAAGGGAATGTCTCATGAAGAGAATTGGTATGGTCGTATGGGAACTATTTATGTTGATGATGATGAAGAGACTACAAATGATATGTGAGATGAAAGAATTGTTGAAGCTCGGTCAATGGTTTAAGAAGGTAGTGGAATTATTACATGTTTATCAAGTGTAATGTTGTATAAGTAATCTCATGGTACTATGGAATAAAGAGACATCTAAGGATTGTTACACTATTCCCTTTCCTAAGTTTTTAATGTGTATGATTAATGGTAATAGTAACCATGAAATGTTATTCAGATATTTTTTGGAAAGTAGATGATATGCGCATAATGAAGGAATAATAAGATAATGAGGTATTTGATTGTATTCATGAGCTCATGACTGATATAAGGAGAAGGTTATATCATGGTTTGAGTATATAGAATTTTTGGATTTTGGTATGTGGAAAGAGTTAACTTTTAAATGCATTCATGTTTTCACTAAGGTTCAATGGGTATTCAAGAGAATACGTGATTAAGGCCTTTGAATGTTTGGAATGTGACCAACAAGATATATCTTATGATATATGGGGATCAACGATAGTATTAAATCTCTGGTAATCGTTTTCACTATATTATGAGAGCGGACTGCAGTATTATAGATAAGCCTAAAGATTAGAATGGATTATGTTGGACATAAGTTAGTATTGTTTAAGGATAGAAGATTTTCGATATTATTGATGGGATGTTATAGTAATGTAGTTTTAGAAAAAGGACAACCTGCAGGACGGGCGACAGCCCATCGCGTCGGACACGGATGTGGGAATCGAACCCACAACAGAAGTGCGACTGGACTTTATCGCCTACCACTGGCCTACAGGAAGTCCCTGTTTAGTAGAAACTAGTTTTATTATATTAAGCATTATGATATATGAAGTATAAGTTCATTTTAGGAACCATATATCATTAATCTCACTATAGATGGACTTATGTATTTTTTGATAACTTTTCTAACCTTTTGAGACAGATGGAATGACCCATCATTCTATCACATGATCTTCCAACACATCACGAATGAAAAATTCAACTTCATTTCTTTAATAGATGAAGTAGAAATTGTCCAAAGAACGACAAACAGTGAGACTATACCAAAATCACGAAATTATTTCTTTTAATTCCAATTTCATCAACTTTAGGGAAATGATCTTGAAAACCAAAAATGTTGTCCTAGTGCTCTTATCTCTGATTAATCAGATGGTACCTTAGATCGTCACAAATATATGGATTTGTGATTGCTAGCTTTTCCATAGACATGTTCTCTACCACTCTCCATCAGAACATGATGGTTAGATTTCTCTTCCATATCCATATTTCCACTTATGTGGAAACCCAGTGATTAGTTTATTTGGGTAACCGTTACGTTTCATACTTTTTTTTTAAAGATTGGTTTTGGTATTACTTTTTATATGTGGGTTTCGATTAAAGAAACTTTCTAATAGTAAACCATATATAACCCCGACGAATTTCGAGGGCGAAATTCATTTTAAGGGGGGTAGAATGTAACACACCGAGATTTTATTAAAAATATGCTATTTAATTTCATTAATGTCTTGTGTTATACGCTACACCAAAAGGAGATTTCACAACACACATCTCTGATCTGGCTTGAATTAGACGCAATCGCGACCTTCCACGATAGCGTGTGTTGTACGCAACACCAAGTTTCGCTAAACAACGATATGCTATTAAGATATTATTAAAACTAGCCGTTATGAATAGAAATAACCATTTTTTGAAATTTTGTAAATTTTATTTTTCAAAATGGACTTCATTTATGGATTCGTAGTATCGAATTTAGCCTAAGGTGAAATTTTGGTACTTTTCGGTAACTTTCATATTCTGATGAATAGTGAAAATTACTAAATTTTAATTAAAAATTTTTTTTTAATCGAAATAATTAATAGTGATAAATAATTAATTTGAGTGGTTTTAAAGTATATTTAGAATATATTTTTACAATTTAATACAATGTTGGTAATTGGATGTAATTTCACATTTAAACCAGTTATAAACAAGTGTCAATCTTTTGATAGTTATTATCTCTTAAAAACACGCTATTTGTTGTGACAGCGGAAATTAATTATAAAATTAATTAATGCAACTTATATTTTGGGAATTTTGTAAAATAGAAATCATTTTTGAATTCGGAATATCAATTATAGCTTAGGGTGAAATTTTGGCATTTTTCTGAAAAACTTCAATTTTTGATGAATATTGAAACCACTAAGTGGTAGGTTAAAAACTGAATTTTGCATAAAACTTAATTTTACCGCTTCTGTGAATGGAATTTTGAATATCCGACAGAAACGGTTGATATCAGTAAGTAAAATGTGGTTCAATGATGTAACACCCCAAGCTTCCACGGTACGTTTCCCTTCGAATAATGCGATAGCGTGTGTTGTACGCAACCTCGAGTTCTAACACACACCACAACTAATTAAACTAGCCGTTGTGAATTTTAATACCTACTTTTTGAAATCATATATATTTTATATTTCAAAATGGACTTCATTTTTGGATTCGGAATATTGAAATTAGCCTAGGGTGAAATTTTGGTACTTTTCCGATAACTTTTATATTTTGATGAATAGTGAAAATTACTAAATTTTAATTAAAATCAACTTTTTTAATCAAAATAATTAATATTGATAAATTATGAATTTGAGTGGTTTTAAAGTATATTTAGAATATATTTTTACCATTTAATTTAATGTTTTTCATTGGACATAATTTCACAATTAAACCAGTCATAAACAAGTGTCAATCTTTTGATAGTTATTATCTCTTAAACACGCTTTTTATTTTAACAACGGGAATTAATATTAAATTAATTTCTGCCACTTCTGTGTTTTGAATTTGGAAAAATGGATTACATATTTGGAATCAGGATTTCCAAATTATGTAAATAGGTAACTTTTATTTTTACACATTTTGAATAATTACTGCGGTAAATATTTTATTTACCATGGTTAAAGGGTAAATCCGGTAAATAAGGGTTAAAAAATAATATTATAATAATACAAAATTACCCTAAAACGTGTACTAACCTTATTTTTGGACACATAACCGACCATGGTCATCCTTGGGTCGATTTGGGGACCCCTTAGAGCCACTTGTATGTGGTAGGGACACATTATATTAATAACGTTAAAATAAAAATAAAAATGGCATAAGATTACATCTTTTAGAAGAACAATTTTTACATAGGGTTATACATGTTGGATTTCCGATTATAAATATTCATTAGAAATATAAAAAGATTTCCTACATAATGATATTTTATTTATAATTTTTAGACATCAAATAATTTAAATTATTAATGACACAATAATGATACAATGTTTACCTCATTAATAAATCATTTAAATAAATAAGATTATAATGATTAAACTATTATCTAAAACCTGTCCAATTCTTATTGGTTGATGTTATTTAGAACCTTAGTCACCTTATCTTCGACCTCAATGATTTTTTGACCATTATAAACCGAATATAATTATATTATAAAGTAATACTTTCACTCTTTCCTAAAGAGCCCCTCCTCTCCCTTATAAAAGGAGACCACTTCTACTCATTCCTCACCCCTCTCAAGCCACATGGCTCGGCCAAACTCTGCCCAAATACTCTCCCAACTTCCCTCACTACAACCTAGAGGCCTTAGTTTGATCAGAAAGCCAACCTAAGGATCCTTTTTGATCAAATCAAAAGGAAGAACCCGAAGAAGAGGTAATATTTTCACCACCCCTTTTCAAGTTCCTTTCTTCTTCCACTTCTTCTTTCTTTGTTCTTAACATTATAAAATAATAACTCCAGTATCTCACATATACTGTGATGTTATTATAAATATGGTACTACCATATTCAGTATTCTATCCACCCTTTGAATAACATGTCACCATACGTGCGTACGTACGACTTACCGTCTCCACGTCGTGGTGTAATTGTTATTCAATATATTATTATTTGGATGGGTATAATAATGATGTGCAACTCATGTATATAATAAATATTACATGTTAATTATTCTGTATATATGATATAACATCTATTTATATATTATTTTAATATCAAAAGAATGATATTGTCGCTCGTGCGTATGGACGGACTACCGTCTCCACAAACGCGATAAGATTCATTCTCCATCATATCCATTCAAGTATAATTATCATTTGATGATTTAAAAATGACATTTAGGGACTTGATATCATTCCGGATTTGAATAATATACAACCTATCCATTACAAACATGTCTTACGTAACAAAACATATAAAATAAAACAAGTAAGTTAACACCCGAAACAATGATAATACTAAGATATTATTATCAAATCAATATTAAAAGATCATATATGATATTATATTAATGTATATGATTATTTTATAATTTAATAACAATTATTTCACCATTATACAGGAGGTTAACCTACCCCAACCAAGGAAAACTACAAGGTAAGGGTTATTTCACAATCTCTTCATTATCCGAGGTTGTTTATACGTATTAATCTACTGGGATCTCGTTATCATCCACATCCATGTTTCTTCAAAATGTATTTCAAAACATTTTTAATATTTAAAATAATATGGGTTAAAGTCATTTATACCCTTGTTTGACTTTTTATAATAGGTTTATAAGGGAATCTTTCCGTCGTTTTCCAAACAAGGTGCTTTTTAACCTTTTCGACAGAATTAAGATAAGAATGTTTTTTTTAACTTATACGGCGGGTGCGGTTATTTTCCGCCGTTATAAAATCGTCAAAGCTTCCCATACAAGCTTATAAGAATATTTTCAATGAAAATGTTTTAATTTACAAATATATGTCTCTTAAATGATTTCAAAATAGAAAGAGATATTTCTTTAAAAATAGTTTTGATTTCATCTATGTCAACATCCTTTAATGGATTTTACGCTTATCTGTGGATGATATATTATGATGCAAAACTTTTATATTGTATTGAAGGTTTTGTGATATGTTTGACTATGGATGTGCTATTTTTTTTATATACCATTCAAGGTTTATGGTGAAAGTATTGACATTTCGTATGCTAGTTTTAATACGAATGTTTATGTTATGTTTAAACCTTTTCATATGGGAATGCATTGGACTTAATATGTGACGGGTGGAGCCCGCTATAGCTCCTCGATGCATCGGTAGGTCTCATGAGACAAACTAGTGTCTTGGCACAAGGCCTTGGCAAAATCTTATTTGTAGTCTTGGCACAAGGCCTTGGCTCTGTGGTTATGATAGTCTGGCATTATGCATTCCATCATTATGAAAGTGGTTATTGATATTGCATGTGATTATTCGATTAGTAGAATATCCCTGTGAATAAGTAAATGGCATTATTTCATTTTATTTATGCCATACTATGTCGAAGTTAACGTTTAAAAGGATTTTGTTTTAGTTATACACTTCCTTAAATGTTTATTCTTATTTATGAAAGTTTCCGCTATATTGTTATCCTTACTGGGCATTTGAGCTGACCCCTTTTCTATGTTTTATTTTCCCAGGATGTGAAGAAGTAAATTATGAATGACTTGGAGGGATATTATGAGGGGTTAATAGTGTGGAATATGGAGACAATATGTTGTTGTAGTAGTTCTTTTTTTATTTTGATGATGTAATGTAAAACTTATGAATATATCTAGTGTTTCCAAGGCTACTAAACCAATTGGTCTTTCGAGATTTGATCTTTCTTGTGATCATGCCAATGTTATGTAATTAATGCAATGACTCTGGGTAACTGGGGTCGGGGAGTTACAGTTGGTATCAGAGGAAGTTTAGTACAAACCTTGGAAGCTAGATTTAGATAAACTCTGATTAGAGAATGTAGACCTAAGATGAACTTTGAGGATTAGTATAGAATAACTTCCTAGAATTTTGGTATTGTAGAGATTTTGTGAGTTTTCCGAGCAATACATCTCTGTCTGGATACGAGCAGGTAGAGGCGGCTCTGGCACAGATGTACCTAGGGGTAAAACCCGAAAACACCGCTTTGAGCTAGACTCGAACGGGAACTGCTGCACGACAACGGGCCTTGCTGCACTCTTGGTTACGACACTCCCGGGGGATATGTTTTGGATAAATCTCATTTTCTTTACAAATCATTTTGAAGGGATTATGAGTATATACTTCCTCAAAGAAAAAATTCTTATGATTATGGATTATATCCATAAATAGTTCAATTTATGTTAATTGTTTTATAAGTATGGGATTATGTATTTTGATTCATAAACTGATCTAGTTTATGCCATTGTTTAGAAATGGCGCCTAGTGGAAGAAATGGAAACCGTATCAATGCACACACTCTATGTAGGGATTTCCCTCCTGCTCAAGATAATTATAGTGGAGCTGGTGATGCAACTGGAGCCGATCAGCTAATCACCATACTGGGACAACTTACTCAGGTTATGAATAATAACCTTACCCGTATGGAGCACCCTGATCCGCAGTGTGGAGGATCAATGTTAGATCGATTCATGAGGCAACAACCACCAACGTTCAATGGGAGTACAAATCCCTTAGTAGCTGAGCAATGGATATTTTCCCTAGAGAAAATATTTCAGGCTTTGGGGAGCAGTGAAAGGGAAAAAGTTATCATGGCAGTTTACCGCCTCACTGGAGATGCTGATCAATGGTGGTCATTGATTCAAAATACGAAGGAAGATGATGAAGTATCAAATATAGAATGGAGGGAGTTCAAAGATCTATTTTTAGAAAAATACTTTCCTCATGACCATCGAGAAGATATGGAAAGGAAATTTCTAAGTTTGAGACAGAAGGAGGATGAGAATGTCGCAAATTATGAGGCTAACTTTACAAGGTTATCAAGGTACGCTGGTGATTATATACGTAACCAAATAAGTAAGATTGATCGTTTCTTTGATGGGTTAAAACCATTTCTCCGTCGAGCATTAGTCTCACAATCCTTTTCATCGTACGAAGACATTGTCTCATGTGCTATCAAGACCGAAAAGGAATTCTCTAAGTATTATGACTTTAAAGAAAAGCAAGAGAAGAAGAGACCTGCTGATCAATCTGGGAATGGAAATAAGGGGAAGAAGGGAAAGGTTGAATATCCATCCTATGGTAAATGTGGGAAGAAACACCCTGGTACTTTCTTGAAGGGAATGTGAGTCTGTTACAAGTGTGGTGAAAAAGGCCACCAAGCTCGTGATTTCAAGGGGAAGAAGGAAGCTACCAACGTTCAGTGCTACAATTGCAGGGAGATGGGGAATTATGAAAATTAATGTCCTAAGCGTCAGGAGAACTTACCTCAGAAAAGGCCAAGGGATCAAGGCCAGGCTTATGCTATCACTACTGCTGAGGTAGAAGATCCGAAAGACGTGGTGGCAGGTAATTTAATGGTTTCCTCAAGTTTAGCAAATGCATTATTTGATTCTGGATCATCGCATTGTTTCATATCTTCCCAGTTTTCTAAGAAAATTAGATATTTCCAATTTGATTTAATAAGGGAGTTGTTAGTTAAAACTCCTAAGGGAAGTATCATTGCAACAAAGTTTTGCGAATCAGTCCCCATTAGAGAACATAAATTTTCTTTATCTGCTGATCTCATCGCCATACCTATGATTGAGTTTGATATAATCCTCGGTATGGACTGGCATTCGGACTATGATGCGAAGATTTATTGTAAGAGGAAAGAGGTTACGATTCTTGATGATAATGATAAGGAACACCTTATTTTTAGAGCAGAATCGTCACCACATAATTCTTATTTAGATCCACCCCCAGTAGCTCAACTTAATTCAATTATTGGGGAGGAAGAGAATGAAATAACTGTCGGTGAGGAAAGGAATGTTCAAATAGAGGATGTACCTATTGTGAAAGAATTTGTAGATGTATTTCCGGAAGAGTTACCTGGACATCCTCCAGAACGAGAAGTTGAGTTTTCCATTGATTTGATTCCTGGATCAAGGCCTATATCGAAGACCCCTTACAGAATGTCTACTGTAGAGTTAGTCGAACTAAAGAAACAACTAGAGGAATTGAGTAATAAAGGATTTATTCGCCCTAGTGTTTCTCCATGGGGAGCCCCTGTTCTTTTTGTTAAAAAGAAAGATGGATCTATGAGGTTATGTATCGACTACAGGGAGATAAATGCTATAATGATAAAGAACAAGTATCCCCTAACTCGTATTGATTATTTATTTGACCAACTTCATGGAGCTCAATACTTTTCAAAGATTGACCTTCGATCTGGATACCATCAGTTGTGTGTAAAGAAGGAAGACATTCCGAAGACAGCATTTCGAACCAGGTACGGGCATTACGAGTTTACCGTAATGCCGTTTGGATTGACTAATGCACCCTCTGTATTCATAGATCTGATGAATAGAGTTTTCAAGGAGTATCTCGATGAATTTTTGGTGGTATTTATTGATGATATCTTGGTATACTCCAAAACCTACGAAGATCATCAAAATCACTTGCGCATTATCTTGAAGACTCTGAGGAGGCATGAATTATATGGGAAGTTTAGCAAGTGTGAATTCTGGCTTCAGGATATTTCCTTTCTTGGCCATATTGTCTCTAAATATTGAATCTCTGTTGATCCTTCTAAGACCAAGGCAATCCAAGAATGGCCAGCACCTACGAGTATAACTGAGGTACGTAGTTTTATTGGTTTGGCAGGTTATTATCGACGTTTCTTCCAGAATTTTTCCCGATTGGCTAACCAATTAACGAAGCTCACACGTAAAGGGGTTAAATTTTTTTGGACAAAAGAGTGTGAAGAATGTTTCGAAGAACTGAAGAGAAGATTAGTCAATGCTCCTATATTGACTCTACCATCGGGGAATGATGGGTTCGTTATTTATAGTGATGCATCAAAGAAAGGACTTGGTTGTGTCCTTATGCAGAATGATAGAGTTATTGCATATGCATCACGACAGTTGAAAATTCATGAACAAAACTATCCTACTCATGATCTCGAGTTAGCAGCTGTGATCTTTGCTTTGAAGATATGGAGGCACTACCTCTATGGTGAAAAATGTGAGATTTATACTGATCACAAGAGTTTGAAGTATATTTTCTCACAAAAAGAACTCAACATGAGGCAAAGGAGATGGCTTGAATTACTCAAGGATTATGATTGCACGATACACTACCACCCGGGGAAAGCAAACAAGGTGGAAGATGCTTTGAGCAGAAAAGACCATGGAGTTTTGAACATGATGAGAATTGAAAGGGATCCAATTTTCATGGATCTAGTGAAAATGGACATGGGAATAACCAGGGAAGGTGAAACATCAATTCTTTTTCAAATGGTTGCCAAACCATCTTTACTAGAAAGGATTAAGAGTTCTCAGACCGATGATGAAGAATTTCAGAAGAAGATTAAAGCTGTGAATGATGGGAGATTGAGAGACTTTGTGTATGAAGATGAAATTTTGAAATTCGGGAAGAGAATTTGTGTTCCCGATTTACCTGATCTGAAAAGGGAATTGCTGGATGATGCTAATAGTTCCAATTTCTCTATACACCATGGGAGCACCAAAATTTATAGAGATTTGAAGGAACATTTTTTGTGGGACAACATGAAGAGGGAGATTGCTGATTTTGTGTCAAGATGTATGGTTTGTCAACAAGTGAATGCAGGAAGGCAACAGCCTGGAGGAGTCATGCAACCTCTTCCCATACCAGAGTGGAAATGGGACAATATTACGATGGACTTTGTCATGGGGATACCAAAGACTCCTAGAAGGAACGATGCAATATGGGTTATTGTTGATCGTCTTACCAAGTCAGCACATTTTCTTGCTATAAGAGAAGATCTACCCCTGGAACGTCTAGCAAGACTATACATTAACGACGTTGTGAGACTTCATGGAGTACCTCTATCGATTGTTTCTGATCGTGATCCCCGTTTTACTTCGAGATTTTGGAAAAGTCTTCAGAAATCTCTGGATACTGAACTTCATTTGAGCACTACTTACCACCCTCAGACAGATGGACAATCCGAACGGACTATTCAAACCCTAGAAGACATGTTGAGATCTTCCTCACTTGACTTTCAGGGTATGTGGGATCAATATTTACCACTGGTAGAATTTTCCAATAACAATAGCTTCCATTCGAGTATTCAGATGGCACCATATGAAGCGTTATACGGAAAGAGATGTCGTACACCAACCTGTTGGGTTGAGGTTGGTGAAAGAAAACTTGTAGGCCCAGATCTGGTGGAGGAAACGGTGGAAAAGGTGAAGGTAATCCAAAATCACATCAAAGCAGCTCAAAGTAGGCAGAAAAGCTATGCCGATAATCGAAGGAAGGATTTGGAATTTCAGGTCGGTGATCATGTTTTCCTGAAGGTATCTCCATGGAAGGGAGTCATACGTTTTGGTAAGAAAGGTAAATTGAGTCCCAGGTACATCGGACCTTTCGAAATTCTAGAACGAATTGGGGTTGTAGCTTACCGATTGGCAATGCCGCCAAGTCTCTCTTCAAAGTTCACGATGTGTTCCACGTATCTCTGTTGAGAAAATACATGCCTGAACCAACGCATGTACTCACCTATGAGGAATTAGAACTGGAACCCGATCTGTCTTATTGTGAAGAGCCTGTCAGGATTCTTGATACAAGAGAACAAGTACTGAGAAACCGGACGACGCGTCTGGTAAAAGTTTTGTGGAGAAATCATAAGATGGAAGAGGCAACGTGGGAACCCGAGGAACTTATGATGAAGAACCACCCGAGTCTTTTTATGCAGTAATACCCTAGAAATTGCGAGGACGCAATTATTTGAAGGAGGGGAGAATGTAACACCCCAAGCTTCCACGGTACGTTTCCCTTCGAATAATGCGATAGCGTGTGTTCTACACAACCTCGAGTTCTAACACACACCACAACTAATTAAACTAGTCGTTTTGAATAGTAATACCTACTTTTTGAAATCATATATATTTTATATTTCAAAATGGACTTCATTTTTGGATTCAGAATATTGAAATTATCCTTGGGTGAAATTTTGGTACTTTTCGGATAACTTTTATATTTTTATGAATAGTGAAAATTACTAAATTTTAATTAAAATCAACTTTTTTAATCAAAATAATTAATATTGATAAATTATGAATTTGAGTGGTTTTAAAGTATATTTAGAATATATTTTTACCATTTAATTTAATTTTTGTCATTGGACATAATTTCACAATTAAACCAGACATAAACAAGTGTCAATTTTTTGATAGTTATTATCTCTTAAAAACACGCTTTTTATTTTAACAACGGGAATTAATTTTAAATTAATTTCCGCCACTTATGTGTTTTGAATTTGGAAAAATGGATTACATATTTTCAATCAGGATTTACAAATTATGTAAATAGGTAACTTTTATTTTTACACATTTTGAATAATTACTGCGGTAAATATTTTATTTACCATGGTTAAAGGTTAAATCCGGTAAATAAGGGTTAAAAAATAATATTACAATAATACAAAATTACCCTAAAACGTGTCCTAACCTTATTGGTGGACACATACCCGACCATGGTCATCCTTGGTTCGATTTTGGGACCCCTTAGAGCCACTTGTATGTGGTAGGGACAAATTATATTAATAAAGTTAAAATAAAAATAAAAATGGCATAAGCTTACATCTTTTAGAAGAACAATTTTTACATAGGGTTATAAATGTTGGATTTTCGATTATAAATATTCATTAGAAATCTAAAAAGATTTCCTACATAATGATATTTTATTTATAATTTTTAGACATCAAATAATTTAAATTATTAATGACACAATAATGATGCAATGTTTACCTCATTAATAAATCATTTAAATAAATAAGATTATAATGATAAAAATATTATCTAAAACCTGTCCAATTCTTATTGGTTGATATTATTTAGAAAATTATTCATCTTATCTTTGACCTCAATGATTTTTGGACCATTATAAACCGAATATAATTATATTATAAAGTAATAATTTCACTCTTTCCTAAAGAGCCCCTCCTCTCCCTTATAAAAGGAGACCACTTCTACTCATTCCTCACACCTCTCAAGCCACTTGGCTCTGCCAAACTCTGCCCAAATACTCTCCCAACTTCCCTCACTACAACCTAGAGGCCTTAGTTTGATCAGAAAGCCAACCTGAAGATCCATTTTGATCAAATCAAAAGGAAGAACCCGAAGAAGAGGTAATATTTTCACCACCCCTTTTCAAGTTCCTTTCTTCTTCCACTTCTTCTTTCTTTGTTCTTACCATTCTAAAATAATAAATCCAGTATCTCACATATACTGTGATGTTATTATAAATATGGTACAACCATATTCAGTATTCTATCCACCCTTTGAATAACATGTGACCATACGTGCGTATGTACGGCTTACCGTCTCCACGTCGTGGTGTAATTGTTATTCAATATATTATTATTTGGATGGGTATAATAATGATGTGCAACTCATGTAAATAATAAATATAACATGTTAATTATTCTTTATATATGATATAACATCCATTTATATATTATTTTAATATCAAAAGAATGACATTGTCGCTCGTGCGTACGTACGGACTACCGTCTCCACAAACGCGATAAGATTCATTCTCCATCGTATCCATTAAAGTATAATTATCATTTGATGATTTAAAAATGATGTTTAAGGACTTGATATCATTCTGGATATGAATAATATACAAACTATCCATTACAAACATGGCTTATGTAACAAAACATATAAAATAAAACAAGTAAGTTAACTCCCGAAACAACGATAATACTAAGATATTATTATCAAATCAATATTAAATGATCATATATGATATCATATTAATGTATATGATTCTTTTATAATTTAATAACAATTATTTCACCATTATACAGGAGGTTAACCTACCCCAACAAGGAAAAGTACAAGGTAAGGGTTATTTCACAATCTCTTCATTATCCGAGGTTGTTTATATGTAATAATCTACTGGGATCTCGTTATCATCTACATCCATGTTTCTTCAAAATGTATTTCAAAACATTTTTAATATTTAAAAGAATATGGGTTAATGTCATTTATACCCTTGTTTGACTTTTTATAAGAGGTTTATAAGGGAATCTTTCCGTCTTTTTCCAAACAAGGTGATTTTTAACCTTTTCGACAGAATTAAGATAAGAATGTTTTTTTTAACTTATACGGAGGGTGCGGTTATTTTCCGCCGTTATAAAATCGTCAAAGCTTCCCTTACAAGATTATAATAATATTTTCAAAGAAAATGTTTTATTTTATAAATATATGTCTCTTAAATGATTTCAAAATAGAAAGAGATATTTCTTTAAAGAGAGTTTTGATTTCATCTATGTGAACATCCTTTAATGGATTTTATGCTTATTTGAGGATGATATATTATGATGCAAAACTTTTATATTGTATTGGAGGTTTTGTGATATTTTTGACTGTGGATGTGCTATTTTTTTTATATACCATTCATGGTTTATGGTGATAGTATTGACATTTCGTATGCTAGTTTTAATACGAATGTTTATGTTATGTTTAAACCTTTTCATATGGGAATGCATTGGACTTAATATGTGATTGGTGGAGCACGCTATAGCTCCTCGATGCATCGGTAGGTCTCATGAGACAAACTAGTGTCTTGGAACAAGGCCTTGGAAAAATCTTATTTGTAGTCTTGGCACGAGGCCTTGGCTATGTGGTTATGATAGTGTGGCATTATGCATTCCATCATTATGAAAGTGGTTATTGATATTGCATGTGATTATTAGATTAGTAGAATATCCATGTGAATAAGTAAATGGCATTATTTCATTTTATTTATGCCATACTATGTTGAAGTTAAAGTTTAAAAGGCTTTTGTTTTAGTTATACAATGCCTTAAATGTTTATTCTTATTTATGAAAGTTTCCGCTATATTGTTATCCTTACTGGGCATTTGAGCTCACCCCTTTTCTATGTTTTATTTTCCCAGGATGTGAAGAAGTAAATTATGAATGACTTGGAGGGATATTATGAGGGGTTAATAGTGTGGACTAGGGAGACAATATGTTGTTGTAGTAGTTCTTTTTTATTTTGATGATGTAATGTAAAACTTGTGAATATATCTAGTGTTTCCAAGGCTACTAAACCAATCGGTCTTTCGAGATTTGATCTTTCTTGTGATCATGCCAATGTTATTTAATTAATGCACCGACTCTGGGTAACTGGGTTCGGGGCGTTACAAATGAGATAAAAATAATTTTTCGGTGAATAGTAAATTTTTACTTTTTTTACCATGGTTAATATTAAATAGGGTAACTAAGGGTAAATATGATATTACAATTACCCTAACACATGTCCTAATTCTATTGGATAAGTGAAATTCGACAAAAAACAACCTTATGAATATAATATGACTATTTAGGTCCACTTGGATTAGATTATGACATTTAATATTATTTTATTTAATGAATAGTTAAAATAGTTAAAATCAATGTTTAATAAGTAAATCATTTTTAATATGGGGTTATACATAAGATAAATTCGACTATAAATATTAATTAGAAAGATAAAAATATTTCCTATATAATGGTATTTTATTTGTAATTTTTAGACATTAAATAATTTAATTTATTTATGACACAATGATGATGCAGTAATTATCTTATTAATGAAATATTGACATAATTGATGTTATAAAAACCAAAATAAATGGAATTTGAGACTTTTTATGAATTAAACTAATTTTCTAGGTTACTATGATATATTAGTGTTGATTTAATCAACTTGGTTCGAACATATAATTTTTTTATAACTTTCACAAAAATCATATATCAAATAGTGTCAAAATTGACACAAAATAGTTTTTAAATCAAATATTATATTATTAATTGTTATTTTATTCCTAAAAATATAAGGATCGGCCAAATGACTTAGATAAGGATATATATATTAATAATAAACAATTTGGGGTTCGTTTGGCATGTTATAGTAAGTGTATTAACCATATAGTGTAAGAAAACAAAAAAGACACGGTAAAAGTTAAATTATTTAACTTAGAGTTAAATCTAATTGATAAGGTTAAAATAATAACCTAAACTTGTCTAAATCCTATTTTTTGGTATTAGTTTGACCCATCCCCATTTTAGCTTCTAAATAAGACCCTTTGGAACCATTATAACCCGATTTTTACTTTAATATAAAATAATATTTTGAGATATTCCTACGGTGCCCCTCTCCTCCCTTATAAAAGGACATCTCCTCCCCCACCTCCTCACACCAATTTGAGCACTCAAGCTCGGCCAAACCCTGCCAAAATCCCTTCTCCACTTCCCTAGAATAATCCTAGTGGTCCTGGTCTTCTTGAAAGACAAATATTAGTTCCCTATGTGGAGGATTCAAAGAGGCGTTTCAAAGAAGAGGTAATATCCATTACCAATCTTTTCAATTTCTTTCTTCTTCAACTTATTCTTCTTTAGTTGTTTCATGAAAAATTAATAACATCAGTATTACTTACTCACTGATATGTCATTATAAATATGAAACAACCCTAATTCACCTTCTATCCATCCTACGGAAAAATGAAATCACCGCGCGTGCGTACGTACGGAATACCGTCTCCACGCCGTGGTGTAATCTATTTTCCACTACCACCTTAATATGATGGGTATAATGGTGTAATGAGTAACTATATATTATTATTATAAAGTGATACTGATACTGAAATAGTCTACATACACTTCAACACAATTCCATGACCATGGGAACGATATCATCGCTCGTGCGTACGTACGGACTACCGTCTCCACGACACGATGAGATTTATTCTCAATGATTAACCATTCATGAATGATTATAAAGTATATATAATAAGTACTAATGAAATATATGACATAATAATGATACTGTATTTATGTAAATTTATATGTATGTCATATACTTAATTCCATTCACTTCAATAAGGAAACGAAAACAACGTTCATGCGTACGTACGGACTACCGTCTCCATGAATGGTGTATTTCATTCCATTTATCGATATATTATATATATATATATATTATGAATATATATTATATATAAATCATGTTTTACATTCTGGATATAATTAATCATGATCCAATTAATCATATTAATAATTACAAGTTAAAAACACGAACGACAAATGAGACGATTTTACCCAAAACGCTACTTTAACATGAATTTACAAAAGAACGGGTAATATAAAGTCATAAGTGGACCATATATGATATAATAACAACGAATATGATTCTGTAATAATTCAATAACATGATTTAAATCATTATACAGGAGGTTCGGACACTTACAAAGCAAGTCGGACCTAAGGTAAGGGAAATATCACAATTTCATTTTCATCCGAGATTGTTTATACTTTGGTATTTACTGGGGTGTATTTTATCATCCACATCCATTTTTCTTAAATATTTAACTTTATTTCCATCCAACTACAATTTTTTAAATCCTATTTTACCCTTATGTGAGTTTTTAGTAAAAGATTTGAAAAGAATCTTTTGTCGTTTTTCGTACGAGGTACATTTTTGACTTTTCCGAAAAAAGTACGAAGACTGTTTTTTTTAACTTATACGGCATGAATGGATTTTTAAAACATTATTTCCAAGATTCTTCCATTAAAAGTTTTCAAGTTTATTTTTAATCAGCCTCTTTTAGTTTAAAGTTGTATGACAAGTTATGAAAGGAAAAATGTTTTTGAAGAAGAAAGGATATTTTCCTCAAGAATGGAGTTCAAGTGTTTTATCAAAATTATTTTCCATATAAGATAATAAAGGGTTCTATTTTTATCCATATTATTACATTGATTTGATTATGTTTTGAGGGAGTTATTTTTATGAAGTCATTTACCTTATATGATTTGTTTTATGATGTCATGATGTTTCAAGAATCCCATTTTTGTTACATGTGTTATGCGATGATGTATGATTTATGATTATGTGGAACACATAAGAAAGGATTCATTATAAGATTGGTGGGACCTATATCTCCCTCCAATGCATTGGGTAAAGATTTTATATCTCATGAGATAGACAGGGCTGGAACGGTAGGTTATACCGGTTCAGTGAAACAGGACTAGAACGAGGGTGACTCGGTTCAGAAAGGGACTTTGTCCACTAAGATAGTCTTGGCAATGAGTCTTGACTAACAAGAAAAGATTTTCTATGATTATGTGTGTATTACACAAAGTTTCATGTTTTAAGTTATGATTATTGGGATTGCATTTCACTGCCATGATTTATCCCATGTTATGAAATTATGATCTCTTTTGCAGGTTAAGATTTCCAAAAGTTATGTGCTTGTGTATACGATGAGATTTATATTTCTTTTGTTTACCCTTACTAAGCATTTGAGATCACCCTTTTATGTTTTCTTTTCCCCAGGATATAAATAAAGGTTTTAGGTTAAAAAAGGAAGATCGTTATGGGACATATTGGAGATCTTTCACCACGATTAGAAGATTACGTTCCGAGTTTCCAAAGACACTAAACTATTACGATCCTTGTGTGTGTATTTTTTGTTATGTACTAAGTATTCCGCAAAAGTAATGTAATGTTCATGTACGTTAAGCTTAGGGTCTCTACAAATAAAAAACTAAAAATATAAAAAATATTAAAATTCTCTACATTCTCAAAAAAAATAAATATTATGCCTAAAATATGATATTATTATTATTTAAATAAAAAAACATTAATAAATATAGTACTATTAAAATATATTTAATAAAATTATGATTAATGATAAAATAATATTTATATTAATAAAATAAAAAAATATTACAATTCACAATATTCACAATGCAATATTAAAAAATTCAAAAAAATATTATTATTATTAGTAAAATAAAAAACATTAAAAAATATAATAGTAATAATAAATAATACAATATTTAAAGTAAAAAAATTAAATTATGCAGTATTCACACCAATATAGATTACAGAAGCTGAAAATAGTCCATTTTACAACAAATCGTGAATTCAAATATTTTTAACATAAAAAATTCAATGATGGGGTTTGTCTTCTAGAGGCGGTGGAGGAGCTATTGGAGATGGTGGAGAAAACTCCATAAATAAATATACGAGTTAGATGATGCATGTACTACATCTGATCGTGATAATGCTACTACCATCGAAGCATCTCCTCATCATGATGCTGCTGATGTTGCTATTGCTGCTGATGCATCTTTTCATGTTGCTTCTGCAAACTCTCAATATGCTCAGACTGAGTTCGCAACTTCTCCTGATACTGTGAGCCAGATTATGGTGCCTCTTCACAATCACCTCTCAAGCTGGACGCCGTCATCGCAACATTATCATAATAAGTACCAGGAGTCACATGAGAGCTGATACCAACAACGTGGCCCAACACAAATCCATAATGATTCTCCTACATCCATGACTCATAAAAATGGTGGCCACTTGTCTGATCAGTCACCTAATCCTAGCTTCCATCCTGTGTCTAAGAGGTCACATCCTCATCTGACTCCTTCAATTTTAATTTGAAAATAAAATTGTGAAAATATTATATGCAGTTAATTTTCAAACATGAAAAAGTAATACTAACCACAATCTGATTCTGGCGATCACCTCTAATATATCTAGTGGCTGGATCACTGTAAATCCTCCGATAAACGTCGTACTCTATAATATAGGGATGCTTGACTGCCTATAAAAATATTAAATAAACTATTTATATTTAATGTTATATAAAATATTTAAAACATATACTTACCAGATGCTCTCTGTGTATACTGAATGTATGGAAACTAGATCGGTGTGTCACCTCCTGTCTCCCCCAGTTCTTCCGACCCACATGAGACCTCCTTTGAAATCCACCACTCAACCAGTGTAAATATAATCCATCCCGAATGTGAGATGAAATGTTCTATGGTCGGTGGTCTCTACATGACTCATCAAAATTTGTCACTCATGATTTCTTAATGGTCATCCTTCAAAAAGTGTGCAAAAACTGAAATAAACAGTCACTCATAGACGGCTCCCATGCTGTGTGGATATCGTCATGCATTCTATCGACTATGGTATACCATAATCCCTATAAATAATTTATAATATCATGTTATTAATAAAATAAATTTCAAAGTAATATTATTTTTTTACATACCAGCCAATGATTGAACATGTCGAGATGCACATCACCTGGAATATGTTCCCATGTGATCCATGGGTAAGAAATATAATTGTGCAAGATAGTTTTCCCCTATCCAACTGTTATATGGGAAAAACTATGAAAAAAGAATAAATAATCAAAACATTTGTGTATATATATAAATAAATTAATAAATAACAACTAAAATATACAGGTTATCATACCTATATGTGTGTGGATCGAATCCAAAGCTTGGATGTCGCTCAGGGATAGGGCCAAGAATCATCAGTGGCGTAAGACCGCACCCCCACCGCGTACCGCCTAAACCGTCGGTTGGCTGAGAGTCAGATGATCCCGAATCCCCCTCATCCAAACAGAGGATTAGCCTCCTGTAACTCACTAAATAGATCAGGGTCCATCTGAAACACAAAAATGATTGTTGTTAGCAGATAGTTAATAATAACTGTTATATATAGATATCTATTAGTTATGATTATAACCAGCATTTAATTATATCAAATTTCACCTCCATCATCATCTTCATATCTGACGATGTCAATGTCTTCATATTCCACTTCAACATCATCAATATCTATATGAGTTTCATTTTAATCATCTCATGTCATTTCAAATTCATTTGTAACATCATTAACATATTAGTCACCATCGACCCATAATTGTGGTGTTTCATCGTCGATATTCAAGTCTATTTGTGAAAAAGATGGATTTTGAGTATTCTCTTTAAAAATTTCAATTCCTCCAACTTCAGCGGAACCACATTCCTCTTGATTAAACTGATTTTCCCGAGATTTTATTTTTATTATGCACCTCCAATCACTCAGGTCTCTGAAAGTATCACGATACATTTCATAATAAATTTGATATGCATGTTGAGCTAGTGAAAATGGTTCATTTACTGCAAGAAGAATTTTATATTTAATATTAATGATTCCATAAGTCAGATGAACACGCAAGCCTCTCTCAGTATCCAACCCCTGACATATGAAGATCGTTATATAATTCTGTCATAGATAACACAAATCAATAATTTCATTAGAATTCCATAAAATCCATCTTTAGTTTCTCTATGATGCGATCCTCTCAAACAAACCCAACTGTTCATTGTTTTCCCCCCATATGCACGTGTATGATATCAAAAACCATTCACCACATATGCATTATAAGATTTAACCAATCTAGATGGTGGGTTACTCAATATAGAAAGTCTATTATCAATTTTATCTACATGTTGAGACACCTAAAAATCTGTAAAACAATTACCAATATAATATTTACTAAACTGAATTGATATTAAACCATCAATAATTTCTATTACAAGTTTTTGAATCCATTGAGAATTTTTTTTGTCTGTGTTCTTCAATAGAAGATACTATAATTTATGGATGTTGTTTCATGATATGATTATCATATAACCTATATATAAAGTAATTTTACATATTATAACATAAATTATAGATTAATTGATAGAATCACTCACAGTACAAATGATGTAATTTCTTAATAGTTGAGCAAAAAATATGTATGAGCTCTGTGATGTTCATCATCTAGAAACAATCGATCATGAACTCCACTGAAGCCAAGATTTGGATGATTAAAAACTTATAATTGATTTTTCATTTTGTCATTAATATTTACATTGTTATTTCCCATGCGGTTGTGTTGATTCACTCTCAAATTTACCCAAGAGATGAAGGTAGAATTGTCCATGTAGTTTATCTTGGGTTGTCGAATTCTCAGAACCTAAGACGAAAATAATAGACACGTATATTCTATGGACTTTTTTTGGATATAAAGTGGAAAACATGGGTTTATTTTATATGTATTAATGGATAATTAATAGATTTAAGTGAATTCAATTTTAAATAATGAGTTGATCATATGTTATACTCAGCATGGATTGGATGAAATTCTTTTTCAACTATTTCAATTTCTTATAAATGAGATGAGTTTATTTATGAAAATAAAAAAAAATCCTCAATTAATGGTTTAATACCTACACAAATTAATACTAATCACCACTATACATGAAGGATAAATGTTTTTATCACATTAAGGTAAAGGTTTGTATTTTCGCTTGAAGTGTGTGGCATTAAATTCAACAAGGACGACAGAGTTTTAAAAATAAAACAAATATCAATTAAAAGAAGTGATTATACATTAATGGGATGATAAATAACATCCAATACATCCTATTACTACTCCCTTTGATCAAACCATAATTGGGTTATCCCTCCATTGATTCTATGGTATCAATGGAAGCGGAATGTAGACTCATGGGGGAGGAAATGGTGAAGTAAAAAAACAATAAAATAACGATCACCCCACCGTTGTGTGATAATTTCACAAGGTTTGGTGTGAATAAATTCACACCTTGAACCAATGGTATCAATGTGATATAAATAATTATATAATATGAGGTAAAGAAGAATATTATTAGGAAACTAAAGTGAATTGGTCAACTTAAATGTGAAAGAAAAACTTGAGACAACAAAATCACAGCATCACATTACAATTCAACAAAGTACCAAAGATGATAAACTCTTCCCCCACCACTACCCTAAATATGAATTTAGGGAGACTTTTGTAGAGTCTTCAATAGTACAAAGCTTTACACTTGATTATGGTTGGCCTAGGGTGGTGGAAAGCTTGTGGAACTTGGACTTTTCCACTCTTGACCCGAGGTGGAAGCCAACTTTCAACCACCAAACAGACGCATCTAATTGACCTTATAGTTGGCCGCATTAGAGTGGTACATATAATAAGAAAATGGAGGTCTATATTTCTTCTTACCGCAAGAAAATTATGGGCCCATTTGGAGTTGTGAATCGGGAGTTATGTCCAATTAAGTGAGATAATATTCTGGTCCGCAAATTCTTGCCCAGATTTTGACATTCTATGTGGTCCTCCTTAATTGACATCATGTAGGCCGAATTAGCACTGGATCTTGATGAATTATTTATTACAATATATTTCTTCTAGAATCTCATGAAATTTTGGTTTCGTTGGGCATGTATGTTGGGCCCCACATTCTCATCATTGGGATGGTGTCCAATCTTCCTTCTTCAGAATTGTTTCCTTTCATCGCCAAATATCATTATCATCCTTTATGAATCCTATATTGATCCCTTGTTGAAAAATGTTCAAAATTATGTATAGATACAGTTACCAAAATATCAAAATAAAATATGGATAATTACAATCCTTAATATTAGATGAATCATTGGGCTTAAATTGGTGTACATTAGGCATGAGGTGCGAAATTGATATGAATGAATGTTCAAAATTAAAATCCACTAACTCAGGCCCATAAGTTAAAAATTGAACATTTAATACCATTTAAATGTAATTAAAATATTTATTTATATTGGCTAATCACACCCCCCACTTGAGATTTTCTAGTCCCGAGCAAAATGTATCACAATAATATGAAATTAAAATTCCCTTTTCAAAAAACATTTTAAGACACAATGATTTCCAAAAAAATTATACCAAACAATCATGAAACCCATCAAAAAAATTTACTACAAGATATTTTCATAATCAGATCCCAATCCCAATCCCATTCTTTTTTTCAAATTAATCTCCATATTTCATCCAATATAAATTAAGAATGATAATGAGTTGTGCATTGAATTAGACATGGGGGGTTTATCTTTATTAAAGAGGGAAATGGTGGAAGGTCTATGTGGAATAGCATTTCAATATTAAGATAGGTATTCAAAAAAATGTTGCTTTTTTTTGTAATTTTTTCATGGTAATTTAAATTTCACTCAAAAGAGTCAACCCCTGTAACAAGGCTTTTCTGATGACTCCTAGGCTCAAATACCTTTGGGAACCAAGTGAAGCCCAAATACTCAGACATCATCTAGGGTTAACTCAGTCAAAAAAAATTCAAATTACCAAAAATAGAGATAAAATTACTTACTCTGTGCCAGACAACTATGGAGTCATGATCACCAAGTGTTGAAAACCACACATTATGTCATATCACTGCTCTTCATGAAAATTTATTGTTTTTCTAAAAAAAAATTATTTAATACTCACATTAAAACTAAAATGATCACCAAACCTATTCTATTTATTTGGGATCCCCATGAACTCAAACTAATACCCTATTATCCAAAGGACGTGTGTCGTGTTTATTTTATTTGGATGAAAATATAAACCATGAAATATCACATTATACTGCCACACTTTAAAAAATCTATGCTCATTAAATTATACATGGATTAAAATAAAAATCTGGTCATGATAAATTATTTTATATTTACTTTCAAAGTGTAAAATGTCTATTATCAGGTCCAAGTTTATAGAAATTTTTCCTTCCATGAAGAAACACTTTTTTTTCAAATCACTATTTTTTTTACACAAAATCATTATTTATTTTATCTCCCCCCAAATTAAAATAACAATATCCCTAGTGTTTAAATTAAAGAAAATTTAGAAAGTGGTAGAGGTAGAAAATCAGAGTTCAGAAAGAAAATTAAAAATGAGTAGCATGGAATGAAGTCACCTGGTGGTTGATGTTGATATTATTTTTGCTCCCATTTTAATACCTTGATCACGATGTCAGTATGAGAATTCCCTAGTGAAAATAAAATAAAAACAAACAAACAAAAAAATCAATATATATATATAATAATGAAATAAAATATAAGTATATATATAAAAAATATATAATAAGGAATCACAAAAAGTCATAGGTCAGTGGTAAGAATGTTCCCCTATCTCCCTTCAGTCCCAGGTTCGATTCCCCGCAGCTTCACCAGTTGTTATGGGGTTTGTCCCACGACCTATGAGGTGTACTTTTTCTATTTATTAATATATTTTTATTTTTATTTTTTGTATTTTTATTTTATCCTACAAACACATAATAATAAAACTAACTGATGATATGTCGTCTTCTTTTTAAATTTCTGAGTAAGTATTAATCAAGGATTACACCACGTGACATAGATAAATATGGTTCTCCCATTTCATACCCATCCATACTCATAATAGAAGAACATGTCAATAGTCCTATGCTTTTATTTTTAAATATAAAAATTATTAATTAATCCTTTTCAAAAAATAATGATGATTCCAAATAAATTTGAAGCATGAATACCGCAGGTTGCCTCCCGTGTAACACTTTTGTTTAATGTCATTAGCCTGACATGAATCTTAAATATATCAATTTTTTCCTGGTTCATAGGTTGGATTAGTTAACTCAACCTCTATTTCTTGTTTATTGAATGATTCAATGAATAGTTTTAACCTATGATCATTGAACATGAAAATATAACAACTAGTGGGATCATGAATCTCTACTTCCCCATGGGGGTACACATGATGCACTATGAAAGGACCTCACTATCTAGACCTTATCTTTCCCAGGTGTAAATGAAGTTTTGAACTATACAAGGGAAAAAAATTTCCCGCTTCAAAATTTTTGACTTTGATATTCCTAGTTTGGCATACTTGAACCCTACCTTTATTGATCCTTGAATTTTCATAAGCCCCCATCCTTAGTTCCACATGTTCATTGAGATATAATTTCCTTTTGGTTCCTGCCAATGAGTGGACTTAATTTATTTTCATAAATGCTTAAAAAATTTTATTATCAATTTCAACAGGTAAATGGAATGATTTTACATAAACCAACCTATATGGTGAAATTCCTTGGATGGTTTTGTATGCGGTACGATATGCCCAAAGAGAATCTGATTGTTTCTCAGACCAATAATTCCTAGAAGGGATGACAGTTTTTTCATGAATAATCTTAATCTATCTATTATCTAACATATCTTGACCATTGTTTTGAGTACGGTATGTATTGGAAACTTTATGAAGAATCCCATACATAGAAATGAGTGAATAGAATGGAAAGTTGTAGAAATAGGTTCCTCGATCCCTGATTATAGACCTATGAATTTTAAATTAAGAAAATAGATACTCTTTCAAAAATCTGATCACAACATGATGGTCATTATACATGGTGGGAATGGCTTAAACCCATTTTGAGACATAATAAACAGCTAAGAGAATGTAGAGGTATCCTCTAGATTTAGGGAAGCGACCCATGAAATCGATTCCCCAACTGTCAAAGATTTCAATCACAAAGATGGGAGTGAGTGGCATTTGATTTCTTTTTGTGATTGACCCTACTTGTTGACACTTAATACAGCTTTAAAAAAATGTGTAGAAGTCCCTTGAGAGGTTGGACCAGAAGATACCACACTAAGGAATCATAGAATATGTTTTCTTAGAGGAAAAGTGATCTACACACGCCTCACTATGAAAGAATTTACAGATGTACTCTTGTTTAGATTCTGGGGCACAACTCATAATGACATGGTCAGGGCAGAAATTATAGGGATATGGATCATCAAAAACATAGTTTCCAACATCATAAAGTAATTTCCTCCGATATTGAGTCCCTATGAATTCTGGACCGACTCCTATAACTAAGAAATTGGCAATATTGGCATACCAAGGGCAGTCACTCACAGATTATAGGTGTTCATTAGAAAATGAATCATACAAAGAAAGGTGACTTGGTTTGTATTTGAATTCCATCCTAGATAGGTGATCTACAAGATCATTTTCAATTCCCTTTTTATCCTTGATTTTGAGGTCAAATTCTTGTAATAGAAGGACCCACCTAATCAGTTTATCCTTTGAATCTTGTTTTTAGATGTGGTATTTTAGTGCAGAATGGTCTGTGAACACAGTGATGGGGAATCATAAGTGGAATGACCTAATCTTCCATAAGGAAAACACAATAAAAAGAAACTCCTTTTCAGAAGTGATGTAGTTGATTTGGACATCATCTATGTATTTTCTTACATAAGAAACGACAAAAAGAGTTTTTTCACAATGTTTTTCTAACACAGATCCTAGAGCAAAGTCATTGGAATCACACATAATTTCGACATAAAGGTTCAAATTTAGAGATTTTATAATGGGAGGATTGGTGAGAGAGTATTTGAGGGTTGAGAATGAACCCTCACAGCTTTCTGTCCAATCAAATGGATCATCCATTACGTGGAGAGCACAAAGGGGACTTGAGATTGAACTAAAGTCCTTATTGAATCTTCTATAGAAACCTGCATGTCCTAATAAAGACCTAACTTCCTTGAATGTTTTGGGTTATGGAAGGTGACGACTGATTTGAACCTTGCATTTATCAACTTCAATCCCCCTACCTGAGACTAGATGGCCTAGAACTAGTCCCTTTTAACCATGAAATTCCATTTTTCCAAGTATAGGAAGATATTCTTTTCTTTACATCATGACAAGACAGTCTCTACATTCTTTATACATCCCTCAAATGTATACCCAAACACCAATAAGTCAGCCATGATGACCTAAAAAAATCCCCTACCATGTCTGAGAAGATTCCAATCATGCACCGCTGGAAGGTTCGAGGGGTATTGCATAACCCGAAGGGAATGCATTTGGAAGAAAAATTTCTGAATCGACATGTGAATTTAGTCTTCCCTAGATACTATAGGGAGACCTATATTTAATTATACCTTGAGTACCCATCTATGAAATAGAAGAAGGACTGACCTTCTACTCAATCAATTACTTGGTCAGTGAATGGTAAGGGGAAATGGCCATTCTTAGTGAATGAGTTTAGCTTCTTGAAGTCAATGCAGACCCTCCATCCACTACTCACCCTAGTTGGAAGAATCGCTCCATCCTTATTGGTTATCATTGTGATTCCTGCCTTATTGGGAACCACATTGATTGGGATGACCCACTCACTCTCATCTATGGGATATATGATACCATCTTTTAACAATTTTAGAAGTTCCTTCATTACTACCTCGATGATATTAGGATTGAGTCGCCATTGAGGTTGAAGACATGGCTTTGAATCAAATTCCAGAACAATCCTATGAATCCCGATAAGTGGTCTAATCCCATGAATATCAGACAGGGTCTAACCAACAGCTTTATTATGTTTCCTAAGGACATTTAGGAGAATCCTCTCATGATTGGATTCAATAGAAGAAATAATGACACTAGGATGTGTTTGATTGTCCCCTAGGATGGAATACTTTAATGCAGTAGGAAGTTCCTTCAATTCAATATCAGGTTGGTTCAGAATTTCAATAGAATATAATGACAATGGATTAAGATAAATCATATTTCCTAGAGTTTTAGATAGGATTGATTCCCCGCATGTATAATTTTCAGCTACAATATTGGCTTGATCATATTTAGGGAATAAAGTTGGAGTGACCTCCATGAAAGTGGTTTCCTGAAAGGTTTTACTGATTGTTGGACCCAAGACTACATCATAAGAGAAATTTGAAAATTAGTCAAGCCAAGGAGATAAACATCCTTCATGTGAAAAAAGGAAATCAATCTCATCCTGACATAAACATCAATTAAATATTCCTTGATGTTCTATATATTCATTATCAATTCTTCCTATCATGTTTACTTCATCAATGTCCTCATCATCCCATATTTGTGAGCTTAAATTATAGATGTTAAAGTCTAGACTCATGTTTCCAATGGTGATGGTCATGTTCCTATTTCAAAATCAGAAAACAGAGTTTATTGTTTCAAGGAAAAGGCGACCAAGGATGATTGGGGGTTTTTCCTTATTTCCTATGTTTGTATGGTTTTCAAGGAAAATGAAGTCAGCAAGGTAGAAGAAGTCTTCAACCTTTACCAATATGTCCTTAAAAATCCTATTTGTAACCCTAATGCTACGATCAGTAAGTTAAAGTGTGACAGATGTGGGTTGGAGCTCTTCTAGACCTAATTGACAGTACACATCATAGGGGATGAGATTGACACTAGAACCTAGGTCACAGAAGGCCTTGAATAGTTTTCACTCTCCTAGTTCAACATTTATGTAAGGTCTACCCAAGTCTTTTAACATAGGAGGAATGGTCACTTGAATGGTGGTACTCACACTAGATTTCAAAAGGACTTGGTTTTTATATGAAAATTTTCTATTAAAAGTGTACAAGTCCTTAAGGTACTTTGAGTAGGAAGGTATGGTTTGGATGGAATATAAAAGGGTAATGTTCAACTTAACTTGTGAGAAGATTTACATCAATGTTTCACTCAATTCAGTCTTGGTTTCCCCCCTCATGAATTGATGAAATGGTACAGGATGTGGGGTTGTTTGTTGGAGAGTTGTGTCTTTCACACTGTTATCAGTTTCCTCAGTTTGATTTTGTGGTTCATATGAAATTTCATTAGAGTTTGAAGCTTAACATTGTTTCTGAATTTTTTTTTCAGGTTTCTCAATTGATTTCCCACTTCTTAAAATAGTCTCAACCTTTAGTTTTCCATGAGTTTTTTTAGTACAACTTGACACTCCACTTGAAGTTGAGGATTGACCACCTGAGTAGGCATGTGTGCCTTTCAAGTTTTTATGGTTTGAAGTTAGTATTTTAGATAAGATACTTCTGATTTCATTGTTTATTTTTTTCATAGTTTATCTAGTAGGCTTTATAGAATAGTTTGGGTTGGTACTTTATAAGATTGGTTTATCCCAGGGGGATGTTTTGGAGGTGGGATGGTTTGTTAAAAATGGATCGGTGTCTATTGTTATTGGATAGTTTGGGTTTGGAACTGGTTATGGGTTTGTTGTTCTGATGGGGGTAAGTATTTTGTCCCTGTGGATGGCTAGGTTGTTGGTTAACTTTCCAGTGAAAGACTGGGTTGTTATTATACATTGGGTTGATGTTATTTTGGTATCGAGTCTTTTTAATTTTCAAAGAATTTACATCCGCCGGGGGTCCTTCTAAAAGAACATCTTTGATGGATGGATTGGTTGTGAAGTTGTCTGTCATATGGTCATGTTTGTCACAAATTGTTCAAACATGTTCAACAGTTTGGATTTCATAGAATTTCCTAAGGTATATCTCTTCAACCTTCCAAGAGCGTGTTGTGAGTTTACCCCTAAGTCTTTCCTCTTCTCTATGTGTATTAATTTCATTAGTTCATTGTGGCTTTTTATAATAATGTGAAATTACCCATGTTTGGTTTTGTTCATCATGGATTTCCAGATACTCATAAGCATCATTTGGGGTTTTGTTTTTAAAGGTTCCATTACACATCATGTCAATGAATTATTTGTTCCACGAACCCAACCCTTCATAGAAAACTCTCACTTGTTTAGGAATAGAAAAACCATGGTGTGGAACCCTGATTAGTGTGTCATTGAACCTCTCCCATGTTTCATAGAATGACACTCACTCTTTTTCAAAAAAAATTGGGATACTATTTTTAAGTGCAATTGTTTTGTGGTGGGGGAAGTATTTTTTGTAGAATTCTATTTGTAGTTGGTCCCAAGAGTTGATGGATGATGGTCTCAAATTTTTTATCAAATTTTTAGCATGATCCTTTAATGAAATAGTAAATATCCTCATATTAGTTGATTCTATTTGATGTGGGGGACGCATGGTTTCTACAATGTCATTGAACTCCATAATGTGAAGGTAGGGCATCTCGGACTCCATTCCATGGAATGTGCGAAGGTGGTTTAGGACATGGGGTTTAAATATGTAGATGGAATCTCCAAGGAAATTGTGTATAATGAAAAATGGGAGAATTGGTCTAGGAACGTGTGAGGTAGTCATTCATGGTTTGATCGACCGCATTCCCCAAGTTTGGGACTACCTCATTTGGATTTCAATATTGGTTTCCACCCTAGTTTATTAGACGGTTTCTTTGAAGACCTTACAATAAATGGGATCAATTTTGGTCTCTAGAATATAAATAGTATTAAGATATAATTTAAAAATACCCTAGGTTCACTATACTCCCCAACCCTAGGACTTTCCACCCTAACAAGACTGTTTGATTGATCGTGGGTGTAGGCGGACATGCGCCAGAAGAAAAAAAATGATAAAGGTACAAGATAAGAGATCTTGGGTGAGAAAAGAATAAACGGATGAGAATATAATGGGTGTTTATATGAATTACTTGGGTCCTTGACAATGACATCCCAATTTTATTCAGGCTCAAATTTATCCAAGAGATGAAGGTAGAACGGTCCTTGTAGTTTAGCTTGGGTTGTTGAATCCTCGGAGACCTAAGTAGAAACATATAGACACGTACATTATATGAACTATTTTTTCCTATTATGTTGCCAAAGTGGGTTGATTTTATATGGGTTTTAAGGACAACCAACATATTTAAGTGATTTCAATTTAAAATAATGAGTTGAACCTAGGTTATCAGTTGGGGTGGATTGGATGAAATTCTTCTTCAACTATTTCAATTTCTTATATTTGAGATGGGTTCATTTAAGTAGATAAAACTGCATCCTCACTTACTGTTTTAATACCTACAAACTTTAATACTGATCACTTATACACTTGAAGGATCAATGTTTTGAGCACTTTAAGGTAAAGGTTCATATTTTCACTTGAAGTGTGTGGCCTTAAATTAAACAAGGACGATTAAGTTTAAAGATCATTAAATAAAAATATCAATTAAAAGAAGTGATTATACATTAATGGGGTGATAAATAACATCCAATCCATACCCTTTTATTCTTATTTGGATCAAACCATAAGTGGGTTATCCATCCATTGATTCAATGGATTCAACAAAAGTTGAAAGTAGACTCATGAAGGGGGAAATGAAGAAGTAAAAAAACAATGAAATAGCTATCAGAAAACCATTGTGTGATAATTTCACAAGTTTTGGTGTGAATAAATTCACACCTTGAACTAATTTTGTAACATCTCGAGCTTCCACGATACGCTTCTCTTTCAATAATGCAATAGCTTGCATTGTATGCAAGTTCGAGATTCTAACACACCACGACCCATCAAAATAGACATTATGAATAGTAATACCCACATTTTGAAATTATATATATTTTATATATCAAAATGTACTTCATTTTTGGATTCGGAATATTGAAATTAGCCTATATTGAATTTTTGGTATTTTTCTATGAACTTCCAATTTTTTATGAATAGTGAAAAATACTTAAAAACAACGTTTTTAATAAAAATAATTTATTGTGATAAATTATAATATTGAGTGGTTTTAAAGTATAATTACAATATATTTTTACCATTTTGTCAAACTGTTGTCATTAGAATTAATTTCACTTTGAAATTGGACATAAACAATTTTCAATCTTTTGATATATATTGTTTCTTAAAAACACGCTATTTGTTGTGACAGTGGGAATTAATTATAAAATTAATTAATGAAACTTATATGTTTGTAATTTTGTAAAATAGGCATAATTTTTGAATTCCGAATATCAATTATAGCTTAGGGTGAAATTTTGGCATTGTTCTGAAACACTTCAATTTTTGAGGAATAGTGAAAACACTAAGTGATAGTTAAAAACTGATTTTTCGTTTAAATGAAACACTACCACTTCTATGATTTTATTTTCAAAATTCCGACATACATTTTTTTCATTAGGAATTAAAATGTGGTTCAATGGGATTAAAGTAATTTTTTGGTGAATAGTAGCTTTTAAGATTAATTAATTGCGATTAAAGTTGATTAGTGAAATTTAAGGTAAAAATGATATTATAAAAATATGAAAATACATTTACACTTTTCCTAACCTTATTTTATGAGTCATGGCCGACCAATAAAATCTATGGGTCAACTTGGGGACCCCATGGAGCCACTTCGGTAAGAAAATGTCATTAAAAACTTTTTATTTAAAGTAAAAATAAAATTGCCACAAACACATGTTGTTTTACTAAAACAATTATTATTTGGGTTTATATAAGTTTAATTTCGACTATAAATATTCATTGGAAAGATAAAAATATTTAATACATCATGGTAATTGTTTTATAATTTTTAGACATTAAATAAATTAAATTATTTATGACACCATGATGATGTAGCGATTACCTCATCAATTAACGATTTAAATAAAATGAAAAGATAATGTATAATATAAGACATAAACTTGTCAAAAACCTATTGGATGAGTATATTTAGAGCCGTTATCACCTTATACTTTAAATATATAATTGTGGGACCTTTGAAATCCAAAAATCAATTCATAATAATGTAACATTTCATGACTTTCCAAGGGTGCCCCTCCTCTCCTCTTATAAAAGGCCACCACCACTACAACCTTATTCACACCATCCAAGCCATTTGGATCGTCCAAAATCTGCCCAAATACTCTCCCAACTTCCCTCTATTACTCCTACAAGCCTCAATTTGGGATGAAGTCTTCCCAAGTAAGCCTTTGGCTCAAATCAAAAAGAGTTACCCGATTTTAAGGTAATGTCTTCTTTTATGTTCTTCTGTTTTATTTTGCTTCTCCAACCCCTTAAACTATTTTTATTACTTTATTTTGTAAAAACACCATTATATTCAATATAATAGGATGTTTTTATGATATGTATTCGAGCTAAACTTAAACACACCTTTGTTTAATGGTCAAAGAACATACTGTTTCCGTGGATGACGAATTACTACCTCGCGAAACGATGATTGTTCTATCTTCTCCTACCACCTCTCATGGTGGACATTATGATAGAACTGTATTTATTTATGATATATATTATATTTATTTCCTCTATATGATTCTATATTTTACATTTATAACATATCTTTATGACTTTCATGTTGTGAAAATATGATAATTTCATTTGAGGAAGTGCGGACTACCGCCCCCTCAAAGTGATTTGAATCGTTAATGCCATATGCGGGACGTATAAAGGATGGAGTAAGTGATATTATATATGATATAATACTGGAATTATAATATAACATTCTATAATTATGTTTCATTCCATTTAAATACGAAATATAAATGAATGTAGTGTTCATGCGTACGTACAGCTTACCGTCTCCATGAACGGTGCACTTCATTTCTTACCTCTAAATGTTATGTAATATTATAAAGGCAAGTATATAATATATATATATATGAAATATATGATATCTAAATCATGAATATAATTCTGGATGTAATGGATTTTTTACCACATGAACAACTTGTAATTATAAGTAGTTCATTTTTCACTCAAGTACCAAATATCGACAAAACGACCGTTATTAACTTAAATAATTACATAATGTTAATAACATGGTAATAAGTGATATAAAAGTAATAATGAACGTAAAAATGGTTCTTAATCAAGTATAAATTAACTCTAGTTTATTATCCCGGAGGTTAAAGAATGATCAAGTCATGTCGGACACGAGGTAAGGGAACTTCTTAACCCAATTTCAGTTCATTGGGTTAATATTCTACATTCAAATTATGTAATTATATTATTATGTCCAATATTGTATTAGTACTTTATTTATGTGTACTTATAGTGAATACAAAAAATTGATCTATTTTATTTAAAAAAATGATCTTTGTAAGGACTTCGTCTCAATCTCCTTTCATTGAGGCATATTTTATTTTATACACAACATTCTTTTATATGGTGTATAAACCCATTTGACTTTTACGTTTATTCAAAAGGAATATTTTTTATACGAAGAATTTTACTAAATGAAAAAATGGAATTTTTTTTGTCGTACGTATGCGGTGACAACGACTTCTCTGCCGCCATTACTATTATTTGAGTTTCGGCTTCCTCTACAATCCATAACTTTTATTAAATGAAAAATAAATACAAATCATTAATTTTCTTTTATTTTGGTAGTGAAAATGGTTTTTAAAGTGTTTTTTTATTATATCAATGTGTTGTATTGATATCTTGTGATTGAAATATGGAAATTTCATGTTTACATTATGCCTATTTTATGTGATACGATTGTGTTATAGTTTATGATATGTTTAATCCTGTTCATATGAGAAATGCATTGGACTTAATAAGAAACGGTTGGAGCCCGCTATAGATCCTCGATGCATCTGTAGGTATCACGAGACAAACTAGTGTCTTGGCATGAGGCCTTGACAAAATCTTATTTGTAGTCTTGGCATGAGGCCTTGTCTACGTGGTTATGATAGTCTGGCATTATGTGTTCCATCATTATGAAAGTGGTTATTGATATTGCATGTGATTATTCAACCAATATATTATCCATTTGAATAAGTAAATGGAATTTTCTCATTTTAATTTTTCCATATTATGTTGAAGTTCAAGTATAAAAGGCTTTTGTTTTAGTTATACATTACCTTAAATGTCTTTGTTTATTTATGAAATCTTCCGCTATATTGTTATCCTTACTGAGAATCTGAGCTCACCCCTTTTAATGTTTTAATTTTTCCAGGATGTGAAGAAGTATATTATGAATAACCTGCAGGGATAGTATGAGGGGATATAAAGACAGGATGTTTTTTTTAGTTTTGATTTACTTTATGATGTATTGTAAGACTTATGAATGTTTCTAGTGTTTCTAAGACTACTAAACTAATTGGTCTTTCGAGATTTGATCTTTTCTGATCATAAAAATGTTACGCAATAATGCACCGACTCTGGATAACTAGGGACGGGCCATTATAGTTGTTATCGGAGGCAGTTTAGTACTAAACTTGGAATCTAGATTTAGATAAACTCTTATTAGAGCACATATCCCAAATATAGACTTTGAGGATTAGTATAGAAGAACTTCCTAGAATTTTGGTATTATAGATATTTTTTGAGTTTTCCATTCAATACATACTTGTCTGGATACGAGCAGGTAGGGGCGACTCTGGCACAGATGTACCTAGGGGTAAAACCCGAAAACACCGCGTTGAGCTAGAGTTGAATGGGAACTGGTGCACGACAACGGGCCTTGCTGCACTCTTGGTTACGACACTCCTAGGGGATATTCTTAGGATTATTCTCATTTTGTTTACAAACCATTATGAAGGGTCTATGAGTGTATAATTACTCAAAGAAAACATTTTTATGATTATGGGTTATATCCATAAACTGTTCAATTTATGTTAAGTGTTTTAGAAGTATGGAATTTTGTATTTTGATTCATAAACTAATCTAGTTTATGCCATTGTTTAGAAATGGTGCCTAGTGGAAGGAATGGAAACCGTATCAATGAATTCACTCCATGTAGGGATTTTCCTCCTGCTCAAGATAATTATAATGGAGCTGGAGATACAACTGGTGCAGATCAAATTATCACCATATTGGGACAACTCACTCAGGATATGAATAATAACCTTACTCGTATGGAGCACCCTGATCCGCAAAGTGGAGGATCAATGTTAGACCGCTTCAAGAGGAAGAAACCACCAACATTAAATGGGGGTAAAAATCCATTACTAGCTGAGAAATGGATTAAATCCTTAGAGAAAATATTCCATTCCTTGGAGAGTAGCGAAAGGGAGAAGGTAATCATGGAAGTTTACCGACTCACTGGAGATGCCGATCAATGGTGGTCGTTGATTCAAAACACAAAGGAAGATGAAGAAGTATCATGTATGGAATGGAGAGAGTTCAAAGTGATTTTCTTAGAAAAATAATTTCCTCGTGACCATCGAGCAGATATGGAAAGGAAATTTCTAAGTCTGAGAAAAAAGGAGGATGAGAATGTCACAAAGTATGAGGCCAACTTTACATGGTTAGCGAGGTATGATAAAGGTTATATATGTAACCCAAGAAGTAAGACTGATCATTTCTTTGATGGGTTAAAACCATTTCTTCGTCGAGCATTAGTATCAAAATCTTTATCAACTTACGAAGATATATTATCGTGTGCTATCAAGACAGAAAAATAATTCTCTAAGTCTTATGACAACAAAGTAAAGAAAGAGAAGAAGAGAACAGTGGAACAAGAGACAGATAATGGGAAAAAGGGAAAGAAGGATTTTCCATTATGTGATAATTGTGGGAAGAATAACCCCAGTACATGCCTAAAATGAATGGGAGTTTGTTATAAATGTGGAGAAAGAGGTCACTAGGCTCGTAATTGCAATGGAAAGAAAGATTCTATCAACGTTGAATGCTACAATTGTAGGGAAATGGGGCATTACGCAAATGAATGTCCAAAGAGTCGGGGAAACTTACCATAGAAAAGGCCAAGGGATCAAGGACAATCTAATGTTGTTACTACAGTTGAAGTGAAATAATTAATGCATTGGTTATTTTGGAGTCATGGATTATATTTTGGTTATAAGAATAGTGTGATATATATAAGGATTGTACTGCAGTACTTGTTGTTTTCATTATGGTTTTAATATGATGATGGTAATCTTATTTTTAGTATGTGACAATAAGAGAAACTTTACATTGTTTGGGGATTCTGATGTCACAATTGATTTTGGAATTTAGAGACCTTTTAGAGAATGTCTGGATAGGGGTATTTTGGATAACTATAAAGGTTGGAATGGATTAAGTTGAACTTTGGATAGTATTGTTTAAGGTTAAAATATTTTTGAAGATTATTTTTGGTACATTTTAATAATATAGTTTTAGGAAAAGGACAACCTGCAGGTAGGGGGATAACCCATCGTGTCGGACAAAGCGGTAGGAATCGAACCCACAACCATAGTGCGACAAGCCTTTATTACCTACGACTAGCCTACAGGAAGTCCCTGGTTATTACAAAATAGTTTTCCTAATCTAAATGGTATGTGTTATTATTTCTAACCTTATAATATTAGGATAAATATAATATTTTTGAGTTCTATTATCTTTCTGAGTGAAAGATGAGTTTGTGGTAGAAATTAGTTGAAGGTTGAAACTCTACTTATCAAGCATAAATAAATATATACCTATCTGTTATTATATGAATAAATTAATTCTTAAACATTAGTAATGGGATATTAAAACAAAAAAATTTGTTGTCCTAATAACTTATGTCTTGTTGAACTGATAATATTTTAAATGAACATTGATTGAAGGCTTTGAGGCACTCAATTTTACACTTGTTTGTGATTGATGACCTCAATCACTCCCTACAAATATTTAGGTTTTTCCTCCAATTATATTTCTCTAATTGCCACCAATGTTCTCATTATCGATATCATAATTTGGTGGTGACTTTTTCATTTCCCTTTCCCTCTTATTAAGTCTAATTTTTTTTACCTTATTTCTGATGTGGTTTTTCCACAAAGGTGTTTTCTATTATCAACCTTTTATTTTAAAAGAAAATTTTCAAATTGCAAGGACGCAATTTATTGATGGAGGGGAGAATGCAACATCCCGAGCTTCCACGATACGCTTCTCTTTCAATAATGCAATAGCTTGCATTGTACACAAGTTAGAGATTCCAACACACCGCGACCAATCAAAATAGCCATTATGAATAGTAATACCCAATTTATGAAATTATATATATTTTATATTTCAAAACAGACATCATTTTTTTATTTGGAATATTGAAATTATCCTATGTTGAATTTTTGGGATTTTTCTGAGAACTTCCAATTTTTTATGAATAGTGAAAAATACTTAAAAACAACTTTTTTAATCAAAATAATTTATAGTGATAAATTATAATATTGAGTGGTTTTAAATAATAATTAGAATATGTTTTTACCATTTTATCCAATGGTGGTCATTATAATTAATTTCACTTTGAAATTGGACATAAACAATTTTCCATCTTTTGATATATATTGTTTCATAAAAACACGCTATTTCTTGTGACAGTGGAAATTAATTATAAAATTAATTAATGAAACTTATATGTTTGTAGTTTTATAAAATAGAAATCATTTTTGAATTCGGAATATCAATTATAGCTTAGGGTGAAATTTTTGCAGTGTTCTGAAAGACATCAATTTTTGATGAATAATGAAACCACTAAGTGATAGTTAAAAACTTATTTTTCGTTTAAATGAAACACTACCACTTATGTAATTTTTTTAAAAAAAATCCGACATAAATGGTTTTCATTAGGAAGTAAAATGTTGTTCAATGGGATTAAATTTTTTTTGGTGAATAGTAACTTTTAAGTATAATTAATCACGACTAAAGGTAATTAGTGAAATTTAAGGTAAAAATGATATTATAAAAATATGAAAATACATTTACACTTGTCCTACCCTTAATGTATGAGTCATGTCCTACCATGAAAATCCATGGGTAAACTTGGGAACCCAATGGAGCCACTTGTGTAAGAAAAGGACATTAATAACTTTTTATTTAAAGTAAAAATAAAATTTCCACAAACATGTGTTCTTTTACTAAAACAATTACTATTTTGGGTTATATAAGTTATAATTTAGACTATAAATATTAATTGGAAAGATAAAACTATTTCCCACATCATGGTAATTTTTTTATAATTTTTAGACATTAAATAAATTAAATTATTTATGACACCATGATGATGCATTGATTACCTCATTAATTAACGATTTCAATAAAATTCAAAGATAATGTTAAATCTAAGACTTAAACTTGTAAAAAAACCTATTGGATGAGTATATTTAGAACCCTTATCACCATATCCTCGAAATATATAACTGTGGGACCTTTGAAATCTGAAAATAAAATCATAATAATGTAACATTTCATGACTTTCCAAGAGTGCACCTTCTATCCTCTTATAAAAGGCCCCCACCACTACCACCTTATTCACACCTTCCAAGCCATTTGTCTCGGACAACCTCTTCCCAAATACTCTCCCAACGTCCCTCTCTTACTCTTAGAAGCCTCACTTTGGACAGAAGTCTTTCCAAAGGAGCCTTTGGCTCAAATCAAAAAGAGTTACCCGATTTTAAGGTAATTTCTTCTTTTATGTTTTTTTGTATTATTTTTCTTATCCAAATCCCTAAACTATTTTTATTCCTTTATTTTGTAACAAAAACAATATATTAATTATACTAGGATTTTTTTATGATAAATATTCGAGCTACACTTAAACAAACCTCCGCCTAATGGTTAAAGAACATACTGTTTCCGTGGATGGGGAATTACTGCCTCACGAAATGATGATTGTTCTATCTTATACTAACACCTCTCATGGTGGCCATTATGATGAAACTATATTTATTTATGATATATATTATATTTATTTTCTCTCTATGCTTCTGTATTTTACATTTAAAACACATCTTTATGATTTTCATGTTGTGCAAATGTGATAATTTCATTTGAGAATGTGCGGACTACCGCCCCCTCAAAGTGATTTGAATCGTTAATGCCATGTGTGGGACATATAAAGGAAGGAGTAAGTGATATTATATATGATATTATACTGGAATTATTATATAACATTATATCATTTTGTTTCATTCCATTTAAATACGAAATATAAATGAAAGTAGCGTTCATGCGTACGTACGGCTTACCGTCTTAATGAACGGTGCATTTCATTTCTTACCTCTAAATGTTATGTAATATTATAATGGCAAGTATATACTGGATATATATGATATATATAATATCTACATCATGATTATAATTCTTGTTGTAATGGATATTTTACCACATGAACAACTTGTAATTATAAGTAGTTCATTTTTTACTCAAGTACCAAAGATCGACACAACGACCGTTATTAACTTAAATAATTACATAATGTTCATAAAATGGTAATAAGTGATATAAAAGTTATAATGAACTTGAAAAAGGTTCTTATTAAAGTATAAATTAACTCTAGTTTATTATCAAGGAGGTTAAAGAATGATCAAGTCAAGTCGGACACGAGGTAAGGGAACTTCTAAACCCAATTTCAGTTCTTTGGGTTAATCTACTACTTTCAAATTATGTCATGATATTATTATGTCCTATATTTTATTTTTAATTCCTTTATGTGTAATTATAGTGAATACACATAATAGATCTATTTTATTTAAAAATTGATCTTTATAAGGACTTTTTCTCAATCTCCTTTCATTGAGGCAGGTTTTATTTTATACACAACTTTCTTTTATACGGTGTATAAACCCCTTTGACTTTTATATTTTTTCAAAAGGAATATTGTTTATACGAATAATTTTACTAAATGAAAAAAGGGAATGTTATTTTTTTTGTACGTATTTGGTGACAATAACTTCTCTGCCATCGTGACCATTATTTGAGTTTCGGTTTCCTCTACAAGCCATATCATTTTTTAAATGACAAATAAATACAAAGTTTTAATTTTATTTTATTTTGGTATTGAAAATGGTTTTGAATGTGTTTTTTTATTATATCAATGTGTTGTATTGATATCATGTGATTGAAATGTGGAAATGTTATGTTCCCTTTATGCATGTTTTATGTGATACAATTATGTTATGGTTTCTGAGATGTTTAAACGTATTCATATGAGGAATGCATTGGACATAATAAGTGGCGAGTGGAGCCCTCTATAGCTCCTCGATGCATCGGTAGGTCTCATGAGACAAACTACTATCTTGTCACGAGGCCTTGACCAAATCTTATTTGTTGTATTCGCATGAGGCCTTGGATACGTGGTTAGGATAGTCTGACATTATGTATTCCATCATTATGAAAGTGGTTATTGATATTTCATGTGATTATTCGACCAGTAGAATATCCATGTGAATATGTAAATGGAATTATCTCATTTTAATTTTTCCATGTTATGTTGAAGTTCAAGTTTAAAAGGATTTTTTTAGTTATACTTTGCCTTAAATGTTTTTGTTTATTTATGAAAGCTTCTACTATATTGTTATCCTTATTGAGCATCTGAGCTCACCCCTTTCAATGTTTTAATATTTCCAGGATGTGAAGAAGTATATTATGAATAACCTACATGGATAGTATGAGGGGATATGAAGTCATGATGTTTTTTTAGTTTTGTTTTACTTTATGATGTAATGTAAGACTTATGAATGTATCTAGTGTTTCCAAGACTACTAAACTAATCGGTCTTTTGAGACTTGATCTTTTGTGATCATACCAATGTTACGCAATAATGCACCAACTCTGGGTAACTGGGGTCAGGGCATTACAAATGGTGTCAAAGTGATATGAAGAAAAAAAACAATAAGAGGAAAATAAGAACTTTTATTAAGAAACTAAAGTGAATTGAACAACTTATATGTGAAAGACAAACATGAGACAACAAAATCGCTGCATAACATTATAATTGAATAGATCACCAAATATGATAAAATCATCGACCAAAACTACCTTAAATAGGAATTTTGGAGCCTTGGGTTGATCCACTAATAGTAAAAAGTATCCCACTTGATTATGGTAGACCTAGGGTGGTGGTAAGCTTGTGAAACTTGGTCTTTTCCACTCTTGACCCGTGGTGGTAGCCATCATGCAACCACTGAACATACTTTTCAAACAGACCTTCTAGATAGCTGACTTAGGGTGGGAAATTTTAGTATAAAATGGATATCTGGATGTCTCCTAAACTCCTGTAAAATTTAGGCCCATTTGGAGTTTTGAAACGGGAGTTATGGCCTATTTAGTGAGATAATATTCTGGGTCGTAGATTCTCACCCATATATTGATAGTCTATTTGGACTGCCTTAATATCCATCATTTAGGCCTAATTTATGATGGAGAATGTGTAATTATTTATTCCTATTTATGTATTATATAATATCACGAAATTTGGGCTTCATTGGGCCTATATTTGGGGCCCCAAATTCTCATTAGTTGGTGGGTGTCCAATATGCCTTCTCTAGAATTCCTTCCATTTATTGCCAAATATCTCCATCATTATTTATGAATACTAAATTGCCCCTTGGATGATAATTTTTCATTCTAAAGTGTAGATACATTTACCAAAATATAATATTAAAATATGGATAATTACAATTTCAAAATTAGATGAATCATTGGCCCAAAATTGGTGTACATTACGCATGAAGGGAAAAAATGATTAGAATGAATGTTCAAAATTAAAATCACCTAAATCAGGCCCGTAAGATAAAAAAATGAACATTTAATACCCTTAAAATATAATTAAAATATGTATTTTTTCAGCTAATCAAGTGTTTTTAGGTATATTCATAGTCAAAATAGTGATAGAAAAAAAGGAATTTCCTCTTGTAAATAAGCTTCAGCAATTGAGATTTCAACTGATGCTTTGTTGAATTCTTTTTTTTTTCAATTTCTGCATGAATCTCTCAAATGGGTACATCCATAGATACTGTACTTGACCTCCACATTTATCATCATGTGGAAAATTTAATATTAGATGTTCCATTGAGTCAATGAAAGATGGCAGAAATATGTTTTCCAATTTACAAATATTTACAGAAACATCTTCTTCCAGTTTTCTTAGTGCATCATAGTCTGTTGTTGCTGAAAAAATTCCTTGAAAAAAATAATATATTTCAGTTATCAAATACCAAATCATAGAATTCAACAAACATCTGAATCCAATTTACATAACTCCTTCCATTATAACATGATAATCATGAATTTTGAATCTGATAATATGACAATTCTTAACACATTTGTCAAAATTGGAAGAATAGCCATCAGGAAGTCTCAAATCCCCGATCGAATGAAAAAATAATAAGTGACACTCTTTGGATAGTGTATAAGATTCTTTTGGATTCATTATCATATATTATCTGACATTTTCAAACATTTCAAGTTCGGGTCACCTTCAAATTTTGGAAATATCTAATCGTGCTTTAACAGTATCTTTGTTCTTACCTATTGTATCAAAAATTGTATGAAATAAATTTTAAATATAGTTATTCTCAATATGTATGACATCCAAAATGTGGCGGAACAACAAATCAGACTAATATGGAAGATCAAAAAAATGCTTCGTTTTATCCAATTATGTTATTTTCCAAAGCCATTAATTTTTTGTTGGTTTAATGTTGACCCAAATGTTATGGGCGGTAATGAAAATAAAACTAATTTTAACTATGTACCTGATATCATTTTTGTAGGTCCATCCCTTTCAATTGTTCCTTTTCTAAAATGATATTTTTTCCTTCTAAAAGATGATCAGTTGGAATAAATATGCGATGACAGTCAAAAAAGTAAGGTATTTTTTAAATTGATGAGCATAAATCCTTTTTTCTCTTTCATAAAATAAGGACATGATTTCAAAACATGTGTACTCTAGCCAAATAACATGCCATATGCTGGAAATTAACTAATCATCCACATCAATGTTGTTTTGAATATGAATTGTTTTTCGTAGCAACATCATATGTACTAACACCATTACCCCACAATGAATTTACCTCATCAATCAACAGTTTAAAATAAATATCAATCTTATTTTTCAGATGTCCTGGGATTAATAAGGTCAAACCAATATAGGAATCCTCATCAAAATCCATGTATTTAAATTTTATGAAGTTATAAATATAGGCCAACATGAATATTGACTACCATATGAACCAAATGGACAAAAACCATCAGTAGAATGACCCAATCACACGTTTCGGGCTTCTAAAGAAAAAGACGGATGTATAAGGTCACAATGATTCCATGAATCACCATTAGATGGATGATTCAAGATTTAAACAATTGAAATATTGGTTTTGCGACTTGAAAACATTGACATTGCATTATGAGACATTAATAAATGTTGCAGCTAGGGTGTTAGGGGAAAATATATCTACAGTTTTACAGGAATCGATCCAGCTTCCCTGGTTGAGTTTCTTTATTCCTTGATTATCTCCATGTGGTACAACTATCCAATGAATCATTTTCACAATAATATAAGATGTAACCATTTCCACATGCACGAATCATCTGATAATTAAGGCCCATATTACAAACAAACTTCTTTCTCTCATAGTAATTTGCAGGCAACACATTTCCTCGATGTAACAGTGTTTTGTCCAAAGAAAATTTCTGATCAAAACAGTTGTTTGACATTGAAATATCTAATTTAATAGCCATAATGTTTGCAACCACTTTTAATTTTTTTATCTTGAATCTAGGATATAATAAATCCTCAGCAGACCTCAACAACTCATAAAATTTGGATGGTTCCAACTTATTAGTTAAAACGATATCAACTTGAGTTTTAGTTTGTTGAACATATGGACATGGAACATCATGTACTAAATTTTGAAACCGTGATGGATCCAAAATTAAGTTATTATTATCTTATCTAGAACTGCGTTCACCATATTGATTCCAAAAAACATAATCTGGTTGAAAACCAAACTACAAGAGATGTCCCCCAACCTTGTCAAATTTGTCAAACGTTCTCAGATCACATTTTTTACAAGGACAATTAATTATGCCTTCTGAAACTAATTATGGTTTTAATGATGAAAATGATAAGAACGATTCAACAACCTCAATATATAAAGGATTTAAACAAGAACCGTTTAGATTTCTACGCATATTTATCCGAGCATGATCATCTAATAATGACGAATGTCGATTTCTTTCTTCCATAGTTTTCTTCAAAATATAAAATTATCAATGTTTTTTAATAGTTTGAAATTATTAAATCACTCTCAGAAAATATAAGATATACAATTAAAACTAAATCTTAATAATTTCCATTAATTTTGTGCGACACGATTAATAGTGGATTGATAACTACTCTTTTGTCAAACAGCTCATTTACTTAAACATTTCCCTCACTCAAATCAAAATGAAGAATCTGTTCAAAGGTATGCATATTCATTCTCGTGCATACGAAAATATATAAGCGTACCTCCGATAAGATTATTCATTTTGATTTTAGTGTGAGAAAGATGCAATTAAATGATCATCCAGACAAAAGAGCCCCCTTTTCGTCGATGAATCATCTTCTTGCAAGTATCACCGCTTGAAAACATTATGAAAAATGTGTTCCTACGAATGCATATTCTAACTTATGCATACGAGATTGGATATTCATATGTAGAAGCATTCTTTTCATAATGTTTTGAGTTGGTGAAAGTTGAAAGAATAAGAGTCATCGAGCAAAAGGAGTGTCGTCAATCCACTATAAATTTTTCCATGTTATTACATGTTATTAAAATATATTACAATTGATATTATTCCTAATTATTCCTAATTATTCTTAATTATTACTAATAATTACTAATTATTAATAATTTTTACTAATTATTCTTATTTATTACTATTTTTTCTTATATATTCCTATTTGTTCCTATTTATTATTATTTATTTGTATTTAGTCATATTTATTCCTATTTATTATTATTTTTTACCATTTTTTTCCTATTTTTCCTATTTTTTCCAATTTATTCTTATTTTTTCTTATTTATTCCAATTTATTCCAATTTATTCCTATTTATTCATATTTTTTCCTATTTATTCCTATTTATTCATATTTATTCCTATTTATTCCTATTTATTCCAAATTATTTCTTTTTATTAATATTTATTGCAATTTATTTTTATTTATTGGTAATTCTTCCTAATTATTCCTAATTATAGATATTTATTTCTAATTATTACTAACTATTCGTATTTATTCGTATTTATTCCTATTTATTCATATTTATTGCTAATTATTAATAATTATTCCTAATTATTAATAATTATTGATATTTATTACTAATTATTTCTATTCATTACTAATTATTTTTAATTATCCCTAATTAATCATATTTATTTTAATTATTCCTATTTATCCCTATTTATTACTAATTATTACTATATATTACTAATTATTATTACTTATTATTAAACATTACTATTTATTTCTAATTATTACTATTTATATCTAATTATTACTGTTTGTTAGTTATTATTACTATTTATTAATAAATATGAGCATTTATTTCTTATTATTTCTATTTATTACTAATTAAAACTATTTATTTCTATTTAATACTAATTATTACTATTTATTACTTATTATTATTATTTATTAAAAATCATTCCTATTTATTATTAATTATTCATATTTATTACAAAATATTCTTAATTATTACTATTTATTTCTAATAATTCTTATTTATATCAAATTATTACTATTTATTTCTAACGATTTCTATTTATTTCTAATTACATCTATTTATTTCTATGTATTTCTATTTAATTTTAATTAATGCTATTTATTCCTAATTATTTCTAATTATTCATAATTATTGCTAATTCTTCTTATTTATTGATAATTATTTCTAATTACTCTTATTTAGTTTTAATTATTCTTAATTATTTCTATTTATTCATATTTATTTCTATCTATTGCAAATTATTTGTATTTATTGCAAATTATTCTTATTTGTTGCTAATTATTCCTATTTATTGTGAATTATTTCTATTTATTCCCATTAATTATAAATTATAACTATTTATTACTAATTATTGCTATTTATTACTAATTATTGCTAATTATAACTAATTATTTTATTTATTAATAATTATATCTATTTATCATTAATTATTGCTATTTATAACTAATTATTGTTATTTCTTACTTATTATTCCTAATTACTCAAATTTATTACTAATTATTCTTATTTATTACAAATTATTTCTATTTGTTACTAATTATTCATATTTGTTATTAATTATTCTTATTTGTTATTAATTATTCTTATTTTTTACTAATTATTTCTATTTATTTCTATTTATTTCAATTTATTCCTATTTAATACAATTTATTTATAATTATTACTATTTACTGTTATTTATTACTAATTATTCTTATTTATTAATATTTATTTATAATTATTTCTATTTATTACTATTTAGTCCAATTTTTTATTAACTATTGCAACTTATTACTAATTATTGCTATTTATTACTAATTATTTCAAATTATTACTAATTATTGCTATTTATTTAAAATTATTGGTATTTATTACTAATTATTGCTATTTATTACTATTTATTTCTATTTATTGCTTATTATTGCTATTTATTCCTAATTATTTCTAATTATTATAATCATTCCTAATTATTCCTTTTTATTACAAATTATTCCAATTTATTACTAATTAATCCTATTTATTAATAATTATTGTTATTTATTACTAATTATTCCTATTTATTACTAATTATTCCTATTTATTACTAATTATTCCTATTTATTGCTATTTATTTCTAGTTATTACTATTTATTTATAATTATTACTATTTATTTCTATATATTACTATTAATTCCTAATTATTGCAATTTATTAATATTTATTACTATTTATTACTATTTATTGATATCTTTTCCTATTTAATCCTAATTATTCCAATTTATTACTAATTATTACTAATTATTACCAATTATTACTAATTATTCCTATTTACTACTAATTATTCTTATTTATTACTAACTATTCCTATTTAGTACTAATTATTTCTATTTATTGCTAATTATTACTATTTATTGCTAATTATTCATATTTATTGCTAATTATTCCTATTTATTGCTAATTATTCCTATTTATTGCTAATTACTGCTAATTATTGTTAATTATTCCTACTTATTTCTAATTATTCCAATTTATTACAAATTTTACTATTTAATACTAATATATATATATTTTACTAATTATTAAAAATTAATACTAATAATTTCAATTTATTATTACATATAAATACTGATAAAAATAAAATTTAAATCTAATTTAATTACAACTAATCAAAAATAATTAAAATTAACATAAGAACATGAAATAAATACTAAATTAAAGAAAATTTAAATACCTTTAAACTTGATCTCCTATTGATGTAGATGGCTTCACAACTTTTTTGTGAAAAAAAACTGACACATCCAAAATTTCTCTCTGAATGTTGAGTTTAGAGAGAGAGAGAGTAAAAAATGAGATGTGGATTTGATAAAACAAATGGGGTATATATAGGTTATATTAGTTGTGACGGGACTATTTGGGACGGGCTACCCATCACAAATGGGAATTTTTATTATTGGACCCGTCGAAAAAACCATCACCCACATTAATTACGGTCGGTGGTTAAAAAAATATTTACGACGGGACCCGTCGTTAAAGGTACCTGAGGACACACTATTTGCGACGGGAGAACAACATGTCGCAAAAAATAATTTACCGCCGCAAGGTATTTGTGACGGGACCCATCACAAATACCCACGGACAGACGCACTATATGCGATGATAGAATACCCCTCATCACAAATAACCTTCCCGCAGTTTTCGGCGCAAACCATGCCAAAACTTTTGCGACGGGACGACAAATCCCGTCGCAAATAACCAAGTATTTTACGACTAGTTGAATCCCTTATTGAAAATAACATTTGGGACAAACTATTTGAGATGGGATTAATTATCGTCGCAAATAGACCATCAAAAAAAGCTATTTTTCCCGTAGTGTAACAATAATAAAATTAATATATGTTCATTATTATGTAGAAAAATAATGCACATAATCATAGTGTTAAGTTCTTGTTACATAACCCCATATAACACCTGCATTAGACCGAAGGGTATGGTGTGTGATGGCGACAGACTCTTGGTGTGGCACAGATAACATAGCTCGGGTGGCAATCACAATCTACTTCCATTTCCCCCATAGGAGGTTCCATTTGATCTTAACAAGTTGAAGCTCTGCTTGTGATTGGTCAAGAGCGAAGCCCAATGATGCCACCTCATTTATGAGCTTCGAAAAATGGGCTTCTTATAGGGAACGTCTACAGGATGAGGTCATCACTTCATTTGTTTTTGTAAATTGGATTTGATAAAGCTCAATATTTATACTAATCATGTGATCAGAATTCAACGACTATATTAGAAACGATAAAAATTCATAACATTATTTTAAAATCAAAAACATAAAACCAATGAAGTACATACGTTATATAATTATTTTATATAATAATACTTTTAATTAGACCAAGATGAATTTTCTTTGATAGATGTTTGGGTCATTACAATCATCCCGCCTTAAGAGAGAACACACTTAAAATTTCCTTTTCCAACACTAAATTAGATGTGGGTAACATTGATTCATCGCTTCCTCTGATACCGCTGTTGCCTCTTAAAACATGTGGTTTCTGAACAACTCTTTCATGATGGAAATTGTCCTATTTCTTCAAAAAATTTCCCAAAAATTGAATATCTTCACTGGTTTCTCCTTGTAAGAAAGATCATCCTCCAACTCTACAACCTCTTAAGAGAGTACATGTGAAGGGTTTTGAATGTAAAACTTTAAGAGGGATACATGAAAGACATAATGTACTATGGCCATGGTGGGTGGAAGTGCTAGTCAATAGGCCACTTCCTCGACACGATCAGGAATCTCGAAGGGGACGATGTACCTAGGACATAACATTCCATTCATTCCAAACCTCATGAACTTCTTCCATATAGATATGCATAGAAATTCCATGTATATAACATTGAACTCAAGGTCTCTTCAATAGTCATATTTTAAAACTCTTTGGTCGAATTTGGACTGTCTTGATAAGTTGTTGAATGGTTTTTCCAATCCCAACCATTTCTTCGACCATTTCATGTCTTATCAGCTTACGCTCACCGCCTTCATCTCAACACACTGGTGTTCTACACCTTTTCCCATAAATAGCATCATAATGATCCATTTTGATGCTTTAGTGGAAACATTTTTTCAAAGAGAACTCAAATAGAAGAAGATGTTGATAACATCCACCTTTGATGACCATTGAGCAAGCTCTCAACATTTCCTCAAGTGTTTGAATTGTCTTGTCAGATTGGCCAATTGTTTGAGGATGATAAGTCGTACTAATGTTTAGCTCAGTATCCAAATCATTTTGAAGTCTCTTCCAAAACATAGAGGTGTATCATGGATCTCGATCGGATACAATCCATAGTGTTACTCCATGTACCCTCACCACATCTCTTATTTATATCCATGCATGTTTATACAGAGAGAACTCAACTTTAATTGCGATAAAATGAGCTGTCATCCTATGACGATCCACAAAAACCCATGTAGAATGGTTTCTTTTGGGTGTCCTTGTAATTCCAGTTACAAAGTCTACAGTAATGTTTTCCCACATCCATGTTGGTATGGATAGTGGTTGCATCATCCCCTTAGACCATTTTTTCATAACCTTCACTTGCTGACATACCAGGAACTTTTATTTTTATTCACCAATCTCTTTTTTCATATTTTCCAACCAATTTTTTTCTTGGAGTTCCCGATACATCATTTTTCTCCCTGGGTAAATAAATGAGGTTGATCTATGCGCATTATCTAGAAGCTCCTTTTTTATTTATGGATCTGACAATACACATAATCATGACCCAAATATCACAATTCCATCCTTGTCAACCACGAACTCTAAGGATTTCCCATTTATGATAGCTTCTACTATTTTTAATATTTCCACATCTTTTCTTTGAGCATCCATTATTTTCTCTATAAGGGGTAGTTGAGAAATCATTTGAGAAAGGATTGACGATGTTCCTCTCTAAATGATTCCTATGCCCATCCCCTTCAAATCTAAGAATATTGGATCCATTTCAATTCTCATCATTGATAAAGATTCATGATCATTTCAATATAGATCATCTGCCACATTTTTTACCTTACTGAGGTGGTAGTGGATTGAGCAGTCATAATCCATGATTAGTTCTATCCATCATTGTTGGTGCATATTAATCTCTTTTTGTGTTAATATATATATTTGAGTCTCTTGTGATCAGTATATATCTCACACTTCTCCCCATATAGATAATGTCGCTATATTTTCAACACAACGATCATAACTGCACACTCCAGATCACGTGTAGGATAGTTTTTCTCATGGATTTTCAGCTGCCTTGTGGTGCAGTCTATCACATTATTATTCTTCATGAACACACAAACTAGACCTTTTTTGAAGCATCACTAAATACCACAAAATATTTTTCACTCGTGTGTAATTTTAGCACAAGCACTATGATAAGACTCCTTTTTATCTCCTTAAAAATATCTTCGCATTCATCACTCGAAGAAAATTTTACTCCCTTCCATGTAAGCTTGGTACGACGGCTAGACAATCAAGAGAAATTTATCAAAATTCATTGATAATATCCTACTAACCCTAAGAGGCTATGAATATTTGATACCGATGAGGGCCTCGATCATCCATTAATTGCAGTTGTGTTGGAGGGATCCACAGATATCTCATTACTTGTGATGGTATAACCGAATAATGATACCTCCTTCAATCAGAACAAAAACTTGATGTACATTTCATAGAGCTTCTCCTTTCACATGGTCTCTATTATAGTTCCTAGATGCTCCTCATGATCCTCCTTTGTATTGGAGTATATAATAATAATGTCTATAAAGACAACAAAAAATTTGTCAAGGTAATATCAAAAGACTCTAATCATCAAGTCCATGATGATTTCTGATGAATTGGTGAGTCCAAAAGGCATTAGTATGAACACATAGTGCCTGTATCCTGTACTAAAAGCAGTCTTGGGGTTATCCTCTTTCTTCACCCTTAATTGGTAATATCCAGATCGTAGATCCACCTTGGAGAAGTATTATACTCCAGGTAGCCGATCGAATAAGTCATCAATTCAAGGAAGAGGATACTTGTTCTTTATAGTGGTTTTTCTGAGCTCGTGATAATAAATGAAAAGACACATTGACCCATCATTCTTCTTGGAAAATGGGACTGGAGAACCCCCTAGTGAAGCACTTTGGCATATAAACCCTTTATCAAAATTCTCCAGTAATTGTTTTTCAGCTCTTCAAGCTCCACAACAGCCATTCTATACAGATTCTGGGATATTGGAAATGCTCGAGGTATAAGGTCAATTGAGCATTCAACAACTATTCTAGGAGTAAGAACAATACATTTCTCGGGAAACACATCAGTAAATTCCCTCAAAATATGCATTTTTTTAAGGACGATTGACACCATGGACTCAATCATCTGAACCATATATGTGTTCTCATAGGGAATTAATATCCACCATTGAAATGATGGTTCTAAATAAGATCCATCTTCCTCATTTTACTTGTATATAATTAGTGGTCAATTCTCTATATGAAGAGTGATTTTCATCTCATGGCAATTTATGTTGGCTCTATACAAGGATAGAACCTCCATGCGGTGAATTGCATTAAATTCGACCCAAGGGAGTATGATGAGGTTCACCGGAAAGTTCAATCCACTAATTATTATTTTGGAGGATTGATATTCCTTGGATGAATAGATTTCCCCATTTTCTGTACTTAATCACATCTTTACTTACATGATTTGTGGTTGTGTTGGGATTGTTCTACTAAACATTATGGATACCAAAGAATGCGTAAAACCAAAACAAAACATATATTCACTATTCACTATTGAATAACAAGTGTAATTTGTACAACTTTGTTTCCAGGGTTCACTTTAGTGGTAGTGATGTAAAAGCTCTCCCTTGTTGCCTTGGAGGTTCTCAGTTGCCTCTGAAAACCCTAGGCTTACTAATATTAATGGTTCCCTCGTTCATTGTATTTGAAGAAATTAATAATGCGTTGCGTTTCAGATAGAGCATTCCTCTCCTCTGCTGTATTTGCATGTTTTTCATGTCATAAATTAATGTCTATGTTCTCTTCTCTTCCACACCTAATCAATTTCCACACACCCTTCCGGAAATTTCTAGGGTTCTTCTTTCCAGAACATTGGGAAGTGGGGTGCTGGATTTTTTTAGAACCATTGGATTTATCAATCGGACTACCAGAATTGAATGTTACCTTATGATTCTTTTCCCTATGATACCCCTCAGATTGCAATATATCCATTTTGACCTTATGGTAACATCAGACAATTACCTCATAGTTGTCGAAGTCAGGGATCGCTAGGGATTTCTCCACGAAAGATTTTAACCCATCAAAGAAGTGGTCAACCTTGCATTCAATGGTAATGAAAAATTTGGAGGCATATCTTACAAGCCTTGTGATGTTTTAGTCATATTCTTTGATGGATTCGTCGTCTTTTTTCTTAAGGTTAAGGATGCCCCATTCAATCATAATTCGAAGGGTGCGAGGAAAATATTTATCAAAAAAACATTTTCTATAAATCCTTCCATTCTGACACATCGATCTCCTCCTCAGGCTTCATATTTTTTATTAATTTCCACCATTGATTGACCTAACCCTCCATATGATAAGAATCTAGAATAACCATCTCTTTTTTGGAAAATTTAAGGATGGAGAGAATTTATTCAATGATGTAGATCCATTGTTCGGTGACTGAGTGATCAGATGATCTATTAAAATTCGGAAGCCCATGTCTCACGAAGCTCTCAATTGTAACTTGTTTTTTGTTTGGGTGGGTTGAATGTCCCTCTTGACCTAATTTTATTTTCAAATCATGTTTTGACCAAAAGATTATCATGAAAAATTTTATGATTCCTTCTCCCATCATATTGGGCATCTCAGTAGAACAATCATAACATTGACATTCACATCAGTTGTTATCCAAATTTCTCATATTACCGTCCATTGGCTGGAATAAAAGGAATGTTAGGGGTAACACATAAAGGGTAATCCATGGAAAAAAATATATGACTTATAAAAAACATTTATTTCATTAGAATATGAATATATAGGCTTCAATATATGTTATCAATGATCAACTTTCGAACATATTTTATTTTGGTCATTATTTTAATTCCATTAATAATGGTGGATATTAAGCTTGTGAATTTAACAAAGCATATCACCCAGGAGTGTCCTAACCAAGAGTGCAATGAGGCCCATTTTTGTGTACTAGGATACCTAGATTCAATCCCAAAACTCCTTGTTGGAGTTTTCACTCCTCGGTATATCTATTCCTGAGATGGCTCTACCTTCTCGTATTCATACAGGGATGTATTCTCTTGATAAACCACATACTAAATACTCAACAAAATTTAGGGATTTTTATTTTATACTTATTCTTCTCTCTAAGGATTCATTATAGTTTTTTAATCCAAATCCCAAAAATAACTAAAACTATACCCTGATACAAAACAATAACAACACTCATTTTGTTAGACAATTAAACAAGATTTATTAAATAAACTATTCACTTGATACAACATGGAAGATCAATATGTCTAGTGTCTTTAGGTCTTAGGAACCTTACATAACACCTTATAACATAAAACACTCAATATCTTTATTGAGATTTCTTTTACATAACAACTACATTCCCTCATACGTAGCGATGCTTGGGATAACCCGAGGACATACATGTAAAAAGGGTTATCTATAAAGAACAGTAAGGGGGAAAAAGGTATAAAATGAAGAATAAAATACCTGATAGAAAATATTAATATCAATGGAGCATAAAAGGAAATGAACATAAAGTAATGATATAGTATGATTATCATAACATGAAATGTGGAAACAACACTTTACATGGAATTAGTATGAGCCAAGTTTCATTAAAAATGGAGAATGGGTAAACCCTGATTTCCCATGAATTATAATGAGTAAAAACTATTTTTACTTGAATTAGCATGAGTAAATCCTCATTGAATTTGACGTATCATGATACTAATATTTATCCAACGAATTGGAGATCTACTATGCCGCACCCTTCTTAATCATCTTATTTCATGTATAAGTTTTCCAAATTGATCCCATAACAAGGATTCATTAAACATAATAATTTATTCCATTTTAGAGGAATGTGGAATTGATACATCAAACTCTATTATAAAAATGAAAATTTTCATAAAAATGAATACCCTTGATAGATAAATGGGCATGATATTCACTGCACAATGACATTGTCTTGAAAAAATGCGGTGGAAATTCGGCAGCATAACATCGTGACATAAGAATTCATAAAAATGGTTGATGAAAGATAAAGTAGTGTCTCATCATATGTAAATTAAATTGAAATTAATGGGGTTATATAGATAAATTTCCCAACAAAAATAATGGAATTTTTATTCACAATACAATTGAATTGTATGAATGGAAATGAGGAGAGATAAATCCCTTATGGAATTTCAACATGGTAAAGAGTATACTTGTAAGACATAGATGAGAGAGAAAGGAGTATCTCTTCATTAAAATAAAAATAGGAACATATAGTGGAGGTTTTAAATCATACCCCCAACATTTATAATTGAAAATAAAAGGGCATAACAGTAATAAGAAACCTGTATAAAATGAGAAAGGAATGAATTCCTAACTTGGATGTCTGATACCAAAGGCTATGGAGTGGCTTGAGAGAGGATTTTTGAGGGATTAGGGAACCTTGGGAGGATTATATATAGAGCAGGGAATAGGTTGGACGAACTAAAATGTATTTTAGTTAAGAGGAAGTGGGATCTTTGGTGGGTTTATATCGAAAAGGAGAGAGATTTCCTTATTATTTAGGTTTGGGACAGCACCCATAAAACTATTGAAAACCACAAACCAGCCCATGGTTTTCACCATTTTTTTTACAAAGGGGGAGTATGAAACAAAAGTTTATGAGGAAAATGGGATAACTTAAATTAATAGGGTCGCTTTTGTGGAGGTGAGTCACACTGTCAAGGAAAACCAATTTAAAAAGATGAAATGGTATATAAGTATTGGAGGGTCTACTAAGACTTTGTAATACATTTTAAACAACCCTAAAATCAAATTATTTTATTGGTAAAACATAAATTGGTTGAATATAATATTTCTAGTATTTTATTACATCACTATTGGATCATTATTATGCCATAAAACACATTATATATTTAAACAATATTTAATTTTTACCCCAATATTAAACTGTCTCAGAAAATTATTAAAAAATCACCGTTGGATAATTTCAATGTAATGATTCCAAAAAATAAAAATAATTTTATATAAATAAATTTCTCGATATGTGAAATTTCACTTTTAAAATATATGTCTACTTATAAAAAATTAATGGGTTTTGGAAAAATTAGTTTTCAAACCTTAATAAAAATTACAATTTTATTCATAAAAATTATGTAATAATTTATACATAATAAAAAGTAATTTAATAATAATAAATTTTTATAAAAATATTATAGAAATAAAACATCCATTAATTTATAAAAAAATATTTCTTAGTTGAATATTAACTAAAAAACTATTTGTTCTTTAAAAACTTTTTACAATGTAAAAATAATAAAATGAATGTATATTAGTTATTATATAAAAAACTAATGAACATAATCATAGATTTAAGGTCTTGTTATATAATCCCTTATAACACCCACATAAGTCCGAATAGTAATGTTTGTGATGGAGATAGACTCTTGGGATTGCTCAGATAACATCGCTCAGGTTGTAATCTCAATAAACATCCACTTCTCCGATATGTGGTTCTATTCGAGATTAACTTGTTGAGGCTCGGCTTGGGCTATGTCAGGTGATAAGTATAGTGAGAACACCTCCTTTCTGAGCTCTTGTAAATGGGCGTCATACGTGGAATGTCTACTAGATGAGGCCATTACATCCTTTGGCTATGTAAATTGGATTTGATAATGCTTTATGTTTATAATAATCATGTGATCACTGTTCAATGACTATATTAGCAATAATCACAATTTTTAATGGTATTTTTTAAACCAAAACATAAAACCAATGGAGTGAACATGTTATATAACCATTTCCTACAATAATACATTCAATTATACCAAGAATAATTTTCCTTGATAGAATTTGGGGTCGTTACAAATCCCAAGATGAGATCAATGAACTTATCCCTGAGTGAAACTATTTGTGGGAGATGTTCATGCTCTTTGAGTTCGTGACCCAAACCATGTTCGGAGAAGCACCCAATGAAATATCCACCATCACCAACACAATATTAGGGTTTTTTATGGTTTACTAATGGGATATATATCATGACCCTAAGAATAGAGATATGTACATTATTTTTTATATAATAATGAATATTTTTTCATCATATTACTTTTACGTTATAAATGATTTTTATTTTGTAAAAATAATGAACAAATAGAATTTTTGGGTTATACTATAATTCAATTAAGGAAAATATTTTGATGGATTAATAGAATTTTGAATTAAATAATAATCAAATAAAATATTATTATAGTTTAATGTTTATTAAAAGATCATATAATTTATTTAGAGTCAAATTCTATTTTTATAAGTGTTCGAAAAATTTATTTTACAAAAAAATGTCATTTTCAATAATTATTAGTTTTTATTTTAAAAGTGGAAATTAATATATATTGAAAATTATTTAGATAAAATATATATTATTATTTTACTAAGGACATTAATATTATTCAACGGTAAATTGTTTATAATTTTTTGATGTAGTCAAATTTTCAAATAAAAATTTGATTCCATATAAATATATATTATGTTTTATTACATCAGAATGACACAAAATTAATCTCACAAGTAATATAAATTAGATCCAATAAAAAATATATTTAACTTTAAAATAATTTTATTTAATGTTTATTTTATAAATCTATTATGAATCCTCAAACAATAATAATATATTTTATGATGCTAAAATAATATATATAAGAGTGTGACTGACCTCCACATTCCCAAGGGTAATATTATAATATTTTCCACTAATGGAAAACTAAATTAATAAAATAATATACCCTTGAGAAGAAAACCTTGTATAAAACTTGTTATGTTTTGTGTTTTTTGGATATTTTATTATATAGAATCCAAAACCAAAATAATAAAGAATGATCTATATTTTATTATATAAACCCTACAAAACTCCAATTTATCATCATTAAAACTCATTGTAACACATTATTACTTTGACCTATGCTCTCTATATTCCTCCCAATTCTCCAAAATCAATCATTAATCCCCTACGAATATTTTTATTTATGAATTCATATAATAGATTCTCGCCTTCCTCACCACCTTTCAAATTGAGCACATTAATTGAAATATGTTTCTTTAATTTTAATTTGTTAAATTATCATTAATTTATTATCATTACCATACTATCCAATTTATTTTATATTAATGATATATCATTTATCCTCAATCATTTTGACCCTTACCTAAGTTGTTACTCAGGTAAAATTATGTGAGGGATCATCCACTCTCCCAATTTATCCAACACTCCATTTAGGTTATGTATTATATTTTTTTTTTCTGATAATGGGATATGATATTCAATATTACATATACTATTCATTTTATGTGCAAATTATTAGATATTCTTTCACTATATTTAATCGTCCCGTGATATTTTATGTACACCCATTTTCTCTATTTACATTTCTTCATTACCTTATTCCTTTTATTTCCAAATTTATAAGGTTGAGGTTTAAATTTACATTTTCATAAAAATTTCCATTTTATATCCAAATAATGATATTCCCCTTTATCTCTCATCAACCATTCGATGAATATTTTTGTAATATAGTTATGATATCCAAATTTTAGTATAATTTGCAATGCCCAACAATTGTGTAATGAATATCATACCCATTAATCTATCAATTGTATTAAACTCTATTATCATATACATAGTTATTGGAATTATACAAGTTTTTAATCAAAATTCATTGATCATGGAAAACATTATGGTGATGAGTGAATTAAAGTTATATGATCTATGTGGCACACATAATCAAGAAAATGAAATGACTATGATTGGTGAACCCGAATAGCGCTCCAATGTATTAGGTAATGTTTTATATCAATATAAATCATGCTGGTATAAGGGTTTACCTGGTTCCTTTATGGGACTTCTTCCACCTATATTTTCTGGCTGTTTATCCTTGACCTATGTTTAGGATTTATTGTTTTATGTTGATTCAATATTTACCATGTTATGATTATTCTGATATATTATGAATTATATTTCATGTTATTTTTATTACTCATTGAAAATATTATTTCATTACATATATCACTTATATAATGTTTATTAAAATACTGGTATTTATATATCAACCCATTATTATGTATTTTCCTAGGTCATCACCTGTAGTTTTCTGTTCGAAGTACTATTTTGAGCATGTTAATGATTTTTCAAATAATTTATTGTAGGAAAGTATTTTGTTATATACCATGTTCATGATGATATTTTATGTAACAAATTAATAAATACTCTAGACTTATTTATATTTTATGTAGTTTTAATTATATTATTATGTAATAAATCAAAAACTAATGTGTTATAAAGGGAATGGGTTATTATAGATGGGATCATAACCATGTTTAGTTGTTATTTGGATTTGGAGTATAGAACTATAGTGGAAGTAATAGGGATAGGCCTAGGTATAAGAAAACATCCCAATACTTTTTTATGTATACATTATGTGTTTTATAATGAACATAAATCCATGTATATATAGTATAATTGGATGTGCTTCTAGCTTAGATATATCTACAAGTGAAAACTCTGACAAGGTGATTCGTGCATGACTCAGGGGAACCTATTACACAACAATGTGTCTTACTATTTATGTGGTATGATAGTCCTCGGGGATATACATTGGTATGTTCATAATATCATTTAAAACCATTATTAAGGGAACAAAGAAACTATATAAAAATATATTATAGGATATTGATCATGGATAACATATATTGTAGTCTATAAATTCATAATCTATGGAATTACATTTAAATTATATTTTATCCAAATAATATAATTAGATTACACATTATGTGTTTAATAGTTTTAAAATACACATCCATACTTTTCTTTTTAGTCTGGACAATAACCAGAAATATGTGTAATCTGGCTAATAATCAATATGACGGGCAATATGATGACATCCCTAATGAATTACATAATCTGATGGAGCATAAATTGTAAACATTATCAATATAATCTCTTAGCTGAATCCTATTCTTAATGGAAACATATTTTATAATGAGTTCCCCAAAATCCATAAGTGAGAACAATAAAAATATTTCATCTTTATGTGAAAAAATTTATCCTAATTTAAAAGGATCATCAGATCCCTTTACTATAGAACATTGGTTCTACTCCATTGATATGATATTCTCCATCTTTTATTTTTATGAACAAGAGAAGGTTCTTATGGAATTTTTCATATGGAGGGAGGAGAAGATTAGTGGTGGGAATTGGACAAGAAATTGAAGACTAAGGAATAGGTCCTAGGAATGGAGTTAAATTAATTCCAAAAAAATCGATAGATATTTTACTCAAAATATCCATCGTCAAATTGTAATGTATTTACTTGAAATCAAGGAAAAAAATTCAATGAAACTATCTAATAATACATTGAAAAATTCACATGACTTGCACAATATGCCTCCAAAATTGTCATTACCCCATAATACAAGGTTGACCACTTATTTTGCAGGCTAAAACCTACTGTATAAAAATCACTAGTGATCCATGACTTTTATAGCTATGAAGAAATTTTATAAATTTCTTTAAAAGAAAAAATGGAGATTACATAATCCCAACAATATTATAGGTATAATAATTAGAATGTGGTGTTTAATTTTGTTGGTCTGAAGGAGAAACATAATGGAACTAAGAAATATCATCATCCCACTTGCCAAAAGTGTGGAATGAATGATCATAGGAATTTCATGGGGGAATAAATACATTAGTTGCGGGAAGAAATGACACCTAGATAATAATTTTTGATAGGAGAAACTAGATAATGAAACATAGATAAGGATGGTTACAGTGAACAGTTAGTGTATTCTTTATTTCAAAAACTTCAAGGAACCATGGCACTTTTCAATCTAATTCACCAATAAATGTGTTTTTTGAGGAAACCCACTTCTTCCAAAGTAGAAAGGGAGATTTGTTTCATTAAATATATATAAGGTTATTCCTTGATAACATTTTAAAACTTTTATTTTTTAAATTTACGAAATTATGGGCATTTATTTCTTTTACCTATATATAGAAAAAAAATCCCCAAAAATGAAATCACTATACTTATGTAAAATTGATCCCTGATTTTTAACAATTTAAAGGATGTGGGAGAATATTTTTTAGCCCCATTATCTCAAACATGGATATTATTTACCACTGAATGAGTGTATCTAGAATACATTATTTATCCTAATGAAAGGACAATCCTCGATGACGTGAGTATTTTTAGTGAAGATACTAATGTGTTTCATGAAGAATTTCCCAGTCTTTGACCTAGCCAAGTGGCTTAATTTTTCAACTATTTTATACTTGGGAATTTTCTAATATCCAAGAGTCTATATAGGATGGATATTTTAGAATGTTAGTTGATAAGGAAACAAATATAAAAGAATATGTATAGTGGTTATGTAAGCCTAAGTGTTTCACCATGGTGTGTACCAATCATCCTTTTCAAGAAGTTCGATGGGTCAATGCACCTTTGAATAGATTATTGTGATCTCAACAAGATCACGATAAGGAAAAATTATACTATAGAACCTATTGATGTCTTGATAGATCATATTTTTGGAGAAAAAAACTTCCCCAACGTGGATATCCGTTTAGGATATTATCAAGGGTTTATAAGTAAGATATATCCAATACCACTTTTTGTACAATGTATGGGCCATATTAGTTCATAAAAAATTCCATACAGAATAAAAAATTATCCAAAAATCGTCATTAACTATATGAGTATATACTTTATAGATTAAATGAACATATATTTGGTATTCTTTATAATGATATCCATATATACTCTTAAAGAAAGGTGAATCAAGATAATGATTTTAACACTATGACTAACACCTTATGAAAGGAGGAGATTTATTCCATGTACAAAAATTTGTGTTCTGATTGAAGGAAGCCTCATTATTGGGAAATATATTACAAGAAAAGGGATATCTTTGGATCCTTCAACAGAAAATCAAATTGATTGAAAGCTAAGGCCAATATATGTGGTATATATCTATATTTTTTTGAGGTTAGATTGGTATTATCACCGATATGTGAGATATTTATCATGACATTAGAACTCTTAGTCCAACCTAACTAAGAAAAAATATAGTTTTCTTGATATGATTAATGTGATGAAATTTTGAAGAAGTTAAAAAAAGGATTATCACTTCCCATGAGCTCACACTACCCACAAGGGAATAACATATCATTGTATTTTGTGATTCATCGATGAAGTGAATGGGATGTGTGTAAATAAAAAAATGAAAAAGTCATTGAATACACCTCAAGAAAGATGAATGTTCAGAGGAAAAACTATCCCACACATGATCTGGATATGGATGTTGTGATCATTTATATGAAAATACTGTATCATTTTCTCTTTGGTGAGAAGTATGAAATATATAAAGATCAGATATTTATAAAATATATATTCACATGGAAAGAGATGAATTTGTGCCCTTTAATAGGGATAGTTCTGATCAAGTAAATTGATTGGTAAATTCACTTACATTCTAGTAAAGAAAATAATGTCGGGGATAATATATGAAGAAAGAATCCAAAAAATTTATCATCTATAGAAATTGATAAGGATACAATAATCTATGAATTTAAGAGGATGGACGTAGGAATCATAATGGAAGGAAAATCATAAATTCTCTCACAAATTATTTCTTAACCATCTCTTCATGAATATATAATGGATTCTCCAATAGATGCCGTGGGAAATAAGATGAAAGAGGAAACTATAAGAAAAGTGAAATAATTTGAATTAAATGATAATAAAGAATGAATTGATTTGGGGATATAGTATCAGTTACACCAAATCCAATGTTAAATCTAGAACTATTTGATGGTGTAAATAATTCAAATTTTTCCATTCACTAAGGAAACACAATGATGTATTGAGATCTCTAAGACCACTCTGGGTGGGAAAAACTAAAGAAATAAATCAAAAAATATTACATAATTTACCAATTATTTCAACATGTGAAGTTGGAAAGGAATAATTCAGTGGGGTGATGAAAAAAATTCAATTCCGAAAAGGAAATGAGAAAATGTCACCTTGGATTTTGTCACAATACATCCAAATATATTCAAGGAAAACAATGTTGCATGTGTTATTGTGGATCATCTTACAATGACTGGACCCTCAATGTTGTTCAAGATAATTTCTCACTAGATCCACACACATGGATATACATCATTGATGTGGTGATATTACATGGAGTACCATAATCAATTGTTTCATATCAATTTCCAAGGCTCACCACTACATTTTTGGAAGATTCTCTAGCATGCTCTAGACACTATGTTTTGTATGTACCTAGTTCCTCAATTGAGATGTGGATCATTTATTTTTGGTTTATTCTTAATAAAGATGAGGAAAATATGAATATTTCTTACTATAGGACTATTACACAACGTAGTTGGGGGTTACACACTATGTATTTCAAGTACATGTTGAGTATGGATATCGACAGGTCTTTTTAAAGATGTTTAAGGAATGTTAGATTAAGAAGGAAAAAATGTAATATACAAGTATTGTAGTCTCAAGTACACACTATGTACTTTTCTTTTTTGGGTAAAATTGGTAGTAGCTTTATTTTTTGATAAATGGAGAAAATCCCTCACTCGAGTATCGTGAATAATAGCCCCATAGGAAGAATTTTCTCCTATTTTGTCCTCCGAACTACATGTTGTACACTATCGAATGCATTGGAATCTGTTCAGAGAGTATTTTATTCCTCGTGAGCTATTTTTAAATAATTATTCTCTTGAAATATTTTATGAGGGTTGATTTTTTATTCTCATCTTATAGATTAACTATATTATAGTATAAATTAGAGACAAATGCTACATGAGGAGAGTCATATGAGTATGAGTAATGTGGCCTCGTGCCTTTCGATTATTGTCAAGAAGTTTATATATGTGGTAGTGTCACATGCCTATTTTTGGGTGTCACCTTGATTTAGATATGAAACTATTTTCCCTATTGAATTTTTTCGTAATTTAATATCTTATATTATTCATGTATATGGTTCTTTATTTCTTATTAGGGCCACCCCATGGATGTGTTTCCCTTGGATGGCCTTTTATGGCCATTCGGAATGGGATGCCTATGAGGCATACCTTGTTTCACATTTTTTTGTTGTTAAAAATTAATTTATAACATTAATGAATTTAAATCATGGTGAATTGTATTTTAATTGACAAAGGGTATGAGATTAGTGATTTTCCCTTTTTTGATATTATGACTATACCTATTTAATCATTCTTAAAATATTTTTCTCCAATTGTGAACCTTCCAAAATTGGTCATTTAATTTTGAACCCTATAATAGTTTAAGGTACATGTGTTTCTCGAAATATGATATTTGGAAACATGAGTTCATAAATTCTAAATCCATGTAATAGTATAATTTAAATGTGTTTCTTTTTTATTAATTATTCCAATGTGAGTATTTGGAAGGCCATGATTTTTAAAGGTTGTTATTTATTGATATTATATTTGATGATTTTGGTTTTTACCATTTCATGTATAATTAAATGTTAATTAATAATATTTTGATTAAAATAGGAAAATAGAAATCAGTGAACCATGGATTTAGATTAGAATGTAATGGACAGGTTTACGTGACTATTGTACCTTAAGCCTTGGGTGAATCATGGATCCATTAAGGTATGCTAGAAAATGATTCAACGAGGGTATTGTTATATTATGTCATGAGAGATCCATGAATATAGTGTCCAGAAACATGAAAACTATATTTAAATGCCAAATAAGTCATTGAATTATGGATACCATAGATGGAATATATTGTAAATGTTTATATGTATTGGGGGATGTTTGGTTCTTATTTATAGGACCCAAGGACATCCCAGTTGAAATATACTTACACCACACCTATAGTGAGACTAGGTTACTCAGAGGATCATATGGTTTTGCATGTAAGATGAAGGCAGTTTTATATCTAGATAATACATGAATTCCATCCTACAAATTAGAAGGACACACTTCGGTTTAATATGACTTATTAAATGGAATGAATGGTGACCTGTCTGCTAATCCAAAGAATATGCTTGGATTCAGTAATCACTTTACTAATTTATATATCCTTCAGAGGAATTTGTTGTGATTAATTTTATATGAGGATCTCCAAGCTTATGTTGTCTCTTGAGACTTATATAATTCAATGTAATTTAATTATTAATGAACATGAAATTTTTTTAAACGGAAACCAGTGCATATATGACTGTTTTAATTTTTGTTGTTCCTAGATTTTTGCTTTCAATATTGCACACTCCCTAGGATACATAATCACTGACATATTGGAATAGAACTTTTGTGGTTGCCTTTAGGGATTTTGTCTCACATCATATTTGGGTCACATTTTTTGGACCAAATAGATTATATTTTTGTAGGTTTTGATAGTGGAAACTAAATTCTCCTGGTACGTGATATGAAGCTTGGGAGAATGAGATCATGTGACCAATTTGAGGTTTGGGATGATCCATTGTTTCCTTTTTGTATTTTCTAATTTTTTTACTTTTATTATATATTACTTTGGTGTGACATATTTTGGATATTTTCCTAGAATATATTGTAGGAGAAATCATACTTTGAATGTTATGACTTGTGGTTCTTATATTGTATGTATTCCAATATTTACATAGGTTTCCAAGTATTACTTCTTATGCTATTGTATTGTTATTTTTATCCTGTTTTATATACTTACAATGGTGGAATTGTTTCCTCACTATCACACCTAGGACCTCTTATTAGTTGGTTGCCTCTAAAATTTGGGGAAATTCCCTTTAGGCCATGTGGACGATTGGGTATGGGGAACCTTGAGTAGAACCTTGATTCTGGATGTTAAAATGATGTATCAGAGGTGTATTTTATACTTTGTCATACTATTTTGTGATGTTAGAAATGATTAAAATGTATATAGCTTTTGGTTATTAACTATTCCCGAGAGTAGCTACCCCTTATGTAGGGAAAATACAAATTGTGTTTAATTGAATTTTGATTTTTGGATTTGGAGCTATTATAAATTTATTTTCATTAATTGTTGGGTGACACAATTTAATGTGCTATTATTATTTATATTATTATGATTCTATTTTTTTTGAAAACCAATGAGATGAGGTTATTCCTTCTCATGCATCATATATACACTTTCTTGAAATCACATGCCATGAAATCTTATAATGCCACATCAGATTTTTCCAGATTTCATATTTTTGTTATAGATGTTGTTCTAGATATGAATTCTATTATGAAGGGTAATGTGATAGATATTCACCCCGTTATGATAGGTTTATTGGTATGTGTTATGGGTCAAATTAGATGGACACCTTGCTTCAGTCCCTGAGGTGTGTGAGCCCTCTTGGATCAGAATTTGTTGGATCATGTTTCATCCTTATAGTGAATCATGTTATAATTTGTGTTATGATGTGATATCCAAAGGGAAAAACAATGATTAATTGGGAGTATCACACACTCAAATCAGAATTCAAGATACCATTGGTATACTTCTCTAAAATTAGAGTTCTAGGAAATTTCTAGTGATTTCCATATCAGAAACCCAAACAACATGGCCCGTGGTTTCATGATCCCATGCTTGTGTTCTTCTGTTAAGGATGAATTATTTTTTTGGTTCATGTTGTGTACTATGTATACATTGTATCTGTTATTTGACTGCATGTTCTTCTATATGATGGGTAACACAAAATAATGTGTTTTTACAGTGCATGTTGTGTACTTTATATACACACACTATCAATTTTTATAAGATAATCCCACTTTGATTGGCTATGTAAAATTACATCTCAAAAAGGTAAGATGTGAGTATACGCCATGTACCAGCCTAACACAATGTTACATGTGGCTATTACATTCCGAGGCTGGTGGAAGTATATGAATATGTGAGAGCTTGAGGGTACACGTTGTATACGGCTTCAAGATGACATGTACACCACATTTTATACCCTTTTGAGCTGTTTTCTTGTCTTTTCACCCTTTTTTCATTTTTGGACATGTGAGTAGTCCATTCTGTGTATTTTTCTGCATAGATCATGTGGGTAATATGAGGACTAAAAATTGGTGTTTTATGGATTATTCTAAATAGAGAGGTTCTTCTTCTAATAATCATTTTAGTCGTCACTAAAGAGTGAGACACGGAGTGATTGATGGGTTGGGTATTCATACCATACTAGTATAAACCACTTATATGAGATGACCTATGAGAAATCTCTCATGACATATTTTCTGAGGATATCTACCTTGAGAGGTGTTCCCTTCTGGTATGTGAGGTAATGGGAAAAGCTACTTCTAAGGATCCCATGTGGGATTCCTTATATTATATAACGATTCAGTAAGTCTCATGTAGGATTCCTCTTCTATATATCATTGATGAGGATCCCTGACTTGGGTTGCATCTGTAGTTTATCATTTGTGGATCATGTGTAGGATTCCTCCGTGCATTTTTTGTAAAAAGTGCAATAGAGAACGCCTTTATATTTTTTACACTACAAGACCCAACCATAGTAGTTAGATTTTGGTAGTATCTATTGTTGATTGACACCTAGTCCTGGCCCATAGGGAAGGAATAGGGGTTAGTGCGTAGAGGTCAATGTTTTATTCTCCTTCTCTGATTTCTACTATTTTGAGATAATAGAATTTCTTGTATCTTATACACTATTGAAAGGGTAGTTAAATTGCTTTGGAGATATTCCTTGGAACAAAGGTGTGATAGATCATCCATAGGTTGTTTCTTTTATCTATGGAGGATATAAAAAAGGACTCAGGATCCTAGTGGGATCTATTTTTTCTTGACCAAATGATTAGGGGTCGTCCATTATTCTTCGTAAGGGTTAATCCAATGGTAGGTATCACCCTTAGAGATTTTTGTATTTGTTTCTGAGAAAAAATTTCTAAAAATGGAGGTTTTTTTATCATTGTCCCCAGTAGTAATTTTAGATTTAAATATGACACCCTTTTTGGATGGGATATCATTGTATCTTAACCCTCTATGTGGGAACGATCATTGAGGAATGATCTGTTATGCAAGTTAGACATAATTTGGGCATGTTATGATTATTATGAGGTACTGTGAACCTCTATTTAGTTACGTAATGGGAGATCTAGTATGTTGATGTTTATGTAATTTTTTGGTATATTATGTGTGTTTTATACAGTTCCAACATGATCGATCTTGTAGTATGATGCACAAAATAGACATCCTAAGAATAGTATATAGAATTTTCTATTATCTCTTATAATCTATGGGTAGTATATGATGATATATGTTTTATCTTTCAAGTGTAAAATGTTAAAATTATCCATTGAGTTTGGTTAAATTATTTAGATTTGATCTATAGTGTATGTTCTTAGGTTATCGTCGAAGGACCGAATCATTATGGAACCATGTTCATCAAACTAATCGAGAGGACAATTCGGGACACAAGAGTTTTGAAACTCCGGTTGGTTTAATTTCGGATATTATTTTAAGTGATATGATGTGGTGATCATGGTTCATCGAGTTTCATGTAAGTTCAATTTAAATGTGTACTTTCAGGTAGATGGATCACAATCATGGACAATTCAGAAATGGACAATTCTACATTAATACATTTGAGGATTGGATGTATTATTTCATGTTTAGGATTTCTTGGGAGCATGATGTTTTTTGGATGGATTTGTGTGCAACCCTTGTGAGGAACTAATGATCATTGATGGGTATTAGTTTTTATATATGACCTATCAAATAATAAATTGTAATAAGGGTATTATGGTTAGTTAAATAACTATGTGTTGGTATGTGAAGTTGAGTTTCCTTCAATAGATCAATACGTAGTAGTTATGAAATCCTCTTCTAGTAAACCTTGAAATCCACTTGTTAAGTTCATACTTGAGAGAAGAGCATGTCCCCTATCTATATTTCATCCCAGATGCAGTAACAGAGTGTTGGTAATATGACTCACTACAGTTGAAATCTATTGGGCTAGTCTATGATCTTATTCTGAGTTGTTCCCTGGATCCATGGATTTAGAGGATGCTTGGTTAAACCTAAGTGATAATTTGGTTCCCATTTATGAATTCTATGGATGGAATTTGTATTTCATCCACTTTCTTTGATATGACTCTCATGAGAATGAAACTCTTGGTTCAGTCAGCATTCTTATAAGTACTTTTGGCCTTGTACCAAAGTAACACATTTAAGAGGGATTATGGACCAACTCAGTGAATTCCCTTGAAACCGGGTAGATGAATATGAGGTTTTCTCTGACATATAATCAGGCTCAGATGAGATGATTTAAAAGGGGAAATGATTCCAGTGGGATTGATCTTGATTAATATTTTTCTCATGCCATGGCATGCCCTCTTTAAATTATAATGGGATGGTTTGAAAAATAAGAATCACTGATATAAAAGTATGATCTTAAGTTAATGGGACTATTGTGGGTGCTTCATGCCTTGGGATATGGTGTTGTGTTTCTATTTCAATATTCTAAACACCAAAGTCAAATGATTCTGATATAAGTTATCTAGTGATGGTTTGACTCGCTGTACTTCTTGTTCCATAGTATGGTTTGAGTAAAACAGTATCAACACTCTTCCAGTTTAATGTGGGTGAGGTGGGAAATTATGAAATGTCATTGGATGGAAGATTCTGTGACTTTTTTTATGTGTTCAATCAGGGATCAACCATTCATTTTTGCGATGTTGTTATTATTACCTCAATTGTGTTCAAGTTCACCCACTTAAATAAATCATTCTAGTTTTGTCGTTGGCCACTCTAGGACATTCATTGTTGGAATTTTTTGATTGTGGTGGTTTTTTAGTAATGATGCAGTGTGAGTTGGTCAACCAGGCTCATGATGGTTGCACATTTTCCAACAAATCAAGGAAGCCTTCAGTGTTGGTGAGCTTGGATGATTGTGCATCCATGAAATTTTTTGAATGAACGTGGTCCCACATCATATAGTTTCATATATGGATGCATGGTTAACTTCTCATTTCTAGTAACGTCTACATAAGGCATTGTGTACAAAGGTGATTCTATGCATGTATTACCACCCTCAGATAGACGGTCAGGCAGAGTGCATGATTCATGTGTATGAGGAAATGCTTTGTTCAGGCATCTATGAATTTGGGGGCCCATGGGGGAGATACATACCCCTAGTTCCATTCTAAAATAATATTAAATTTCAACATACTATTTAGATTGCGCCATATGTGGCATTTTATGGTAGACCATGCTGATCACTATTATATTGGCTAAGGGTTGGAGTGTTAGATTTTATAGGAACTTCCCCTATCCAAGATACCATGTAACATGCTATGTTTATTTAAAAGATTATGGATACTGTGCATGATCATTATAAATGATATTCTGATCACCGTATATGACCATTGGAGTTCGAGGTCAGGGATTATATTCTTCTATGTGTTTCACTAAGGCAGGGAAACAAGAGGATCAAGAGATAGGGTAAGCTTTTGTTGAGATACGTTGGGACATTCATGATTTTAGAGAGAGTCATGCTAGTTGCGTATCTGTTGCAGTTATCTTAGATATATCAGGATATGCATGATATCTTCCATGTCACCCAGCATCAAAGTTACTTTTCTAAACTGTCTCCCACATTTCATACTGATGAGTTTGAGTTAAATGTAGATGCATCCTTGAGGGTCATCCAATACGAATTTTGGGTCTTATCACAAATGTGATTTATCTACAGTTTGATTCTTTAGTATTGCTAAAATGGCAGCATGGATGATTAAAAAATGATACCTAGGAGAGTGATGCCGATGAGAAATAATAGGGGCCAAGTTTGTTCTCAGATATTTTATCACCACCCATATAAGGGGTGATCGGGGATGAATTTCTTTATGGGAGTGTATGTAAGAACCCAGTTCTTTTTTGAGATATGAATCTTTTCTTTTCAGCCCATAATTGAGAAAGAGGAAGATAAACAGGCTGAGTGATGTCTTAATGACTCTTACATAGTGTGCCTAAGGGTTGTACAAAATGTAATTCTATTATACACCATATTGTGATGTTAGTAGGGCCTTTTTGTGATGTGTGTGGCATATCGGTAGAATAAGGGATAAATTTACTGATACAAAACATGTATTCTCTAGTACATGCCATGTAAATTTAATTTTTGGAAAAAATATAATGTAGACTTGGGTTTTGTCAGATGGACATATGTGCTCAGCTGCATATCATAAATAAGAGAACCGGAAGAATAATTTCCTTCAATTTATTCATCCGAACTCCATTTTGGATATCATTAGATGAATTGGAATCCATTCAGTAGGTTCTTGATTTGCATTGATCCATTATTCCTTATTCCTTCTCTTGACATAGTTATCGAGGGATGTGTGTATATTCTTGTTTTCTAGATTTACTACATTCTAGGATAAATTAGATGTAGATGTTGGATGAGGATAGTAATATGAGTATGAGGTAGGTGGTCTCGTGCCATTCATTGATGGTCATTTTGTTTACATATGTTGGAGTTTCAGATTACAATTTCCGGCAGTCAATTTGATTTAGAATTGAACCTTGTAATTGCCTATTTATGTTTAGGTAATTGAATATGTGATTTTATTCATGTATAGGGTTGTATACCTTTTATTAGGGATACCCCATGGGTGTGTTTTCCTTGGATGTCCTTTTATGGCAGTTTGGCCTAGGATGCCTTTAAAGAATTCCATGTTTCCCATTATTAGGTTGTTAAAAATGAATTCATATTATTAATGAATTTTAATCATGTTGAATATTACTTTAATTGACTATGGGGTTTGGATTATCTATTTCCCCCTTTTCCATGTTATGACTTGGATTGTTTAAGAATGAGTAGAAAAGTTTTCTCTAATTATGATCCTTCCCATGTGAGTTGTTTAATGATGAACCATGTCATAGATTAATTTACAATTTTTCATTGATATATGATATGTTCCCTCATGAATTTTTAAATTCTAAATGCATATAAGAGTTTAACATACATGTGTTTCCTATTATGATAATTGTTCCCATGTGAGTATTTGAAAGGCCAAGTCTTGTGAGGTTTCTTAATACATAATATTATATTGAATTCATTTGGGTTTAACAATTTCATTCCAAATTAAGTTTTAATTAAACTTATTTTGATAAAAAGGTATATAGAAATGGATAAACCATGGATTCAGATTAGAATTCCATGGACGTGTTCATGTGACTATTGTTCTTTTTGCATTGGTGAATCATGAAACCATTGAGGGATGCCATGGATGGAATCAAAGATCGTAATGTTATATTATTTCTTCAGAAATCCATTCATGTAGTTATCAGGCTCATGTAGACTATGTTTAAATGAAAAGTGATTAATGTAATGAGGGATTCCATAGAAGGGTTCTATTGGACATGTTTATATGTCTTGGGATATACTTGGGTTTTATTTATAGTACCTAAGGACGACCAAGTTGAAGTAAACTCACACCACACCTAGAGTTATACTGGGTTCCCAAAAGGATCATGCAGATAGTCTCATAAGATGTGTATGGTATTACTGAAAGATTAATACATGAATTACAAATTAGGAATGTCAAGGACATACTCAAATTGAATTTCAATAATTAAATCTATAGAATTATGTTGCGTGTGACATGCCCAGTCACAACCATGGATCCAGTCTTCACATTACATATTAATATAGCCTTCATAGGTATTTTTTGAGATTAAAGATTCACATGGGGTTCTAAGATTATTCCAGATACCTAGACATATATAATTCAATGTAATTTAACGGTTAATTAACATGAAACAATTGTAAATGGAATTATGTGCTTTTCGGACGATTTAATTTCGAGTATTGCATACCTTACTACATTCACTATTGTATAGTTCTTGTTATATATATTAACTGTTATATTGGTATAGTCCACGGGTGGTTGCATATTGGGTTTAATTATCACACTGTATTTGGGTCATGTTTTTGGGCCAGATAGATTATATTATTGTAGGTGTCGTTAAGGGAATGTTCCATTCTCAGGGTATGTGATATGATGCTTAAGAGAATGGAAGCACATGACCAAGTCGAGTCTTGAGATGATACTGAGTTTCTCTTGTCTGTTGTTTACATTTTGTACTTGTACTATGTATTACTATAGTTTGACCTATATTGGATCTTTTTCTAGAAAATGTGACATGAAACATCATCCTTTTTAAGCTATAACATCTTGTTGATATATTTTCAATAATCCATTGTTTATTTCAATTTTATAGTATTACAGATTATTTTATAGTGTTGTTATTATTTACACCATGTTACAATCTACCATTGAGGGAAATGTTTCCCCACAATCAAACCTAGTCCCTCAGTAATAGTTAATAGACTCTCACATTTTGGGAAATTTTATTGAGGCCATGTGGCCAACTAGGTAATGGGAACCTTGAGTGGCACTGAGATCCCCGATGTTATAAGTTGATCTTAAGTACATCATACCACCAAAAAATTGATCGTTAAACAACTAATACTATCCAAAAACATTAAGAAATGTAGATATCATGCCCAATTTAAATCAATAGATGATGGGACCAAAATATTTATATGGTCATGTTCTCTTCCAACAACATTTCTCAAAAGAGAATCCAAATAGATCATAATGAATCCCCTTTATGGGAAGACTTTAATAACACCTACAAGTTTGGATAATTTTGGGGAACAAAAAATAATAGGTCCTGAAATAGTTGAGGAAATGGTGGAGAAGGTTAAAAGCATTCAGAATCATATCAAGGCTACTCAAATTAGACAAAGGAGTTATCATTACAATCATCAATGAAGCCTATAGCTTGATATTGGAGACAAGGTATTATTACCCATATATATATGGATGAAAATGGTAACATATTGGGAAGAAGTGAATTCTTATACCAAGGTACATAGTCCATTTTAAATAATTGATCACATCTGGGTAGTGGCCTATCGACACAAACTACTACCAAAACTATCTCATGTAAATGATGTATTCTGGGTAGCCTTGTTGAGAAATTACATATTATACCTATAACATATTATTATAGTCAAGTTTTTCCCATTTGTTAATTTCCTTTCTTATGATGATAAGCCGATGAAGATCTTATATAATAGAAAAAAATCTATGAAAGAATACAATTCCACTAGTCAAAGTATTGTGGAGAAACCAAAGGCTTAAAGAAGAAATGATGGAATATGAAGAGGTGATGAAGTAGAGTTATCCTCATTTTTTAGGTGGGGACAGGAAAATTTCATTGGTAAAATTTTTAAAGGGGGAATGATTATAATAACTCGAACTATTATAAATAAAACATCAATTTAGATATAATTAAATTCTTTATTATGTTATAGAAAACCCATGCAAATTTTCTATCCAATTAGATTAAAAATATTGTTATCATCTTTATCTATTATAATATACTCATTTAACAATGATCACATGGTTAGTATAAATGTAGATTTTTTATAATCATTTCAACACAATCAAATAAGTGATTCCATCAACCTGTATGATCAGACTTTATGATGCCCATTTATTAGAGCTTCCAAGTGATATAGAATATTTGGTCTTTTTATACTAACCAAGCCCATGTTGATATCAAATAACATATGCATGATAGAAATATTTTATAGGAGAAGTTCAATATCATTGAGATCACACCAAAATTAATGTTCCCCAAACCACCCCATGAATGTCCCATAATCACACACTTTACTCTTAGTGAGTATTCTAGTGTATTATAGGGATATGTAGCAATATAGTAGAAATATGAAGATGTATATTTTTTTTATAGAATAATGAGTATATTTTTGTCCTATAATCATTACATTATAAATTATTTTTATTTGGACACAATAATACATAATTAAATTTTTTGGCTATTATTAAAATATAATTAAGGAATTCATTTTAATGACATAATTGATTAGTTTACTAAAAAATATTTTAATAAAATATTATTTTGAATTAATATCTAATAAATTATCATATATGTTTAATGATGTCAAATGAAATTATTATAGTGGTTCGAAATATATTATTGTATATAAAAATTAATCATTTTTAATAAATATCAGTTTTTATATTAAATGTTTTAATTCACATATATATATAATTATTTATATAAAATGAATATTTATTTTTGATTCATGATTTCAAAATTATCCAATGGTGTATTTTTGATAATTTTTAGAAAGATCCCACTTTTTGAAGAAAACATAAATATCATACAAATGTACTTTCTATTTGTATGACATAATAGTATCCCAAAAGTGCTGTAATAAGTAATATATATATGTTCCAAGAAAAAAATATATTTTTCCCTATAAAATATTGTTAATTTATATTTATTTGATTTATTTTATAGAGCCAATATGAATATTCCATGAATTATAATATATTTTATGATTTTAAAATCAAATCTCTAGGATTGTGACTCACCTCTAAATCACAAAAGGTGATATTATAATATGGTATACACCATGGATTCTAAAATAATAAAATACACTCCCATTTTCAATAAACCATGGTAAATAGCCATGAAATGATTGGTGTTTTTTTGGTGTTTTATTTTGTAGAATCCAAAACAAAAATAATAAATAAATTCCTCAACTTTCTTATATAAGAACACCCAACCACTCATTTCACATCACTGAATCTCCTAGTATCATGCCCTAAATCTACCCTTAATTCCCTAGAGACCTTCCATGGTGAACAAATATTGAATTAATCTCTGCTAAGCCTTTGGAGTCACACAGTCTATTAAGGGATCTGCACCATCTTGTCCTCCTAACAATTCAAGAAAAATAAAAGAAATTAGTCTCCCAAATATCAATTGTTAATAGTCTAATTCATTTATTATAAATTCTCACTTATAAAATTGATTCATATGAATGTGGTATCATTTATCATTCCTCAATTTTACCATTACCTAAGTCATTAATTTTGTGAAATTCTATAAGTGATCTTCCACTATCCTCTTTTATCATGCACTTATTTTATGTTATGTCGTTTTGTATTCATTTTCATATAATTGAATATGATATTACATATTCAAAATATTTTTTATTTTATGTATAAATGATTATATATTCATTTCACTATAATTAATATTCCCATGATACTTTATGTACCCTAGTTACCATGATAAAAGTCTATAAGGATTCTTTTCACAATTCATGATTCTTCATTACCGTATTCGTTTTGTTTCCAAATTTATAACGTTGGGATATTCTTTTCCATGTTTATATTACATCCCATTTTGTTTTCAATTAATGAGAGACCATTTTATCTCTCATAAAACAATTTTTTCAATTGTTATGTAACACCATTATGATGATGAAATATTATTGTGATTTTCCAAGACAAAAAATTTTGTAGTGAATACCATACCTATTATTCAATCAATGGTATTTGAAATTATACATATATAATTATTTATTGGGGACATACATGTTTGTAATAAACATTCATTAGATTTGGAATAAATAATTATGATTAATTAATCTGTGATGTATGATCTATATGGGAGACATTAGTGAGAGAAAGAAATGATTATGATCGGTGTGACAAGATAGTGCTCCCATAAAATTGGGTAATGATTAGTATCATGATATTTCTTGTTGGAAAACGGGTATACCTAATTCCATTATGGACCGTTATCCACCATAAAGTGTGAGTGTCTTATGCTTGAAATATATTTAAATTTTAACGACATAAGTTGTTTCCACATTTCAAATGTCATGATAATCAGGCTATATCATGCCTTATTAGTCATTTTACTTTTATTCCCTAGTTATATATATATTTCTTAAAATTTATTGGTTATTCAATTTTTATTACCTTACTATGATTTATAGATCAACCCTTTATTATGTATTTCCCCAACTATCCTATTCAGTTTTACGTTTTAAGGAGTATTTTGAGATTGTAAAAGACATTTTCAATAAAACATGTTAAATAAGTTTTATATTGTTTCTCATGATGAAGATGTTATATTATATACCTACTTCCCAAGAACACTAGACTTATAAATCATTTGGATTGTATTATGTGTGATTTTATTATAAAAAATAAAGTATTAATGTGTATTAAAGAGTATGATTGTTATATATTTTCTTTCACAGATGGAATTATCATTGGGTCTTGCCAAAAACAAATACGCTAGATTTATAAACATAGTAGTACATTAATGAGGATCACAAACCAAGCCATCGGGTATACCAACAACTCAATATAGAAGATCCTATTATAGGAAGTATCATTTCCTAGATAGTGTTTGTTTTGATTATATAAGGAACATAAACTATGGAATAATGACGATAGAGTGACTTATCTCCAGCCTCAAAAAAGGATTTCCTCAACTACTTCAAATAATGCCAAATGAATGGATAGATATCTTATGTATAGGATTTGATTCAATACCATTTCCCTAGGAATAAATCCAGGTTATAAACCATAATTAAAACTATCCAACATAAAGAGGAAAAGGGATCCAATATTTTTTTAAGACGTATACAACATGTATTTGGTGTAAAAATCATGTCACATTAGCATCAGGTCCTTCCCACATATCACGAACCATGCCCGTGTCCATTTGAAATTTCAAGGCATGTATGATCCAATGTATTCTCATGTCTGTGTAAATTTCTTCTTTCATGATCACTTTTCTGGCCCATGTTTGTATCAGAGTACATGGATTGTCCATGATCATACTCTCCAAGGAATGTCTGTTCACCCATAGAGGTAAATGTCGATCCACCATGTCACGTAATTTGTTGTGTGATAGGGGTCACATGCCATGTGATACTCATATAATTTTACAAACCCCATAACCATATAAGTGGTTACATATAGAGTGTAACATGAAAATACACATCTTGTATAGTGGGGTTTTTTAGAACCCTCTTTTTCTTCCTTCACATCATCACCCGCTCCTGTAGCGTTCAATTCAGCCATTAACGGAAATAGATAATGTTGATCTACTTCACATGGACCCCATAATCACGCCAAAATATGGTTTCTATCTATCTAGGTCACTCTGGAATTATCCCGGAGGTGTGATGTTGTTTTAAGACCAACAACCAAACTTTTTTATGGGATATCCAGTCTCAATCCATAATCACCATCATTATATATCGATCCAACAGTGGATCCAGACCCAGATATAATACACAAATAATTTCATAAATCATTTCACTTCTAATAAATTTAATTCATCATTATCTTTAGTGCATGCATACACGAGTTTATATGATCCCTCAGAAACTCTAAAATTACTATTATATCATTGATAATAATTTTTTTGAATAAATTTGAATAACTAACTTATTAAAAAAATTTACTGAAAATGAATATAATATGTGCTGAAAAATCGATCACATGAATTTCATATACATCTATTTATGCATCAAAAAATGTTTCATTTTAAAATGAGTTGATCTTATTTTGTTTTTATATTTAATATAAAATGTACCTGATAATTATTTTTTTCAATTTTGAATTATTCATTTCCAAATTATCTTATTTTATTTAAAATTTTTGAAATTTATTTTTATGGAATATATAAAATAATTATTTTGATTGAATAATATGTATTTTTAAATACTGAGAAGGTAAATTTATTTTTTGGATTACTTAAAAATTTCAACTACTTCATTTTTATTCCAAATAGTCTAATTGTTGTTTTTGGATAATATTTTATTAAAGAATTTATTAATTAAAATTTAATATCATAAAATTGTTTTTAAAGATATTTTACAATATTTACATTAAATTAAATTCTAAAACATCTATTTTTCGAAAAATAGATACGGAATTTGGATTCATAAGGTCCAAATTTAGTATACAGTTCATTTTCATATTTCCAATGTGAATTGTATCTTTGGTTAATTTTGTTACCACTATAAAGGGTAAAATTATAAATTTAGAAAAAAATTATGAAGATTATAAAATTACTCTAACAGATGAAAAAAATTTATTAGATCAATATTATTTTACCCATATATATTGAGGATTGAAATTATCAGGTCAAATGGACAATTTTCAATGAATGTGTCTTTATAAAATTTAAATCAATTAAAAAACATAAAATGTAACATTATTTATCTTTAATATCCCTTCAATGGCCACATCGGAAAAATATATGTTATAAAAAAATATAAACATATATATTTTACATAACGTAATTATTTTCTTCATATATGTTTTTGTAATTTTGGGTTGCTTATTTGAAATTATGGTATATGTAATATTTTATATAATAAAAAATTAAACATATCATATTCATGTATTTTATTGTTTATCTTTATTTATATAGGGTTATACATATGATAATTATTTTTGTAAATATCCTTCTGAAAAATAGAACTCCTATCATCATTATGGTATTTTGTTTTTAATTTTTAGTGATATTTTTTGTATAATATATAATTAAACAATATTTATTTAGTAATTATTTTATAAAGGTAACAATCAAATAAATATAGTTAATTATATTAAAATAAATATATTTTGAGATCATTAATGAGATAAATTAATTTTATATATGTCCATGACTATACATGGATCTAATAAAACACATGGTTTTAATTTTACTTATTTTATTTATATTATCAAAATTAAAAATAACGAATACTGAAAAAATTTACAATAATGACATTTTATCAAAATAACATTTTATTAAATTCATTTATAGTCATAAAAAACATTTAAAATACAATAATAATTTTATATACCATACAATTTTTATTCATTATTTAATTTACACCACATAAGTAAAAAATAAAACCTTTTTATATTGAAATATTAAATACCTTTGTTAAGATAAAAATAAGAAACATAACTGTTAATCAAAATGATATGGTTTAAAATAATTCCAAAAACTTCTCCATTATATTAGATGATGAAATTATAACTTTATCTAATATTATATTTGTATAAATTTCCTTCTCGAGTTATTTGGATCAGTGTTGAATATCTCATAAATTTATATTTTTTTAAGTTCCTAAAGTGCTTGTATCCTCAATTATAAAAGGGAACCTCCTCCCACACTTGTTTAAATCACATTATGGCCGGATGATCCACCATCCCCTACTAATTTTCCTTCCCAACCTCCCAAGACACATTTAATGGGATTATTTCATCTCAAAAGAGAAACCCTAGTGTCCATAATAGTGTATCTAATTGATGTTCCGCAAGGATTATGTAATCACCATTACTAAATCATATAAGTTTATTTATCCTTCTACATACTCGTGATGTGATGTTTCCATTATAATGTAACAAATGCAGTTTCCACTATATTAGGCAATGTTATTATGACTGTGTAACAATCATATTACTACTTTTTTCCATCATAAGAATAATTAAATGTACCACACATGCGTATTATGATTTACCATCTCCAAATTGTTGTGTAAACTCTTTTTCATCGCTACTTTTTTCGAATGTTGTAATGATGGAAATAATATATATATATATATGATAATTATAACACGATATTTATTTTTGAATAAAATTTTCATCAACTATTATCTTATCCTGTAACTATTATAAGAAATGATAACATTACTCGTGCATACGTACAGCATACCGCCTCCACAGCGGGATGCGATTCATTTTCTATATTCACCATTCAGGTATGATTATATAAAAGATTATAAAGAACAATTTTTATTTTTATTTTCTTAATATCAATATTCATATAATGTAATTATATAATACACCCATGAATGTGACATATATAAAAAAACATCAAAATGAAAAATAAGTAATTAACACCCTAGAGAATAATAATAGTGAAATATTATTAGTGACTTATAATATGATAATATATGATACAATGAATATAAATATTTTTTTTAATAATATAATAAATATTTTAAATCAATTATATAGAATTTCTGATATGTACAATGGAAATCATAATTATGTTAATGGTTAATTTCACAATCTCATTATTATACAATACTGTTTACATGTAAGTACATTCTAGAGAATATATATATTCCATGTCTATTTTCATTAAAAGGTATTCAAAAAATATTTTTTACTATTTATCAATAATTTATTTATGTAATATTTTCTCATGTGTAAATTTTTAATAAACAATTTGGAAGGATTCTTATTCTATTTTTCCTAATGAAGTGCTTTTGGACTTTTGTTCAGAAAAAAAGTATACGAAAATGATGGTTTAAATTAAATGGAATGAAAAAATATTTATGATTCATTGAATCTATAATAAGGTGATGAGTCTTTTATAATATTACTATGTTATTTTCAATAGAATTTACTTCTTTTTAATTTTTGTATCATTTCAAGTAATGGGAAAAAATCTTAGATGAAATGATATTTTTCTAAAAAATGATACTCACTTTATATCTCAAAATTATATTACATTACTGATAAAATTAATTTATGTAAATTATTATTTAATTGGGGTGTTTTTGAATGATGTTATCCATTTTTTCGGATGGTTGGTTTATGTTTATGATGCAATTTTATTTATGAAACCCAACAATTTTCATGGGTTATGATATGATAAATGAATAGTGTTATTTGGGAACACATATGTATTCTTGTCATTATGTGATGGGTGGGACCTATATTTACATTCAATGAATTGGGTAATATCTATTTCTAATGATATATAATGTATTGGAATTAGGAGTGATCTCGGTTCAGTAATATGGGACAAGAATGAGAGTAAACTCGGCTCTGTAACACATGGATGGAATGGTGAGTGAACTGACTTCAATAGTTGACCATGTCCACTATGATTTTCTTGGAAAGAGGAATTCACTAAAATGAAAATGATTTTCTATTCTTATGTGTATTCCAATATTCATTGAAATGTGGATATTTATGAAAAATTATGATTTATTCAAGGAAAAATGTCACGATATTTTATATACATGATATACTTTTCAAAATAAATTTTCATGTTCTTATGTGAGTGTGATTATTTTTTCCCCCACGATTATACTTAATGATAATTTAAGATTATAATTATCTTATGATTATTTTCCCCATGATATTATGAATTATATTATAAAAAAGGTGTTAAAAATAGTTCAAGTTATGATGGAATAAATGAGAGACCATGAAGATGTTTTCTGAACCATTTGATTATAATTACCAGTTTCTAAAGACATTATACCTATAATGTTCTAGCTTTGTATTAATATATTATGTAACAAATATTAATAAATTTTTATTTAAAATTTATGTATGAAAATTATTTTCCATTATTGGTTGTATCAAATATAGGTTTAGTTAAATATTTGAAACTAGGATGATAAGACCATAATAAGAACCCAAATGATAAAATTTAGTATATTATGCAATCCTAGGGTTTAGAAACAATAATGAATCTACCAAGAATAAAAAATAGGATTTCACAAATTGAAATTTTATATCTAATTTCCCTTGATTATGGTATTTTCCCATTTTGATTAGTGTTTCCCAAACTATGGTATTTGGTTTTAGTAAATTGATATTACCTGGAGAAACTATGTTACTGCTAAATGAGATTTGAAATGAAATGACTTTACTCGTAAGAAAAAAAAATGATGTTGGCATATGGAATGAAAAATCATATTTATATTATCACATAACATTCTAAATCTATGAATCTTGTTGTACATCCAAATGAGAAATAGACAAAACAATAATATATTCAGTCTATATAGAGATATCATCCACCATATTTCGATGGGCCTTCCAATTCACTAGTGGCTAAATAATGGATTAGTACAACAAAAAATATAATTTCTCTTATCTAATTTTCAGAACATGATAAATATATTTTATAATTTGATCATTTGAAATGTGAAGAATATAAATGGTGGAATCTCATCCAGATAATGATTCAATGAGATGAAATTCACTCTATGGAATGGAATGTGTTCAAGATAATATGTTTCAATAAGTAATTTTGAATTTATTAATCATAAAAAAATATACAAGTTGTTCCATAGGCATAATAAGAATTATCAATAATATTTTTGAACCTCTGAATAAATTTTCACAGGACATTCAAGGTTCAATTTCAGAAATATCATTTATCATGAGAGTAAGGTTCATTGATTTATAAATGGATTAAAACCAAGTCTCTGATAGGAATTAGACATAAAGAACTAAGTAGATTTGAGGAAATAATTTCGTATGCTATCATGGTTTGGAATGAGATCAGACTCACCCATTAATATTATGGGGTTTATATGAAGATAAAAATGTATTTTTAGGTTACCTCAAAATTTTTTTTTTAAAAAGACAATCTTTCCTTCATTTTAGAATTATAGAAATAAACATAGAGGAAACTACCTCAATGGAATTATTAAATTATTTAAGTGTGGAAAATATGGTTATTGAACAGTTGAATGCCAAAGTGATTGGAAAAATATTGCTAATGATTAGAATAAAAAAATAATACTCATGATTCGCCTCTTAAAATTAAATGATAAATGTAAAATGAAAATGGGTTTTATGCTAATAAATTCAATAATCCATTGGTAAATTTTGATGATATATTTATGAAACTTCTTAATTCTAAGGAAAATATAAATTTTCCTGAAATTAATATTAGATGTGTGGATTTTGGTAATGAAGTTGTTTAATGTACACTTATTATCCAATATAAACCATATACTATTTTTTTTATTCTTGATATATCCACTCTTTTATTTATAAGTAATTTCATATGGTATTTCTATGTTTCTTCGATAATTATATGTTGAGTTAGTTGTTAACATTAAAAATTGAAGAATGGATTCATGACATGTTTATAATTCATTTAGGGTCAATGTTTCTCGGAAAGTGCTTCCTAAATTTTTTTATATTTCTTTTAGATAAATTCAATGTGATTTATGGCCTAGGTTGTCTATCTCAATATAGATATAAAATAAATTCCCAATGAAGTGATGTCACATTTTATATTCCCATAGAATCTATGAATATATATTGATTAATTGGTGAATATGAATGTCTATTGAAAATTTATTCCATATTTATATTTTTAATTACTATAAGAGAACCACAAAATTAAAGACACACCTACTTATTTTAGTTTCATCATGTAATTATAGAATAATTCCCATGTCTTCCACCAAATTGTGAATTTGTAATATCAATAGAACTCATGCGAAGTGTTACTCTTATTTGGGAGACTACTTATATATTATCCTAAATTGAGTTACAAAAATATAAGAAGAAACTAAAATATAATCATAAAAAAAGATTCATATACAGAATTGAGTCACCTCAGGGTGAACCTGTTATATTTTTTAAGGATAAAAATAGTTCAAAGATACTCTTTATTGATTTTCAAGAACATAACAATCTCACTCTCAATAAATTATATAACCTCCCTTATATTAATGACTTATTTGACCAACTATTCATATATCAATAATTTAACAAGTTTTTTTTTCATTTTTCATATCATAAATTAATGATTTAGAATGTGTTTATATCCAAGATAGCAATCCAAATATGGTATTTACACTATTAATTTGTAGTAATTACTTTCAATATTAGTAATTCCTCCTTTATCATGATGAATTTAATGAATATATTAATTAGAGACTATAATTTTGTCTTAAGGTTAGTCTATATAGATGATATTCTTGTATAATAAAAGAGAAATATAGATTATAATAATCACTTTGTAATTACAATGAAGACACAAAAAAGGAGAAAAATTAGGAAAATTTTACCATGTCTAAATTTTGGCTTCAAAATGTATTATTTTAGGGCCATATAATCTCTATATAATTGTATCTAGGGATCCCTCATAAATGAAAATTATTAAATGTTGGCCAAAAAAATCAGTGATGACTAAGATCCAAAGTTTCATTGGTTTGTGTGTATATTATCGACATTTTTTAATCATTTATCATTATTTTCAAATCCACTCACCATGTTAACTCAAAAATGAGTAATGTTAATATGTAATGAGGAATGTAAAGAGAATTTCAAGGATATAGAAAAATGGTCAGTTTGTGCACCTTTTCTCATACTACCCTATAGTGGAGAGAGGTTTATGATATACGATGATTCATCCAAGAAAGGAATAAGATGTGTTATCATGAAAATTGATATTTTGATAGCTTATGACACATAACAATTTAAAATCAAAAGGAAAAATTACCCAACTCGTTATTTGGATTTAATTGCTATAATTGTTTCATTAAAGATGTAGAGACATTATCATTGTCATGAAAGAAGAATGAACAAAGTCCATTGATTTTTTTTATTCAATTTCAATGATTTTATGGTATTTTAAATGATAAAACCCATGTATTTCAATGTTTTATTAAATATTGGTTAATTTTAAATATACAATATTTTTGGGCTTACTCATTTGAAATGATTAATTATGGAATTGTAATATAATTTAATCAAATATATAGTTACATTATTAATTTTTTGTATATTTATCCAATTTATGTGAACATTTTTATTAAATTACATGACTTGTAGGATACATCATTCCCTTATATACCTCAAAAAAATTTGAACCCCAAATGGCCTAAAAAAACAAATAATGGTAAAAACATTCGAAGTGAACTAAGCAGACACCACCATAGAAAATGAACCCTAAATTGAGATACACATATCCAATTTATATGATTCTATATGGATAAAAAATAAAATTATATTTTGCCTTTCACCAATACATTTGATGGTTTTATTCATTAATTAAGAAGTCCATTTAATGGTCAACATTAATGGAATATTTTTGAATCATTTGGATGGTAAAAAATCTCGGAATAATTGTTCTGTAACTTCTTAAACACACGATAGATGTTGAGAAATTTTTGGGGTAAAATAAAGATATATATTTTGAAAAGGATTACCATGGAATAAATTTATAGATTTGGACATTAATATGGTATACCATGGATAATATTTCGATGTAAACATTATAGAGATAAAATATAACCCTTTGTTATAAAAGAGTGGTCATTCCCCCTTCCAAAATAATATGTTGAAACCCAAAAGAGATCCCACTGGAGGAGGAAGAACCTTCACTATTTTTGTTTAATTAGATATTTTTATTATTATTTATAATATTTATTTAATTGAAATTTATATTCTATCATAGTCAATTAAATAAATTTATCCATATATTTTTCTTTTCTTTTCCACACATCCCTTTCTTTAATCATATAAATTTAATTATTATGATGATTATAATTATTTTAACATTACTATATTGTAATTATTATTAGTTTTAAATTTATTCTCACTATCCTAATTTAGTAACTCTCTCTCTCATCCAATATTATAACTTAATTTACTTAATGAATTTATTTTATTTAATTTTTATTCTATCTACTCCACTATGGGATCTCTTACTCTAAAAAATGAGAGGCTGGACCCATGAACTTCACTATATAAAAGATATAATGTTCATGAATTTTCGATAATTATTATGTTAATATTATGGTAGATTTGAGTGCGATGCATGTGGAGTTAAATGTTCCATATATATTATCTTCCAACAAATGACATGCAACTCAAAATGTTTTGGATATTTATTTAAATCACGTTTCCATGTCTTCATTGGATAACTCTTCTTAATAACAAGTTGATCTAAATAATTGATAATACATCATCGATAAAAATGGGCCTTAGAAGATGTAACACCTTTGAACATTGTGTTTCATAAACATAAATTATAGAGGAAGGGAAATTAAGATTTCATAAGCACTTAATGATTTCATAATTTATTAATAAAGAATTGATATTCAAAAATGATATTTCAGGTTTGGATTATCACACCTAAATCAATGAATTAAATGAGAGTAATGATTGAATATAAAAGTAAACACAATTCCAAGTCTATTCTTACTTTCTTAATTCTATTTTACGTTTCATGATAATTTAGAATTCCATATTTCATGTTTTTGGATAAATAACAAAAACCACAAAATATATTTATTTTTTCATAAAATACTTAAAATAAGAAATGATGTAGAATAACTAATTTTGATAATTTAGGTGTAAAACTTTAATGGCCTCACATATGAGATGAAACAAGTCATCCATTGTTCATCACTAAAAAATGATTTTTCTTTTTAGGCACTCCCCAGGGAAATATTGGGTTAAAAAATATTATTTACCATTGATCGAATCATAATTACTTTATCTTTTTCTATTTCACATGTTAAAATTTTTTTTTATTATTTTAAAAATAATAATGGATGATTTCAAATGATTTTTTCAATTTAAGAAAAAATAAATCTCATGTAAAAAAATCCATAATTCAAAATACCAAAGATGAGGCCCTCTTAAATAATATTTATAAACTCCCTAACTAATAGAAAACTATGATAAATGGGATTTATACACAAATTTCGCTTTAGTAACTGGTAGATTAGGTTGATAAATCCCATTTTGATTATCAATGATTTTAGACTATGAAAGAAGATACACTATAGATACCCAATTTTTCAAAAGACATTAAATTAGTTAAGGCCTTGAATGAGAAATATCTACCTCCCAACCAACTAAATTGAATAATAAAAAAATTCCTTGATGATCTAGATTGTATTCATGATGAGGAAATCATTCTCAATAAGTTAATTGTGGGTGGTAAATAGGATCTGGATGATTACTAGAATAAATTTGATATACAACATTTTCTCCACGATTCATACAAAATATAAGATCCATTTCCATTATATGTCACTCTAGACATTGATGAAAAGGAATCCACCCAGAATATGGAATTTCAAGAAAATATGTAGAAGTATTACTACCTTCCTCCATCCACTAGTAGTATATATGAAGAGGTACTCACCATTGAAGAAGATATGATAGATGAATCGATTAAGGGAGTTGATCATTTTTAAAACCATATTTTATTCGATTATATTCCATATGAATTAAGTATTTATTACCAATAAATTGAATTTTTAGTGTCAAATAATCATTTATATGCATTTGAAGAGAATGAAGTATCATGAAGTGAATACGCCATGGAAATCATGGGGATCCATTATTTAAATGAATATAAATTTGAGAATCCCCATCCAAAAATACATATTTTTTGGTCTCATTAAAATTAGAAAAGAGGCTTCTCATATTAAAACCCATGTGAATCCAGCACCAGTGAACAATGAGGTTACATAAGTAGAAACATAGAAGGTGGGTCATTCATTCTTCATCCTTCCCCATCCATTAAATCTATACATAAATATAATGGTGGATACCAGGGTTACTCTATCCATGGATAATTTCTCACGAAAAAGGATAATTAACAAAATGGGAGAATCCACATGTGGTGGTTCAAATCAATGAATATTCTGGCACCATAAAATATTGGATAACAACTCGTACATATCTTGAGAGGAAGTAAAAAATTCATGTCCCATTTAGGGATCATACAAATAATTATCCCTTTAATTATGATTCTAGGAATTTGGATTTGAAATTTTTTCTTAGGAAGTATTCTAGAAATAATCCCTCTCTGTCAATAATTTTGGGCCTTAAATGAAGTGGTCCATTTTTTTCTTGATTAATATTATTTTATAGGTTCATGAAGAAAGAAGTTATCCCTATAGTGGAGAAATAAGAGAAATAATGATTCATGTGAATTGGATATCACTTTTAGGATTATATTCATAATATCATATAATTTTGTTTTTCAAAAATCATGTTTTCACCTTTAAAGTTGGAATTGCATGCCAACACATGAATTACAATTTTACATGACTTGTTTAGAATTCATTACATTCATTAAAATCAAGTGATCAGATGATTTATATTTTTATATTAATATTATTGGTGAATAAATTTGATAATTGAAAGACTAAATTAATTCATGGATCTGAAAATTATGTTTCATTATTTAAGGGAATCTATTTATTATTGTAAACATAATTTAACAAATAAATCATGCTTTGAATTTATGAAATTATATGAATTGATTTTTTATTTCTAATAATGAATTGAGTATTTTTCCAATATCATATTCCCATTCCTGATATAATTTCATGACCAATAAATCCGTATATTATTCCTTAGGATATTTATTGGGTGATATTTGTACATTTCCCAAAACAGAACAATTGTTTAAAAATTTCAATGCTATGACTGTAAAAACATCGTTAAATTTTTTTTGGAAACATTAGATAATAAATTTATCCTTAAAATATAACATTTAATTCAATACATATTTAGAAATTATATTCCACAAATGAACATGGTTTGGATGATCCCTGTTTAATCCATTTTATTCATTTGTACGACCCTCTTAGTTTTGAATCATATTTTTATGTTGAACAATGGGGGTGAATGGAGTAATGGTCAAAGGAATGATATTTATTGTAAATAATAATTGTGGGGGTTATTATTATGGTAATGAAGTGGCATTTTTGATTTATTCAGAGTAATTCAATTTCCCCCTCTTTAATAAAAAAAGGAAAAATAAAAAAAGAACCAAAATGGGAAAAATTGGTTGTGTCTTGGGAATGTAGAAAATAACCATTACTAGACCTATGATTTCTATCATATGTGGTTATGTAGGGGATGTGAGATTTATTAAAATAAGAACATTTGATAAATAACAAAATGAAAATTTTCATTGAAAAAACAAAGAAAAGTTTTAATGTATATATAATATCAAGAGGTTGCAAAAATCATTCAAGATGTTTATTTTGATCATGATATGTACTTTGAATTTTGGGGATGTTGGGTGTTATTAATAAATAAAGGGAATAATTTCATTATAGTTTTTATTTTAATATCATTATTGATTATATAATGGATAAAAATACTATTTAGCCTCAAATATTTAACATCAATTCTAAAAAACCCAATGAATTATAAATATTTGAACCATAATTGAATGACCTCATGATTTTATGTGTGTTTTTATTGAAAAATTTTATAATGTAATTCTTTTAAATGTAACAGTATGTGGATCATGTTTTCATGATATGATAGGAACTCTATATTGATTTTTTCTGGGGTTATGTGAGAAAAGAATACATTCTTAAGTAGATCATGATTTTGAATTTTTAATAGTAATTAATTATAGAAAATGAATAAATGAGAGAATATGTTCAATCATTTTTTACAAGGAGAGAAGTAAAATTAAATTATAAATTGAATTGATATATTATATGGAATTTGAAAATGTTACCTAAAATTGATAATTGTATGATTTTATTACATTGAAATAAGTATATTTTAAACACAATTTCTATTATAAACACATTGCTAAGATTTTATTCTTGAGGACAAGCAAGGTTTAAGTGTGGGGGACATTGGTATATAAAAATTAAGTGAATATTTTTATTAAAATGAAATTGTTTTTAAATTAATTTATGTGATAAAACTAATGGATTTCTATGCATTATTAAATAACGGGTAATTTTAATTATAGAATTATTTTTGGGATTAAACCTAAAAATTTCTTAATTCTGGGGTTTTAATAGATTATGTTCACTTCTGTCATTTGGGAATAAATTTAAAAATATCGATCAGTATGATACAATTTTTTATAGCATTGGATTGTTTTAGGTATGCAACATTCCCATATAAAGACTTAATCTAATTTAAATATATAAATACATGAAAAATTAATTGATAGTTAAAAATATTCAGGGAGGACAGAGTGGACCCCACATAAGGTAATGAGGCATCACTCATGCTATAAAACTCCAATTGGGGTGATTCATAATAGATATGAAATATAAATAATATCCAAATTTCATCATTATATTTTATTGAGTTATTTTTTTAAGTCTGTCATTAAATTATCAACACTGAAGAATGATTTATGATTCATTCGGAAAAAATAAAATCTTTTGTTGTATGGACATTATTCTCATGTATAGTGGTTGAAAAAAATTATCACTAATAATATATTAATAATCATTTTAATAATAAAGTATATTAACAACTTACAATATTTCATTACCAGTTTGTTAACAATCTTCCATTCTTTTGACTATTTCTGGTGTTAATTGTCTAATTTTTCGTGAGTGTTTCAACCTGTTAATTGTTGTTATTATAAAATATATCGTGGATTAATCATATCAATAATGAAAAATATTAATTAATTATCATATATATTCATTAAAAATGTATTTTTAATAGTTCATAGTATTTATATATTTGACATGAAGTGTACAGTTCAAGGAGGTGTTAGGTCATACGTAAGCATGAACGTTACATTTATTTCATTATTATATTAAAATAGTTAAAACTAAATGATAATTATTTATATTATAATTAAAATATCATATATATGTTATATATTTCATATAGTATTATTAAAAACATATTTTATTCAATCTATGTATTGAATGATTGAATCAAATCGCTTTGAGGAGGCAGTAGTTCACACTTCCTCAAACTAAATTATCGAATTTACACAACATGGAAAGAATAAATGTATGTTCTAAATAAAAAACAGAATCATGAGACATCATAAAAAAAATAAATTTATGTACTAATATATTTTCCATCATAATGGAAACCATGAGAGTTTCTATGGGAAAATTGAACAATCATCGTTTTGTGAGGATGTAGTTTACCGTATACAAAAAAGTATGATAGTTACCCATTTTATAGAGATGTGTGAATATTTAGGTCTAAAAAATATCATAAAAACATATTAATTCATGTATTATACTGATTTTTTATTTAATAATATTATAATAAGAATATTGGTTGTGGATAATGGAAATGAAATTAGAAATCACGAGAGAAGTTGTTAACTCTTAAGTGGTTAACCTGTTTTGGTTAGTACCAAAAGTTTCATTGAATTGGTTTATTATCAATGAGAGGATTATATTTCTTAAGGAATTATTCTTGGAGAAAATTTTTACATTGGTTGGGTGAGACAGTGTGTCTTGAAAGGTGTAAAGAATTTGTATAATTGTTTAATTTTTACAGTGGAGGGGGAGTGTCACTTTTGTAAATACTAAGGTATTCACTATTGGGGGGGGGGGGGAAATATTACCTAATGTTCCAAAAAATATAAAACTAATTAATTAAATAATAATAATGTTCAATTAAAATCTCATACATTCAATAAAAAATTCATTTTAATTATTTTATTCCTAAACATATATGATTCCATAATTTTATCATTTTGGTATTTATTAAAGAGTATAGTATTCTAGTCAAAATAATTTAAAAATTAAGACTAGATAAAAGTGTTATTCATTAGAAAATATATTTATGATTAATTATTAATATTATATCTAACTTAAAAATTAAAATTATTATGTTTTTTGTAAATTAATTTTACAATAACAGCATGTGATATGTAAACACTCTGCTTGAACCCCAGACCATATTGACAATGTTATTACAATAAAGGTGAAAATATGTTAATTATAAAATATTAATTTTTCCTTTAATAAAAAATATTTAATATTTATTAAAACATAAATATCACATTGAATAATATAGGTATTTTAATAATTTTAAATCATTTAATAAGATTCATTTATTGTAAAATAACAATATTGAAATTTTTTACATTATTTATTTAATGTTAAATTTAAAATATAAATTTTGTATTGGAATTATAATATATGAAGATTGAATATTTTTAGAATGATATATTAATATAAGAGAATAAATAATGACAATAATTAATTAAATTTAATTCAATTTCAATAATTATAGTATCATTTATTTTAGTAAATTATTTACTAAATATTCACTACATTGACATTACTTATGAATGTTAAGTACCAAATACATCACTAAAATTTATTAATAATATATTAGGATAATAATTACCAATATATATTTCAAAAGAATATCTATAACCAAAAATATTATATTTTTTAAATATCTCATAATTTTATAACTGTTGAAGTTAAGAAAGTCCCATTTTTTTCTTTTGCTCACAAAACAATTTATATAGGGTATATGCATTTAATAATATCCCAATAACACATATATTTCAAATGATGTTGTAACATGGTTAATATATTATCATCCAATGTATTTTGGCCAAGTTTCAATGTCCTTTTGTTCAAAAATTTAATGTTTTAGTCCATTATTAAGTATAATCATAACTTAATCACCGTAATTAATTTTAATCACATTCTGTAATAATGTGGGTCAAAAAAATTTCTGATTGTATTAGAGGAAAAATATCATACTAATTTCTTCTATGTATGTCATTTTTTCAAAAATAAATTCCCAAATGTTGGAAAATTTAAATTTACATTTATCCTGAAGATGGGGCGAAATAACTGATTTTTAAAGTAGAAAAATGTTAAAATTTTTGATAGGTTTTTAAATTCATAAAAATAAATTATAATGATCATAACTGTATCAATATATTTATAACTGATATAATTTGAGTCAAAAAATATAAAATATAATTCATTATGATTAATATTTTAAACAAAAAGGCTATTTTTAACTAAATTGTAGTTACTTTCACTCTTCACTAAAAAAATAATGTTTCTGAGAAAAATCCCAAAATAATCCCTAAGATAATTTCCACATTAACAATTAAAAAATTATTATTATTTTTATATTTAAAATTAATATAATTTCTAAATTATTGTTTTAAAATAGGTTCTATATTATAAGGTGGTAACACTCGGTCTTACATGTAATGAAATTTAATTCACAGTCGTATGTATCGTAAGTTTACAATTGTGTATAAATTATGCCAAAAAATGAATATTTAATCGAAATAGAAAATGTTGAAAATCCAAGGGGTGTAACTTTCTCATAAAATAAAATAAATTTTACCCTAATATTTTGGACAAGAACATAGTAATCTATGGATTGAATATAAAATATTTTGAAAGACTGACACCGTAGAAGGTTCAATGTCACATTTTAAACATATATGAGAAAAAAAGGGAAACTGTGACAAGTATAGGTTCACTAATAGTATAAAAAGGTGGGAATGGATATTTGGGAACATAATGAAAATATAACCATCCTTTTTTAAGGTATAATGATAGATAACATGGTTCGGATAAAGATAACAATTTGAAGGCCATAAATTCATGATGATCTAAAAGTTCATTTGATTCATAATTAATGAAGTTACTATGAATTTTTTTTTGGTTTCAATATAATTTTTTTATACTATTAAAGAATTAATTCACTCCATAATAATTTAAGTAAATATATGTTTATATAAACATAATATTTTCTTTGGATTATTCCATGAACTATTTTTACTTCGTCTCTTTGAACTTGAAACAACATATAGTGAAGTAATACATTAAGAACAAAAATATTGACCAATGATAATCCTGAACTATTTTATTAACGATAATCGTTTCAAACATATTATTATCCAATCACTTATGAATTAATTTCACTAAACATTCAATGTGGACTTATCAATATCCATTAATCAACATTATATAGGATTTAATTTCAACATTCCAAATATGTGAACAACCTCATCAAGTATCCTTTTGAAATATAGTAATTACTCAAAATAAACTGATACCTTATTGAAAACATGCATTATTACTTATTCAGTATGTAAGACATGTGTTATTTGATATATTCCTTAAATAAAAAAGTGTTGTAATCTCCATCAATGATATCATAGACCGCTTTTCCACAAGTTATTAATTAGTTCCACGGTTCTCATTAGTCATCCAATAAGTAATTACATCATCATTATCTTAATATCAAGAATACATTAAGGGTTTCCTTTTCCAAAAAATGTGTTTTATGAAAATTTTTACATTATACTAGATAAACATTCATTGTACTATTCAGAATATGACTTTAAATCCTTAATGAAAAAAACTACAGTACAATACTCATATATTCTATAATTCTAATAACTCGTTGATTGATAATAAAATATTATGGTTCAATAATTATTGAAAAATAATATTAATCATTCCTCTTCATCTGTAGTAATATCATAACTTCATCACCATACAATATCATCATCTAGGTAATATTAGTTTTTATATTGGGTCATTGATTTTCATAGTTTCTTATCTCCATGAAATGGAAGCATAGAAAAATGAAATCCATTTTCTTACCATTATAATTATGAACATTATTTCCCTTTCCATATCATAAAAAACATACTCCCATTCTATTGAACCATTTTACAGTGTGATTGTTTCCATATTTATCACATGTGGGAAAATATTTCATTATGTTCATTCCATTATCTGTATTTTTATCTACCATCCTCATATATCCTTCAAAGACACTAGACATATAGAATAGTTTTCATATATTTTTAATACATGATATTATTTTCTCATATAATGGGAATGCATGGGATATTATCTCACTCTAAAATTTTGGCTTAAGACCATAAAATATATGATTCATCTCACTCTTTGTGTCATGTGCATTGGTGTAGTCATCATTTCTCCTATTAGGAGCCATTTATAAAAATTTTCATTTACTATATTAGATCATAAAATTAATGACATTCTATAACTCAAAACATGTTATAATACATGACATAGATTTATGCATCATCAATTATATAATCATTAACTTAGGATACTTTAAAAAAAATCATTAATTCTAAATCCTTCATAATGGAAGGTAAAAAATTTGAACAATCCTTAGCATATCCCCCAGGAGTGTGAAACCATGTGGGTCGTAATCCCTGTTGTCATGTACAAGGATACCCCAAGTCATTCTTGAAACACCATATCAGAGTTGTTAGTCTTCGTTACATTTATTCCAGAACCACATCCACATGTAGTATCCTGATATACATGTTTTTATAATAATTCCCACACAATCTATAAATCACCTAAAATTATATGGTTTTTATACATACTTATCGTAAAATTATATATTAGGGTAATTTTACCAAACATAATTTTTCCTATGCCTAATTCCCATGGTTTCCACTAAACATCCACAGATACTAACAATAATACCACGACCTGGAATCCTGGAGTTGGTGCATTATTACATTACATTTTTATGATTATAAGGAATGAATTCCAAAAGGATCGTTCTGTTTAGCAGTCTTGGAAATCCCGATTATATACATGATAACCATAATACATTTTAAATAAGATGTAAAAACATGATATGTAATGAAATGAAACAAAATTCATCCTTGAATGTGTATTCAATTATTCCTTCTTCATAACCTAGGAAATAAAATTTAATAATGGTGATATAAAATTATCAATGAGGTTAAATAAAATGGAATTAGTAATGAATCAATCTCTACGGAAAGGTAAATAATAGAATAAACATACCATTAATACATCTAGATAAGGCATAATCAATATAGAAAGCTAAGAAACTGAATCACATTACACTAATCAACAAACCGATAATGAAATATATCCATATACATGTAGAAGAAAAATCTCATGGATAATGAATAACATAGTCTAAATGAAGAAATTATTAATTATTAGACTCCATTTTTCCTAAGTAAATGGATCCATTAAGGTGAAGACCTTTTACAATAGAGTTTATATATAGGGTAAAAACCCATCTACGGTGGGTATCCAACTATTTCATCCCACGAGTCTACTGATTCAACGAGGGGATTTCATTCACTTGTCCATAACTTGTGTGGCTTTCCTTAAATGGTCTAAAACCCATGTCTACCATTCCAAAAAAATTGCATATATTGAATAACCAAATAAATAATATGACCTACCAAATATCCATATTTAATAAAGAATACAGATTTATCAATAATACCATATAGAATGATAATTAATAACAAAATTTTTGGATATTAAATCATTCATGAGAAAAAATATATTTAAACATACAACTATGTAACATAACACATTGAATCCATTAGATATGATACGACATGTCCCACGAGGCCCAGACGTGACTACCCCAATCCTACTTTCCATAGGCCAGTGGTAGGTGTCTAGCACCTAAAGTCATTTCTCACATAGGGATGGCATTGACTTAGTGATCCATACAAACTCAGAAAGGGAAACTGAATTAAAAAACCAACAAAAGTAATTTACTAAGAAGATAGTAAAGTAATACCACAAGTAAAACTATAAACTGAAAAAAGTGGGCCAGAATAAAAACCATAAAAACTGAAGGAAAGTAAATAGTTGTCGCATCTTCCTTGGAGCTCTACTTGGAGGGTAATATATATAATTCTGATGTCGAAGAAGAGTATATCATCTTCTCTTATCGCACCAAGCTCCACCAACTCCAGAACCTCCAATATCTACCTCGGAGCGTCATTAGTCTACACCAGACACACACGTGTGAGTAGAGCCCGTGCAGGGGTGAGTATAACAATACAAAGTAAGGGACCCCGAGACCACAAAAGGTCTCTCAGTAATCCTCAAAGAAAAACACCACTGGAAATAAAACAATGTTAATATCACAAATCATGATCTAAATCATGAAGCACAAAAAAAAATAGCCATCTCACTCTGACGGTATATTTTCAAGGTTACTATGATAGGGATAACTAGTCATAAATCTAGATCATCCTATTAGTAGTAACTCTACTACTGAAATGTAGGTCACTATATGCTAATACATATTGGTCGCTAGATACTGACCCATGTTTTTCTATGTTGCTGAATCGCATCTGTCGATGGTGTGACCTATATTGGTTGCTGGTTCATACCCATATTGGTCATTGGTGCTGACCCATATTGGTCACTGGTGTTGACTTGTATTGGTCACTGGTGCTGAGGTAGGGATGATTAGTCATACATCTAGATCATCCCACTTTGGAGTTTCTGATGGTGACCCACATTGGTCACTCTTCTTCTTCATGTCACAACCAGCCACTATATTCCCTCATGAATCATGCCTGATCTCCTAAAGACTCTACTCCTCAATCTATCGGTCATATTTCAACCAGTAGAATGTCCCACACAAATTATACCCAAGGGACCGCCCCGTCATAGGGGTCCCAACATGGAAGACGACACATCGATCGGACACCCGGTCTGTGAGATATGGGCACTTTTGTATGAAGGGTCTAGTTTTATTCATGTCTAATCCAACCGAGGTCACTTTTCATATTTCATCAAATCTCACTTAGTGTATCTCTAATGGATCTCCTTGTCACAAGGGTCCTTATACCATAGACTACGCATTTATCGGTCTCATGGTCTCTTAGTTACAATCTTTTACATGAAATGGCCGCAATCACACCTCGGATCAGCCTGGCTCGACCAGGCCTGCCAGAATATGCCCAAAAGGACAACTTCCCAAAAGAGATCCCAATGCCACTGATGGAATTTCAAATAGGCAATTGGTTTGTCAGTTACGAGCATTTATTCATTCACAGTCTAGTTGGGTTTTGGCCCGGTCTGACTCTGTCAGGCCAACCCGATGCAATGGGTCCCAGGGTCAAGATGACCCCACATGGGTCGGTCCCATTAAGGGTCGGCCTGGTTAACTAGGTCTGACCTTTCAGAGTCATCCTTGCTAGTTCTCGGCCCCTGGCTATGGTTGGCTCAACCCGTTGGGTGGGGGTCGACTCATCAGTGAAGGCCCGCTGGGAGTGTCGGCCAACGTCCGGCCCAGTCTGCCTTAAGGAAGACAACATCAGCTTGTTGGACTTTTGGATCCAGGGCCATTTCATCTGGGCAGGCCAGCTAGCTGGTTGACATGGTATCACGCCACGCCGCACCGCCTCCCTATGGTCACAGCTCATAGGTCACGGCTGCTACTGCCGGTGGCGCCTGTAGTTGACTCTCATCTCCCAGGCGGCTGCCTCGGGCCAGCTACCTCTAGGCGTCCCATTGTGGTACAGTGAACCACCACCCCAGTGCATGTGGTTGGTTGTCGCAGGCCTCCTACAGCCATCGTCGGCCGCCGCCAACATGATCCGCCAACTGTTAATTCCACGGGCCACCGGACGTGCTCTGGTGGTCCTTTCGTGTTTCCTTCTATGACTATAAGCCTCCCAAGATTCCACCTTCACTACATAGCCCTCGGTTCTGTGTTTCTGACATGTTCATAATTCTCCCATGAAGAACACATGAATAACAAGTTCGATGGAGGATTCGAGACTTATTTGGATTGTCCCGCTCACTCTGCGTTAGCATTATAGCTTATGGGTGAAACAAAAATATTCATAAGATTTGATAAACCCCAAAAATGAATCCCCGTGAATCCTTCTATAAAAATGAAAGTGTCTTGGATCAACCAGTTAGTTGTTTGATCAGAGTTATTCGTATTAATCAAGAAATAAGAGAGAAAAATCATTTAAACATGCAATGAATTTAATCCCCATACATCATGTTTCATTGGGGTCATCACGGATGGTGTGCTTCCACGTTTGATGGTATTTTGGATGAAGTAGAAGGTTCACATGTGTTGGCATACATCTTCTATCGACCATCAGATTGATCCTACTACGGGCGTTGTCTATCCCTTATTCTCTGTCGGTGGAAGGTGTAGCGTCACATTGTCAGGGGTTCCACACTTGATAAAGCCTTTCTAAAACCCCACACCAAACTCCATTTAAATAGGATATGGAAAGGCAAGAAACACCTTGAGGATTTAATGAGGTTCATTAATTGACGTAATTAACGTGCCTCATTAATTGACATAATTATAGTGTCTCATTAATTACGGGAGGGGTGGTTACACAACCAAATTTTAACCATGTAACTAACACAACATAATTAAAGGTTTGACAACACTGGTCATCCATGTCATAATCACTGAACAGGTGGTAGGAAAATGAAAAAAAAATTAAATAAATATTTATGTTATATTGTTATTTATTTAAATGATACAAAAAATATCATTTTCTCCCAACCAACTACGGTCGAAGTGATGCTTCCATTAACTGAATCCTAGCGCTGTGGATTCAACAGTGCCCTCATATTTCTAATCTAAGAACCGGTTCAAAAGATATAAAATTTTGCATGCGAGTCTACTGAACATACCAAAAAAAATTCATAAATTCATTCCAACAACACCAGGCCTCAACATTATGCGCTATCAATTTTCGCTGACTTGTAATAATCCAAAATAATTTAAAAAAATTACATGGAATATTTCGGGTCTTTAAATTCTCTTCACCTTGGAGGATATATGTTCCCGGAATCCAAATAAGGCTACACCACCAAAGAGGAGTATTGGACATGCATATGTATAACGACCCATACTCTACATACATTGTTAATACTTCAAAATTGAAGAACACTTATGACAACATATGACAAAACCACAGAGGAACGTATAGGTATAGTGTCTTTAGAAACTGGGAAACATAAACAACTGGTTCATAAATCTTCTACAGTGTCTCCCATTTATTTCATCATATCTAGGGTACCTTTTAGCATATTCTACTTAATATCCATCTTCCTGACCTGGGGAAAAGAAAACATAAATGGGTGAGCTCAAATGCTCAGCAAGGGCAAATAAAGGAAATAAAAATCATATCATATCTTTTTGAAAATCATAACCTGCAAAAGATATCATAATATCTTAACATGGAACAAATCATAGAAGTGGAAATGAGATCCCCATAATCATAACATGAAACTTGAAACTTTGTGTCATGCACACATAATCATGGAAAATCATTTCTTGTTAGTCATGACTCATTTCCAAGACTATCTTAGCGAACAAAGTCCATTTCTGAACCGAGTTCACTCCTCATTTTAGTCATGTATCACTGAAATGAAATAACCATCCCTTCCAGCCATGTCTATCTCATGAGATATAAATATTTACCCAATGCATTGGACGGAGATATAGGTCCCACCCATCTTATAGTGAATCCTTTCTTATGTGTGCCACATAATCATAAATCATACATCATCGCATAACACATGTAACAAAAATGGGATTCTTGAAACATCATGACATCATAAAACAAACCATATAAGGTAAATGAATTCATAAAAATAATTCCCTCACAACATAATCAAATCAATGTAATAATAGGGATAAAAACAGAACTCTATATTATCATAGATGGAAAATAATTTTGATAAAACATTTGAACTCCATTCTTGAGGAAGATATCCTTTCTACTTCAAAAACACTTTTCCTTTCTTAAAATGTCATAAAATTCTAAACTAAAAGAAGTTGATTAAAAATAAACTTGAAAACTTGTAAAAGAAGATTCATGGAAATAATTTTTGAAGAATCCATTCATTCCGTATAAGTTTAAAAAACAATCTTCGTACTTTTGTCGGAAAATTCAAAAAGTACCTCGTACAAAAAAAACGACAAAATATTCCTTTCATATTCTTTAATAATAACTCACCGAAGGGTAATATTGGATTTAAACTATTGTAAGTGGATGGAAACAATATTACATATTGAGGGAACATTGATGTGGATGATAAAATACACCCCAGTAAATTCCAAAGTAAAAACAATCTCGGATAAAAATGAGATTGTGATATTTTCCCTTACCTTAGGTCCGATTTGCTCTGTACGTGTCTAAAGCTCCTCTTCTTTGGAACGCCTCTTTGAATCCTCTACTTAGGGAACTAAGATTGGTCTTTGAAGAAGACTAGGACCTCTAGGATTATTCTAGAGAAGTGGAGAGTAGAAAATGGCATGGTTTGGACGAGCTTGAGTGCTCAAATTGGTGTTAGGAAGAGAGGGAGGAGGTGCCCTTTTATAAGGGAGGAGAGGGGCACCTTAGGAATATCTCAAAATACTATTTTATATTAAAGTCAAAATCGGTTTATAATGGTTCTAAAGGGTCTTATTTCGAAGCTAAAGTGGGGATGGGTAGAAATCCTATCAACCAATAGGATTTAGACAAGTTTAGGTTATTATTTTAACCTTATCAATTAGATTTAACTTTAAGTTACAGAATTTAACTTTTACCCTGTCTTTTTGTTTTCTTACAATATATGGTTAATACACTTACTATAACATACCAAACGAATCCCAAATTGTTTATTATTAATATATATCCTTATCTAAGTCATTTTTCCGAACCTTAGATTTTTAGGAATAAAATAACAATTAATACTATAATATTTGATTTAAAAACTATTTTGTGTCAATTTTGACACTATTTGATATATGATTTTTGTGAAAGTCATAAAAGAATTATATGTTCGAACCAAGTTGATTAAATAAACACTAATATATCATAATAACCAATAAAATTAGTGTAATTCATAAAAAGTCTTAAATTACATTTATTTTGGTATTTATAATATCAATTATGTCAATATTTCATTAATAAGATAATTACTGCATCATCTTTGTGTCATATATAAATTAACTTATTTGATGTCTAAAAATTACAAATAAAATACCATTATGTAGGAAATTCTTTTATCTTTCTAATTAATATTTACAATCGAATTTATCTTATGTATTAAACTATATTAAAAATGTTTTAGTAAATAGACTTTGATTTTAACTCTTTTAACTCTTCTTTGAATTAAATAAAAATAAATGTCCTAATATAATCCAAGTGGTCCTAAATGATAATATTTTACACTTAAGGTTGTTTTTGGTCTAGATACACTTGTCCAATAGGATTAGGACATGTGTTACGGTAATATTATTATCATTTTACCCATAATTACCCTATTTACTTTTAACCGTGGTAAATAAAAGTAAAAAGTTACTATTCAAAAAAAATTATTTTCATCTCATTGAACCACATTTTACTTACTGACATCATCTGTGTCTCTCGGATTTTTGAAATTCCATTCACAGAAGCGGTAAATTTTTTTTTTTATGAAAAATTCAGTTTTTTTAACTACCACTTAGTAGTTTCACTATTCATCAAAAATTGATGTTTTTCAGAACAATTCCAAAATTTCATCCTAAGCTATATTTCATATTCCGAATTCAAAAATGAAGTCTATTTTACCAAATTCATAACATAGAAGTTGCATTAATTAATTTTATAATTAAATCCCGCTGTTAAAACAAATAGCGTGTTTTTAAGAAACAATATCTATCAAAAGATTGACACTTGTTTATGTCTGGTTTAAATGTGAAATTACATCCAATGACCAACATTGTATTAAATTGTAAAAATATATTCTAAATATACTTTAAAACCACTCAAATTAATAATTTATCACTATTAATTATTTTGATTAAAAAAGTTGTTTTTAATTATAATTTAGTAATTTTCACTATTCATCAGAATATGAAAGTTATCCGAAAAGTACCAAAATTTTACCTTAGGCAAAATTCGATACTCCAAATCCAAAAATGAAGTCCATTTTGAGCGCTAAAATTTCTAAAATTTTAAAAGGTGGTTATTACTATTCATAACGGCTAGTTATAATAATATTTTAATAGCATATCGTTGTTTAGTGAAACTCGGTATTGCATACTACACACGCTATCGAGGAAGGTCGTGATTGCCTGTAATGCAAGGCAAGTCAAGGATGTGTGTTGTGCAAGCTCCTTTTGGTGTAGCGTACAACACAAGACATTAATGAAAAGAATATTTTTCATAAAATCTCGGGGTGTTACATTCTACCCCCCTTAAAATGAATTTCTCCCTCGAAATTCGTCGGGGTTATAAAAGATTTGCTACTTAAAAGTTTCTTTAATAGAAACCCACATTGTAAAAAGGAATACCAAAACCATTCTTTTAAAAAAAGTATGAAACGTAATGGTTACCCAAATAAACTAATCACTGGGTTTCCACATAGGTGAAAATATGGATATGGAAGAGAAATCTAGCCATCATGTTCTGATGGAGAGTGGTAGAGAACATGGCTATGGAAAAGCCAACAATCACAAATCCATAAATTTGTGACGATCTAAGGTACCATTTGATTAATCAGATATAAGAGTACTAGGACAACATTTTTGGTTTTCAAGATCGTTTCCCTAAAGTTGAAGAATTTGAATTAGAATAAATACTTACTTTATTTTGGTACAATATCACTGTTGTTCATGCCTTGAACAATTTCCACTTATTCTCTTAAATAAATTAAGTTGAATTTGTTATTCGTGAAGTGTTAGCAGATCATGTGATTGAATGACGGGTCATTCCATCTGTCTCAAACAAAAGGTTAGGAAAAGTTATTAAATATACATAAGTCATTCTATAGTGTGATTAATCATATATGGTTCCTAAAATGGACTTATACTTCATATATCATACTGCTTAATATAATAAAACTAGTTTCTACAAAACAGGGACTTCCTGTAGGCCAGTGGTAGGCGATAAAGGCCAGCCGCACTTCGGTTGTGGGTTCGATTCCCACATCCTTGTCCGACGCGATGGGCTGTCGCCCGTCCTGCAGGTTGTCCTTTTTCTAAAACTATATTACTATAACATCCCATCAATAATATCGAAAAACAAACAATACTAACTTATGTCTAACATAATCCATTCCAATCTTTAGGCTTATCCATAATACTACAGTCCACTCTCAGAGATTTAATACCATCGTTGATCCCCATATATTATAAGATATATCTTGTTGGTCACATTCCAAACATTCAAAGGCCTTAATCATGTACTCTCTTGAATACCCGTTGAACCTTATTGAAAACATGAATGATGTCAAAAGTTAACCCTTTCCACATACCAAAATCCAAAAATTCTATATACTCAAACCATGATATCACTTAGTCCTTATATCAATCATGAGCTCATGAATACTGTTAAACATTTCGTTTTCTCGTTTTCCCTTCATTATGAGCATATCATCTTATTTCCAAAAATATCTCAATCACTTTGAATACCACATTAGACCAATACATAAATATTCCAATACTTCATGATACAACATTATTTTGGAATCCCATTACATAAACACTTAATCATTCCACCACATCGTTTTCATATTCAACAGTGCCAATAGTGATCGCATGTGACTTCCCTTTGTCCTTTGCCTTCAGTGGTTGCTCATGTTGATCATCACTAACCCTTGGATTAGGGCATTTATTAGCATAATGCCCCATTTCCTTGCACTTGAAGCATTGAAGTGTTGGTGGTGCGTTCTCTGCAGTGTTTGCTTTATTCACATCATTAGAAACCCTTTTTCCATTACATCGACACTCAGCTGCTCGATGACCTTCTTTTCCACACTTAAAACATTTTCTAGTCCCTTTAAGACAATATCCACCATGCTTCTTTCCACACTTTGTGCATAAGGAAACACTCATCTTCTTTTCACCATTATTCTGAGATTTCTCCTTGAACTCCATCTTTCGTTTCTTGTCAAAACCATGAGATGGATATGTAACACCAACTTCCATTTCTACCTTGATAGCACAACGCACAATTTATTCATTGCTACTGAAGTCTCTTATAGCTAATTCCCTTCAAAGACTTGGTTTTAAGCCACTGAAAAATCGATCAACATTACTTTCTGGTTGGATGATAATGCTAGATGCATGCCTTGCAAGTATTGTAAAATTATTTTCGTATATACCAACAGATTCATCATCCTTTTGCTTTAGTTCAAGAAACTCTTTCTCCATCTTTGTTCGAAGAATACGAGGGAAGTACTTACTGAAAAACAAGTTCTTGAACTCATCCCATTCCATAGACTCAATTTCATCTCTTGGCCTCGTATTCTTGATAAGATTCCACCATTGATCAGCTTCACCTTCCAAACGATATACTGCTAAGATGACTTTATCATTTTCAGAACATTGAAGAACTGAAAATATCTTTTCAGTGGTACTGATCTATTGTTCAGCTACAAGTGGATCAGAAGTTCCACTGAAAGAAGGTGGATGTTGCCTCATGAAGGACTCAATAGAATACTGTTCCTTTCTCGTCTCATTTGGATGTCCAGAATGATTCATAGCTTGTGTAAGGATAGCAATAAGATTTTTCACTCCATCTCCCATAACATTTGTTTATTCAGGAGGGAAATCATTTCATTGTCCATTTCATTGATCAACACGGTTCCTTCGGGTTCCATCCATCGTCTAAAACCCAAAAAGAATAGTGTGAGAGGCAAAAATAATGCTAGGGAAAACAACATAATAAAGGGGGAGTACCTTCAATATCTAACATCTTAGGTTTAATTCTATGATCATTAGCATAATTCTATTACTATAACCTATATGTATACTTAACCTTAGGGACATCCCTAGACATACCTTAGAAATATCTCTAGGGATCTCACTGACGTTTTCGCGTCCTAGTTTCCAAAGGTTGACTAAACCTTTCCTCTGATACCAACTATAGAGACCCAAATCTTGACGTACATTGACATTACATTACATTTGCGTAATACATAGTACATAACAAAAACACACACACAAGGATCGAAATAGTTTAGTGTCTTTGGAAACTCGGAGTATAATCTTCTAATCCTGGTGAAAGATCTTCGACATCTCCCATAAAGATCTTCCCTTTTTTTATACCTAAAACCTTTCTTTATATCCTGGGGAAAAGAAAACATAAATGGGTGAGCTCAAATTCTCAGCAAGGGAAAATAAAGGAAATAAATATCATATCATATCTTTTTGAAAATCATAACCTGCAAAAGAGATCATAATATCTTAACATGGAACAAATCATAGAAGTGAAAATGAGATCCCCATAATCATAACATGAAACTTGAAACTTTGTTTCATGAACACATAATCATGGAAAATCATTTCTTGTTAGTGATGACTCATTTCCAAAACTATCTTAGAAGACAAAGTCCATTTCTGAACCGAGTTCACTCCTCGTTTTAGTCCTGTATCACTGAACCGAAATAACCTTCTGTTCCAGCCATGTCTATCTCATGAGATATAAATCTTTACCCAATGCATTGGAGGGACATATAGGTCCCACCCATATTATAATGAATCCTTTCTTATGTGTGACACATAATCATAAATCATACATCATCGCATAACACATGTAACAAAAATGGGATTCTTGAAACATCATGACATCATAAAACAAACCATATAAGGTAAATGACTTCATAAAAATAATTCCCTCACAACATAATCAAATAAATGTAATAATAGGGATAAAAACAGAACTCTATATTATCTTAGATTGAAAATAATTTTGATAAAACATTTGAACTCCATTCTTGAGGAAAATATCCTTTCTACTTCGAAAACACTTTTCCTTTCTTAAAATGTCATAAAATTCTAAACTAAAAGAAGTTGATTAAAAATAAACTTGAAAACTTGTAAAGGAAGATTCTTGGAAATAATGTTTTAAGAATCCATTCATTCCGTATAAGTTAAAAAAACATTTTTCATACTTTTTTCGGAAAAGTCAAAAAGTACCTCGTACAAAAAAACGACAAAAGATTCCTTTCATATTCTTTAATAAAAACTCACCGAAGGGTAAAATTGGATTTAAACTACTGTAAGTGGATGGAAACAATATTACATATTGAGGGAACATGTATGTGGATGATAAAATACACCCCAATAAATGCCAAAGTAAAAACAATCTCGGATAAAAATGAGATTGTGATATTTTCCCTTACCTTAGGTCCGATTTGCTTTGTACGTGTCCGAAGCTCCTCTTCTTTGGAACGCCTCTTTGAATCCTCCACATAGGGAACTAAGATTGGTCTTTGAAGAAGACCATGACCTCTAGGATTATTCTAGGGAAGTGGAGAGGAGATAATGGTAGGGTTTGGCCGAGCTTGAGTGCTCAAATTGGTGTGAGGAAGAGAGGGAGGAGGTGCCCTTTTATAAGGGAGGAGAGGGGCACCTTAGGAATATCTCAAAATAATATTTTATATTAAAGTCAAAATCGGTTTATAATGGTTCCAAAGGGTCTTATTTCGAATCTAAAGCGGGGATGGGTCGAAATCATATCAACCAATAGGATTTAGACAAGTTTAGGTTATTATTTTAACCTTATCAATTAGATTTAACTTTAAGTTAAATAATTTAACTTTTACTGTGTCTTTTTGTTTTCTTACACTATATGGTTAATACACTTACTATAACATGCAAAAAGATCCCCAAATTGTTTATTATTAATATATATCCTTATCTAAGTCATTTGGCCGAACCTTAGATTATTAGGAATAAAATAACAATTAATACTATAATATTTTATTTAAAAACTATTTTGTGTCAATTTTGACACTATTTGATATATGATTTTTGTGAAAGTCATAACAGAATTATATGTTCAAACCAAGTTGATTAAATCAACACTAATATATAATAGTAACCTATAAAATTAGTGTAATTCATAAAAAGTCTTAAATTACATTTATTTTGGTATTTATAATATCAATTATGTAAATATTTCATTAATAAGATAATTACTACATCATCTTTGTGTCATAAATAAATTAAATTATTTGATGTTTAAAAATTAAAAATAAAATACCATTATGTAGTAAATATTTTTATATTTCTAATGAATATTTACAATAGAATTTATCTTATGTATAACCCTATATTAAAAATGTTTTAGTAAATAAACTTTGATTTTAACTCTTTTAACTCTTCTTTGAATTATATAATAATAAATGTCCTAATCTAATCCAAGTGGGCCTAAATGATAATATTTTACACTTAAGGTTGTTTTTTGTCTAGATACACTTGTCAAATAGGATTAGGACATGAGTTAGGGTAATATTAATATCATTTTTACCCTTAATTACCCTATTTACTTTTAACCGTGGTAAATAAAAGTAAAAAGTTACTATTCACAAAAAATTATTTTCATCTCATTGAACCACATTTTACTTACTGACATCAACCGTGTCTCTCGGATTTTTGAAATTCCATTTACAGAAGCGGTAAAATTAAGTTTTATGAAAAATTCAGTTTTTTTTAACTACCACTTAGTAGTTTCACTATTCATCAAAAATTGATGTTTTTCAGAACAATGCCAAAATTTCATCCTAAGCTATATTTCATATTCCGAATTCAAAAATGAAGTCTATTTTACCAAATTCATAACATAGAAGTTTCATTAATTAATTTTATAATTAAATCCCCCTGTTAATACAAATAGCATGTTTTTAAGAAACAATATCTATCAAAAGATTGACATTTGTTTATGTCTGGTTTAAATGTGAAATTACATCCAATGACCAACATTGTATTAAATTGTAAAAATATATTCTAAATATACTTTAAATCCACTCAAATTAATAATTTATCGCTATTAATTATTTTGATTAAAAAAGTTGTTTTTAATTATAATTTAGTAATTTTCACTATTCATCAGAATATGAAAGTTATCCGAAAAGTACCAAAATTTCACCTTAGGCTAAATTCGATACTCCGAATCCAAAAATGAGGTCCATTTTGAGAGCTAAAATTTCTAAAATTTAAAAACGTGGTTATTACTATTCATAACGGCTAGTTATAATAATATTTTAATAGCATATCGTTGTTTAGTGAAACTTGGTATGGCGTACTACACACGCTATCGAGGAAGGTCGCGATTGCGTGTAATGCAAGGCAAGTCAAGGATGTGTGTTGTGCAAGCTCCTTTTGGTGTAGCGTACAACACAAGACATTAATGAAAAGAATATTTTTCATAAAATCTCGGGGTGTTACATTATGAGCCTCTTTCACCCATGTGCTCTCCTGGAGATTCTTATGCTGCCAGCGAACTCGCACCAGAGAAATCAACCACCCATGAAGGACCTGCTCATGTCGATCCTCTATCTCCACTTGTAACTTCGCCAAAGTCACCCTATCAAAAATCTCTATTTTACCATGGTTGATGACATGAGATGGTTCATGCACATATCTCCTCATCTGGGATACGTGGAAGATGTCGTACCCCCTCAAAAATTGCAGTGGTAGTTCCAAGTGGTACGCCACCTTCACAAAACACTGAAGTATCTGTAATGGTCTGATAAACCTCGGTGAATGTTTTTTTCCTCATCAAAATCACTGTATTCTCCATCGAGGGGAGACTCACAAGAATAAGTGGTCCCCCTTCTGGAAATCAAGTGGTCTCCATCACCTATAATTATAGGACTTATGTCATCTCTGTGCAGTTTTCATCAACTCTCAGATGGAATGCACCTTCTCAGTGGTATCCTATACCATCTATGGGCCCAAAAGTGCTGTCTCTACTAGAACATTCCATCAGAACAGTTGTCAGCATGATCATCTGTATAGCCCCACAAAAGGGGCCATACCAATTCTTAAGTGATAGCGGTTATTTTATGAAAACTCCACCAAGGGTAAGAGGTACTCCCAACTATGGAAAAAAAAATATAGGACACATTCCTGAAGCATGACCTCCATGTTTTGGATGGTCTGCTCAATATGGTCATCTGTTTGTGGGTGAAAAGCTATTCTCAAGTGAAGTTGAGTCCCAAAATCCACCAGTAATCCTTTCAACAACTAGGATGTGAATCTTGCATCATGGTCTAAGACTATAGTCGAAGGCACCCCATGATGTCACACAATCTCTTAAATGTAGAGACCTCCCAATCTCTCTACCGAACCCTTATCTTGAAGAGCAATGAAGTGGGCCAATTTTGTGAGTCTGTCAACGATCACATATATGGTATTGTGCACTCGGTATGTATGTGGTAACCCCATCCTGATGTCCATCGACATCCCTTCCCACTTCCACTCTGGAATGTCAAGGGGTTAGGTCAAGACTGCTGGTACATGGTGCTTGACCTTAACTTGTGGTCATGTGAGGCATCTAAAAGCATACTTTGTCACAACTTTCATCAACCCTAGACACTAGTAATAACATATGAGGTCATAATACATCTTCATAACGCCTGTATGTACTACCAAGAGGGATGTATGGAACTCCCTTAGAACCACCTCTCATAGCACAACTGGTATAACTATACATCCTCTAAAAAGGATAGCATGCTCCCCACCTTCATCGTATCTGTCAGGTTCATGGCATGAGGATATCTGAGTATGTATAGCCTCATAGCAGTTGTCTCTGACATATGCATCCCTAACTCGCTGAATGAGTAGAGAGGAAACTGAGATCGACTTGAGGTATAATATCTCATCTCTATCCAACTAAGATATCTGAAGCAAGGGTAACTACTCTGATACTTTGTTCAGTAGTTGCGAACTTGATCTCTGACAATGTTCATTTGACAACACATTACCCTTCCTAGGAGTATTGGCTATCTCAAATTCATAGTACAGGAGGAACTCTAGGCAACGTCGTTGTATAAAGTTAATCTCTTTCGATGTGAGGATGTATCTGAGACTCTTTTGGTCTGTGTAAATAATGAACTAGTTTCCCATCATGTAGTGTTGCCACATATTTAGTGTGAAGAATACTACTTCCAACTCCATGTCATGAGTCACATAATTCTTCTCATGTGGCCTCCGATGTCATGAGATATAAGAAATCACTACATCACCTTGTATCAAGACGTAACCAAGTATAGCCCCTGATGCACCATAGTAAATCAGGTAGTCAGTGTCCTACTCCAAAAAACTCATGAAGGAAGAACTGGTCAAGCTCTGCCTTAACTGTTGAAAGCACTGCTGGCATGACTCTGACCATAGGAAGGGTTTCTCCTTCTTTGTCAATGCAGTCATATGTGTGGCTTCTTTGGAGAAATTGATAACGAACCTCCCATAGTAGCATACTAATAAAAGGAAGCTTCACACCTCTGTAAAACTCATGGTGGTTCCCAAGCAATTAATGCCTCGATCTTCGTTGGATCAATTGCAACTCCACACTCTGAGATGACATGTCCCAAGAATTGGACCTTCCGTATCCAAAACTAAAACTTCGAGAGATTCCAATATAACTGGTTCTCCTAGAGTGTGTCCATAAATATCCTCAAGTGTACATCATTCTCTTCCTCAGATGTTGAGTACACCAATATTTCATCGATAAATACCATTTAAAAATGGACTATGTAGGTTTGTAAGATCCTATTCATGAGTCTATGTAACACTGCAGGGGAGTTCTTCACACTGAACAACGTCACTAGGAATTCGTAATGTTGGTTATAACATCTAAAGGTTGTCACTGGGATGTCCTCATCTTGATCATGAAGATGGTGATAGCCAGATATGATGTCTATCTTTGAGAACCACTTCGCTTCTTTCAACTGATCAAACAGATCATCAATCTTCAGTAGAGGATACTTGTTTTTCACAGTCACCTAGTTTAGGCATAGTAAGTCCATGCATAGCCCCAAACATCCATCTACCTTCATGGAAAACAATATTGTGGATGCCCATGGAGAAACACTAGTCCATACAGATCCCTTCTTATGTAAGTCCTCAATCATTACACTCATCTACCGAATCTCCATTGGGTCCATCTGATACGCTGGTGTACATATCGGTTTGGTTTATGGTTACAAGCCAATGTGGAAGTATACCTCTCTTCGAGATTGTAGTCCTGGGACATCTTACAAAACGACATACTCATTTTCTTCCACCATCGCTGGGAAATGCGGACTCACCTCATCCACCGTGTCGAAGGTCAAGAATTCCTTCTTATATGTAATCGGTTACATGCTCCTGAGTACTAGTCCATCTCGTACGACTCTATTTTCCTTCTCACCAACAAAGGAAAAAATTACACTATCTACACTCATACATCACATTGTACGTATCAAGTACACATTAAGTGCTTGAACTACTGATATTCATTCCATTCCTATAATGATGTCATAGGGCTTCAACGCCACTACTAGAAGATCACATCTGAAACATTCTCCTCCGAGAGTAAGATCAAACTCTAAACACTAGATTGTGACCGCTGAATCTCCACCCCATCCCTCCAGAGGAGTTTCAAGATGCAATGGTCGAGCAAAAAGCTCAACCAGAATCTCAAAGTCCCACACAATGTCCACGACGAGGAACGAATTGGCAGCACCTATGTAGAAATGCACTACTTCTAAAGAAGAGAAGATACAGATCATACATCATATCATCTATGGGATGTCGTGATCATGAGCCTCAAATGCATGTAGTTTGAAATGTACCCATCCACCTGCTCCCTGAGCTCTTGGTGGACTGCATGGGGGTGGTGGTGGTAGTGCCCGGTGTCCCTGACCACCTACTGTTGCACGTCCAACTCCCCTGCCTCGTTCGCCTCTTGGCTAACACTCATGCTCCTACAACTTTCATTTCCTCGGTGGCCCCACCACCGTCATCTGATCATCCACTCGGGGAGTTGGATGATCATGAGCTCTAGGACCCTATTTCAAAAAAGAAATAACATAACATGCCTCGGTGGTGGCTCCCTCAACCTCTCTATCCCCACATCTCTACCCCTTCTCCCCCTGGTCGCCCTCTAGAGGGTCTATCCCCCTTGGGCTTCTATGTCGTTTTTCTAATACCAGTTGTGGATGACTCTGGTACCTATTCTCTGGTAGGGTCTCTCACTATTGATTTCTTCTTGGAAATGAATCTCTCAATTACTAAATCTCACTCTAGCACCCCATCCTGTGTTTGGATACTGAAAAAACGGGTGCATCTCTAATCTCTCATTAGAGCCCCTGCTCAATGGTCTGGGCCCTAATGTAAGGGTCACATACCATGTTGGTGGAGTATTGGGAGTGGTAAATATATCTCTCTGAGTACTGAGCCATAGTCTGGTTTACCTATAGTAGATGTAGAAACTCTTGAATACGCACTGAGGGTAGTGTTTCTAAAACAAAATGTGCCCTGAATAGGATTTCAATGTTTGGATAGGTGGGTGTCATATCCTCATCCATATAGAGAATCGATCCCCACCATCATCCTACTAATCCCTGAAGTAGGCTGGCTTCCAAGATCACCATCTACTCGATAGGTGTCTCTACTGAGAGAAAGACCCAAGAAACTGCCTCAAGCCAGTCCTCTGCTTCCTGGGGGTCTATCTCACCTCAAAACATTTGAGGCCCCTATATCTGGAACCAATGAAATGCGCTCAACTAGTATGCATGATCAACTAATATCATATGATTCTCAATGGGTGGTGGTGCTACTGGTACACCACCAAATGATGTCATCACTGTGTTCGGTCCCTATACCAACGCCTCATCACTCGGTGGGCCACTATCATGATCTCTAACTACAATACGGGTGGGTTGCCTTCCTGGAGGCATCCTATAATAAATAGATGTGACATGGTCAATATGTTATACCTGGTGAGCTGCCTCAATAATGATCAAGAAATATTTTCAAAAAACAAGCAACTAATGATATCATGTACCGAGTCAGAAAATGTAATTCAGGGTCTTGGTTTATGGATACATCAACCACAACACCCACACTAGTATCCATGTACTGAAATCCAAGCCAAAGACAATTGACATCAGTTCCTAATTAAAATTAGACTCTTAGTTCTTCTAGTAAAACCATACTGCCTCTAATAACACTTTGTCATGACCCGTCCCATGGGGCCCGAACATTAAATCCCAATTCACTCCTCCCATAGGTCCAAGGTTGGTTACTAGCACATAACAGCTTTTCCAAAATGGGGAAGACATTGACTTAGAGATATGTACACACTCAAAAAGGTAAACTGATGTAAACAACAAACAAAAGTAAGGTACAACCATGAGAATAATGTAAAACAACAAGTACAACTGTAAATTGAAAATAATGGGCCGGAATACAAGCCCTAGAAACTGAAGGATAGTAAACAATTTTAGCATATACCCAAAAGCTATACCTATAGGGTAGCAGCTATATGTCTAAAGACAAATAAAATAATCTAAACTTCTCCCATCACACCAAGCTCCATCAAGTCTCGAACCTCCAAAGTCTGCCTTGGAGTGTTAGTAGTCTGCCTCAGGCACACACATATGGGGGGATCCCATGCATGTGTGAGTATAAAAATATAAATTAGGGGACCCCAAAACCCCCAAATGTCTATCATTAATCCAAAAATAAAAACACCTTGAGAAATAACACAATGTTAATATCACAAGCATGATCTAAATCATAAATCACAAAGAAAAAGGGACAAATCACTCTAGCGGTATAACTTCAATGCTACTGGGATGGGGATGACTATTCGTAAAACTAGATGATCCTATCTATAGTAACTCTACTGCTGACCTATGGGTCACTGTATGATGACCCATATTGGTCACTACATTCCGACCTGTATTGGTCACTAGAGCAGGCCCATTTTAGTCGCCAGTGCTGAACAATTTTGGTCACTTGTGCTGAACCGTATTGGTCGCTGGTGCTGACCTCTATTGGTTGTCGGTGCTGAGGTAGAGATGATTTTTCATACAACAAGGTCATACCACTCTGGAGTTTATGATGTTGACCTGCATTGGTTTCTCTTTTTCTTCATGTCACAGCAAGCCACATGATTCTCACACAAAGCCCACCTAATCTCTAGAATACTCTTCTTATCAATCCATTGGTCACATTTTAACAGGTACTAATTCCCAAAAATCCTATACCCAAAGGACCATCCCATCATAGGGGTCCTAATGTGACAGACATTATATCTATCGGATGCCCGGTCTGTGAGATTGGTCACTTTTTTGAAATGGGCCCGGTTGGATTCAAGTTTGATCCATCCTTGGTTGCACGTCAAACTCCATCAAAACTCACTTAAAGTGTCCTTAAGGTCCTCTTTTTGACAAGGTTCCTTATACCAAAGATAATGCATTGATCGGACGCCCGGTCTGTATGTTACACCATTTTCCGTCAAACAGTAGTGATCGCACATCGGTTCGGCCCGACTCAGTCGGGATTACTAGAATATTCCCAAAGGGATCTCTTCCAAATATGGGTACCAACGCCACTAATGGTGTGTCACACAAACACCTGGTTTTTTAGTTACATGTGTATCATTATTTGGGGGTCGGTTAGGTATGGGCCTGGTCCGACTCGGTCTGGCCAACCTGACTGAACGAGTTATGAGGTCTACGTGACCCCGCCCGGGACTAGCCCGTTAAGGGTCGGCCCGGTTCACAGGGTACAACCCATTGGGGCCGGCCGAGATCGTTTTCGAGCCTAAAAAGTGGTTGGCTCGACCCCTGCGCCTAGCATGGACCACCCACACTAGCCTGCTGGGCCGCGGGTCCAGCTCGTTCAGCCAGCTACCTTTTTGATTAGTCAACATTAATTTAGACCGCTTCTGCTAACTGGCCCCATAGACATGGGGCCATTTCATCCAGTCGGGGTCGGCCTAGTGGTCGACCAGTCCCGGCCGATGCGGCGTGGTACAACGCCTTCCCACTCCTGCAGCGGCCCGCTGGCCACGGCTACTGCTACCGACAGTTCCTATGGGAAACACCCTTCTCCTACTTTCCCACCATGGGCTGGAAGATTCTTTACAATGTGGGGCACAATAGTTCATTTCCTCCCCACCACCCGCTACCATTCGCTGCGAGCCTCCTCCAGCCACCGCCGGCCACCGTCGGTAGGGCGCGCCGACGGTTCTTTCCCCGGGCCACCAGACGTGCTCCGGTGTTCCGTTCTTGGTGATGCCTATGCCGACGAGCCTCCCAATACATCACCTTCATAGTGTGGCCCTCAGTTTCACATTCCCAATAATTTCATATTTCTTCCATGAAAAACACATCAAGAATATGTTTAGTGGAAGGTCTAGGCATTGTTCGGATTGGCCCGTGCCCTATGCATTAGCGTTATAGCATATGGGTGAAACATAAATAATCATAAGATTTGATAAACAAGAAAAAAAATCCCTATGACAACCTTAAATAAAAAATAAAGTGTCATGGATAAACCCATTAGTAGGTTGATCCACGTTCTTCATATTAATCAAGAACAAAGAGAGAAAAATCAATTAAATTCATAAACCATTTAAATCCTTATGTCGTGATTCGTTGGGGACATCATGGATGGTGGTTCTTCTTCATTCGAGGGTATCGAAGAAGAATGAGAATTTTCACATGTGTTGATGTTATTCTTCCAAGACCTTCATAACGATCCAACAACAGGCATCATGAATAGTCTGTTTTCCGTTAGTGGAAGGTGTGGCGTCACTTCATCAAGGGGTCCTCACTAGATGAATATTTTCCAATACACCACCACGAGATGTATTTAAATATGAGGGGAAATGCGAGAAACACCTTGTGGAATTAACGAGGTTCATTAATTGATGTAACTAATATGCCTCTTTAATTAACTTCATTAATGTGTCTCATTAATTAATTGAGGGGTAGTTACACAACCAAAGTGTAACCAAGGAATTAACACCCCATAATTAAATGTATGACCACCTCCTTGGTCCCCTCTACTTCCACTCAAAATGTGGTAAAAAAATGAAAAAGATATAAAATTAAAATTTATGTTTTTTTAATGTCTCAAAAAGTATCTTTTTCTCCTGACCAACTACGGTCGAAGTGAAGCTTCCCTTAACCAAATCCCTACCTTGCAGATTCAATGGTGCCCTCATATTTTTAATCCAAGCACCGATTCAAAATATTGAAAACATCACTCGTGCGTTTTCTAAATGTACCCTAAAAAAGTTCAAAAATTCATTCCAGGCACACCGGGCCTCAGAATTATGCTCCTTCAATTTTCACAAACACGTAATAATAACATATAATTTTAAAAAATTACATGGAATTTATTGGTTCTTTAGAAAACCAGATTTAAAAATAAATAAAATGAAACATATTGCATCATAATGGTAAATATATTTTTTATAAAAAATTTCAAATAAAAATATATACTTCAAATAATATTAAACTGGTACAATACAAAAATTATGTCTCAATGGAATTTAAATTGATAAGAAATCCATTAACCTAATCATAATTTTATTTTGTGGTCTTTCGACTCGTGTATAGTTGTTTAAAATATTTTAATTTCTAAAAAAAGAACCATAATAAAGTATATAATATCAAATATTTACTACTTAGAATATTTTATTACCCTTTTTAATCCATCTAACATTATTTTGACTATTTCGGGTCTTAATTTCTTGGTTTGTCGAGTATGTTTTACTTTGTCATTTATTATTCGTATAAAATATTTCATTATTTCATAATCTCCAGAATTTCACACTTAACTTAATTATCTTACATTATCATTATAGAATTATTTATAATGGTTCATAATATTTAGATACTATATATGATAAGCACCGTTCATGAAGATGGTAGGTCGTACATATGAATGAATGCTACTTTTATTTCATTATTGTATTAAAATAAATAAAAATAAAAGATATATATGTATATTATAATTTTAGTATCATATCTTTGTTTTATATGTTATATATATTTTAAAAAATATCCTTTATTTGTACCATTTATGGGATGAAATAATCTTATCTCTTTGAGTGTGGTGGTAGTCCACACTTCTACAATCAAAGTTATTGTATTTAAAAAACATTTATAGAATAAAGGTATCTTATAAAAAAGTAAAGAGAAATGATACATCATAAATATCATATATATCAAATTTAAATAGTTTTTCAATCATAATGTCCAGCATGAAATGTGGCAGGGGAAGATCGAACAATCATTGTTTTGTGACGTACTAGTTTGCATAATAGTAAAATAGTATGTTCATTACCCACTAGATGGAGGTGTGTGTATGTTCCAGTAAAACATTATCATAACAATATCCAAATATATTGAGTATAACTTTTTTTTATTTAATAATTGAATAAGAAACATATAGGGAGTGGAAAATGGAAATTATATTAGAAAGCATGAGAGAAGGTATAATCACTTATTCAGGGAACCTCTTTTGGATTGTACCAAATCCATCCTTGAAATTATTAATTCTCAAGGGGATTATTCTAGATATTGGGGATGTATTTTTGGATTCTATTTTTTTAGTGTTTTAACCATCCAATGTGTCTTGAAATGTGTGAGTAAAGATTAGACTTCTTGCATTATTATAGTGGAGGGGGAGTGAAACTTTTGTATATATGAAAATCTATATACTATTGGGGGAGAGTGTAATAATACATAAAGATTCTAAAAATGGACTAATAATGGAGTAAAAGAGAAAAATGTTCTATAATAACCCTATCCTAATGAAAATATGTGAATTTTAATTATTTGGTTCCTTATATTATAAGATTCCCAGATTTTATCATTTTCTTTATTAAAGCATCTAGTTTCCTAATCTAATTAGTTTAACCATTAAAACTATATTAATGTGATATTTATAAGACAATATATAGCCACATAATTATTAATATTATTTTATTTTAAAATAATACCATCTTTTTTGGAAAATAATTTTACAACAAGTGAAAGTGATACACTAAAACATTGATTGAACCGGGACCACGTTGATAATGTTTTATAGCATATTGTAAAATATATAAATTATAGAAGATTAATTGGTACATTAATAGAAAATCATTAATATTTACTGACACTTTAATTTTAAATCATTTAATAGATTCTTTTTTTGAAAAAGTAACCATATTGTCAATTTTGGCCTTATTTTTTTAAGGTTAATTTGAAAATAAAACTACTATATTGTAATTAAAATATATTATATTTATGCATGTTTAACAAGATATATTCATATACAAGTATAACTAAATAAAATAATTCAATCAATTAACATCACTTTAAATATTTATAGTATCATTTATTTTAGTTAATTATTAACTTAATAATCAATATATTGGCATTTCTTAAGCATTTTAATTACCTAAACCATATCTATAAATTATCAATAATTTATTAAGATAAAATTTTCCAATATATACTTTAAAAGGATATCTATATTCCAAAATATGATTTTTTGTACATATCTAAGATTTTTATAAATGTTAAATTTAAGGAATGATCTATTTTTGTATTTTCCTTGCTTATGCTTTTATATAGGGAACCTCCATTTAATAATATCCCAATAAACCATAAATTTTGAATGATGTGGGAAAATGGTTAAATTATTGGAAGAAAATTTATTGTGGACAAGTTTCTAGGTCATTTTGTTACATAATATTAAGGTTAATAACTTGTAAATCATAATCATACATTAATCACTGAAATTAATTTCAATCGCATTCATTAATCATTTTGGTCTGAATATTATTTTGATATTATTAGACTAGAAATATGAAACTAATTAAATCCATGTAAGTTGTATTTTCAAAATTCCATTCATTTAATTGGGAAAATTATGATTAACGATTATCCCACATACGGGGAGAAATAAAAGGATTTCAAAGTTTAAAAAATTGAATGATTGATAAGTTATTTTATTCAATTTCAATTTAAAATTGATTATAAAGAACATAATTATATAAATAGATATATAATATATCTAATTTCACTCTAAAACAAATATAAAATATCATTCATAAGTAATAATTATTTAAATGACAAGTTTGTTGTAACTAATCTACAGTAATTTTCACTATTCATCATAAAATGATGTTTCTCAAAAAACCCAAAAAATTATCTGTAAGATAATTTCATCATTTTGAATAATAATAAAAAATTTATTTTTAAAATGAAAATTATTTAATTTGTCAACTTTTAGTTTTAAAATACGATCTCTATTAAAAGGTGATAAATATAGGTCTTGCATGTAATGCATGTTAATTATGTGTCCTATGTAGTGTAAGTTTAACATTGTGCGTAATGAATTCTAAAACAGAGTTTATATTTATTATAAAAGAAAATATTGTAAAGTATATGTGAGCCATACCTTATACCTATATATTGATTTCTAAAATATAAAACATTATTTAGATAAAATATAATTTCTTGTATATGTGTATTTAAATAATCCATAGAATATATATGTATGATATAGAATATAGCATTAATGGAGATGGTAAGCGGTACCAATGCAGAATACTTTTTCAATTTAAGTTCCATGTTTAAAGAATGATAGTAAAAGACAAATATGTATATATATATATCATTATTATAATAGAATTATAATGTCATATATATATGTATGTATATATATAAATCATATATATTCATTAAACATATCCTTAATACATTTTATGTACTATATAAGAAAATCACATCACTTTGAGGTGGTGGTAGTCCCGACATCAGCAAATGAGATTATTGTATTAACAAAAAATGGAAATTATAAAAAAATTTATTTTAAAATATTTAATTAAAATTAATATCATACTAAATATAATATATAAAATATATAAATATAGTTTCTATTATAATGAATACAATTATAGGTCGTAAGAGAAACATGAACAACCATCATTTCAGGAGGCAGTAGTTCGCTATAAATATAAACAGTATGTTTGTTACCCAATAGATGGAGGTGGGTATACGTGTAGGTAAAAATCATATCATAGAATAATCCTAGAATTTTTATTATAATGGGGATTCGTTAAAATCTTGTAATATAGTTATTGGAGGGGTGGAGAAACAAAATTGAGGAACTGATCTTGAGAGAAGATGATACTTCTTAATCGGGTAACTCATTTTCGTATGTACCAAATGAATTCCTTTGGCTGATTATTTCCCAAAAGGATAAATCAAGGAGGATTTTAACTATTTTATGAAGTTTATTGGGAAGGCCATGGAACAACTTAAGTGGTTTTGTAGGTGTGAAAAATATTATAAGGTGGTTTCCTTTTATAAAGATGGGAATTGACACACTTGGCATTTTTGAAAAAAAGGTACCTATACCAGCATTTTAAAATACAGAATTACATAAAAAAACTCAATTATGTATGTTTAATGGACTAGTAATAGAAATTAAAAGTGTTTTGGAACATTTTGAGGGGATTTTTGAGTTTTATTTTTATTTTATAGTACTTTATGAACCAAATTTTAATCTTAAACATTGTAAATAATTTTCATCACATTCACTAATATTTTTGGTCAAAAAAATGTTATCATATTAGAAATTATAAATTATGATTATATTAAATATGGAATCCATATATCCAAATTATAGTCACATAAGTGGAATAAATTAATTTCAAATTTATCTCACTGATGCAATGACACTGCAGATTTTATAGTAAAAACCTCCACACATTTTCTATATTTTAGTAGACAATTTCAAAGTGAAATTGATTCCAAAGACCTACATTGGATTAATTAATAAAATATGGTCTAATAAAACTTTTAAAATTCAATTAAATAATAATTTATCCATATAAATAAATTAAATGAAATGACGTTTTGAATAAAAATCCATTAATATTCAATATTCATCAAAAAATAAAATTTGTGAGAAAAATTATAAAAATTCACTGTTAATTAATTTTGAAATTTTAAATTAAAAATGGAATTTTATTTTATAATTTTAAAATAAAAAATCTATATAAATTTAATTTAATTTTTTTAGAGGTGGATATGAAAATAAGTTTCTTTAAAAAATATTATTTTGAATCTTATAAGGACTTCCCAAAAAATTATATCTTTCAACATCAATATGTTATATTGATATAAAATAATTATAAAAAAATTCTAAAAGTAATTATCACTATTATTATTATAATGTTCAATTGATATATTTTAATTATATCATTTTAAAAATTATAACAAATAAAAGACTTTTTGTAGATATTTTGTATTTTGTATAGTTTAAAACAAGTCGGTTATGCGTGTTGCGTACACCAAGTCAGTGTTGTGTGTAACATACTTCAATTTTCATGATAAGTTCATGGTTTTGTGTACATTATGTTTAAATTTATATCTTTTTTAGTTCATGATTAACATGGTGTTTTTTATTACATAAGCCAAAAATAATTATTTCAAATAAAAACCAATATTCAGTGATATGTGAAATGGAAAATATCAAAAAGGTTGAATTAATTAAAGAAAATATAATTTATGAAATATCAAGTTATTACATTATAACCCCCCTTAAAATGAATTTCTCCCTCTAAATTTGTTTACGTTATAAAATGTTTAATACCTTAATGTTTCATTCATATAAACCCTCATCAAAAAAATTTATACTAGAACATCTTGTAAAAAGGGAATGATGGAACCATAAAAACAACCCATGTAACATATGCCTAATTTTAAAACTAGGAGAAATTATGTTGGGTGTGAATGTTTGTCGTGGAGGAAAAGAGTAAATATTTATAGGTATTGATTTAGGTCATCAATCAAAAACATGTGAATGACTAACAAAAACTTGGGTGCCTCATTGTAAAAAAAACCCCGATGATTTAAAATGCCATCAGTTTAAAAAAATATAGGTATTAAGAAAAAATATATTATTTTGATCATTATACTAATTTTGTGTAATTATATTATTGACCAATAATAGAGGGAAATATACATACTATATATATTACAATAAAAATATTCATTTTTATTGGTAATTTTATCAATTTCTAATCCATACATTAGTTTAGGTAATGGATGACCATAAATAGTATTTTAATCTTTAAATATAAAACAAACTTTTAGGATATTTTAAGAACATAAAATAATGATAAGTATAACTATTTATTTATAACTATTCTTAAAATCGCTATGGTTAATACCTTAAACAACTAAATATAAAAATTAGCACTGATGGTTAATCATAAATAATTATTCATAAAAATAATTATACATTAACCATGAAAACAAGAAGGATAGTGGTAGGAATGAAATCCTTATAGTCCTTCATTCCATAAATGAATACTTGTGACCCTTCCATATGGGATTTCTTGTCACCTGACATACATTATTTTCTTTTCTAAAACCATAATAATATAATTTACAAAACATGATGTATATCCTTAATATAAGGTTAATTAGTAAATACCCTTTTAACCATGTTTTTCAATACAATATCAATACATAAATACTTCCGCTGACATGTGACTCAAAATTTTCATGAATGATTAAAATTTTAAACCTTATGAAATATGAAAATCATAATCTTTCGAAAGAAAGTCCTGAAATCAGCTTAAGATTTATTCTCGCGTAACTCAAAAAATATCTATTAGTTCTCTCATTCCAAAAAGGTGAATCCATGAATCATATATTCTCTTGAAAAATGTTAATATCTTATATTACCATCAATCCTTATTGAAAACATTCACACTTCCTTATTAAAATTATATGTGATTTATTCCATAAATCTCAAAATGATGTGAACATCTTCAATGATTACATAAACCACATGTCCACATAAACTTAATTAGTTCAATGCTAATCGATAACTTCTAATTTAATTATTCTTATCCCGCATATAATTATACTTACATCATTATCATTACATAAGAAACATATTCTGGTTTATATTTCCCTTATTCATGTGTTTTCCAAGGACATCACCAAGTAATTATATCAATTTTTATTCCATCAAATGCATTCAACATGTTCTTGTAAATCTATAGATAATAGTAAAAAAATCCTTATATATTTCAGCATTCATATAACATAATTTTTTAATCAAAAAACAAAAAATATTTTATTAATACAATTCTTACTTACTCAATTAACAAGGAAACCTCATCCTATTAAGGAATACATATTTTCATTGACAATTCAGCTATAGTTACTAAATCTTCATCATTGTAACCATTACTCATACCACCTTATTGATCATATTCATGATATTTCCTCTTGGGACATTGAGTTGAAAAATGTTTGGTTATTGCACAATTAAGACAACAAACCTGTGATGATTTCTTAGGGAGGACAGTATTCTAATCCATTTTGTTAACCTAACTCATAATTTTTCCCATTTAGTCCCTTGCTTTGTTTCATTCCTTTCCAAAGTCAAAACATGTTCTTGTTCATCTATGAAATTAATTTAGGTGATTATTTCAACAATCATAACATAATAAAATTTGAATCTTCTTTCCATGAGATTCTATATTATCTGAACTCTTTGGGAAGAATTTATTTATCTTCCTTGGTGAGTCTAAGAGGTGTTTATGATATACATTGATAATCATGTTCAATAAAAATTTATTAGGGATGATCAAAACATCTTTTACTCATGTGATAATATAAATTCACTACTCATCAACATAACATCTATCACATTAAATGTTAATTCAATTCCTACGAGTTACCATAACTAATAAAAAAAGACGCATAGTTTAGAATTACATATCATTGAAGAAAACCACATAGTTATGAAAATATCTACATATAATATTTTAAAATCAAGACACTATATTAAATCTATGACACCCTATGTTAATCCAAATTTATTCACAACAAAATTATAATTAAATTCATCACGATGGTTCATGATGAGTTTTTTAATGACCAATGTATATCAACCAGGATTTTCATCCATGGTGTTGAGAAAGACCCACTATAATGTACCAAATCACCATCAGTCAGGACCAAATCATCTTGTTTGAATTTTTCCCCCTATGTACATCTTTGATATAGCTACATCCACTTTTAGTATCTACACATGGATGTATTTCTATAAAACCACTCATTATACACTTTAGAAAAATTTGTGGACATTTGCATATACTTTTACTCATCCTGGTACTAATTCCAAGACACTCTATAGGGTTCTAACTTAGGTTTTCTCATCATAGATTCCAATCCTTAACTAAAAAATTGATATGATACAAAATATATAGACCATATATCCTCATAGATAAAAATTACGTAACCTTTTTGTAATACATAAAACATTATACAAACAGACACCCAATGATTGTACTAGTTTGGTGCCTTTGGAAACATGGAAACATAAACACTAGTAAAACAATTAGCTACATTATCTCCCATGAGATTAATATTTATGATATATTTCTTAGACACATAAAAAATAACACATATAATCATAACCTATGGAAGAAAAAATAAAAATAATAGATCTCAAATTTTTAGTAAGGTAAAATATGGTAGAATTGTAATTATAATCATGTGAATAACTATATAAAAACCTGATATGGAGAATATAAGATCATTCCCTTCTTATCAGTGAACATATACATGAAACATTATATAAAAAATTCTATTTCAAAATACATGAGTCATAAGGAAATAAATAATATAATCCATGAAATCATAACACTAGTATAAAAAAATGGAATCATGGAAAACACATAGGCACATAATTTCATTTTCATAGAATCCAAGGCATCGCTACCAAGAACATCGTAATATTATGGGTCCAATACCAATACCGTAAATGTACTGACATTATCCGAGGTGTGGGATCTTTTAAATTTTTCATTTGATACCTTAAAATGTATTTCAAAGAAAAATGTTTGAGGATAATAGAGATTTTAGTGGTTTCTGGTTCTTATTTGATGCCCAATGCACAAAAAATGTGGTAGTTTGACTAGGATTCATGGTTTTCAAGAACCACGCATCCCAGGGAGAATTCCCATATTGCCCGTTTTATGTTCTAGGATGTAGTATAACTCATGAGTTTCAAGAGGTTATTTATGTCGTGCACCATGCATGTGCAGATTTTATTCTGTAAAGAAAAATAATATAGGGTTTCTTGATTTTGATTTTTTTAATTGAATTTAATTCACAGTTTGAATTTTTTCTATTGATGTTTTATTTTTTGATTCTTTGCACTTAATTTTTTTTAAATTTATTTATTCCCTCATCTTCTGATCCTCCCATGTCTGGCCTCCCTCCCTCTCCTGGGTGTGTTGGCCTCCTCCTCTTATCCATCTCTTGGGGATTTGTGATATGCCCTTCATTTTCCCACCGATGGCATCAATGTTAGATGCGATGGAGGGAACTCAATAAACTCTACATTCCTTACTCCTTTATTTATTTGTTCCTCAACTTCTTGTTTCTCAATTTTGGTGTGGAGGTTTTTGTGAAATATTTTTTTGGGTTATGTCAAATCTCATTATTTTATCTGTTTTTTGTTGAATCAATCCTTCGTATCGAATGTGTGGAGTACCATGACCATATGGAAGTGAGTCTACTTTTTTTCCCACTCGTTTGATTTATTTTTGGAATCAAATTATTAAGATGGTCATCGATACCCTGTGGAGAATCTTGATATCTCATTGCAAGTTTATATATATCTATTTGAATGTCCTAAGTGACCCATGAAATTGGAAAAAGCAATTCATGGGGTGTCTTCATGAAATTGGATAGACCTTCAACATTGTTCGATTGTGAAGCTCACCAGAGCCTCCCAGGGAATCATTGAGGTCATGTATTAAATTTTTTTAAATGTTTTTCAGTGTTGGTATCCACCCTCACATATAGATAAACCCATCCATGGGGTGGTCTCATTATCGTCATCCAACCTGTTTTGGTCTGTGGTCTATTTTTTTGTTTCAGCATGGGCTCATTTTTGAAATAAATAAAAGAATTATAATGAGAAATGGATAGTGAATTTGGTTCAATTTGGAAATTCCCATGTTCAATTATAATTAATTTGACCTTGTATTGTTTAAAATTTATTTGTCATGATTTAGAAAATTCCATACAATATAAATGGCTCATTTAAATTACATGAATACTTTCACTTATGATAAGGGATTACACTTCATGAAAAATTATTTTAATAGAGATATAGTACTGATATGCTTACTATTATTTCCTTGGGAACCATGCTAATGTATTATTATTTGTTTAAATAATTGAATTATTTTTTAGAAAGATATTAATCTTGTCAGTTTGAAATATCATTAATTAAATATGAACTTAATAATTTCAGATACATTGTTTAGGTCTTAAACTATATGTGTGATTATCTGTTTACCTCATTGTCTTGGGATATTGAAATGTTCATGAGGACATTTAATTGCCTACATGTTAATCTTTTCACTGATGCCTTTAGATATTTCCTTATATTTAATTCACGGTGAGCGAGTTCAAGAATAAATATTAAAAAAATTAAATAATTTTTTTTATAAATAATCGTTTTTTGTATAATAAAACCACCATAAAAGTGGTGTCTTGTATTCTAAACTAAAAATAGAACATAATTTTATTATACATTATTGGTTTCCTTTCTATATAAGTTGGTCCATTTTGGGTTGGCTTAAATTCCAAAGCATGATTAAATGATAAGCTTTCATTCTTGTTATATTAAACTAAATGTGATGACAAGTAGTTGTTTCAAAGTCATGCTTGTCGCTTGTGCCGCACAAGTAAGAAATTGTTATTACCTTGTAATGTGAATTGTAACTTGGTTGATTTCCTAAAATAGTTTAGCCTGGTTAAATGGAATTTATATGACATAATTATTCATAATAATTTGAATAAAATTTTAAATAGCTTTTATTGAGTTATATCAGTTTTTTGATATGGATCACTTGATATGAACTGAGAGATTATATGAATCATGAGTTAAGGAAATCATGGTTGGACTCTCCCTGCTTGGTGGGTTATTACTCGATGCGCCGAGAGTGATACATTGGCTTCCGAGGTACATGAATTCCAAGAGGGATTTATTATGCTCATGAGTGAGGCATGTTCTATAATGGTGATACTGATGACAGACCTATCAAAATTTATGTTTTTCCTTGCATCATGTGACACCTCATCCGCTATGTGAGTTATTTGTTAAGGACTCGGAGTTCACAATGCCCCACAGTGAAACATGAGATTCTAATAGTGTCACCATTGATGGGTTAAATGGTAATTTTCTATATTGGGTGGACCATAGTGACACCTATGATTTGTTTTAGAAATCCAGGAATGAGGTTTGGATCTAGTACTAGAAATGATGTAATTATTGATATTATTGAATTGCTTGAGATGCATTGTTTAATATTTCATATTGTTTGGATTTACTTTTTTGATACATCTCTTTAACATTATATAATTATTGGAGGACGAAATATGAATTAGATACCAAGACAGAGCATATGCTCGAGGGAATTACTTCATTAATATCCATGTTAACATTTCTCCTTGCATTTGTTTTATACCTAGCACATGACCCAATTCAGACATCTGGCATAGGGTAAAGTACCTATTATGGGATGGATTTCTAACCTTGAATCTGAACCACAATCTAGTTATTATATATACATAACATCTTTCATCTTATTATATATTATAACACTTATTTTTATACACCATGAAATGGAATGGTCTAGAAAATGTTTGTGCCAACCTACTAGCATTCGTATCTGACACCCTTCTCAAGCACCATTTTGTACCTAAGTAGACTCTATGTATGTAGGTATAGATATATGGATGCATTCATCTTCTGATGCTTGACTGATTGCTATTTAGGATAGAGATTTAGGGGTAGAGTACATAGACTATTCTAGATTTGATATGTAGTAGTTTTTAAACTTTTGAATATTTTTTTAACATTTAGTACATGCTTTTATCCCCATATTACTACAATATTGTTTTTCATAGTGTCACATATTAACATCATCATTGTATTTTTTTGGTGACTATTCCAATTTCATAGTTATTATTTGTTTTGTTTTGGTCATTTATTGGATTCTTCTACTATTTTATTATTTTTATGCTTCCACTAAATAATATATAATTTTTAAAATTTTATTATACTACATAATATTAATGCATAGTCTCCCCATGGAGATAACCAATATCCTCAATACTATTCAATATCTTCTGAAATCTGAGGAGATTCTATTTAGGTGTTGTGGTCAACATTATTGGGGCCCAATATAGTGGCACTCAGGTGGGACATTATAGAGTTGTATTAAATGGTGTTATTATCTTTTTATTTTACTGTTTTGGTTATATAGGTTACTATGACATTCAAATTTTTTATTTTACCTATTCTTTGAAGTAGCTCACCCATGTATTGGTCAACCAAAAATTTACATGGGATTGGAATTATAGTAATTGATTAAGCCATTTATGATTGATATGACTTTGTTATCGGGTGGTACACATATTTTGTGAAATTATAGAAATTGGTACTATTGCGATAATGATTTATATTACTTCAGCTAGTTGATATGATAGAGCTGCATGCATTCTTCATACTAGTCATAATAAGAATTAAAATATCTTATATAATACCTTTACATATCTATTTTTAGTGTGAATTGACTATTTTCATGTGATTTATACTGTTCGCCGATGTTATAATATGTAGTTCCCACAATATAATACATATAAGATTATTATTGTAAATTATGACATAGACTATTATAATTTTGATTATGTGTACTTACAATTTCAATTCAGAAGGCGTATTGGCCCTTAAATATAGGAATGATGATCCACACAATTTTATCTACTTCATAAAAAATAAATATCTTAATGGACTAAAGTAATACCACCCATTAAAATGAAACCAGAACTAGAAATGTTGGAGTTTAACATGATATTTATATATGAAATGGGAATTGGGACTTGTGTTATGTTATCTTTAATATGTCTCTATTATTCATATCAAGACATGGTTCTTGGATAAGGTTGTATGTTTGGTTATGCTCAAATGTATGACATGTCCATATCCTCATTATAATTTTCCATATTTGTTTTAAAATTCATAGAGGTAAGAATTTTACCTAACAGTGATACCACGTTATTTATATGGTATATTTTTTCTGGAATTTTTGTCCGAAATTCTTGCTTGGCTATTGTAGAGTTATGCCACCATGATGTCCTCATGTTGAATGCTTTAATATTCTTGATGACCACACTGTTACGGTGGTGAGCCCTATACTGCCTGTTATTCCCCCCATAGTGACTCCTATAGTTCCTCATTTGTGACCTCATATTGATCGTCCACTGGGAGAAGATTCTTAGTTTTATGATATTTTATACGGTTCTAGAAGACTTCTCTGAGTGCTCCTAGGTCTACCCTGACTTTTACAGAGCATACACGATACTTTCAACAACACCATACTCCCACTTTATTAGGAGATAATGGTCCAACTGATTTAGAGTCATGGATATAATCTAAAATATAAAACTTATACCATATTGAGATTCCTTTAAAATATAGGGTCAAGCTTGTTGTATATATTCTTCATTACTCCAACAAGCATCAGTGGGATATTTTTTCCTACTTAGAGCCTTACTTAGACATGGTTTTGGAAGACATTCAGATTGCATTTTAGGATCTTATCATTCAACATATATTGATAGAATCTTGAGCCATGGAGTTATGCATATTCAGTTAGGATATATGATATTTATTGACTATTGTTATTGTTTCACCGAGATATAGTGATACACTCCATCTCAAACTGATGATGAATTGAAAAATGTGAGGATTTTTTAGGATGTGATGGTGAATTTTGTTCCCATGTAGGAGAAAATATTTTTGTTGATGATAATTGTGGAGGTAGTGACCGAGGGATTAATTATTGAGTGGTATCTCAATGAATCTGAACCAATGGGCTAGGGAAGTTCTGTTTCATTTCAGGTTGATGGTATTACTAGCAGTAAAAAGTGCCATTTAAAATGTACACATTGGGGAGGTTCATGGCATGTGAAAACAATGATACCATATTAGTTAACAAGTTTGGTAGGATAAGAAATATGAAACCCTATTGCATGAGGAACCCAATTTAATTCCAAGATTGAGCTAGGATGGATCATATTTAATGCTTCTATAGTTTTTTTCCAGCAACATATAGTGAAATAGGATTTGTACCAGTACCTTTATCAGCTACCAGATATGTCACTCCATGTTAGACTAGGAGTTTTTATTTTACTAGATATAATATCTAATAAAATAGTGGTCATCATTATGGAAATTGGGACCCCATTTCTTTTTCATCACAAATTGGATCTTCTCATCATTACTAGGAAGCATCTCAAGGATGAGGGTGAATCCATATGAATGAATTGCGTCCAAAGCATGAAGAGAAGAGTCCAAGGACATGTATAGTTATAGGTAATATATTGATCACCTCTACAGTAGTATCTACCTTTCATGAATATTGTTCTTGATCAGACCCTTTTGTGGAGAAAACATAAATCATTTTGGGGTTTTCGTTATTTTTTCTTGGATAATTGGATGTCTGGATTTTTTTTAGCTTCTTCCTTATTTTTTCAAAATATAAATGATAATCCTTGATACTAGTGCACTTTAGTGGGTGTTAAATCATTTTTAATTAATATTTAGTGTGTACCATCTAATATATAAATTCATATGGCCGATAATCCTACGAGTATTATCATGTATTCTTATTTTTCTCACATTATCATGTGGTTGTGTGAGTCGATATACATAGTACCAATTTTCAATCAAAATGGTGTATCAAACTGGTCATCTTCAGGGTTAAATTTTTTCTATGTTTATTTGTAAATGCTAATTATTCGGTAGGTGTATAATAGTACATACAAGAAAGTTAAATTGAAGGGGTTAGATGATCCTTCCATTTTCCATGCATAGTATTTATTAAAAATGTGCGGGGAACACTTCTATTCTTATGAGGAATGTGTCACACATATTTTTCATGATTGTTCAAATCCTCTTTTTGTTCTATTGACTTAAGTAAAACCATTCCCCCTATCTTGGTATCAAATGGGTACATTGAGAGTGAGTTTTTTATATGATAACCTAATGTATTATAAATTAGTTGGGCTTGTTCTATTTTTTTTGGTCAAAGTCTCACTCAGAATGAGTTGTTTTTTACAAATATTGTTGAACCTGAGTGATACCTAGTTTTATTCAAATTAAGAATTCCTCAAACAAGCTCATGGACACCATATTTTTAACTATTTACATAATTTTCAAGTAGTTTCCACTGGGTTTTTATTCAACATTCTTTAGGTAAGGTGTTCAACCACTACCGACATCTTAATTATAAATTATGAATGTTGTATTCCTTGGATGAGATACATGGATTACAGTTTTGGAATTTGAGGGTAACCTATTTTTTAGAAGGGCTCAGAATGGTTTGTTTTAACCATGAATATCCAAATGTGTCAGCCAAGGTGATGTTTCAATGATGGAATCAAGGCATGATAGCTTATGATAACTTTTGGTATAGATATATCACTGGAATCCGGTAACAATAATTTCTGAGTTTTAATTGAGAAAATCCCCGAACACTTTTTTTAAATGGTCATGGTTTAATTTTTGGTAATAATAAATTTTCTAATTCGTGCATTATGATGGTGTATTGATATTTCTTCCTATGTTTTAGTTTAAAATAGAATGCCTTAGAATCAACAAATTTTTAGGTTTGTGTTTCATGTTATGCACTAAGACCATTGTTATAATTATACATGAACATGTTGAAAGAAAATAATGGTAGTGATGATACAATGGTTCATAATTGGACACAAATTCAAAATCATGTGATGAAATTCCATAGGTCGGATTGATAAGGAGACGATGATTTGATGATGTCTTTGATTTGGAGAACCCGGGAAAGCTCCATCTCCATTATTTAGTATGACTTATCGCATTTTACTGAGTTATATGGAATATGATTCATGATTTAAATTAAATCCTGAAATTTCATTGGGTCTTTGAAAATTATATAAGACCATTTGTAATGATACTTCACGACCCCAGTAGTTTCGGTGATGTTTCACTTTTCTAGAAGGCTTCTCGGTGATGAGAAGTTCAATGGTGGTGATGTTGTAACATATTGGATTTATCTGAGGTGTAGAAAATTTGAATTTTTTAGATTTATACTATAATGTGTCACATTAAAAATTATTCATAAGGATAAAAGATATTCATGGTGCTTTCGTGGATCGTTTGATGCCCATAGCACTGGAAATGTGAAATCTATACTAAAATGTGTGGGTTTCTAGAAGAACGTGACCCAGGGGGCATGTCCATGCTGCCCATTGTGGGTTCTAGGAAGTTAGAAGATGCATTATTTTCAAGAATTTATTGACTTAATGGAACTTTCCTGTGTATAAAATTTTTTGTGGAGAAGAATAATACAGGGGTCATCCCATTTATTCTATTTTTCATTTATTTTATTTCCAATTATCTTAATTTATTTTTTTTGTATAATTATTTTATTTTATTTTCTATTTAATTTTAATTTTTCCTTTAATTATTTCATTCCCCTACCCATCCATCCAGTTTTGGCCTCCCACACTCTCGTTGGTGTTGTCGCCTCATCCTCCTCTTCATCTCTTGGGGTTTTATGTTATCATCCGCATTTCTACTCTGATTGCATTACAGTGAGATGTTTTGGATCACTCTCAGTAAGATATACATTTATCATTCATTAATGTCTAGTTCCTTAGCTCAGTGGTGTGCTATTGTTCATGAAATTTTTGTGCCTTATTTTTTGTGTTTTTTTCTAAATAACTTTATTTATCTAGTATTATATTGATTGAGGACTTTTCAACAGACGTGTGGTGTACCATGACAACATGGTAAAATACAACCCCTTTTTACCAATCCTTTCATATCGTTCAGGAATCACACTATTGTGATTTTTTGGGGACACTCTAATAAAACTTGATATATCAAATTATATAAATTTGAATTCTTTTCTATGTTTGTAGTGACCCTCTCATGGGGAGTATAAAATTCATAGGGTTTTATCTCACAATTGACCAATACATTGATATTGAACCATTGTGCCACTTGTCGTAACCTATCAATGATGAATTCATGTGATATAACAAATTTTATTTATATGATTTTTAGTGTATTTTTTGACACTCACTTCCAGTGAAACCCATCCATGGGGTGTTCACATCATATTTGGCCACACCTTTTGTGATCACCATCCATTTTGGAATAAATATTCATTTCCATATGTTTTTTTTACCACGGGCTTGTTTATAACATTTATAAAAGGTATATAATGAGTAAGGGACCATGAATTATGTTACATTTGGAAATTAATATGTTCCATTATAATTAATCGGACATATTGTGGTGCACATGACTTTTCATGGTTTAAAAAATGCCTTACATTCAAAATTGATCATTTAAATTACATGAACACCTTGACTTATTCTTAATGCTTATACTTTTAGATAAGTTCTTTTTTTAGTGATACTGTATTCAAATGCTTAGTATTATTTCCATGTATACTATTATAATTCTTTATTCCTTTTTGAAAGTCATTAATTTTTTTTGAAAATCTTGTTAGCATGTGAGATTAGAATGTCATCAATCATATGTGAACTATATATTCATCCATACCTTGATTAGTGGATTGAAATATATGCATGAAGCTTCAGTAAGAAGGTTTGAATTGGATATTGAAATAGTAATTATGAGAAGTGATTGTCTACGTGCAATGATTTGTGCTTATTCCTTGACATATTTCCTTGTGTATAATTTTTTCTAAATGAGTTTAGAATAAATGATAATATAACTCAATGATTTATATGATTAATAAATATCATGATATTATATTAAAACCCCTCAAATAGAGGTTAAATATTTTTCATATGAAAAATAGTGTTTTATGTTATTAGAAATTCTAGGATTCATTTTTATATAAAATGTGTCACTATTATTTATTGTCCATTTCAATTCATGATTAAATGATGATTCAGATAGGTTGTTTTATTAAATTTAATGTGATAACATGAAATTATATAAATTCTATGGTTGATGGTTATTCTATACTTAGGATAAATGTTTGTAAACATGAAGTGTGATTTTTTACATGGTTGATTTGCTTAAATTATGTAGCCTGATTAACTGGTAATCATGTGAAACATAGATGCTTCATTGTTGGTTTGCTATTAAAAATACATCGGCCTGAGTTGTATGTGTTGCTTGATATGGATCATTCAATACAGGTTAGTAGAGGATATGAATCCCATGTTAAGGATTTCAGGGATTGACCCTCCATGCTTGGTGGGTTACCACATAATGAACTGGGAATGATAATTGGGATTGATAGGTATGGGATTTGCAGGATGAATTTATTATTCTCACAAGTGAGTCTGTTTCCCTAGAGGAGTAACAGATTATAGGAAAATTAGAAAGATTGTTATACCATGCCTTAGGTGAGACATGGTCCCGTATGTGAGATATTTGGAATGGACATAGAGTTCATTATGCCTCACAGTGATACTTTTCACTCCTACAGGTTCACCTCTAAGAGGCTCAGTGGTATTGCTCTATATAAGATGTATTATAATGACTCATGGAATTATTCTTATATCTCAAAGGATAGGCTCAGACTCTTCCATTAGAATTTATGAATGTTTTTTCAGTTCATGAATTTCCAAATATTCATTTATTAATTTTTCATAGTTTTTTGTTATGCTTTTGTGGTCCCCCCCTTTCATTATACAACTCTTGGATGATGATATAGGAATTCTATCCCAATCCATATCACAATTATGGGCGTTTTCATTTATATATTAATGTGTTTAATTATTCCCTTCTATGTATTTTATGACATTAAAAGGTAACCTATTTAGTTTTTCACCTTAGTCTAATGTAGAAGGTATGGGATGGGTGTCTGCTTTGGAACCCGAACCATGTGGTTGTGAGTAAATTTATTTAAGTTAATGAATCTTAATATAAAGAGGAACATTGTTTTTTTATATTACATGAAATAGAATGGTCTATATATAGTGGGTGTAAACCTAATTAGATTCTTATGTCATACAATACTCAGGTGTGGTTTGGTACACAAGTAAACAATATGCTCATAGGTACAGATAAGGGGAAGTGTTCCAAAACTAATTCTTAATATCTTGTTATTTATAATGGATATTGACGGAAGAGGACTGAGACTATTTTGAGATTAAATGTAGTAGGTTCTATGTTTTTGAGATGTTTTTTTAGTATGATGTACATGATTTTACCCTCATACCACTACAGTATTATTATTTATGGTATCATACAATGATACCACCATGTAAATTTTTATGACTACTCACCTTCCACAATTTGTATTTATTTTGTTTGGGGAATATATCTTCTTATTTTATTTCCTGATTATAATTATGCTTTTGAAACTTATTATATATTGTTTACCATTATGTTATATCATATCCTATGAGGGGACAGTCTCCCCATGGAGAAACCCCATCCATCACATCTTGTCCACAACCATTGGAATTCATGTAATTGAACCTGGTCTCCAATGGTCCACCAACATGGGTCCAATTTCAGTGGTACTCAGGGTAGGATACTACAATATAATCATTTATGTAATCATTCACACACTTGGCCATCTCAGTTACAATGGTTCATTCCCAAGACAACCTAGTCTATCTCAAGAGATATAAATCATTACTAGATATGTTGGAGGGAGATATAGGTATCATTTATCTCATAATAAAATCATACATACATTTTCCATGTGATCATTAAAAATCATATCATAACCCATGAATTTATATTGGTTTAATAAACATTTAATCATATCATAACCAATGAGATGATTTTGGTTTCATAATCATTGTATCATTAACATAACCCATGAAAAGAAGAGGGTTTCAAAGGCATAAAACCCATGAGATATAAATAGGTTTAATAAAACAGATTTGATCAAAACGTATATCATTCAAGAAATAATAATAATGGATCATTTGGATAATATCTTAGTAGGTAATGATTTGTATCATGGTATTTAATCATAGATGGAAAATAAATTGACATGTTATTTTGAAAATAATTCATCAAGAAAATATCCACTCTTCTTTAGAGAAATTATCTTTAAAACCTTAAAAACATCTTCAAAAACATTTTCTTTAAAATAAACATGAATACATATAAATAATTCAATGAAAACGTTTTGGACGAAAATTTTTAATATATAATGAGATCTGGAAAACATTTTGAAAGACATTTTCCTTGAAAATAAATAAAATGATTATGAAAACATTTTGAAAACAATTTCATTGAAAATAATTTTCAAACATATTAATGTTTATTTACATAATTTTTAAAACACTTTTCCACTAAAAAAATAATAATACAAAAAACATTTTGAAAACAATTTTTCATGAAAATGTATAAAATAAGTGTGAAAAAACATTGAAAACTATTTCCTTGAAAAATATAAATAAGGATCATAAAACCCTTTTGAAAAAAACATTCCATGAAAAATACCTTGAAAATATATAAGGAAATCATCGAAATATTTTGAAAACCATTTCATTGAAAATTATTTTATAAAAACATATTCACTAAAATTACACTTTTATACTTGCAAAATAAGGTTCATAGAAATGATAGTGAGTAAATCCCTACATGTCTTATGATGTAAGAAGAAAATTCTTTTTTCACAACAAAAGGTAAAAAAATGACTTATTTGGAAAGATAAAAGTGAAAGTTCCCTATCAAATTAATGTATCACTAAGAGGGGGAGGGGTGAATCAGTGATACTCGTTTTATTTTAGATTTAAATTAAATTTAAACAACCATTGCCACCTGTAAGAGATTTCAATTACCGACTAGAATCAAACTCAACACACATCCTCATTAACACAATGATTTACAAGGTTCACTATTATATCAGAATAGCTACGCAATTGGTATGTTTTGGAAATGATCTAATACCATAATATCAACTATGAAAATAATTCATAGATTACAAAAAGTAAGAAGTAACCTTACACTCGTGTAGCAATATAAAACAAAACCACTATTAAATATTCACCCTCTTAGCCCAATATTGTAATACAATTATTTCTAGACAACTCATGTTACCTGCCCTTCATTTCAATTAAAAATATTTATTCAACTGTAATACAATACATAAATTCCTTACCTAGAATAAAGGTATGAACCTAAAAAGACTTCTATAAAGAAATCAACCCCAATACCATGTTTTAATTTTCCCAGTCCTTTTCTCTGATTACTATTCTATCAATGCAATTCTTCATGTCTGATTTTCCTGAGATAGTGTATTAAAAATGAATCGACACTACTTCAATTCCAAAATCAATACTTCTTTAGTCTGGGAAACCCAATACAGAGATACATTGTACAAAAACCCTGAATCTAATTAATTCAACGCAATACCAAAATCATCTAAATACATTTTAAAAGTTGAATATGATTATTCACTGAAAACAATAAATCCTAAATACAATGATCATTCAAATACAATCCTTGGAAACTTGCTTCTTCTCTTCAATTGTTCCCCATCTAATTGTATTTAATAAAAAACAAAATGGTACAACTTTCTCTCTCTGAAAACATATAGCTTATCTCTCTAATACAATGAACAATAAATTTCCATCACTCAAGTGCAATGCAATTTACACCTTTTATAGGTGACCAAATAAATATTTAGGTGGAAATACCAAAACACATTCCCTCTCACATAAATTCAACAATATATGAATTTCATCTGAAATCTTTATGAAATTATGATTTCTTCAATACTTCTCAATTTATATAAAAACTTCTACAATCTTCATCTCTACTTTTCAAGATGTCCATTTCAAATGTCAATACGATTACAATTAATGAGAAATACATGGGTTCGATCATCTGAGTATGATTATGTCATGATGGTTTCTTCAAAATATTTCTTAAAACCATATCAATTGATTGTATTTTAAGAAATGACCTTCTCCACATGAGATACAATCGTTCTTTTAAATTAATGGATCCCCCTTGAGAAATCAGTCATCAATATCCACTACTTTATTTTCAGTTGACTCACTAGACCAAACACATCATCACATTCAAAACATGTGCTTGAATCATGAATTACTTCATGATATTGAATGCATAGAGAATCATGTTTCACATAATCTGAATTAAAATGGAAACTATTGTTACATTCCATTAATTTATACTTCTATATTTTCATCTCAACACAAGAATGATATTTTTGGAATACAAATGTTCTCAATGAGATCATCCAAAATAACATCATTCTGGATATGATCATTCTGGTTACGATCACTCTTGTTACGATCACTCTGGTTACGATTATTCTAGATACAATTTTTCTAGATATGATCATTTCAGGATATAAATATTCTAGAGATTATCTTTTTAGATATAATCATTTCTGGTTATAATCTATCTGGTTACTATCATTTTGGTTACAATCATTTAGGGTATGATCATTCTAGATTCTATCAATGTGGTTATGAACATTTTGGTTATGATCATTCTGGTTATGATTTTTATTTATGATCAAATACCATATGAGAACAATAATCTACCCAGATACACAAAAATATGAAGAAAATGATCTTCCCGGATACGATACAAAACAATATGAGTGTGATTCATTCTCAATAGACAATCTCTCTTTTCATTTCATCAACCCAAATACAATTGTTTTGAAAAACATTCAGTTTCTCATCTTCCATCATCACCACCTCTTCCTTCGACTCAATTTTAATTGGAAACACCTTCCATAGGCATCACCTTTCCCATAAGCACCACTATCTATCATCACAACTTTTCATCAGAATCCCCCATTCATCATCACCACTTTTCATCACCACCACTTTTTACGTTCACCTAGAATCCAATTTTTTTAAAATATAATCACTAAAATCTAGATATGATAGTTTTAAAAGAAAATCCACAACACCTCGTCAATCGGAACACAATTGTTTTGAAAATAAATCGTTATATAATTATTTTGAGATTGTTTTGAAAAAAATAATATGAATACGAATCTTTTCTAATTTTTTTAAAACAATTGATACCACTTTTTTCTCAATGCTATTATTTTCTTATTGTTTTGAAATATATAGATACACCATCTTTCTATTTTCCATCTAGATACGATAAATCATAATATGATTCCATTCCAATTGAAAATATCTATTTTACTCCCCCATCCTTCTATCAAGTTTTCATCACAAGTTCTTATGCAATACAAATCTTCAAGGCATCGCCACAGGTAAATTAGTCATAGTCATAATGACTCAATTTCTCCAGAAAAACAAAAAACAATTTCTTATCATATTTAGAGTGAATTTGATGACCTTACACCTCTAGAAATACGTTTTTAATTTTAAAGCCTCTTCTTCTCATAATAATGGTCATTCATAGTGACTCTTATTTCTATTCATACCACCAGGAGTACAATATTCTCTAGAAACAAAGTGAATCATAATACATTAATTCATTACATGAAAAAACTATCACCCAAAAAACAAACACTTATTTCAATCATATTCATTCTAAATTCTAATTAATCAATATCATTTGTTTCTTCATCATAGATATTTGTTGATAAAAATATAACCAAAACAAAATTAGGCATAACAATATCTAACATTTTATTTTTTTCAATACCTACTTCAAAAGAATTCAATAAAATCATTAAGTTGTATTGTTTCTTTTCATTCTCCCCTGATTTATTTTGTTTCTCCCCCTTTATTTTATCTCTCCCCCTTATTGACAACCAAATTCCAAGGAAACATAATGAAAAATTTCTCCCTTATTCGTAAATGATATCTATTTCAAGAGGTTTGGACTTTTCTTAAACAAGGGTATCACATGATTTTCTAAAAAAATAACCATTGACTAAACAACTCCAAGTCAATGTGGGTGAACCTAGTGCAGAAAAAAAGAGTGTATAATCATGGTGATTAATGTTTCCCTTAAAATTTTTTCCATGAAATAACTTTTCTATACTTCTTTAAAGATTCTCATGATCGGGGAAAACCTTATTGTAATTTTTCAAAGAGAAAAGTAACCTACACACATCACAAAAAAATACATTAAAAATTTCATATTTATAAAAACATAACTTATCAAAACTAATATTTCTCATCCTCATTACTTTCGTTTGTAAGAAAAGTATGAGAATTTTTAATTCAATCTTCTTTTTTTACACTCCTTAAGTTCCCTACATGTTAGCATAAGTATACACTAATATTGGGAATACAGAGGAACCTCGATTGATTATTAGATATAATAATAGGACTGAGAATCTTATATCAATTTTACCTTATTCTTACTCTTATATTTTTCATTAGATGTTCTTTCTTCCTTCTATTCATCTCTTCATGTTTTTAATAGTTGGCTTATTTTCTATCGAATCATCTGATGTGGATGCTGACTTTTCTTCATCATTAGGAATATCCTTGTTACAATCAGTTTGTTACATGTTTTTGATTTATATAGTATTCTCTAGAAATATAGTTTAACACGTTTGGATATCATCACATTATTTCTCATTTTTAACATATATTGATTACGTTTTGTTAGAATTTTTCATATCTTCATAATATGATGCTTCCTATATTCTTTCAAACAATTTTGTGATTACTTCAATTTCATTGTCAGATCAATGTGTTTTTATAAACAACTAAGAACTCTTTCTTTTGAAATTTAATAGATCTATCTATCTTGGATTCCAAAAGATCCAAATTATAATAATTTTAAAGAATAATTTGATGTGTTGGTCACAAAACGAGACATCCTTTTCAAGGTGTAAAGGATTTTCACACCATTCACAAATATTTTTGAATGGTTAGAACCTATTTTCAATATTTAATTCATTATTATATGATTTCATTAACACAACCCTCACATGATTCTTATTTTTAGAGAATTGACTCCACATCAGACCATGCCTTCCGTAACATGTGGAATAATAGTATTTTTGTTAGTTAAACCATCATATATTATCTATATGTCCAAATCCATCACATTTCTAGCATTATCTATAAAAGGAGTATTTGACTCTGAATCATCGATACTATCTATAATTTTGAATGTGTTTCTCAGCCCCCTTCTTCTCTTTATTTTCTAATCCACCAACCTTTATATTATCAATATGTTCCTTTATTTTATTTTCCAAATTATAAAAAATATAGGTATTGGAAATAGTTCAAGATTCATAATATTTCAAAAAATATCTAACCTTGTTGGCATTGGCCAAATACATAACTTTCCAAACATTTTTCTTTTCAAAAACTATTCCATTATTATTTTCACACATTTAATGAAATTATTTTTTGAGAATTATCATGTTTATATTTCTATAAAAAACCACAAATATAGTATTAGAGTATTGTAAAATTATATTTCTCAACTCAGCATTAGATAATTTTTTTTAGACCGTCCCAACTCTTTATCATTTTTCATCAGCATTACATGTAGATACTTATTATGATTTATTTCTTCTTCAATATATTTATTAAAATCATTAATATCTTACTCTATCTTATATTCTACAAAAAATCCTTGATTTCTTGTTGAGGATGATTCATCTTCCAATTTTTTGTTTTTCATTTCATATCTTATGATCTTCCTGAAGAATTCATTCAATTCTTCTTTCTAGTGCATCTCCAGTTTAGTATCTACCTCATCAGAACTATTCCTTTTGAATTCATCATCATTGATTATTGCAATAAAAATATTTTCTGTATCATGCTCAATAGAATTTTCGGATTTAGCTTTACTATCTTCTTCTTCTTCAGCATAATTATTTTCATTACAGGAATATCATTCTTCATTAACTATTTCTATGAAGGTGTTATATTCACCATAATTAGTAACATCCTCACTATCATCATCTATAGACAATAGGCTTCTCATTTTGGATTTGTATAACCTCTTATCTTCCCTTTTGGAATAGAATTTTTCTTTTTCACCATTTTTCTTCCACGAAAGTCTTGGTATTTTTTCATCATCTTCATGTTCTTCTCCATCACTATATAATTCATTTCCTCTTTGAAGAAAATTGAAAACAAAATTCCCAATGTCTCCAAATCCAAAACGCCTTAAGGGTTTTTCCCTTTATGGATTCTTATACATGTTTTCACATTCTAAGAAAACAAGGATGTAATTGAATCATGTTTTTTACATAACACATTTTCAGAGTTAGAATCTCAAGATTCTTCTTCTTCAAGAATCTTATTTTCCTTCATGGAATCCTTGAAAGAAAATTCTATATCAAATTTAATTTTTAATTTCATAGAATTGTTCCTTTTCATTTCGTAAGTAATTTGAGTACTATCGAAATCATCAAGAGATAATGTTTAAGGATATCTGTCTTCCAATGAAGAAACATTTTCATCAAATTTGTCAGGTAGGATACTCAAGATCTTTTTTACCAAATTAGAATCATTAAACTTCTCACCAAGACATTTTATAGTACATACTATGTCATTTCACTTGGTAATGATGTCCCCAAAATATTAATTATTATCAATCATGATTTATTCATACATCAATAACCATATTTTTTAATTTTCCTACTTCAATTTTATATTTCATTCATATATGTTATTAAATTTATCACATATACCAATGGTTGTTGAAACACATTTTACTCTCAAGAATTCACTTTTCGAAAGCAATCACAATATAACCTTAATTTCACTTCCATCATTCACAATATGTCTCTTATAAACAGTTGTAGGTGTATTTTTATCATTAAAGGGAGGAAACACAACTAGTGCATCTCAAATAACTTCATAGATGATTGGCCTAAGATATGGAAGCATTCTATATTACTAGATATGATAGTTTTTTCTATAAAATACAATAATAACTTTATTATTCACATAGTTCACATTCTCAATTAGCAAAGAATAGTAAAGGGATCCTGGATCTGATACAAATTGCAAGTGCCCAGTCAGAGTAATGTATCACTCAGAGGGGGATGAGGTGAAAAAGTGATACTCTTTTTTATGATTCTTTTCAATTGAAAAAAACCTTCTCCTACAGTTTGGGATTTCAATTCCCTATTGAAAAAAATGATCACACATCCACAAGAACATAAATATTTACATGTTTCACTATTCAATAAGACTAGATATGTCCTTGGTATGGTTTGTAAATGATAAAATACCATACAATCCACTAAGAAATGTATCCTTGGATTACAACAAGTATAAAGTAACCTTACACTCATGTAGCACTATGAAACAATCCCACTAGTGCTTGTGCACCCTCTAAGAACAATAGGCTAATAGAAATTTTTGATAACAAATTATGTTACTTGGGCTTATTTTCATTTCAACAAATATATTCAATTGAAATACAATACATCATTTACTTACCCATAAGAAATTTAATATCCTCAAATGACTTTTATAAAGAAATAAACCAATATGCCAAGTCCGATTTTACGAGTATGATTCTATATGTACGATTCATATAATATAATTATTCAAGTCTATTTTTCAGGATATATTATAAGAAGAATTAATAAGAACTACTTGAATTCAGAATAAAATACTTCATTATTCTGAGAAAACCATTACGGAGATACCCAGTATTGAAATCCAAAAGACAATTAATTCATCCCAATACCAAAACTAGATGAATACAATTGACAATATAAAAAAATGATTCAATGAATATGATAAATCTTGAATACAATGATCATCCAAATACAACTTTTGAAAACTTTTTTCTTCCATTTCACTTCTTCCACAACAAATTTTCTTCAATAGAAATAAAAATTTACCACTTTCTCTCCCTCAAAACTCGGAGCTTCTATATCCAATAAATTTAACATTAATTCTTACTCACACAAGTACAATGTACTTCACGCCTTTAATAAGTGTGGCTAAATATGATTAGTTGGGAATCCCTAAACACTTTCTTGCTAAGTTAAATTTATCCCAATCTAAATTTCACTAGAAATCTCAGAGAAATAATGACATCAGCAATGCATCTCAATTCTTCTAGAAACTTCTACAATCTTCATCTCTTATTTTCAAGAATCCCATTTTAAATGTCAATATGATTACAATTGATAAAAAATACATTGGTCTAATCATTCGAATAAGATTCATTTATACTGATTTCTTCAAGAATATGATTAATATCATAACAATGGAATGTGTTTGAAGAAATGTAGTTCTCTACTTGAGATACAATAATTATTTAAAATGAAAGGCTACCCCTTTAAAATTCATTCATCAATCTCTACCTTATTCTATTTTCTATTGACCCCCTTCAGAAAATACATCATCACATTTGAATCATGTTCTTGAATCATGAATTCATTCATGAAATTTAAGCCATTAAAGATCATCATTTTCATCATCTTAATTCAATTGGAATGAATTGTTACATTCCATTCATTTAAACTTCTATCATTTCATCTAAACAAAATAATAATCTTTTATGAATACAAATGGTTTGGATATGATCATGTGGAATACGAGCATTCTGGATACGATCATTTTGGTTATGATCACTTTGGATATGATCATTCTGGATACAATCATTCAACGATGATCATTTCTGATTTCAATAATTCTGGATACAATATTTCTCAATATTATCATTTTTTTATCAATCTGGTTATGATCATTCTCGTTTCGATCATTCTGGATATGATCATTCTAGATATGACCATTTTGGTTTCAATAATTATTGTTACAATACTTATGGTTATGATCGATTGTTGTGATCAAATACAATATGAAAATAATGATCTATATGGATATGATTTATTCTAAAATCAATAATATTCACACATATGATAGAAAAAAATCTTAGTGTGATTCATTTTCAATTGACACCATATATTTCCTTTTCATCTACATGAATATGATTGTTTTAAGAAAACATTCAGTGTCTCATCATCCCTCAAAATCAATTCTTTCATAGGCACCCTATTGATCAGCACCAAATTCCATCGACATTACCTTTCCCATCAACAACACATTTCATCGTCACCAATTTTTCATTGAATCCACCATTCATCGTCACCACTTTTGATTATCCCCAATTTTTTTCTTTCACCCTAAATCTAATTGTTTTGAAATAAAATTGATACAATCTAGATATTATTGTTTAAAAATACAATTAGAACAACCTCCTAAATCTGAATTTGATTGTTTTATAATTTTGTTGATAAACTGTCACTATATGATTCATTTCTGATTGTTTTGAAAAACAATCAAAATATGATTCTTTTCTTGATTGTTTTGAAAAAAATGATACCACTTCTTTCTATTTGCAATTCTTTTCCGATTGTTTTGAAGACAATCAATACCACATATTTCACATTTCTGTCCAGATACAATAAATCTGAATAAGACTATTTTTGATTAGCAGCATCTTTTTCACTCCCCCTTCCTTCTATCAATATTGTATCGCATGTTCTCAATAAAAATCATTATTTATTGCAATAAGGATTAGTTAGGCATAATCAAAATTAATTCAATAATATTTATAGTGACTCTAATTCTCTAGAAAAACCAAAATATATTCCTCATCATATTCAAAGTTAATCTGATGACCATATACTTCAAGATGTTGGTTTGACATTCAAAGCCACTTTATTTCATTAAAATGGACTTTCACAGTGATTCCTATTTCTATCCCTACCAGCAGCTGTAAAATTGATTCAAGATGCAATGGAAATCAAAATACATATCTTCATTATAAGAAAAATGTATCACCCACAAAAAAACACCCCTTTAAATCAATTTCATTCTTAATTTTTATTCATAAAATTCCTTTATTTCTTCAATATAACTCTCAATTGAAAACAAATACAACCAAAACACAGTTTGGGACTATCAAAAAAAGATAAAGTTGAGTAAATTAGAAAAAGAAAAATATTTAAAAATTCAATTTAATGATTACAGGAGAAATGAACAATATTTTTCGAATCCCTTTTTAGATAATATGGCATTGAAAGAATACAGATTTTTGAATGAAGAGAGGGTAATGTCAGGATTTTTAAAAAACAATTTATGAATAATCTTAAGTACCAAATAGTTGAAAAAGGATGTAATAAATAAATATATCCTGAATAAACATAGGAATGTAAAACTCAATAATTTTCATGAGAGGTGAATTATATTATTTCAACAAATGTTTTTTATTCATAAACAATCATGGAAGAGATGAAATTCTTTTATTAAAATTTTATCGATTAGTAACATTATACCATACACCCATGTAAGAAAGTGAAATTTCCTAGAGCCTAAAATATCATAAAATTTTGTAGATTTAAGATATAACATGTCAAATATAATTATATACACCTCAAAAAATAATGTGGACACATAATAGAACATTGGTCCCAACGAAGGAAAATTGACTCAAAACTGTCTTACAGATTTGGTAGCTTTTGAGACATCAAACCCATGAAATAATGGTAATATAATGGATATGAAAATAAAAATAAAAAAAATTAAACTAATAATTTAATACGTAAATGGGTAGTATAGACACCACATAAAAGGAATGGGTGGTGAATAAATCATGTATCTCATGGAAATAAAAAACGACATGAAATCCCTTACCTTGTGTCTTGACACTCGTCATACTCATTCGAAAAAAATGTATAATAAATATTAATTTATAATATATATATATATCACATAAAAATATTATTACTTTTAATTCCTTAAATATTTTTATAGTTTCTTAATATTACTGTCTTGTAAACTATTATATGTTATGGTTTAACTTTGGGTAATATCCGTTTGGTTTTTCACAAGTGTCTTAATGTTTTATATCTTTGGTATTTATACATATATCAAGATTTACAAAATCTAAAACATGATCTAAATACAATTCATATTATCTATATTTTTATTATATTAATCCATTGAATATATTAGTATGATATTGAATAAACTAGTCATGGAGACAATAAGTTGTATATACGCATAAATGTTATTTTGATTTATATATCATATTAAAAGAAAGATAGTAAAAAACTTATGTATATTTATAATTATTAATTTATCATGATTATATAATATATAATTAATATACATTCACTAAATCTATCCTTATTACATTCAATTTAGTGTATGAATGAATCACATCACATTGAATGGGTGGTAACCCACACATCCTCAAATGAAATTATCTTATTAAAAAAGTAGAATTTATAAATACATGTGTTGTCAAATAATTACAAAAGATTACATATATAATTAAAATATAATATTAAATATATAAATATATTTTCCCTCATAATATCTACCATGATAGGTGGTAATCAAAAAATGACCAATCATCATTTCACGAGGAAATAGTTGATCGTACACAAAAATAGTATGTTTATTACCCATAGGATGAGGTGTGTGTATTTATAGGTGAAAACCTTAGAATAAATTTATTTATATATTGAGGATACAAGTGTTTTATAAAATTCATGTAATTATTATAGTGGAAGGTTGGTGAGAGAAAATTGAATAAAGGATCTTGAGAGAAGATATTACCTCATAAGCAAGTAACTCTTTTTTATTTGTAATGAAAGGCTTTTTTGGATTTATTAATACCAATAATGAGGATTCAATGTGTAATTGAGGGGTTTAAAAAAGTGTATTTTGAATATAATGTACCATCTTATGTGGTATGACGTGTGTGATGAGAATGAAGCAATGGTGTCTTTTTATAGGGATGGGATATGACACACATTTATTTTTTTAGACACGTTAGTTGTACCCACATTTTAACCTCAAAAAATCCATAAAAAAGAAAAAAACATAATAATGGAAGAATAATTAAGTAATATTGACAATAAAATTTGTTTTGGACAAGCTTATTTGTTTTTTTGGTTCATAAATTTAGTGGTTAATACTTTATTAACCAAATTTTTCTGTTAACAGTTTTAATAATTTTTAATCACAATCAGTAACCATTTTGGTCAAAAAACATGAAATTATAAGATAGAATAACATATTATTATTATAAATATTATATAAATTTTTCCAAATTCAAATCACATAAGTGGTAGAAATTAATATAAAATTAATCCCACTGATAGGATGACACTAACGATTTTTAATGTAAAAATTTCAAAATATTTTTTATATTTTTATAACCAATTTCAAATTAAAATTGATTAAAATTGCCTAAATTGGATAATTTGGTAAAAATATTACATAATTTAATGTTTAATACAAACTAAAATATCAATTAACACTATTAATAAATATTATGAAAAGGAAGTTTTAAATTAAAATCCGTTATTTTCACTATTTTTCCACAAAGGAAGTTTCTCTAAGAAATTACCAAAAAAATTGCCCTAAGTGAATTTTGACATTCTATCATATAAAATTATGTTTATTTCATAATATTAAGTCTCTAAATATATTTAAAACTAATTTTTTTCATAGAAGGACATGAAATTTAGTTTATTTTATAAAATAGTGTTTTTAAGCATATACAGTCATTAAAAAAAAATTCTTCCATATCCAATATGTTTTATTTATATAAAATAATTATTCAAAATATATGAAATGTAGTTATCACTATTCCTATTAAAAAGGGTAGTTGTAATATTGTAATGATAATATTTAAATAATTGTAACAATAAAAATACACTCCAAAAAAACACAGGGATGTGTATACCATTCACCAAGTCTGTTTTGTTTGTATTGTATCCTATTAAATGCTAAGTGAAATGTATTCCAAGTCCCAAGATAGCCTTAGTGTTCCATACAGATATTAATAAAATCTATGTTTTTTATATTTCAGATTAACATGGTGTTGTGTATAATTCAAGACTTATAAATTTCTTCTCTATATAATAAACTATTTTTATGATTATGTGAAAATATAAATATTACAATTGAAAAATTAAATAAAAAATTCACAAAATCATAGGGTGTTACAATTTGGAATTTTGGTTCTTTAATTATAAAATTCAATTTTACTATCAATCCTTCAGTACGTGGATTGTTATTCCCTTACATGAGAAGGATTTATATCATGCATAATAAAATTATTTAGAAAACATATCACATAATATGGGAGGACATATGATTGGCCATTAGTTTCATGATGTGGTGGATGGCTTATTCACCATTGGACATCACTGTCATTCCCCAAAAAAATTAAAATGATTATGATTATGAAATTAAACAATTAATAATTCCATTAAACCACCAAAAAATTCCTGCCTATGGTTTGTAACATTCCATATTTAAGTGAAAGAGACAATGATAAGATGATATACAGTATTAATAAATTTAGATTAGAAAATAAAATATATTGGAATAAGAAAATAACACCCTTTTTTCTAGTACATGATCATTTATTAATGAATTTTATTTATTTAGTGTTATTGGGTTATATTTTCGGTGGTTTAAAGGATATTTGGAATGTATGTTGGTATTTTATAGTGGATTATAAACTAAATATGGTTTCTTGAAACTTTGAAATAACTCCAAGATACAATGAAAATAAAATAGAGCTCATTGGGATGTTGCATCGTTAGGTGCACATTTTTTCCAAAAAATTATCCTAGCAAAGAAAAACCAAGAAAGGATGTATTTTTCATAGTATTACGGTTGGAACACACTTTTTATAACAATTTGATCCAAAATTGATATATTTTTTTAAAAAAATGTCAATCATGCATGGTTTGCGAATTTTTTTCTTAATTGTCCACTCGAACCATAATCCATGGAAAATTAGATCAAAAAATATATATCTGGTCCAGTTTACCTTATTAACCACATGTGTTCCTAAAAAATTAAAATAACTAGAATTCCCCTTACCCCCAATTCATGATATAACATTTCATTTGACCCAGGAGTGATTCACAGAATAATCATTGTGTGTTAGAGGCCAAGATTCAATATCAAGTGATCATTCTTCATCACATTCCTTATATTTCTTATTATTATTTATTTAGGATAAATATATTCTATTTTTTATTAATAATTACGATATATGTTTGTTTTGGGTTAAGGTAACTATATCCGTGGATGGGTTTAGGAGTTTCAAGACTGGTTTGGAAGATGTTTTTCACTTTTCATTTTATATAATGTATGAGATGTAGGTGGTTTGAAGCTCGAATCCTCTGGGTAAGAACATGTAGTATTTATATTAATTTGGATAAATTTCTTGAATTTAATTGATAAATTGATTTGTAAATCATACTCGGAACCCTTTTTAGTGATGGTTTTATCAAATTGTAAAAATTTATTGTTTTATGCAATTTTCTCCTGGTTCAAGATATTAAAATGATGGTTTTACAATTATGTTTTGGTTTTGATGCATGTATATTTTATTCTGAAATTTTATAACAAAATTATATTTTTAACAATTTTAATTATTGGTTTTAAAATATGAGTTGGTAAGGTGTTCATCTGTATTTGGGAGATATAAGGGCATGAATATTCCACAATTAAAAATTCAGTTGAAAATGGTGTGAAGTTTAAGTTGTCAAAAATTTTCATCATGTTATGCTTTCATGAAAATATTAATCCCCACTCATGATTATATGGTGTACTATAGTTCTCATGGTTTTTTGGATGTGTGAATGTGGGTAAATGTAATGGGTATGAAAAATGAGTTGTGAAATGTTGTAATAGATTCTTTAATTGCTTCCATAAAAAAAATTTGGTTTGAAAAACTGTATGGATTTGATATAAAATTATTTAAATTATTTTATATTTTTTTATATAAATTTTTTGATGTAGTTGTTATCATAGTGTTGAATGTAAGACTCCATTGTGGAAAACTTACTATTTTTTATAATCACCCCTTATTAATAACATTGGTGAATTTTAAAATGTTGAATAATGAGAAATAGAATGTGGTTAGGAATCCTATTTCTTTAGTGATGATTTATAATACTATGGGATCAACATGTGGTTTTCGAGCATTAATCATAATGGGAGTGGCTGTTTGATTTCGTCTATGTCAATGGTTTTGAAAATCATATTGTTTCATTGTACATTTATATAATTTGGTTTGGTTGTGGATTTCATTATATATTGAATTTTATTTCATTTTACCCATTCAACATATAGTTTTTTGTTATTATCTTGGAAAATTTGATTTATAATTGAATCTAAAACTATCCCATTAAATCTTATGTATCCCGTAGTACTTATATATAGACATTGGTGTCATGGGGATGTCACCTAATTCTAGAAAAATCCACTACCTCTTCCAAATACAATGGTCAATGGAAGGGATGTTATAAATTGGTATTAGTTTGTTTAACTCATGAGTATCATTCCTGAAACTTTCATCCATCTCTAGGAAATTATAATGTAGTAGTTTAGTTAGAACATAAAATACAAAGCATTAAAAGATGTATTTAAACTATTTAAGTTGAACATCAATTTACTAGGGAGTTTGGGAACATTATTATTTATAGAAAATTCTTTTACTTGACTCATCTACATCATGGTTTTAGTTGATAAGATGAAAATGAAATTAATTGATAGTAAGGACTTCCAAAAATTTGTGCACAATTAATTTAACATAATGATTTTTGAATTGGTTTAAATGTGTCAATTTATTAAAATAGTATAAAATGGTTTGATTTTAAGAAATATAAGGTGTAATTTGAAAAAAATAAAGATGAAATTATTTAATTTTTGAAATCCTTATTATGAATGTGTGATTTGGTAAATATGAAATTTAAAACCCTTATATTTATAGAGACTGAGAATGAATGTTTTTTTATTGTGGAAGGAACCCGATCAGTGCCATAGGTACCAATTGATTGAGGCTTTTAAAGTTTTTTTTACACATGAGAAATAGGTTACCCAACAATTTGATCAGACGATTTTCAATGCTTTTTAGGAAATTTAAAAATCGAAATGAAGGGATGAAAGATGAATGGTTAACAATTTCATTCACTTCCAAAATAATAATCCACCTATATTTTAGGGTGATTCAAAAAAAATCTAGTAGAAGTGTGGCTATATTTGATGAATCAAATATTTTTATTCCTTTGGACATCTACTAAGTTTAATATGATGTGTTCAATTTATATGTTGGATGATATTTCATGTCAACGGTGGGATTTATCATTTTAGGTTAAATTAGAAAAACGCCTGACTTTGGAGTAAATTGAAGAATATATTTACAATGAAATTATATCCCTATATATTCCATATATTAATTAAAAATGACTACATTAGTTTGATGTAGTTTAACATCACATTTATTGGGTATTATATTAAATCTATGATTCCTATTTTCTTTTGTTGTTGATTAATTTGTTCTCATAAAGGCACATATTTTTTGTTTAGGGTTGGGTTATGTAACACCCTGAGATTTTATGAGAAATATATTTTTTAATTTAATTGATATATTATTTTGTACGCTACACCAGGATTATCATGCGCTATATGCAACACTGTATTATCTTGTAGTATATGAAAACACTATTCTAGGCTTGTGTTGCACGCCAGAGCAACCTTCCTCGATAGGGTGTGTTGTACGCAATACCGAGTTTCACTAAACGTGATATTAATATAATATTATTATGAACTAGCCGTTTTGAATAGTAATACCCACTTTTTAAAATTTTATAAATTTTATCTTTCAAAATGGACTTCATTTGTGGATTCGGAATATCGAAGTAAGCTTTGGGTGAATTTTTTATATTTTTCTGAAAACTTTCAATTTTTTACGAATAGTGAAAAACACTGAGTTATAATTTAAAACCGAATTTTTATTTAAATAGTTATTTATTTTATTTAAATATATTTTAGGTCATAATAGATACATAATACCAATATAGTTCAATGTAATTCATTAGATTCATTTTATAATAATTATAGATTTATAAAAGTTTATTTAACATTTTACCATCTTTTACCCACCTCTTAGAAGAATTTGCAAATTAACATAAAAATTAATTTTACCACTTCAATGAGAGGAATTTAAAAAATCAGAGAGAAATGGTTGATATCAGTAAGTAAAATTTGGTTCAATGAGATTAAAATAATTTTTGGTGAATAATAACTTATAAATTTTCTTTACCACGGTTTAAAGTAAATAGGGTAATTAAGGGTAAAATGATATTATTATTACCCTAAAAATTGTCCTAATTATATTGGATAAGTGTAATTAGATAAAAAATAACCTTAGGAATAAAATATTACCCTTTAGGTCCACATGGATTAGATTCGTACATATATTATTATTTAATTAAAAGAAGGGTTAAGAGGTAAAATCAAAGTTTAATAACTAAAACATTTTTAATATAGAGTTATACATAAGATAAATTAGACTATAAATATTAATTAGAATTAAAAAAATATTTAATATGTAATGGTATTTTATTTATAATTTTTAGATATTAAATATTTTTATTCATTTATGACAAAATGATGATGGAGTAATTACCTTATTAATAAAATTTGAACATAATTGATGTTATATGTACCCAAATAAAAGTAATTTGAGACCTTTGATGAATTACACTAATTTTATAGGTTAATATTACATTTTACTATTGATTTAATTAAATTATTTCAAACTAATCATGCTGTTATGATTTTCACAAAAATCAATTACCAAATAGTGTCAAAATTGACATAAAATAGTTTTTGAAACAAATATTATATTACTAATTAATATTCTATTCATAAAAATATAAGGTTCGGCAAAATAACTTATATATAGTTATATATATTAATAATGAACCACATGGGGTACTTTTGGTAGTTTATAGTAAGTTTATTAACCATATATTGTAAGAAACCAAGAAGACACGGTAAAAGTTAAATTATTTAACTTAGAGTTATATCTAAATGGTAAGGTTAAAATAGTAACCTAAACTTGTCTAAAACCTTTTGGTTGAGAGGATATGGACCAATCCCCACCTTATCATATAAATAATTCAATTTTGAGATATTATAAACCGAATATGATTTTATTATAAAATAATATTTTATGTTTTACCTAAGGTGCCCCTCTCCTCCCTTATAAAAAGGCACCTCCTCCATCTACTCTTCACACAAATTTGAGAATTCATGCTTGGCCAAACCCTGCAAATTAATCTTCACAACATACCTAGAATAATTATAGAGTTTTAGGTCTCCCCAAAATACCAACTCTATTTCCATAAGAGGAAGCCTAAAAGAGATCCATCGAAGAAGATGTAATCCCTTCTACAGATTTTTTCAAGTTTCTTTCTTCTTCAACTTCTTCATCTTTAGTTGTTTCATTATAAAGTAATAAAATCAGTACCACTAATATTCAGATATTTTATTATAAATATGAAACAACCGTATTTCACCTTCTATCCATCCTATGGAAAACGAAATCATCGAGTGTTCGTACGTACGAAATACCATCTTTATGTCGTGGTGTAATATGTTTTTCCACCACCACCTTCATTGGATGGGTATAATTGTGTAAAGTATAACTATATACTGTTATTATAATATCATAATGATTCTGAGATATTTTATCATCCACTCCAATTCCATTCAATAATTATGGGAATGATATCATCGCTCGTGCATACGTAAGGATTACCGTCTCCACGACGCGACGAGATTTATTCTCCATGTTAACCATTCAAGAATGATTATAAAGTATATATAATGAGTAATAAGGAAATATATGACATAATGAAGCTACTGGATTTATGTATATATATGTGTCATCTACTTACTTCTATAAGGAAAGGAAAAAAGCATTCATGTGTACGTATGGCCGACCATCTCCATGAATAGTGTATTTCATTTCATTCATCCATCTATTATATAAATATATACACTGAATATATATTATATATAAATCATGATTTTAATTCTGTATGTAAGTAAATCATGATATAATAAAAAAATAATATCAAGAAGAACATGTTAAAACACGTATGATAAAAATACGATTTTACCCAAAACGCTACTTTAACAAGGAATTGATAAAAGAAAGAGTAATATAAAGTCATAAGTAAATCATATATGATATCGTAAATATTATTATGGTTCTATTAAAAGTTAATAATATGTTTAAACCCACTATACTATGGTTTCAGACACATATGGAAGAAATTGGACCTACGGTAAGGGATAATTATCCTAATATCATTCTTATCCGAGATTTTTTATCTGTAAGAATTTACTGGGGTTATAATTTTCATCCATGTCTATAATGTTTTTTTTCAAAAAGTGTTTAATATTCATCTATGTATGTTTAAAGTCATTTTTACCCCTATTGACTTTTATCTTGTGTTATGGAAGTAATCTTGATTTTGTTTACCATATGTGGTACTTTTTTAATTTTCCGTTAAATGTATGGGAAGAATGTTTTTTTAACTTATAGGACGTGAACGGATTTTTACGGTTTTAAAACACCTTATTTTCATGAAGCTTACTCTACACGTTTTCATGATTATTTTCAACAAAATCTATTTCTTTTAAAATTTCATTATTTTTTGTAAAAAGAAAATTATTTTCAATAAGAAATGATATTTTCCTTAGGAATTCATTTCAAGTGTTTTATCAAAACTATTTTCCATCTAAAATGAAATTATTTAATATGTTTATGTTTCGAGTATAATGTCTCCATTATTTACATGGTTTGATTTTTTTATGATGAAATTATATCCATTATTTTATGTTGATTATGTTTGATGGAATGATGTTTAAGAATCCCATTCTATTACATGGGTTACGCTCTGATGTATAATTTATGATTTTTTGGCACATGAAGGAATGATTTCAATATGAGATTGGTGGGACCAATATATTCCTCCAATGCATTGGGTAAATATTTATATCTAATGATATCGACATGGCTAGAATGGTAAGTGATAGAGAAAATATTTTCAATTAATTTATATTGAATATCATTGTTTTAAACCCACAAAAGTATTCCTCTAAGATTAATTGTCTCATTTTTATGATATTGGTGTTATTTTGAGTTGAATAGTAAAAATATGACATTTTGGATTTTTAATAGTTTTAAATTATTTTTGTAGTTTGTCCATAACATTATCTACACTAATCTCAATTTCAAAGTTCATTCTTTTCCAGATTCCACATATCAAGGGATTAATTTACTTTTTTTGGACTAAAAGATGAATCGGCCATATGGAATCTCAAAAGAAGCTCACAAGTTGGAGCATGGAAACTACTCACAGTTCTGCCAATTTTGGGTGTGGGGTCTATAACTCGTTCATGGTGGGCCAAAATGTTGTGAAAATCGGTGGGGAGATGCTAAAGGGGTTTAGGAGCATCATTAATGATGGAAAGGCAGCATTAATTGGATGTTTAAGTGGTCATTAAATCAACCTAATCCAGAGGTCTGTGATTTGGAGAGTCTGACTAACAGAATAAATGCTTAGAATAAAACAGCCATAAATCTCAGAATACATGACCAAATTTGCTGATATTTTTAGGTAACACGCCCAAGATAATCAATAACAACATTCAATAAGGTCTAAATTCGTGAAGATGTAATTTAATGGGGCTACAACGCTTTAACATTCGAGGGATAAATTTTGGCTATAAAAGGAGGAGAGCTCCACCATCTAAAAGCATCCCATTCTCCATCTCATTCCTTCCAGGACACCAAGGAGGAGAACATTTCGGCATTATCTTCTATTTATTTTTTTTTCATAGTTTTTTAATTCCTTGTTCTTCCCCATTCATCTCGATTACCCTTACCATGGTGGGTTAAACATTTTGAATGATTGGGGAAGGGTTGGTTTTCTATATTGTAATGCTTGAGTTTTTGGACGTAATTTAATAAATTTCTTTGTTTTTCAAAGTTGATTTCAGTTTCTTATAGTGTATTTTATAATCAAGTGTGATCATCCATGAATATTAATTCTGTTATTTATTTTTTCCTTTGTAAAATAATCATAATCTCCCTCCATTAATTTCTGGTTTATATATGATGGAATAGACCACAGATTAGTTGTGAAGTACTCGACGATCGTCAGTACGTTTAAAAGGTGTAGTGAATGTTCTTGATTGTTTTGGATAAACAAAACCTGAGCAGGTATTACCCATTTAAATTAAGGATATTCAATACAACTATTTTACATAGGGAATGAGAGTTGACCAAATCGATATCTTCGTAAGGTTTTATCTCACCATCATAATTTCACCAAGGAAGTGAGAGGAAACGATTGTGGAAACTCACATTAATAAAAAAATAAGAAGTGGTTTGAATTAAATTGGACAAGGATAGGATTACAATTAGGAAACCGGCCTCAACCTAATAACTTTTTTAATATCATAGTTTTTCAATAATTCGAATTTCAAATTTCCTTTCAAAAGTACAACATTTTTGCACTCGTTTTAATGTGACAAACCATTTTGTGTGCACTTTTCTTCGAGATATATCCTAGGTGATCCACATTAATAAATTTTAAAAAAGGAAAAAAATTGGTTTCCCAATCCCTATGAGAGGCATGTGTCAAACTTGGTGTTGTTTCCGGGGAGGCAATTCTTTAAAACATAAAAAATCTCTTTTGAGTGACATGTAGTTCAAATAGTGATTAATTGGAATTCGATCCATAAATTGAGCACACAATAACCAAATTGAGAAATCAAAATCTTCCAAAATATGTTTAAGTAATCAATCTCACCGATTCAATTGATACCTTGAGTGAAGTCATTGAACCCGTAATAATTTCTCTAAATCCCAACCAAACCCAACGCGACATCTGTGCACCTCAATTTGTCAATCCAAATTATCAACATGTAATTCCTTCTTTATAAAATGATTTTTAATTGTGAATTAACGTGATCCAAGTGCTTCCTAAATTACATGGTCTTTCATGTGAAGAACTGAATTGACATATTCAATAATTCACCAATGACTTCTCCAGCTTCAAACCTCGAGAAGTCGTAGAAGAGCATGTGAAGTGGAGGGAATTTCCCTTCTCACTTGAGGGAGCAACAAAGGAATGGTCGTAAAATCTACAACTGAGGGAGATAAGTGACTATGAAGATCTAAAAAATGCTTCTTGCAAAGATTCTTCCCAACATCCCGGAGAAATACAATAATAAAAGTGATTTATTTAATCCTTCAATCATCTAGAGAAACACTCTATGAATACTGGGAACATTTCAAGAAGCATTGTTCAAGTTTCCCACACCAATAAATAGAAGAGGACCAATCCTTGTGTAGTTCTACCAAGAATTTCATGACATTGATAGGAATCTAATAGATGCATCATCGTGGGGAGCCCTCATTGAAAAATCCCCTACAGATATTCATGTTCTGATTGAAAAGATTGCACAAAATTCATAGCAGTTTCGCACAAGAGTTACGATCACCAAATGAATCCATGATGTAAGAACATCTGATTCTGTAGATTTAATTAGAATTGAAATGGGTGAACTCGCCGGGTTAGTGTGACAAATAGCTGTGAACCTAGTGAAGGAACAGAAAGGACCTAATTAGGTATGTGGTTTATGATCATCTAATTCTCATTACACTAATCAATTTCCAAAAGTGTTGGGGATAGAATGTTGTGTTGCAGCTTATCAACAAAGGAAATACCAACAGTAAACCCAACCAGGCTATGGGTTTCAATAGAACCAAGCCAAAGAACCTTTTTATCAACAATATCAGAACCCGATAGCATTCTAAAACCCTTTTATTCATCCCTTCCAACAACAAAAAACATTCCAACCTCCACCTTTCTAGCATAAGAGTTATGAGAAACCATCCACAAGTGCACCGACAAATGATAATCAATAAATGAAGACAAGAGTTGCAGGATTAGAAGATAAAATAGACAAGCTATATGATCAATTTACAATCATTATAGATGCTCTTACCAAGAACCAAAGTAAAATTCCCTCACGAACAATTACCAACCCGAGGGACAATGTTAGTGCAATCACCACCCAAAGCAGGAAGGTGCTCACACCACAAAAAAAATGAGGAGGATGATTCCAGGGAATCTTTTGCAGCTCTTCCTGTCCAACCAAAATATGGAGTCGACAGAAAAATAGAATGAACAAGGTTTCAGAAGGAACGAACAAAAACAACTTATCAAAAACAAAAAAGGGAGAAAAATGATATCCCAGCACCATTCCCATCAGAATTGGTTGATTAAAAGAAGGGTGATGAATAATGAATTCAACAAGAAATTCAAGAAACATTACAAAAAGTTGAGATTAACTTCCCACTACTGGATGCAATCAAAAAAATCCCTAAATATGCAAAATTTCAAAAGGAGATTTGTACTAAAATAATGAGGATGTATGGAAATTAAAGAATCACTTTTGGATGAAGCGTCTCAGTATTGATCACACCACTGATACCCCAAAAATGTCAAGATCTAGGGACATTCTCTATTCCCTACACTATCGGTTCATTAAATATTACTGATGCATTATGTGATCTTGGAGCTTTGATAAATGTGATGCCTCACTCAGTGTTTTCATCTTTTCGGATCAGAGAACTAATACTAACTCAGGTGGTGGTACAACTAACACACAGATCTGTCGTTTTCCCAGCTGGAGTTGTTGAAGATGTACTTGTAAGAGTTAAAGGATAAATCTTTCCAGCATACTTTTATGTATTTTCCATGGAGGATGAGTGAGAACCTGCCCAATCTCCCATTATCCTAGGTAGACCGTTCCTAAAAACAGCAAGGATGATCATCAACGTGCATGAAGGATCACTCCCCATGGAGTTTGGAGAGAGCATGGTTCACTACATCATTAATGGATCCATGAGGCACCTATCAGATGATCACTCCCTCTTTTCACATTCCCATAAAGTTGGTGCATAACCAATTGATGAATCAGGTATGTTCTATTAAATCTTAGACATAGGAGAGACTTTTTCCCTTGGAAATATCATTGAACTTGTGGATGCTGATGATATTAGAGATTTTAACTTTATATGGGAGGGAGAGGTAAAATATGATTTTGTTGATGATTTTTTAAATGATAAGGAATATGATATGGTTTATTGTATGCAGGAGGTCCAAAATATGGATGTGCGAAACGTTAATTTAGTCTCATCCCTTGAGCATCCCCCGGATCTGGAACTCAAACCACCCCCACTAATTTGAAATATGTATACCTTAGGTAGGAAGAGAAACTACCAGTGATAATTTCTAAAATTCTCTCTAAAACCAAAGAAAAATAATTGATTGAGATTTTTAGAGAGAATGTCCAGGGAATAGGATGGAGCTTAGGTGATTTCCCAGGAATAAACCGAAAAATATGCTCACGTAGAATTTCTCTTGAGAGAGATTCCAAACCTGTTAGACAGCCCCAAAGGTGACTCAATCCCACCTTAATGGAGGTTGTGAAGATAGAGATTGAGAAGATCTTGGAATCTAGGATCATCTATCCCATTTCAGATTCACAGTGGGTCATCCCTATTCACGTCGTTCCAAAAAAAACTGGTCAGACCATTATGAAGAATGAAATATAATGTGTTAATCCCTATGAGAATTAAAAATAGTAGGAGAGTGTGCACTTATTTTAAGAAATTGAACCAGGTCACATGAAAAGATCATTTCCCCATCTCTTTCATTGACAGATGTTAGAAATATTGGGAGGGAGAACTCATTATAACTTTTTGGACGGATTTTCAGGTTACTTTCAGGTACCCATTCCTCCCGAGGATCAAGAGAAGACGACATTTACATGACCTTTTGGTACATTTTCATATAAAAGAATTCCATTTGGATTATTTAATGCTTCAAGTGCATTTCAGAGGTGCATGGTGAGTATATTATCTGATCACATTGAAAATTTCTTGGTATTTTTCTTACATGATTTCACCGTTTTTAGAGATTTTTTTATCATTGTTTGAAAAATATGGAAAAAGTTTTAAAAACCTTCATTGAAAAAAAATTGTTTTAAATTTTAAAATGTGTCATTTCCTGGTTCAAAGTAGAATTTTACATAGTCATGTCATTTCCCAAAATGGAATTGAAGTGGATAAATCAAAAATTGAAGTGATAAATTCATTGCCTTACCCTACTTGTGTGAAACATGTTAGATCATTTTTATGACATGCAAGATTATACATGAGGTTTATCAAAGATTTCAGTATGATTTATCTCCCTCTATCTAGATTAATTTTGAGAGATGCTGATTTTGATTTCAATGGTTCATGTAGGTAATCCTTTGATGAGTTGAAGAAGAGATTGATTTCACCACCTGTGATGCAGCCTCCAAATTGGGAAGAACCACTTGAACTACTTTGTGATGCCTCCAACCAAGATGTTGGAGCAGTCCATTCTCAGTGAATTGAGGGTAGACCAAAAATCATTTCATATGTCTCGAGAACCTTATATGCGGCCAAATTCAATTACACAACCATGAAAAAAGCGTCCTTAGCAGTTGTTTTTTCTTTAGAGTGATTTAGATCATATCTTCTTGGAACTAAAATCACTATGTTTTATGATCATGCAGCTTTGAGGTACTTGATAAAGAAAGATGATTCTAAACAAAGGATAGTGAGATGATTGATACTACTATAGGAGTTCAATATAGAAATAAAGGATAAGAAGGGATCTAAGAACCAAGTGGCTGATCAGTTAAGTAGACTTCCAAACACTACTGAAATTGATGTTCCCGAAAGAGACCCACCGAATAATCAAATTCCAGGAGGCTAGTTGTACGTGATTTTTGGAGAAGAGCCTTGGTATGATGACATAGTCAATTTTCTAGTAATATCTCAAGTCCCATCTCATTTCAATTCTCACCAAAATCAAAAACTAAAATCTGAATCTAGGTATTACATTTGGGATGATCCATTCCTTTGGAAGATTTGCAATGATCAAGTAATAAGAAGATGTTTACATGAAAGTGAAGTTAAATTTGTATTTAATTTTTTTCACACTTTATCTTGTGTATGCCACTTTGGACCTCAAAGGATAGCAAAGACGGTTTTAGAATCTGGAATTTATTGGCCCTCCACTTTTAATGATTCTCATGAATTTTGAAAAATATGTGAAAAATGTCAGTTTTCCGGAAATATTTCAATGAGACAGGAAATGGGCCAAAAGCTATTGAATTATTATGACCTTTTTTATGTTTGGGGGATAGATTTTATGGGACCGTTCCTGATTTCATTTGGAAATTCTTATATCTTGCTTGCGGTTGATTATGTTTCCAAATGGGTGAATGAAAAGTCCAACACGACTGATGATGCTAAAGTTGTGGGTAATTCTTTCAGCTCTAACATATTTTGTAGGATTGGAGTACCTAGAGAAATCATCAGCTTTCAGGGGACTCACTTCTGTTATTGGAGAATGAAGACTTTGTTGAAGAATTATGGGGTTCATCATAAAACATCAAATCCCTATCATCGACAGACTAATTGGAAAGCTGAAGTTTCCAACAGAGAAATCAAAGGAATATTGGAAAAGACTATTAATCCTAACAGGAAGGATTAGAGCCAATGGTTGGAAGATTTCTTATGAGCTTATAGGATATCCTACAAGGCCTTGATTGGAATGAGTCCATATAGGTTGATTTATGGGAAAATTTATCACCTACCTATGGAACTGGAGCATAAGGTTTATTGGGCTGTGAGGAAGATGAATCTGGATCATGGAAGTGCTAGGAAATAGAGAAGGTTGCAGTTACAGGAGCTGTAGGAAATTAGAAGAGAATCATTTGAAAAATCCAATATTAATAATGAGCGAACAAGAGTGGCTCATGGCAATCTGATCCAACAAAAAGAATTCCATCCTAAAGATAAAGTGTTGTTATTCAATTCAAGACTTAAGGTGATTCCAGGTAAACATCATTCCAAAGGGGAGGGTCCATTTATAGTTACTCATGTATATCCTTTTGGTGCTGTGCAGATTGCGAGGAATGGAGAGAAGGATCCATTCACTCTGAATGGGAATAGGTTGAAGAAATTCCTTGGGACCCTGCCATTATAACCAGTGGAGGAGATCCCACTCCCCCAACCTATATATCAATAAGAGCCATCAAGTTGTGCCTCTCATTCACACTGTCTTGATGTTTTGAATCATTTGAAAATTGGATTACATGTTAAATCCACTTAAATGCATTGAGGACACTGAATCATTTAGGTATGGGGGATGTAACATTTGTAGTTTAGGATTTTCATTTTGTGTTTGTTTTACAGAAAATAAAAAAAATTGTGTGTTTTCATATTTTTGTGTGTTTATTTTTCATTTTTTTGGTGTGCTTTTTGTTTGTTTTTTTGTTTCGTTTTGGAATCTTTTGAGCTGAAATGACTTTCATTTACATTTTTTAAACCCATTTAAATTATTGAACCAATCTATTCCATGAAACTGAGCTTAAATGAATGCTAAAATTACTTTGTTTTGATTTCAAATATTTTAGAATTTCATGAAAAGTACAATGATTTTTGAAACCCATGCCATATTTCACTTTATATATCTTTGAAATGACTTTCCTGTGAGGAATTTGAACCATATTTTTCATATTCATTTCATTCACCTCATTTCTTGATAGAACCAGACAATAAAAACTTTAACCAAGATTTGATTTATTCTTTTCAAAACATGAGGTTTTGGGTTAAATGTGTTTTAAACGATTGAGGCATTTATTTGGTTTTAAGCCCCCTTTTCAAAATAATCCTTTTCATTATGGACCAACCTTACATTTAACCTTCATTGTATCCCCTATTATCCATGAATAGCCTGTTATGTTAGCAACATTACATGCCAATTTTTCCTATCCTACCTGCTCTTGAAGTGAAATTGCATAATCAAGTAGAACGTAAGTGTGGGGGAAGATGTCTTGTGGTGTACTACCTCATTTGGTGATTCTTTTGGTGGAATATAAAATGTTGAAGAGATTATGTTTCTACTGAATATTTCATTTTGTTAAAAAAAATTCTTTTTCTGGAGCTTTCATGATAAGAGAAGTTGTGCCTTTCTGGAGCATCCAATGTAAAAAGAAAGTTTTTCCTCTCTGGAGCTTTCAAAAAAAACCATGTTTGAAAATATTACCATTTTTTTGTGGAAATCCTGAGCATATTGAATGATGATACAGCCTATTTCTTACAAAGGTGAAGAGAAGGAGACCAAATTTGAGTGAAAATTAGAATCTTGCAATTTTGGTTCAAAAAGAGCCAAGCCCTACTTTTTCGGCATCAGAATTTTTAACATCTAAATCCTACCAACTGAAAGCCACAGAACAACCCTAAAAATTCATCATGAGAAACACATTTCCTTGACTCACATCGGTTAGAGAAGTAAAATTTATCAAGCCAATGGTGACTCTTGTGTGACTTTGGATGAGAAATGCCTTTTTGAGCGTTTACATTTGTGATATGAGAAACAATTAATGTGAGTTGCGTATTTTGTGTGCATGGGATAACAAATGACGTCAAAATATATTAAAATCAAAAATTTAGAACTTGAAATAATTGTTTTTATGAGGAATAATATCGTTTTGTTTCTTATTATGGATTCGGTAGATCACATTGGTATGTGTTTAGATTTGATTTGATTTGATTTTTTTGTTTACTTGTCGAGCAGACCATGTGATAAGTGTGGGATAATTTATAGAGCATATATTTTCAATTAATTTATATTTAATATAATTGTTTTAAACCCAAAAATGTTTTCCTTTTATATTAATTGTTCCATTTTTATGATATTGGTGTTATTTTGAGCTGAATATTAAAAATGGGCTATTTCGAATTTTTATCATTTTTAATTTATTTCTGTAGTTTGTCCATAACATTATCTACACTAATCCAGATTGAAAAATTAATTCCTTTGCAGATTCTATACATCCAGGGCTTCATTTACTAGTTTTGGACTAAAAGATGAATCATCCATTTGGAAGCTCAAAAGAGTCTCACATGTGGGATCATGGAAACTGTTCACAGTTCTACCAATTTTTGTTGTGGGGTCTATAACTCATTCATGGTGGGGCCAAATGTTGTGAAATTCGGTTTATAGATGAGCAAGGGGTTTTGGAGAATCTATTATTGAAGAAAGTCCATGTGATTTGGCCGTTTAAGGTGTCATTAAATAACTCTAATCCAGATGTTTGCGATTTGGAGAGTCTGACTGGACAGAATAAATTCTCCGAATAAAACGGCCATAACTCTCGGATTACAAGTCCAAATTCACTGATATTTTTAGGAGACACGCCCAAGATAATTATAAACAACATTCATGAATGGATAAACACGTGAAGATGTAATGTAATTGGGCTACAATGCGTAAACATTCAGGGGAAAAATTCTGGCTATACAAGAAGAAGAGCTCCACCCTCTCAAAGCATCTCATTATCCATTCCATTCCTTCCAGGACACGAAAGAAGATAAATTTTTGGCTTTATCTTTTATTTATTTTCTTTTTCATAGTTTTTTAATGCCTTCTTCTTCCCCATTCATCTCTATTCTCTTACCATGGTGGGGGAATCATTTTGAGTGATTAGGGAAGGGTTGGTTTTCTACATTGTAATGTTGGAATTCTTGGACGTAATTGAATAAATTTCATTCTTCTTCAAAGTTGTTTTCAATTTCTAACAACGGAATTTACTATCAAGTATTATCGTCTTTGAATATTAATTCCATTATTGATTTTTTCCTTGGTAAAATAATCATAATCTCCCTCCACTAATTTCTAGTTTATATACGATGGAATAGACCATAGATTAGTAGTGAAGTACTCAATGATTGTCAGTACGTGTAAAAGGTGTAGTGAATGTTCTTGATTGTTTGGGATAAACAAAAACCAATCGGGTATTTCCCCTTTAAATTAAGGATATTCAATACAACTATTTTACACATGGAAGGAGAGTTCACCAAACTGAGATCTTGGTAAGGTTTTTCTCTCTCCATCCTAATTTCACCAAGGAAGTGAGAGGAAACTATTGTGGAAACACACTTTAATAAAAAAATAATAAGAGGTTTGAATTAAATTGAAAAAGGATAGAATTAAAATTTGGAAACCGACCCCAGCCTAATCACCTTTTTAATATCATAGTTTTTCAGTCATTTGAATTTTAAATTTGATTTCAAAAGCACATCATTTTTACACTCGTTTTAAAGTGACAAACCGTTTTGTGTGCACTCCACTTAGGGAGAAATCCTAGGTCAACCACATTACTACATTTTAACATAGGAAAAAATTGTTTTTCCATGCCCTATGACAGGCGTGCATCAGTAAGTTAATCCAGTTCAGTGGTACAGAACTGGAATGAGGAGTGAACTCGATTCAGTAAGGGACTTTGTCCACTAATATGGTCTTGGAAGAAATGGCTTGGATACTATGGAAATCATATCATGTGTTTAATGGTTTGCCAAAAATTACATGATTTATTCCCATACTATTTTATCATTATTGATGTTCCTTTATGATCTATTCCTTATTTACAAATAAGTTTTATGTCATGTTCATGTTTTTACATTAAAATTTTTATGGGTTGTTTTATGTTCTCCATTATTAACCTTACAAAGAATTTGAGCTCACCCTTTTTATGTTTTCCTTTCCCCAGGATATAATTAAAGGTTTTAGGTATAAAGACAAATGGTAAGATCTTTGTGGGAGATTTTGAGGATCTTTCACCATGATTTGAATATTATGTTCCGAGATTCCAAAGACACTAAACTATTACGGTACTTGGGTGTTTGTTTTTGTTATGGTTTAAGTATTACGCAAAAGTAATGTAATGTCCATGTACGTCATGATTTGGGTCTCTACAGTTGTTATCAGAGAGAGGTTTAGTTATCCTTTGGAAACTAGGATGCAAAATCTATAGTGAGATCCCTAGAGATATTTCTAAGGTATGTCTAGGGATGTCCCAAAGGTTATGTAAAAGTATAGGTTATAGTCCTAGAATTACGGTAATGATATTCAAATTAAACCAAATATGTTAATTTTGAAGGTAATCATCCTTTATTATACTGTTTTCAGAACATGATTGTTTCCTCACACAATTGTTTTTGGGTTTTAGATGGTGGATGGTACCCAAAGGAACCATGTTGATAAATGTAATAGATGATGCAATGACTGTCCCCCTGAAAAAACCAATGTTATGGGAGATGAAGTGAAAAATCCTATTTCTATACTTACATAAGATATGAATCATTTTTGACTTCCAAATGAGATAAGAAAGGACCAACATCTTGTTGAATCCTTCATGTGGCAGCGTCCACCATCATTCAGCGGGTCTACTGATCCATTAGTGGCTATAAAATGAATCAGTACCACTGAAAAGATATTTCCAGTCCAACAATGTTCTGAACATGATAAATTCATCTTAGAAGTATATCATTTGAAAGGTGAAGGTGATCAATGGTTCAATCTTATCAAGAATACAACGTCCCAAGATGAAATTGAATCCATGGTCTGGGACGAGTTCAAGAACTTGTTTTTCAATAAGTAATTCTCTCGTATTCTTCGAAAAAAAGATGGAATAGGAGTTCCATGAGCTTAAGCAAAAGGATGATGAATCTATTGGTATATACAAGGTGAATTTTACAAGGCTTTAAAGGTATGCATTGGGATTTATCATTCAACCTGAAATTAAAGTTGATTGATTCTTCAGTGGCTTAAAACCTAGTCTTCGAAGGGAATTAGCTATAAGAGACTTCAATAGCTATGAAGAAATTGTGTTTTGTGCTATCAAGGTAGAACTGGAAGTTGGTGTTACATATCCATCTCACGGTTTTGACATGAAATGGAAGATGGAGTTCACAGAGAAATCTGAGAACAATGGTGAAAAGAAGATGAATGTTTATTTATGCTTAAAGTGTGGAAAGATGCTTGGTGGAGATTGTCTAAAAGGTACTAGAGTGTTGAAAAGAAGGTCAAAGTGAATTTCAGTGTTAATGTAATGGGAAAAAAGGTATCTAATGATGTGAATAGAGGAAAGACTACATAGATTGCATCACCAACACTTCAATGCTACAATTGCATGGAAATGAGGCATTATGGGAACTGGTTCCCTAATCCAAGGGTTAATGATGATTGAAATAAACAACCTCTTAGGGAAAATGACAAAGGGTAGTCACATTATATCACTATTTGTGATGTTGAGTATGCTAATGAAGTGGTGTAATGATTAAGTGTTTATGTAATGGGATTTTAAAATAGTTTTGTGGAATCTCATTTATAGTATTGCGGAGTTTCAGAATATCTATTTATTGGTTAACTATTGTTTTCAATAATTATATCGTAACGATAACCATGAAAAGAGATTGAAATATTTCTTGAAAGAAGATTATATCTTCATAATAAAGGGATAAGGAGAAAATAATATGTTTGATTGTATTCATGAGGTCATGATTGGTATAAAGACAAAGTGATATCATGGTTTAAGTATATACAATTTTTGGAATTTTGGTATGTGGGAAGAGTTAACTTTTGACAGCTTTCATGTTTTCACTAAAGTTCAATGGGTATTCATTTTTTCAAGACATTACATGATTAAGGAATTCACATGTTTGGAATGTGACCGAAAAGATATATCTTATGATATATGGGTGATAAATGATTGTATTCAATGCTTAGTAGACGACCGTTCTAGTAATAATTTTATTTACACTAAGATATTTGGACAGAAGTATTTTGGATAAGACTAAAAATTGAAATGGATTATGTTAAACATCAGATATATTTTTCGAGGATAGAACTTGTTTTTTGATATTATTTCTGGCATATTCCCACAACTGATGTGCGACATGCCTTTATCGCCTAGAACATTCCTACAGGAAGTCCCTGATTTGTATAAATTAGTTTTAATTTATGAATTTTATGTCCATTTTAGCAACCATATATGATTAATCTCAGCAAATATAGACTTATGTATATTTAAAAAAGTGTACTAATATTTTTGTTATAGAGACAAATGGAATGACCTACCATTCTATCGCATGATCTACTAACACTTATGAATGAAAAATTCAACTTCATTTCTTTAAGAGATGAGGTTTAAATTGTTCAAGTTATGAAAAATGGTGAGATTTTACCAAAATGAAGTAAGTATTTCTTTTAATTCGACAATTATTTAACATTAGGGAAATGATCTTGAAAACTAAGAACATTGTCCTAGTACCCTCATACCCAATAAATCAGATGGTACCTCAGATCATCACAAATTTTTGTCTTTGTGATTGATGTCCTTTTGATATCCATGTTCTCTACCACTCTCCATCAGAACATAAAGGTTATATTTCTCTTCCAGATCCATATTTTCACCTATGTTATCCTATATGGAAACCCAGTTATTAGTTATTTTGGGTAACAATTACGTTTCGTAGTTTAGTTTTTAAAATTAATTTTTGGTATTCTTTTTTACGATGTGGGTTTATATGAAAGCAACTTACAAGTAGTAAACGATTTATAACCCCAATGAATTTTGGGGGAGAAATTCATTTTAAAGGGGGTAGAATGTAACACCGTGAGATTTTATGAGAAATATATTTTTTAATTTAATTGTTGTCTTGTGTTGTATGCTACACCAAGATTAGCTTGTGCTATACGCAACACCGTATTAGCTTGAAGTATACATAAACACTATTCTAGGCTTGTGTGGCATGCCCGAGCAAGCTTCCTTGATAGCGTGTGTTATACGCAATACCGAGTTTCACTAAATGAGATATTATTATAATATTATTATGAACTAAACAATATGAATAGTAATACCCACTATTAAAATTTTATAAATTTGATCATTCAAAATGGACTTCATTTATAGATTCGGAATATCAAAGTTAGCTTAGGGTGAATTATTGGTATATTTATGAAAACATTCAATTTTTGATGAATAGTGAAAAACACTGAGTTATAGTTTAAACATAATTTTTATTTAAACAATTATTTAATTTATTTTAATTTATTTTATGTCAAAATAGATACATAATATCTATATAAGTTCAATGTAATACATTGGATTCATTTTATAATAATTTTTTATATATAAAATTTTATTGAAGTTTTTACCGTCTTTTACCCACCTCCTAGGAGAATTTGAAAATTTACATAAAAATTAATTTTACCGCTTCTGTGAGTGGAATTTCCAAAATCCGAGAGAAAAAATTGATTTTAGTAAGTAAAATGTGGTTCAATGAGATGAAAACAATTTTTGGTGAATTATAACTTTTAACTTTTATTTACCACAATTAAATGTAAATAGGGTAATTAAGGGTAAAATAGTATTATTATTTCCCTAAAACATTTTGTAATTCCATTGGAAAAGTGTTATTTGACCAAAAATAACCATATGAATAACATATGACCCTTAAGGTACACATAGATTATATTAGGACATATATTATTATTTAATTCAAAGAAGAGTTAAAAGAGTTAAAATCAAAGTTAAATAACTAAAACATTTTTAATATAAGGTTATACATAAGATAAATTAGGCCATAAATATTTATTAAAAATATATAAAAATTTCCTACATAATGGTATTTTATTTATAATTTTTATACATTATATAATTTTATTTATTTATGACACAATGATGATGTTGTAATTACCTTATTAATGAAATTTTAACAAAATTAATGTTATAAATACCCAAATAAATGTAATTTGAGAATTTTAATGAACTACACAAATTTAATAGGTTAATATGACATTTTATTATTGATTTAATGAACATTTTTTGAACTAATCATGATCTTATGATTTAAAAAAATAAATTACCAAATAGTGTAAAAATTGACATAAAATAGTTTTTAAAACAAATATTATATTACTAATTAATATTATATTTCTAAAAATCTAGGGTTCGGCCAAATGACTTATATAAGGTAATATATATTAATAATTAACCAATTTTGGTTCTTTTGGTAGTTTATAGTATGTTTATTAACAATATATTGTAAGAAAACAAGAAGACATGGTAAACGTTAAATTATTTAACTTAGAGTTAAATTTAAATGATATGTTTATAATAGTAACATAAACATGTATACAACCTATGGGTTGAGATTCTTTTTTCCCATACCCATTTTATCTTAGAAATAAATCAATTTGGAGATATTATAAGCCTAATACATCTTTATTATAAAATAATATTTTTTGTTTCCCTAAGGTGCCCCTCTCCTCCCTTATAAAAGGGCACCTCCTCCCTCTCCTCTTAACATAAATTTGAGCCTAAAAGATCAGAAAAACCCTAACCATTTTTCTTTTCAAATTCCCTAGAAACATTATAGTGGTTCTGGCCTCCTCAAAAGATGAACTCTAATGCCTAAAGATGAAGCCTAACAGAGGTGCGTCGAAGAAGAGGTAATCTTTTCTACCAATTATTTCAAGTTTCATTCTTTTCAACTTCTTCTTATTTAGTTTTTTCAATATAAACTAATAACATCAGTGTCAATAATATAATGATATGTTATTATAAATATAAAACAACCCCATTTAACCATCTATCCATCCTACGGAAATCGAAATCACCACGCGTGCATACGTACGAAATACCGTCTCTACGCCATGGTGTAATATGTTTTTCCAAAACCACCTTACTTGGATGGGTATAATGGTGTAAATAATAACTATATATGGTTATTATATCATCAAACTTATTATGAGATATTATATCATCCAGTCCAATTCCATTCAATAATTACGGGAATGATATCATTGCTCGTGTGTATGTACGGATTATCATCTCCACGATGTGATGAGATTCATTCTCCATGTTAACCATTAAAAAATGATTATAAAATATATATAATTAATAATAATGAAATATATAACATAATAATGCTACTATATTTATGTATATATATATATGTCATCTATTTACTTCAATAAGGAAAGGAAAACAACATTAATACGTACGTACGACCTACCGTCTCCATGAACGGTGTATTTCATTTCATTCATCTATCTATTATATATATATATATACTGAATATATATAATAGATAAATCATGATTTACATTCTGGAAGAAAGTAAATCAAGATATATGGAATAATAATATTATGAAAAAAGAGTCCAAACATGTACGATAAATAAAATGATTTTACCCAAAACGCTGCTTTAAGATGGAATTGACAAAAGAACGGGTAATATAAAGTCATAAGTGAATCATATATGATATTGTAAATATTATTACGGTTCTTTTATAAGTCAATAATATGTTTAAACCCACTATATAAGAGTTTCTGACTCATACAGAACAAATTGGACCTACGGTAAGGGATAATTATTCCAATCTCTTTCTTATCCAAGATTGTTTATTTGTAAGTATTTACCAGGGTTATAATTTTCATCCATGTCCATAAAAATGTTTTCATAATTTCATTAATATTCTTAAATGTTTTTTTAAAGTCATTTTTACCCCTCTTGACTTTTACATTGTGTTATGGAAGTAATCTTTATTTTTTTTACCATACATGGTACTTTTTGAATTTTTTGTTAAAAGTACGAGGAGAATGTTTTCATAACTTATACGGCATGAATGGATTTTTATGGTTTTATAACGCCTTATTTTCATGAAGCATACTCTACAAGTTTTCATGATTATTTTCAACAAAATCCCTTTCTTTTAAAATTTCATTGCATTTTTTAAAAAGAAAATGATTTTGAAGAAGAAAGGATATTTTCCTCAAGAATTCATTTGAAGTGTTTTATCAAAACTATTTTCCATCTAAAATGACATTATTTAATATGTTTATGTTTCAATTATAATGTATCCATTATTTATGTGGATTTATTTTTTTCTTATGATGAAATGATATCCATTTTTTATATGGATTATGTTATGATGGCATGATGTTTAAGAATCCCATTTTACTACATGGGTTATGCTATGATGTATGATTTATGATTTTATGGCACGTGAAGGAATGATTTCAATATGACATGGGTGGGACCTATATCTCCCTCCAATTCATTGGGTAAAGATTTATATCTCATGACATAGACATGGATGTAACGATATGTTAATCTAGTTCAGTGATACAAGACTAGAATGAGGAGTGAACTTGATTCAGTAAGGGACTTTGTCCACTAAGTTTTTCTTGGAAGCAATTCCTTGGCTACTATTGAAGTAATATCATGTGGTTAATGGTTTTCCAAAAATTAGATGTTCTATTCCCATGATATTTTATGATGATTGATGTTCCTTTATGATCTATGCCTTATCTACTGCTAAGATTTATGTCATGTTCATGTTTTTGAGTTCAAATGTTTATGGGTTGTTTTATGTTCTCCATGTTTACCCTTACTAAGAATTTGATCTCACCCAATTTATGTTTTCTTTTCCCCAGGATATGAAGAAAGGTTTTAGGTAAGAAAAAAAAAGGGAATATCTGTGTGAGAGATGTTGATGATTTTTCACCATGATTAGAAGATTATGTTTCATGTTTCCAAAGACACTAAACTATTATGGCCCTTGGGTGTTTGTTTTTGTTCTGTATTAAGTACTCCACAAAAGTAATGTAATGTCCATGTATGTCAATCTTTTGTTCTATTCAGGTTAGATATTTTCTCAGATATTTATGTACTTTTTATACTAGTTTATATTGAGATGGTTAACAGAGAAAGAGTGTATAAGATGTATATCACAAGAAAAATATGTATATTTATCAGGTTGATACCTGTAGAAAAAATTCAGAATTATAATTCTAGAAATATGATAATGGGGGGAATTGATTTTCCTAAAGGTGGTATGACCCAGAAATGGATGATGGGATGAGGTAATCCTAATCCTAAACCAATGGGTAAAACATAATGGTTTCAATTTAGTCGTTTTGGACACGTAAAGTGAGACTGGACATAACCATATAAATCATGTCACAATTACAAATAGATATAAAATATTAAACTCTATTATCACAGTGCTCCAATATCATGTTCTAGGGGAACATCACATTTATTACAAACATTTTATACTTCGATGGGAAATTTTTAGTAGAATATATTTTGTTAAAAAAACAAAGCATTCCATGGTGATTCTAGGAACACCATGACTCAACATGTGAAATCTCTACATGTAATCAAAGACAAAATTGTATTGAGTAAAAAAAATTTGGAGTAGTAATAGTGGCCATGGATAACCAATGGTGACCTTTGATGAAGATTAGTATTATTATTTTGAATAATACCATTATAAAACCTTTGTTTATATGGGTAAATATCATTCATTTATTGCTTCCCATTCTATTTGTCATTTGATTTTTCATGTTTAATGATTCCTTATATTTTAAAACATTAATCTCTTATTGGGGAAATAAAAGTTAAAAATTATATGAAAATAATATTCTAAATATAATTATGCAGATTAATTGATTTTGTATTTATATTCACATGAGATTCACATATATGAGTAAATCATGGGTTTTTATTGGTTGTAAATTTTAAAAATTCACATAGACTATTATATCATCAGGTCATGTATAACCACATATTATGGCATCGAGAATCACCATAAAGGATATCAAAATTTAAAGGAATGTGGATCATTATTTTTTAAAAATGCTGATGGAATTATCTCATGCCTTTTGGTACATATGAAAATAGAATATGGGGATGATATTTAGAATAGATGTTTTCCAAAAAATGTTCACGTGTTTCCTAATGTTTCACTCGATAATTTCATGGTGTTTCAAACTATAATAGAAGTGGATTTTGTAATTTATTTCTGATCTGGGATCACTCTTAACAAAGTTCCATCTTATTAAATGGAAAAAATGAAATTATGGAATCATGTTAATATTTGGAAATGTTGAGTATCAAATGGTTCATTAATTATAGGATGTCTATATTGGAAGAAACCATTTCAAAAAAAACTATAAATCCTCTGACTTTTGGGGATTATTATTTTAATAATCCTGATATGATAATGAATTTGTATCATTTTTCACACAATAATGAAATGTTTTTTCAATTGAGTGGATTCCATTTTTTTCTCTATAACAGAATTACATATGATATATCACTAACTGAATGATCAAAGGATAATATTACAAAGATAGGTTTCAAGAGTAGATATAGACATTATAAGTAAATCTTTATGATTTATGGTTTCATATATTCACCAACAGTAATTATGGGATTTATGAATTTGATATTTCAATGATAGTTGGATTCATTTATAGAGGGGTTTATGAATAAGATATTTATGTATTCATGTAAAATGGTTGTATATGATAAAAACATAGTGGTGGTGTTGGGTATCTTGTAGGATCATATTCTATATGAGAAAATTTATTCGCTTGATTTTTCGAGACAATATGTTCATTTCCATAGCCATGCTATCTATGAAAAAACTGTTTCTATGGATTCAAAAAATATAGGTTATGTTAATTTTTTAGAAACATCCAAATAATTTCTATGAGATATATAGTTTCCTTGACCTGGTTATTTATTTTTTAAAATTTTTTCTTATCTTTTCAGGAGTAGCTCCACCAAAGTAAAATTTATAAAGGGAATACTTTTCTCTTTCAATGGATTGATGAATGTTATAAATGATAAATATTATCTAACATCAGTGTTTGTTTTCATATATCTAAACTCATGATAGTATTATGTGGTGTATTTTGATGCTTTGGCATCTTGTTTAGGGTGTGATATTATTTAGGTAGATCATATTTTCTTTATGCCTTGTGGTCATTATAGTTTAATTATAATAACATCCCAACAAATGATTTTGAATATTTTGAAGTGGTACATGATTTGAATACATTTCATAATTACTTATTTGATGATAGATTTAATTTTTTTATAGATCATATATTCTTAAATCACATTATCTAACAAATATATTTGAATATGAGGCAGTGAAGATGGATATTTTATCTTTAGTTATTCGACATAGAATCCATTCATCATTATTTTATGGGTATTTAATAGTAAATTCATAAAGTATAAATTCATGTTGTTAGTTGGAAAAAGATTCTTCTGATCAATGGTAGAAAATTTTGATGATATTCAACATGGAGTTGAACTATGACCAAAGTAGTGTTTTAGTTTTCCTTATGGATTATTTTTTTTTCAATTGGTTCAAAAGGGTAAAGGGACACATAAAACTATTTCAGAATTCATTATAATGTTTTCAAATCATAGAGTATGGGAGACCATTGTGGGATGATGTATTGGAAACTGATTAGTGTAGTATATTCGCTATAGGATTTTAATACGTTTCGCTTTTAAAGAACAACGCCTTCACTCATACATATATTTTAGATGTGATATTCATCCCATAATGAAATGAAGTATAAGTAATTAAATGAAAAATATAGTTAATAAGTCATTAAAAGAAAGGTAGATGATTGTTTTTTGTATGTGCCTCACCAATATATAGATTATGGTAGAGAACCATTAGCTTGTGGGTATGTTGCATTTTTAATCAATTATAATGGGTAAATGGGATAAAATAGCTATGGTTTTGTAATACAATGAACAATATTATTTTGAAAACACAATGAAATAGGGGTCATAGTGGACCACCTGAAAATGTTATTCCATTTTATCCTTATTAATTAATCTTACATGATAGAGGACATGTCCAATATCTATATCTGATAGGTTTTAATAATAAATGTTGTTCCGATAGTGGTTGACTAAAATAGATACCATAGGATAATTTCACATTATTGGGAATTGATATAGAAATATCATGGGAATCAGTTTATTATGAACATAGAGTATCATCATCAAACAAATGAACAATATGAAAGGATGTTAAAAAAATAGAATACATTATCAAGTAATTTGTATTATATTTTTGTGTCTCATGGGAGGATCAAATACATTTATTGGATCTCAATTATAATAACAGTAATTAGGACTAAATGTATATGGGTTTATTTGATGAATTTTATGGGAATACTTTTCATTATCAAAAATTTTTTCTTGAAAAATGTTGAGACACCACTGGGTGGACCAACCCCAAGAAGAAGACAATAAATAAGATGTAGTTCATCCGGATGAGAATTGAGATGGATTATTTCTACATAAATGATATTCATATCATCATTGATGACTGGTTACATTTTCGGTGAGTAATCAAGTGTATAAAATAATATATCCAATTTTAGGGCATCACTATTTTTGGAAGGAGTAAAAATAATCTCTGAAACACATATGAATTTTTAGAAAATTGAACATGTTCATGTCATAGAATATTTTTTTGGTGTTTCCACCACATTGTAAATCACATCATACATTGTTTTTTGTATATCAAATGAAGATGTATCATCTTGATCCTGAAAGTGTGATTCAATGGGATAACATTGACCTAGAGCTAAATTTTTCATTCGTTCATATGCCAGTATAGATTATAGATAGAAATGGAAATGTTTCATTTCAGAAAATAATAAATATTTTATTGGATTTAAGGAATCATGGTCATATTTAGAATAAATAATTGTAATTTAAAAGTGAAATGGTGGAGCAATGGTAAGAAATAATCATGGAGAACTATGGTATTCTAATTCCTATGGATGGAATGACCATTAGAAGAGAGAATGCATAATCTGAATATCAGGTATTTAACCATTTATTTAATTATTTTTTGTATATCATGTTTATAGGTTATGTTTCATGGGTTCAAAGAATAATTTTAATGTTTTTGATAATTTTTAAGTGGTAAAACGTTTCAGAAAGCTTAGTAAAAACCCAAGAAACACCTCCAGAAAACCACATAACTAAAATAGTGGTAATTGGGTAGGAAAATGGACAGTCACACTATTTAGGGAAGCCATATGTTTGACCCAAAGAAACCAATAGAGGCTGGATAGTAGAGTATTGTATGGTTGGTTCAAGGATTTTTTTACTATGTGAGCTAATCTTTAGTTGTGTGTTTATAGGAAGTGGATCATGCATGGTTAGCGAGCTATTTTCATAACCATTCTCCCAAACCATGTACCTTGTAAAATTTTATCATAAAATCATAGATATTAACTTATTTTCCTCTTAAACTACACATCATCCCTTTGAATAGTTTATGACACTAATTCCTCTTCCCCCATGGTTAGAAATTCTATTATATTAAATCTGAGAGTCATTCTAAGGTGAATATGTGTGAGTTAAAGGCCCAGATACATTAATAAGTTCTCATTACTCATTGTTATCCATATATTTCTTCTTATTACCTATTTTGGAATCATATATCTAATATACTAGGGATTTATATATATGATGTTCTATCAATAATGATGATATATGATTGTTTTTATTGAATGAACAAGATCTAAAGTCATAATTTGGAATATCATATAGGGTTTTGGTTATTTTTCTTACATTATTTAATTTTTTAATAGTTTGGGAGGTAGTATTCTTACTTATCAAATCCATATTATTAGAACATGATGTATTGGTTTCAAATTAATAAAATTTAATTAACTGAATTGATAAATTCATATCTACATCTTGATCGAAATTATCTTTAGTGATGGCTTTCGGTCATTTTGAAAGATGGTTGGATTTGTAGAAAGTGATTATTTTACATGAATTTAAAATGATGGTTTTAAAATACTTGTATCATTTTGATACATGAAAAATCAATGTTGAAATATTTTATAGAACTAATGAGTTTAGAAAAATGGTTTGGAATGGTTTTTGACATACATTCTACCCTTGTGTTAATGGTCATTAGGGATCTATTTTGGCGTGAATATTCCCTCCAAAAAATTAAATAGATAAGAGAATGATGATTCTCTAAAAAAGGTTCACTATGTGATGACATAGTTAAATGATGACTAACCACCCATGATAAAAGGATTGTTCATGGTTTTCATTTGTGTGTGGATGTGTAGACTTGTTGAAATAGAATGTCTATGCCAAATGAGATGTGAAATGATTTAATGGATTATATTATGTGTTCCGTGGAAATATATATTACTTTGGAAACTATTTAAATTTTATAAAGATAATATTAAATTTTTTAAAATTGTTTTATATAAATTTTTTTATCAGATTATGATCATGTTCCATGGTTTTTGAATTCCTTAGGGAAAACATAGTTTTATAATCACCAACTACATGTTAATTATAGTGAATTTATAGATGTTATATGTAATGAAAAATTTAATGAAAGTGTATACACATTATTCAGTGATGTTTCTTAATACCTAAGACTATGTATTTGGTTTACGATGATAGAGAAGAATGAGATTTTTGGTTATTAAATATCATGTATATTTTTTATCTTGATTTCAATATTGTACTATATTGTCCATTGTTATTGTTTTGGTTATAATTAAGTTTTATTTCCTACTAATAATGATTCATATATTGGAATTTAGGATTATTTTCATAGTTTGGTAGTTTTATCATTAATGGTAAATTCATCCCCCAATTTTTTATGACACCCTCAAAAAACATTTCAGCATATATGCTCTTGAGAATTTCAATTAATGAAAGTAGGAACTATAGCCCCTTCTGATGCAAATGGGAAATTGGTTGGATGTTACAACATGAATTAAAATATGGAATTACATCAATAGGAAATAAAATAAGTAAATATGAAATCCAAAATAAGTATCCCCATTCCACAATGGGGAGGATGATCAATAGGAACTAATTTGTTTTTCATACCCATTGAAACATATTTGTAGGCCTTAAAATAAACCTTTCTTTCCATAAATATATCATAAATGAGTCTTGTGTTGACACAGGTCATCATGGGGCCTCTCAAATGGGTAGCAAATAAAAAAAACCAATTTAATATGAATCGTATTCAGGTCCATGTATTTTTTTTATTTCATAAATAATGTTTATGTAGTGTAAAATATTTGAGTATAAAATTAAGGGGTAATTTCATTACTTGATTTTAAATCATCAGGCTATGGGGTAATGTCATAAGGTGACATATATGTTTCATGTGAGGAACGATGGGTTTACATCACATATTTTTATTTTCCAACCCATGTTTCATCAACATCTCTTCTCATGAAAATTTTACGTAGTAAATTATCTATTTATGTCCTAATTAATCAATTTACTATATATGTTACTCTATTTCCACCTAGATCATAGGTTTTGGGCTCCAGAATCTGACTATAACACAACATTTGATTGTATACATCACTATCGTGTTAAATTCATATGTTTTAAACATATTTTAAAAAAATATTTTTTCCTCAATCAATAAAACCAAAAAAAAACTAGGACTTTTAATCAATTAATTTTAAAGACAAATAAAATTTATCTTTAAATATAAAGGAAAAATTGGGACCCATAATTAAACTTCTATGAGTCCAACACATATTTTTATTCTTCATATAGAGGTTTCAATATTTATTTGGAATAATATTTATTTCTGATTTCCCCTAAATATTAATTAATATATGAATCTTTTTTATATTAATTACTTATTTCATGTATAAATTTTTAGGATCTACTTTTGATGGTCATTAATTCTCTTATATTATTGTCATGAAATTTTTTACAATATTACTATTTTTATCATATTTTGATCATATATTTAATTGAATTCAATTTTTTAATACTCCTAATAATCATTTGATCTATCTATTCTTATGTTTCCGTTTACCCTATGTGCGATGAATAGTTTTATGTAATTAAAATATGTGTAGAACATTGTATGTGATGGTTTTAATTTTAGTGAACATGTATTTTAGGATCCTATGTTTTTATGTTAGATTTATTCATAATTCTCAAAAATACAAAAAATAGAAGGTCTCGTTTTGAGAAAGAGATCCAATATATCAATTTATTATTTTATGTTATTATGTATATCTTGTGTAATGTTTATCATTATAAAATATATTAATGAAAATTTCCTATATTTAGTACTTGGTCTTGTAGTGTGGTTTCACATCATCTATCCATGGCATAAAAGGAGGGGTTAGACTACTTTGGACATTAATATTCTTTTATGAAAATTAGTATAAATAGTTATAGATACCGTCATGTTTTTATATGTTTATGGATGACAATAAGTTAAAAATATTTGACGCCCATTGTTATGTCTTATTTAATGTTATTTTAAAGTGATTATAAAAATTTTGGGATATGTTTTATTTGGTTGAGGTATATGTAAAATTTAGGTTTAACATGAAGTACTATTTGTGGAATAAATTATTTACATTTTGTACATATGTTTAATGGTATTGTAAAACACAAGTGTTTATATTATATTTGAAATTGATGAAATTATGGTCATTTAAAAATGGAAAGTAAATTTTTGGTTTTATAGATAACCGTGGGTTGAAAATATATTTGGTGATTAAGTGACAATTTTTATTGTGGAAGATGATTATTAAAATATTGGTAACATTATATGATTATAGTAAGTAGAATATTTTGATATTTTACTAGAGGAATAATGGATAAATTATCTATAAGAGTAATATATTATTTTAATGAGGCATTACTATGATTTAGATTATTTATAGAAATCATTAATATATTTTTATAATTATATTATTAGAGTTTATAAATTTTCTAGTATAGAAATTTATGAGTGACTAATGTTAATTAGAGATAAATATTATATTAATATCATAAAAATTTTAGATAAAGTCCTATTTATTTTTGATGTGAAACATGGTCAAGAATATTTCTTAAATTTTGGGGCCATTTATTAACTAAATTTTCGACATAGAACATTGTGTAAAAAATTTTAGGCTTTGGAGATTTATGTTTTATTTCCACGTTTCATGTTTTATTAGATTGGGGAATTATCATACCTCATGATAACCATTATGGTATTTGTTAATGATTATTATTGGTGGAATATATTCCTTCTATTTTTAGGTTATTGGATCTATTATATTTTGAATTTAGTGCTTTAGGCATGGAAATTTCATCATTATTACTAATTATTTTGGGAAAAGATGAGAATGTTGTTTAAGTTGATGAATGTATGAAATTATACTTTTTAATTAAGAATATATCCTCTTGAACATTGTGTATATTATAAATTAAGTACTCTAATATATTAAATTGACGATGAAGTAATAATTTTATCATATTAAATTCATATTTGATGAATTAATATCCTTGTCCGCAAACCTTTTTTTATAGTTTTGTGGTGTTCACCATTCTCACAATCATTCACAATCACTTGTTCATTAATATATATCACTCCCCATCATTATTTATACACTTATATTTTATTTCATATATATATATTTTCACATCACATTAGGGTTTCCAAAATTTCAAATAATACATTATGTTATTCCATGTGTCCTTCATACTTTCCTTCACTATCTTCTAGTTGATGTTTTATTAACAAATATTAGAAGTGGGATTTAAACGAAATAAAATATAAATATCTAATATTTTATTACCAATTTCCAGTTTGAAATTGGATGATTACATTTTTTAAATGGGGTAAAATGTTACTATACATGTTTCTAGTAATATCACTATGTTTGAGAGCAAAAATGATACACAACACCAAGTATAAAAAACAAACAAATATTATTATCAGATATGATGGTCATAACCTAGTAATTGAATTTTTAATTTGGAATATTATTATTAACATAATGATATATATATAAATATATATATATTATAATAAAAACAAATTTATTGATAAATTCTTAATAAATAACCTATAATTTTATAGAAATTCCATTTTATTCATAAAAATATTATTTTTGTTAAAATACATATATTAATTTTATGGAATATTTTAATTAATTATAGATATATTTTGAAATTTTTTAAAAAATTAATATTAATTTTTAAATTAGTGTATTAAATTTTCCATAGAGAGAATTTTTGATGTTTTTCTAAGAAGAATTATTTTTATATGAATACTAGAAAATACTAATTTTAATTGAGTTAATTCTTTTTATTTTAATGTTTTTGAAATGTAATTATTGTATAAAGTTGCAATATATTAAAAATAATATCTCTTATGTTATTAATATATAGGTTAAATTTATTGAAATTGGTTTTTTGGTGGAATTTTGTATAAAGACATTTTTAAACATAGAAAGAGATTTTTCTGAAAAACTATTTTAAATTAAATTTAATTTTTTATCATTGTTTAATTTATTTCCCTTCTATGAATTGAATAATGAAAAATAAATATAATATTTTGAAACATTAGTTCCGAATTTTTAAAAAATTAAAATTTTGTTTTTGTGACGAGTATCATTATAAATTTTGAAACCATGGTAAATGTCAAATTGGTAAATTAATGGTATAAGGTAATATGGACTAAAAAGGAAACCTAAAATATGATTAAACATTATTGGATGAGTATATTTAGTCTATAATCATGCATTATTTTCATACATAGACTTTAATTGATATGTGGCCATGATTCTATCTTTTATATAATTTTATTTAATGAATTATCGAAAATTCAATTCTCTTTAACGTGTTATCATTTTATTTTCGCATTGAGAGAATAACCATTATGATTTTTTATAAAATTTCATTCGAGTGACACTTCATTTTTCATTTTCACGAAAATTTATTTATAATTTATTATGATGAAAGTATGTCCATGAATTCATACACAACAATGTTTACAAATATATTAAATTAAATAGAATATTAAACAAATATTTTTATGAAAAATAAATTATTATAATTTTGATGAATTATTATGTTCCATGTATTATATTGAAAATATATTAATTTAGGTATGTGTGACTTTATTAAATTATAATTATATTGCTGACATGATATTTTCAAATTCCATTTAAAAAAATAGTTTTAAAAAATTATTTTATGTTATTTTATAGTAAATAACATTTTATTAAATGATATAATATTCATAAAAACCATATCATCATCCAAGTAATTATAATAACATTGGAAATTTCAATTATGGTCATCTTATTTTCCAATTTTTCTTTTTATAATAATTATATTAATACCTAGAGACAAAAAACATCTTTTCATGGTAATTGTCAAAAGGAGTAACCTTAGTTATAACAATAAGGCATATTTGAAAAAATAAAAAAATATTAACTTTTTATTTTCAAAAATAATTTATTATCATAATACAGTTTGATTCAAATAATATTAATTTGGTACCATTTAAACATTAAAATTAATTTATATTAATTTAATACATTATGGAACTCTTATAATGTCCCTCCCCTTTTCTGAAATGGACCCCTCTCCTCTTTACATCACAAGAAAACATTTGGTTTAGCCAATACCATATAGAATAAATTACTAACATGTATCCCCACATTATAGAGGTGTTATTTATGTATAACATCATCTATTGTGTGATTAAGAAACAAATAAAAAGTGGTTTTCTGATGTAGAGTTATAAATTTAAAATAATATATATATATATATATTCTTTCTTCTACAACAATAAATTTTAATAAAAAAAATTAAAAAATACCACTATAATATTCAATATAATTATATATTTTTAATTTTAATTCCAAAAATATAATACATTGCCTCTTTCAACTAAATGGAAGAAATGTCACTTTTTTGTATGATGTTTTGTAGGCATAAAAACCCATGGAATTCGTCTTCCATTATCACCACTCATTGCTAGAAATAATGTTGTAATTAATGTTTATATATGAAATTCATGAAATATTTATCATTCTATTATGATAATATATCATCTAATTTCACACCATTATATCAATAGAAAAATAATGATGTAGTTCGTTCACACTTGTGGTCTACCACCTTCATATAATTATGTGATTAATTTTCATTGACACATCAAATAATTTATTAATATAAGTTTATTTAATGAAATTAGTTTTAATTTTTTATATATGTTAATTATATAAAGGTAAAATATTTTCACCTTTATTAAGTAATGCATGTGTCAAAATTGAAATTTTACTCATGTATATGTACAACATACCATCTCTAATCTGGTGTCTTAATTTCTTTATTATAATCATATGTCATGTTTTGTTTTAAAAATATTATTGTTGTATAAAAATTATAAATTGTACATTATTATCTTGTTTACATTATATATATATTAAAATTTAAGAACACATAAAATATAATGATGGCATTTTTATCTATGAAATGAACCTCCTTAAAATATTATACAATGCATTAGATAATTATGTAATAAAATATAAAATTTAAATAAATAAATGAACTAATTTAATGACTTTTTAATATACCTAGAAACGTAATTTAATAATTTAAATAATGGATATTTTTTTATATAGTTGTTATTAGATAAACAATGAATTTTTGGACATGAGGTATGATATTCGGTCTTAATTTCATTTAATTGAGGTATATTTTAATTTATTGAAAGAAAATTCACTTATAAAGTATATATAATGAGATTTTAAATGTTAAATCATGAATCCTCCATAAATTTTATTATTTTATATAAAAAAATTATTTATGTAGTCCAAGGTATTTTGAGATTATTATTATCATGTGGTAAGAGTTTTCATAACTCAAGCTCTAGTCAAGCCATTATACATGTACTTTATTGACAACGTGATGCCATTAATATGAGTGAATTGATTAATAAACTTTTGTATTCATTATTTGAACTTAATTTATATCAATTTACATATTTTCACAATATAACATCGTAGATATATTATAATTTCAAAGGATATTATCATTGGAAGTATTTTATATTCCTCACTCTTATTTTTCTAACATGTTTTATGTCGCACACCATGTTTTCCTTCTATATTATACATATGTATTCATTAATGAATTTTCATATTTTACACCATTTTATTCAATTTATTTTAAAAATATAGCTTTATATTTATATCAATTTCATTTTATTCTAATTTTACAAAATAAATAATCATTTTATGATATAATCTCATTTAATTTAGAGATAATTTATTTTCATGGTAGATTAGGTGGAAATAATATATGTAATTTTTCGTGATCTACATGTATATTATAATCACATTTAAATATTTTTATTGAAATTATTGTTTTCTATTTCCTCCAATAATTAGTAAACAAAAATTATTTATGTTTTCTTTAATTGATACTCATCATGTACCATATTTTATATTTGGAATCTATATATTATATGTTCATGTTTTCCAAAATGATTATAATAATTGTCATTTAAAATAAAAAATGATTTCCAAAATCTATTTAACATAATATTCGACCATATTTGGTAATATTTTAAAAGAAAACTTGTTTCCATTTTTCAAATGTTTAACATCTGAGGCTCTTTTTAATTTTATAGATATTATGTTTTATTTTAAACCAATATGACTTTTAATGATTTTTTATCCTTTATAAAAATTAATAATTTTGAATAACCGTTTATTCTTTCCCATAATTTCATAAATAAAATGATTTTAACCAATATTATTAATTTTTACAAAAAAAATCTTAAAAGTTAAATGGTATTTAATCATATTTTAATAATTGTTTTAAATTATATTTTAAATTTATTTTTAAAAATAAAAAAATAAATTTATTATTCCCCTACTAATGTTGAACTATTAAAGTATGAATTAAAACTTATATTTTCTCTATATGTATTATGATGTTATTATTGAAAGGATTTTCACGAATCATATTACAATTTTTACATGTGTTAATCATGATATAAAGGAATGAAATAAGTTTCTAAATGATTTATATTGAAAATGATGGAAATCATCAGTTGTCTTCAAAATTGGTTTTTTGTTATTATTTATTGTAATGGGTTTTCTCAACGTAAATCCTGATGATGGGTTATCCTGATATTTATTATATGATAGGTGATATCTATTACCTCTAAAAAATTAATTTGGTGATGTTCTATATCATTTAAGGATTGGAGAAGGGAGTTAACCAGTTTGGTTTATACTAAGGATTTAACTAGGATATCATTATGTAACAATACCAGTTTTAGGAAAATTACACATGTTATATGTTTTTTAAAATTATATAACGATTGTGATAAGGTTCATGTTTTTTATTTTTTATTTTATAGGATTTGTAAGTGTTAATATTGGATCATTATTTTACCACAGGTAGTAGAATCTAAGGATAACTGGTAGGAAACCATGCCAGTAATGAGGGGAGTCACTGGATTGGTCCATGACTGGAGAATGAATTCAAAAAAGTATGTGAATTATTAAGGTAATCCATATGATTAGAGACATTGGAAGAATCATGGAACTTTTATGGTTTTTACACTATGTGAGATAACTGTGTGGGGGTGTTTCCCTAATGATATTAGAACTATATAGTAAAACTATAGATATTAAAAATCATGTGACCGAATGATGTGATATAAAATTAACACCCATAAATTTTTTGTTGGAATTAAAATTATTTCCTAGGATATTCATTACTCTCCAAATCATCATGGTTCTAGAACACTTATCCCTTATGTGACATCCAGATATGAGTACCAAATACCAGTCCCCAAGAAGGATAGTCATAGGACCTCAGGCGCGCCTCACAGTACTCTATAGGCTGGTGGCTTGCAGTATGGTTCTAATATCAATCATGGTGAGGCTATACAATCTTTACCAATATAGTACCCCAACATAAATAAATAAAAATATCTAAATGATAAATCCCATAAAATAAAAATTTTGGTGTCACATGATGTATAAATAATGAATGCAATGCCCAATACTACAGTAGTAGATATGTCAGTACTTGTATGTGTCTTGTGTCAAACCAAAAAATGAAACTAATCACACTTTCTAATCTATGTGGGTCAAAACACCATGTTTTCATCACTCATCAATTCTCCATCCTAACTTATCCATCTATTATAGGGACCTTTCAATTATCATGTCCAACCAACATGAAGTCAATTCAGGTATCGACCAAGAATCCTTTTTACAGTTTCAGTATATCTCTGTAGGCCACCACTGTTGGTGGTAAAAAATATCCCATTAATTACAGTGTATTTATTTGATAAAATAATGAAGAATAATAGAAACTTTGATCAATATATCTACTCAATAATTTATTATTTAACTAGATTAAACCACTGTTTTTCCAAGGACACTCAAACCCTCAAAAACTATTTAATCACATGCTAGAGTTTGAAAAACATATCCCTAAAAATTAACAATTAATTAGTAAATATGGTATTTCATTATCCATTTCATTCAATTTCACATCATGGTCCTTTGTAACTACAGTAAAATTCCAATATCATGGGTGTAGACCAGCATGTATAAAACCTCGTGGGTATTTGTAGCCCTAGTCCATGTATATCACCTAAGTTATACATAGTTATTTGGAACCTCAGTCGAAGTCCAACACATGCTATAACATCTGTGTATTTTAACCATAATTCCCAACCCAAAACAAAAACATCACAGGTGTATTTGGATCCTCTTCCCATGTCCCACACATTGTATCATTTATGTATAATTGGAGACTCATTCCATGTCACAAACTCATTTATCCTATATACCAAATAAATCACGGTTAATCAATACTAACAATCTTATCACATATCACAACAAGATAATCCATTTTATTTATCAGAACAAAACAAAGTGAAATAAATTAATCAAATAAAATAATAAGATAAATTCACCATTAAACCATTAATAAATATTCACATCATATAACCCAATGACCCATTATGGTCAAGTCAACCATATCAGAATTCCCACTGTTATTTATTTCACAATCACATTAATTAACAAATTAAAAAAATCAGATCACACTATCTATTCCATAATAACAATATTACATTCATTAAATAAGGAATTAATTAATCCAATTCTACCAATAACATAATCTCAAATATCCAATTAAATTTTCAAAAATTCAAAGCATCTCACATTCACATGGAAACTCAAATAATCATTTCCTTAAATTGTTAAAATAATTAATTTATTAATTTATTAAATTAATGATTCAATTATAAAGTGTTCTAATTGAAATTTCACAATACATACAAACAATTGGAATTCAAGAACATGGGAATTTTATTTATAACACTTGTATCATTATCATTGAAAAACAATTGCAAACATAAATCCACAACTGAAGTGGAAAATCCAAAATAATGAAGAATAATGAGATCTAGATCTAAAATATATATCCCAGATCAAAATAATCAATGAAATTCATATCTATATCTGAAACCACCACCAAATTGGAAAACAACATCCCATTTATATATGTAAATAGAGATGATAGAGAGATAAAACTAAAGAGTATGAAACCACATATGCTTGCAGGTAATGATCAGTCAATTATGTCATTGATTCTTCAAATATGGTGTTCAAGATCTCTAGGAATTAAAATGGAAGACTAAAAAACTATAGGACTGAGTTAGGGTCACATTAGATAATCATTTGGTTAATTCAAGGTTATTGGGAATTTTTAGTCCATTTTTTGTTTGTTTAAATTTCCATTTTCATTGTTTCCTTCTCAGGGTGCATAATTTTTCATTAACCATGTTCCTAATCATTCAATTACCCATAAAGGGTCTTGTGGTTTTCAAAATCATGTGCCAAATATGATATCCCCCAATTCATGGGGTAATATTGTTTGATGGTGCAGCGTTCAATGTTTTAAAAAACTATGTGCCTACCAAGAACTTCCCAATACCCCTCCAAAAACAACAAAATTTTTCCCAAACACACACATTATAAAACCCAAAAAATTATACTCAAAATAAGGAATGAATTTACCTAAAAAGTGATCAATATATATATAAAAATGACGAGTCCTTATAATCCCCCACATCATAACAGATCATTATCAAGATATACTCCAATTCAACTTAATGTCCCAGAATTAAATAGATCATGCCACATAGCCCGAATTTCTATATACCATTCACATGATTCCCCATGAAGGAATCCATGTTTCCATAAAATATTAAATATTTCCATATTTCTTCACCCCAAAAATATTTCACTTTGATTCAACATCCATATCAGATTCTCTTAAAAAGACACATCATTCTCAAGACCATTATCACTCATATAGATAATATGAAAAGTGTTGAGGTGACATCATTGAAGTTGAGACAAATTAAAAACATCATGCATAACACTTTTAATCACTAAAAGTTAAAATCGGTATGAAATTATACCAATTCTAACTACCACATTAAACAGTTCAAAAAACATGAGATCCAAATGTCATATCTATAAATCCTACAATGAACCAGTCTAGGTGATGCCTGATGGAAAAAATGATCACCCTAAGTAAAAAATTAGGATTCATAGATGAATTTATGTATATGAATTATTTATACTTTGATCCATATCCATATATTCTCAACACAAATAAACTATCTTTGATATATCTACTACTAGACTCAATCCCAAATTCACTGAATCCCCTACCTCAATCCAAAATAGATGGGATCTACATGGTCGTTCATAAAGAGCCTATTATGGTTTTATATGTATTGTTTTTTATAAAAACATTTATATGAAAACTAAACCATTACTAACTAAATTCCCAAGACCCACTATATTCAATAACACATGGTCCTAGAATATCCTCATTCACATTAACAATATGTTCCAGCTGCACATCTATCTGTGGGTGGAGAGACATACAAAGTAAAAATTATATACAAAAAAAATACTTTAAGGGCATCTATACTGGGGATATAAAATATAAGTGATGGTCTAATAAAATACCATGTTGAACCCTATATAGATAGTTTATATATTGATTGTCAAAGCACCTAACCAATCCACTAAGAATATCTCCCATTACGGAAGGAAATGTTCATGTCTTGTAAGCCATCCAAAAACAACCATAATTGGGTCATTCGTCATCTGTGTCCATAGTATACCCCCCAATAAATCCCTTGTAATGTATTCCCACTTCAATTATCAAATGGTAAATGTTTATAGTATACCGCAAGTCCATTGATGCTCACACTTCACATGTTTAAACATGTATCATTGGGTGAGAAACCCTATTATCAGTTTTTTAAATTCCTACTATAAAATGTTTTATCTTAGGTCACATAATATTTTAGTCAAAAATATATTCACCACCCATATTGAGTAATTAAATTAAAGCATCATATCCTCCCACAATCTTACAGTCATAACAACCAAATTCATAATATAGATGATATCATTATCATATATGGTTAATTTTGACATTGAATCACCACCTTATAAACCATTCCTCAACGACAAACAATCCAGATACCCATATTTCCTCTCCCTAATAGAGATCAATTGTTTATATACTATGGAAAATTATTTGAGATTCATCTTTAACTAACCCTCTTATACAACAACATTCATTTCATCCAAGAAATTCATAATTTCACACTCATCACTAGAATCTTGAACTGCCTATGTTTGTGTTTTCCTTACTAATGTGTTAGCAACATTTTTTCCCTTCTCAATCATATATGCTAGATTAATTTCTAATTAATTCATGTAAAAACACAACATTTGATATTTGATATTCAAACCTCATTATGAAAAGATATACTTTAGGATATTTTGTTTTTATACATAGTAAACTTATATCCCAATAAGTATTTCCTCTAACACATTATAGTATAAATCAGTGCAGCTAATTTTTTTAGTCATGAATTGGTTATTTCTAGTCATGTGACATCAATGATTGAAAAATATAATCCACAAATAGATCTCCCGAGATAAACACTTATCCATTCCCATACCCCATATTGTCACAGCCTGACCCCTGAATACATGGATCCAGTGACATGAAACATGATTTGTAATTTTTTTACAAAACATGCACTGATATTTCACAAATCATGTCCTATACAAAGGACCTATTCGATTCAGGTTTTGGGAAACTAGCCACTTATGACATGCATCTTCTATTAAACTGATACCTGAAATTTTATTTAAAAAATGTAGAGTGAGCATAATAATTCCTTGTAAGGGTGTTAAAATTACATAATATACCAATTATAAAATTTGAAAAAATTCCTTAAAACGTTCCAGAAAACATTTTTCTTAAAAATGATGTAACACATGTAACATATCATAACAATAGTATAAGAAATAAAAGTGCATAATTAAATGCATACTAACAGAATTAAATGTAACATATCATAAAAATAGTCTAAGAAATAAAAGTACACAATTTAATGAATACTAACAGAATTACAAGGAAACACAATCCAATTATAGGAATTCTCATTTAGAGTAATAATTAAAAGATAATATAATTAAGTATTACATATTAATATGCAAGTATAAATTTAATAACTGAGAGTGATAAATTATCAGAGTTACGCATAAAGTCAATAACATCAATTTCATTCTTTGCTACTATGAAATATAGACTATCTAATAAATCACTGAGTTTAAAATAAACATCATGTCATAATCATTTACATCTTCTAATACTCATAAGCACTATATCTTAACCATGTATATTCTACCAGTCAAATATCCAATTGGTTAATTAATTTTCATAATCATAATGAGGGAATGTAAAATATCAGAACCTGTCAAGACCATGTGTCAGGACTCTAATATGCAAATGGCCTCATGGAATGACATGAATGTCCCATGACTACTATTGAGGCTTTGAGGGGATTTCGTTAACTAGTCCCCAACCCATTATACCGAGTCTATTACATTCTTCATATGCCACAAATGGTCTTATATTAAAAAATTTCCATACCACTTTGAATATTTAATTTTCACATTACATAATATTCAAGGTGTCCTATACCACTTTGAATAATTTAATTCATAATTCCATAAAATTTCAAAGGAGTTCTAATAACATTCATTATCATTTACATATATATATATAATGAATCAGGAATATATGTATTAAGTACAGAACTATCAATTGCATGGCTATGTTATTTACTGGTGAGTATGATAAGTTGATTATTGAATATGTGATCATAACTAATGCACTAAAAGAAATACATGTTTTGTTACATAAAATGATAACCCAAAAATTCATTGATTTTATTAATCAATACATTTTGGAGTTTCACTTGAAATAATAATCAATTAAAAAGTTAAAGAAAATATATCAAGTATGATTTTAAACTGATAGATTCTCATACATTGATTACTAAAATGTATTTTTATAACACACCACAGGGGTATACATAATGATAAAAATGGAAATCAAGAGATTCAACCATAACTAACACCATTTAATATATATATGTAATTCAAAAAAATTAATATAAAAGTTGTATAACACAAATATTATTCTCATGTACTCTATATATTTACTAAACACATATTAAGTATAATATTTGGAATTCCAAAAATAGGTTTTGTGTAATTTTTTCATACAACAGGTGGTATATAAATAGTCGTTTTAAAAAAATATTTTGACAATACATGTTTTATTATTTTATAATAATCCTTAGAAAATTATTAGTAAATTTGAGGATAAATATTTATTTTACTACACATATATTCACATATATGAATACACATTATGAATTAAAGGGTTTAAACCAAAAATTGGTTGACACACATATGTCTTTGATATTTTAGTCACATTAATTAACAATGTCCCTAAATTTTAAATCATAATATAAAATTTAAAGGGATTATTTATTAAATAAATTTATGAAAATGTAAACCTTGATATCACATATAACTTATTTGAAAAATCATGAATACCTATGGGCTTTACACCAAAATCAATCGAAACACTCATCTTTATCAAAATGTCAATAAATCATTGAAGTCCACTATTATGAGACTTAAAACTGGCCTAAAAGGTGAGTTACACAAAATATATAATTATACATTATTGTGTATACTCTCTAATTATATAATTATAATTCTTTATTTTTAAAAAAATATACATATCCCTTGAAACTGAAGTGTAGAGGTCTTGTAACGGAACATAATATAGGATATTTTAAAACTGTATGGTCATATATATATATATATTTATTTATTTATATTTATATTTCTGTGTATGTATATAATCTAATATATAAAGTATATATATATATATTTCATGATGAAATGAAAAAAATCATTCACATTTGAAATTATTACATAACCCAAAATCCATAAGACATATGGTTGGGTATTTGTGGGTTTTCACCCAAAGTGAAATGTTGTGTATATATGTATATATAAGAGTATAAATATTTATATAAGTATATAAACATCCAACACAACATTCAAGCCAATATAAGTTCACCAATGTTCATAAAAATATTTGAACTCAATATCCAGGAAATCAAGGATCGATATAAATGAAAATATTAAATAGACCATAAGGTTGGATACACATTTTTTTTAGAATATATTTGTGTATTTTTATACTTTCAATACAACAAAGGATGAAAACTATTTACAATACCTTAGCTTGATGAGGAGGAGAGGCTCAGAAAATTTCATCGAAGGAGGATTTATAGAAGCTTGAGTGGGGAAAGAACCAAGGAGTTATTTGGAGGCAACATGTTGATTATAAAATATGTTAAATATATAGAATTATTAATACTACTATTAAAAAAACCGAGGAATATTTGGTTTATTAATATACCAGGGGTTGGACATCGAGGAAAGAGAGGGAATGGAGGGTCAACCGGTCTTATGTGTGGATAATCAGTGCAACTAGGAGTAGAATAGGTTACTAGGGCTGTGCACGTGGAGAAGAAGAAGACCCCATTGGGAGAGAAGAACTAAAAAACAAATGGATAACTAGAATTGGATATGGCCTTGATATGATGGTTTGGGTGCATCCATGAGATTAAAAAGATGGATGGATGAGATTAAATGTAGATTGATACAGTGGTTGAGGAGAAACCGCAGATTTTGAAAAAGATGGAAAACTTCGATTCGATCGAGATTCAAATGGACAAATCATATTAATGCAGTGTTTTAAAAATCTCATACGGATGAGATTAGATCCGTGTTGGATTGGAAGATACACATAAAATGTGTTGGACACCGCAGCTTCTAGGTGTCGAGCACTAGATTGAAATTGACGGCTCAAATCATGTGCGACGTGATAAAATGATCTGTATTCGATCTTGGTCCTTTTACCTCATCCCACATCAAATCAGAGGGAGGTTTCACAGCCCTTTATAATCCTGGAGGTCTCAGCCTTATTCTAGATTACTCCTCCCCCCTCCCGGTACCTCCCCATACCAGGTTTCACATGAGAGCTCTTGCACCCACCCATGACTCAATGCTTCCCCGCATTGTAGTGCCTCTTATTCCCTTGTGAGTTCATGTCTTCCCTTTGGGGTACTTATTGCCCCCACTCAGGTCAGCTTGTGCTAAGGTTGAGGGCTAGGATCATCCGCCTAGTGTGTGATGCCTCTCTCGTCTCGGTTAGAGGGATGGCCCTTGGTGGGTATATATTTTTTATAAACAACCAACTCACAAAATTAACAATAAAATCATAGAAAAATCAATATATTCATTATAACTATAAAGAGAATATCTTAACTTTTATAAAACCGTATTTTCATTTTAAACTTTAAAATATTAAGGTAAACTAATTAAATTATATTTTTCCTTGACTAAGAGTTTTATGAAAATACTTTATAAACTAGTCTCCCAATTTAAAGGTAAAAATCATACCTTCATTTGAATATAAAGTTATAAAATAAAATTTAATATTTCTATACAAAATCTATTGTAGTATTATTAGAGACCTTATTTATAAAATATGAATGGAAAAACATACAAGATATTTGAAATATTTGAATGTTGTTTGAAATCCTCACATCAATTTAAAATCACAATAAGTGTAGTTCAGAATATTAAAAAAATTGTTATTTTAAAGATCATAATAAGAGGTTTTATTATAATTTTAATTCATAACATAAATATTTTGGCAAACTAAATTATACATAGTTATTTTTAATTAATCCACCAAAAGACCAACATCTATAATTATAAATGTTAGAAATCAAAGGTAACAAGCATCTCCAATGGTCACCCAAGGGGTAACGGTCAGGTAGATGCCTTTTAAAACCAAACATTAGGGTGTCCTAAACTCAAGATAATTGAAGAAGATGGTTCACATTATTCGACTGATTCTCAGTGTTGTTGTAGTGGTTCTAGCTATACTAATGTTCGTTGTGACTGATCTGAAGGACCATATTATCTTCTTGGGGTTTTTTTATTTTGTGTGGTCTCCCTATAATTCTAATTGCCATTTTTATAGGTATTTTTGATTAGTATGGTTTTACTTTGACCTTTTTGTAATTTGAAAACATCAGTGTTTTATTTATATGAAATGTTTGTTATTTATAGTTTGAAATATTTTTTATATAACAAGTCAATAAAACTATAACATTACTATTACATGAGAGATTAGTTTGGGTTCGTCACATTATACTTATCTACAAAGAATTTTGTCCTCGCAATTCATTTCATTAAACCCCTCTAAAAGAGTCTATCTGATGTTTTCACCACATCCTCCATAATGGGGGATCCTCGGGTGTGGCTTACTGAATAACAAAGTTTGTCTTCCACTCTTCTTCTTCTCTGGCCCAAACACACCATGAATAGAATGGGTTAAACTCAAGCAGTGTACAATTGGGATTCGAAAAGGAGTCTCAAATGTTAGATAGTTTAGAGATGTATGAATGGATAAACACTCTTAGGGCTCGTCGAGTAGTCTCTTGTCTAAGGTTGTCAAGGTCATCGATGTGACCATATAAATTGAAGCTCATGATTTGGAGCATGTAGGTTCTTCATAGGTTCCCCTCCAAGGAATTCTCTTTAATCCTTTCAATGGCTGTGATGTTTTGAGAGTGTGTGAAGAATAGTAAAGAACCTTCATGGTACATTCCCATTAACCTATACTTAGCAAGTTGGGAGGTGGCTATATAGTGGTAGATGTAGCCATTCCCTTTGCATTAGTAGAGAATGTTTAGACTGTTCGATATCCTGTAATTATGATTTCACATACTTCATCGGTTTGCAAAGGGAAGGTACCCTTCTGCACATTTTCATATCATATTGGCATCTGGTACCTCAATGGGATGAGAAAAGAAATGGGTATATCCTTCCATCTCAAAATAGATTTTTTTAGGGATGTCAATTCAGTGAAATAGAAATACTGAAAATATAGAAGAAAGAAGAAACATGAAATTGATTTTTAATAAAACAATTGGTACACTACACCCAGAAATAATGGTTTCCCCAATTCCCAGATACACGAATCCCAAAAACAATTTGGAAAATATCGATCTCCCTGAACCAAATGTAACCTGAGTTTTCTGGTTCAATCCCATGGGTGCACTTATTGTGTCTCCAGATTGTGACATGAGGGGTGTATATCCAAGAGACATCAGTATGTACTTGATGTCTATAAACATAATTTGAGGCTTCAAAATCAAGGATTTTAAGGTCCATTACTTGACAATAATGGCTATAGGACAAGGCTTGGAACATATATATTGCACGGAGGTCTCCTACTACTGCAACTTATTGGAAATACATAAGTTATGGGATACCTTCAGCTGTGTTAAAGCATTTAAAAATTCCCTCATAGTACTTTATTTGATGTGCGTAGGATATAAATCATGTTTCCATTATAAAGAGGTAGTCCAAAACCGATCCTCGGTGGAGTTAAAGTAAATGGGGTGAGTCGGACATGTCATATAGTTGTTTACATTTCACATGAATATGGGCATAGTTTACAGAGTTATCATGGATGGCTACAAAAATTATGGTTTCTAGGGCCTAAATATGTAGATACAGAAGAATGGTATTTCTGTTTTCCATTTGAAAATTATGAAAACATCAAACTTTGTAATGATTAATAATTTTTTTCTTTGTTCAGTTATACTTTTCTAGAGTTATCTAAACTAAAGCTCTGCCACCATCTCTCACAGACTGAAACCAAAATACAAAGAGCTGGTGCCTTGAAACATGCTGTGTAAATTTTTTTGCAAAACATGCACTGATAATTCACACATCGTGTCCCATAAAGAGGATCGATCTAGTTTAGGTTCTGCAAAACCATCCTCTTCTGAAATGATTATTTTCTCAAAGTGATACCTAAAATATTTATTTCAAACACATAGGGTGATCATATGTATGCCCGATAATGTGTTTTAAAATAATATAATATACCAATTATAACTTTTGAAAACATTCAAGAAAACTTTTTTCTTAAAAAATGTTGTAACACATTTAACATATCATAACAATAGAATAAGAAATAAAATTGCACAATTAAAAGTATACTAATAGAATTTCGTGTTTTATATCATAAAAATAGTCTAATAAATAAAATTACACAATTATAATCATACTAACAGAACTACAAGGAAACAAGATTTAATTATAGTCATGCTCATTTAGATTAGGAATAAAAAAACATTCTAAATAAGTATGACATATGAATATGAAATTATTAATTTAATAACTCAGATTTATACATAATCAGAGTTGTTTGTTAAGGTAATAAATTCAATTTCATTTATTTCTATTTTAAAATATACATTGGTTAATAAATCACTGAGTGTAAAATAAACTTCATGCCATAAGAATTTACTTCTTCTGATACTCAGAAGTACTTTCTCTTTACCATGGATATTTAACTACTCGAATGTCAACTTGGTTAAATAATTTTCATAAACATAATGAGGGGACATATAATATCATACCACATTAAAACCTCACATCAAGACTCTAAAATGTCAGTGGCCTCGTACAATGACCTATGTATCCCATTAGAACTATCGATGCATTGAGGGGATTTCATTAACCGGTCCCCAACCCGTTTTACCATGTCTACTACATTCCTAACATTCCACAAAGTGTATTATATTCGAAATGATCCATACCACTTTGAATATTTAGTTTTCTCATTTCATATTATTCAAGGTGTCCCATACCACTCTGAATAATTTAAATAATAATTCCATAATCGGTCATAAGAGTTTTAATTACATTCATTAGAATTTACATATATATAGTGAATCACGAATATATGAATTAATTAAAGAACTATCAACTACATAGTTATGTCACTGAATGGTGAGTATGATAAATATATTATGGTATATGTGATTACAAATAATGCACTAAAAGAAAGACATGTTCTGTTACTTAAAATGATAAACCTAAAAATCTAAGACTTTGTTAATTAATACATATTAGAATTTCACCTAGATGTATAATTCATTAAAAATATAAATCAAATATTTTATGTGGGGTGTTAAACTAATATATACTCTTGCATTTATTACTTAAATTCATTGGTATAAAACATCACAAGGGTATAAAAAATTCAAAAAATGGAAAGCGTGATATTCAACCATAACTAACACCATTTAATATATATATATATATAAGTAATTAATATAAATGAATATAAAATTTGAAAACCCCAAAGATTATACTCATGTACTCTCCATTATTACTAAACACACCATATATATAATATTTGGAGTATCCAAAATTAGGGTTTGTGAAAATTATTCATACTACTAGGGGTATATAAATACTAGTGTTTTAAAAAAACATATTTCGAAAACCCATTTTTTCATTCTTACTAATCCTTGGAAAATTCTATGTAAAATTGAGGATAAATTTTTATTTTAATACAGATATGTTCACATATCTGAAGACACATTCGGTATTATATGGATTAAACTAAAAAATAGTTTATGCCCATATCACTTTGATATTTTAGTCACATTAATTCACAAAGTCCATAAATTTTAAATCATTATACAAAATTTAACATATTTATTTATTAAACAGATTTATATAAATATAATTATTGATAAAAAATTAATTATATTTGATTAATCGGGTATACATAAGGGTGTTACACCAAAATAAATCGACACATACATTTTTATTAATATTTCAATAAATCATTGAAGTCCAACATTGAGGGACTAAAAACTAGTCCAGAAGGTGGGTTACACCAAATTTTTTATTTTACATTCCCAAGTATGATCTCTCTATATATAACTAAATATAATTGTTATTGTTTAAAAAAAATATTCCACTTCCTTGAAACTCATGTTTGGTGGTCTTGTAACCTAACATAATAGAGGTTATTTTAAAATCATATGGTTATATATATATATATATTTGTGTGTGTGTAGGTATATATTCATATATATAATGTATATATATATATAATAGCATGAAGAAAAGAAAATAATACGTCATGTTTGAAAAGATTACATAACCCAAAATCCATAAGACCAAGCGTCAGGTATTTGCGGGGCTTCACCCAAATCACAAGGATGTATATATATATATAAGTGTATACATTATTATTTTAGTATATAAACTTCCAACACAACATGCAATGAAATATAAGTTCTCCTATGTTCGCAATACTATTTGAACAAAAATTCCAGAAGACGTAGGATCAGTATAAAAGAAAATATTAACTAAACCATAAGGTTGTATAAACATTTTTATGAGAATATATATATATGAGTGTTTATACATTCAATGAAACAAATCAAGGAAAATCATTAATTTACCTTAGATTGAGGAGGAGGAAAGGCATGTGGAATTCGTCAAAGGAGGCTTGCTAGAGTCTTCAGTGGTGAAATAACCGAGGGGTTCTTGGGGTGCAACGGGTTGTTTATACACATTATAAAATATTAAAAAGAATTTAATGCTACTATTGTGAAAACATAGCCCTATTTGGTTTATAAAAATATCAGGGGGTTAGAATTTATGGAATGTGAGTGCAAGGGGGATCAAAAGGTCCCATTTGTGAATAATAGGTGCCAGTGGGAGTAGAATAGGTCATTGGTGCTGCACACCCGGAGAAGAAGAAGATGTCATGGGAATAGAAGAACTGTAAAATGAATGGATGACCATGATTGGATCATGCCCTGATATGATGGTTGGGGTGCTTCTACATAATTTAAAGGATGGATGATGGAGATTAAATGGAGGTTGATCATGTGGTGGAGGAGAAACTGGGGATTTTAAAAAGGATGGACGACTTCGATTAGATCCAGATTGGATCTAATGGCTCAGATCAGCATACTGTTTTAAAAATCATAGATGGATGAGATTAGATCTATGTTGGTTCAGATGATGAAAATGAAATGTGGAAGATACTATGTCTATAAGGAGTCAAGTTCCAAATCGATATAGATGGCCCAGATTGCATGCAACCCGATCCAACGGCTTGAATTCGATCATGGACATTTTCACTCATCCCACATCAAATTAGAGGGAGGTTTCCTGGCCCTTTATATGCCCAGATCTCTCGGCCTTAGGCTAGATTACTTCTCCCCCCTCCTGGTACCTCCTCGTACTGGGTTCTGCGGGTGCTCTCTTGCACCAACCCACTCCTCCATGCTTTTTCTCACAATGTTGCCTCCAGTCCCCTTGTGCGCTCTTATGTTCCCTTTGTTGTAGTTATGCCCCCGGCTCAGGCCGGCCAGTGCTGAGGCTGAGGGCCAGGCTCAGCCACCTAGCGCCTGCTGCCTCCCTCTGCCCGACTGAAGGGTTGGCCCCTAGTGGGTATATATTTTTTATAAACAACCGACTCACAATATTAACCATAAAATCATTGAAAAATAAATATATTCATTTTAACTATAAATAGAATATATTACCGTTTATAAAATCTGATATTCATTTTAAACATTAAAATATTAAGTTACACTAATTAAATTATAATATTACTTGACAAAGAGTATTAATAAAATTATTTATGAACATTTTTTCAAATTCTGAGATAAAAAGCATACCTCCATTTAAACACAAAGTTGTAACATAAAATTTAATATTTCTATACAAAAATATTCTAGTATTATCAGAGATCTTGTTTAAGCATTCAGAATTAAAACATTTACAAGATATTTGTAATATTTGATGGGTGTTTGAAATCCTCACCTAAATTTAAAATAACACTATGTGTAGATCAAAATATTAATCCATTATACTATTAAAGATAATAATAATAGTATTTATGTTAATTTCAATTCACTACATAAATATTTTGGAAAACTAAATTATATATAGATATTTTTTATTAATCCACCAAAAGACCAATGTCTATAATTATAGCCGTCATAAATTAATGGTTAAAATAATCTCTAATGTTAACCCATGGGGTAATGTTTTGGTAGATGCATTATAAAACAACAAATTATGGTGTCCAAAACTCAAGACAATTGAAGAAGATGTTTCACATTATTCCACTAATGATGTAACACCCCGACCCTAGTTACCCAGAGTCGGTGCATTATTGCGTAACATTGGCATGATCACAAAAGATCATGTCTTGAAAGAACGATTAGTTTAGTAGCCTTGGAAACACTAGATACATTCATAAATGTTACATTTCATCATAAAGTGAAAAACTAAAATAAAAAAGTCTCCATAGTCCGCACTCATATCCTCTTCTGACTATCCCTGCAGGTCATTCATACAATACTTCTTCACATCCTGGAAAATATTAAAACATTGAAAGGGGTGAGCTCCAATGCTCAGTAAGGATAACAATATTGTGGAATCTTTCATAAATAAACATTGATATTTAAGGCAATGTATAACTAAAAAAAAATCCTTTTTAAACTTGAACTTCAGAATAATATGGAAAAAATAAATTTAAATAATTTCATTTACTTATTCACATAGATATTCTACTAGTCGAATAATCACATGCAATATCAATAACCACTTTCATAATGATGGAATGCATAATGCCAGACTATCATAACCACGTATCCAAGGCCTCGTGCCAAGACCACAAATAAGATTTTTCCAAGGCCTCATGCCAAGACACTAGTTTGTCTCATGAGACCTACCAATGCATCTCGGAGCTATAGCGGGCTCCACCCGTCACTTATTAAGTCCAATGCATTCCTCATATGAACAAGTTTAAACATATCATAAACCCTAAAATAATTGTATCACATAAATCATTAATAAAGGATAAATAAGATATTAAGAACCCGGTTTTTGTTGTGAAAGACTTTGGAATATTCTTGATGATATTCCAGAGTAGTTCCTTCAGACGGCGTGCGATTCCGAGCCCCGGAGTGGCCGGAATTAAATTTTCAGTGCGTTCACACTGGAAACGCCAAATAAATTGGATAACTCTTAAACGAAGTTTTGGATCAGAGAATCGAGTGTACGGATGTGTCTGGAATGGGGTGTTTACCCTAGGAATGACATAAAACTGGTCGGCGTGGGATGTTCGGACCCGTCACCCGCTTCTGGAACGTTAAACGGATTAAATAAATAATTAATTCGTTTAATGTTAAAACGCATGTATCACTTAAACGGTGGCTTGGATTAGAAAACCGAGGTCACTGTTGAGTTCGTAGAGTTCTTTTTACCCTAGGAGGTGTATAAGTTTGGCGGGTGTGGGTCGTTTGTGAAGAATGGCCCCAAGGGCATTTTCGTAATTTGGCGGTCTCGGGCGCTAAGTTTAATAACTTTTGAACAGGGTCTCGGAATAAAATTCTGAGACCGCTGTTGCGCTCAGAGCGTAGTTTTTAGCCTAGGGGAGGCTTAGCCCCGACCCTGTCGAAATTTTGGGTTCGGGGCTGTCAGGGGGGGGGGCGTTTAAGTGATTTGTACTTAAACACCCCCACCCCCAACCCCCTTCTTCTTCTTCTTCTTCTTCCTCAAACCCTCCCCCTCTCCTCCAACTCCGGCGAAGCACTCCAGTGAGGCACCTCCGGCGACACAACTCCGGCAAGGCAGCGGAGCGGCGGTGGACTCCCCGTGAAGCTCCGGGCATCACCCAAGAGGTAGGAGTCGTTTTTGTTTCGTTTTTAATTTTCAGAAATATTTGAGCTTAATTTATAGCATCAAATTGTTATCCGATCGTCGATCGAATCCCATGACCGTGTAGTATGATCTCCGAGCTTTCCAACGCTTATTTGGGATTCGAAATCCGACCCCCGAAGCCTCCGCAACGGCCTGGCGAAGATCCGCAGGTTTTGGGGGTTTTCTAGCCGGCGCGGTGGTCCGGCGGGTTTACAGCGGTGGCGGCGCGGTGGTCCGCCGATCTCCAGGCGGAGGCGCGGCTGCGGGTTCCAAAGAGGGGAGCCAGTCAGTAGGGTGGCGAGGGGGAGTGTCCAGGCGAGGCCCGCGGCGCTGGCCAGTTCGCTGGGCGCCGGCACGGGGCAGCGCTCACCGGTGCGAGACGGGAAACTGAGGTCGCAGCGTGTGACCCCGCGGAGGAGGCATGACCCGCGTCGTGTGGGTAGTCGCACGACAACCGGTCTCAGCCGGTCGGCCGGGTGGGGGACCGGGTCCACTGCCGGCCCGCGTGGCCAAGCCGCGGGCCGGCCCAGGCCGGTCCAGCCCCAGGGGCCTTGCCCCCTCGGTGTTCAGACACCTGTATTTTCTACTACGGGTTTCTGTTTTGAGTGCCGTCTATGGAAGAGACTTCTTGGAATTGAGGAAAAGTTTTTTAGATGGTTTCGGGAATTTTTAATTCCCGAAACGAGGGGCCTCGGTGGCACGACACGTACATCGAGGGGTTAGTTGTTCCTTCGGCGGATCTTGTTTTGGACAGCGCAGACGCGTTCGACGTCCGTTTTGAGCGCCGTCAGTGGTGTTGGGACCCTGGAATCGAGCCGGCGCTTTCCAAGGAGGTTTCAGGCATTGAGGCCGAAGTTGAGGCATGAGCCCCATGACCCTTCTTTTGAGCTGCGTGCAGCGTTTTGTAACTTTTTCCTCAGACGTCTGTTCACGGTGCGTGAGGAGTTGATTCTGGATATTATTCTGAGGGGATTGCAATGGTGCAATCCGCCCACTCTAATTCTGTATGATGGTGCGGGGCCCACGAGGGTCATTTGGGCGTCGACTGTGATTTTTCCAACTTTATCACTGGGTGTCATTTTTGGACAAGGGAATAGTCAATTTCGTGTACTTTTTTGAGAGGATCGCAACAGTGTGATCCATTCGTTGAGTTTCGAGACAGGGTTGCGGGTCGCACGAAGCACCGCTCGTGTGCGGTGCACCAGAATGCATCTTTTTCTCCAGATATCTGTTTCACCAATGTGGGTAGTCATTTTGACATGTTTTCCCGAGGGGATCGCAATAGTGCAATGCGCCCGACTGTTTTCGGGTCCGAGGCTCGGAATCACGGGACGTCGTTCGGGCGTGAGGCGGTCTTGGTGAACTTTTGGTCGGATATCCATTGGAGGCGAGTAATTAGTCGATCTCGGGTGTTTTTCCATGAGGATTACAACAGTTTGAACTGTTTGGTTGTGCAGAGCCTCTTGCACGATCTTGTTGAATGTGGATGCATGGAAGGTGCTCTAGTGGTGGTTCGTCCTACCTTGTTTGTAGAGGACCCTTGGCATGTGATCGTGCTCTCTTGGGAGAGTGTAAATGGTTCACGAGATGTGGTTGGTTGTTCCTGGTCCTTTGAGGTGGAATATTTACGTCACGCCATCGCGTTGACGTTGGGTGCCGTGTGCATGATAGCTTTTGGGCTAGAACGAGGTATACTCTGGGAGTATACGGGAGCTCTTAGAGGTACGTGTGGTTCTTTGTACCTAAGGATGTTCGTGCGCTCAGTTGGGTTTGACTTGGGGCCACACATCGTGTGGGCCACACGTGCGTGCCGTGATCTTCTTTGCGTACTTTGACCTCTCGCGACGTAGAGGGTCCCTCTGTGTGATGGTTTGACCAGCAGGGTGGAGTTATTCCCCTGCCTCTGTGCTCGTTTGTTGACCAGCAGGGTTGAGTGGTCTCCCCTGGTTTCGTTCTCGATGGATCAGCTAGTAGCGGTCCTAGTGGCACCCCGTGATGGAATAGGCGCTGAAACACTTTTTGGATAGTTTCTCTGGAGTTGGGTGGTTGCGCGATACCCACTCCGTGTTCGGTTGGCCAGTGGTGTACCCTCCAGTAGAGATGGCCAGAGCAGTTCTGAGTTTTACCCTCCAGCGGGTCTAGGTAGTGGGTTACACATCGACTTATCCAGGTTTACACTCCAGCAGAGAGTGGGTAGTGGGTCACCCGATTCTATTAGGGTCTACCCTTCAGCAGAGACTGGGCAGTGGGTCACCCAACGCTATTAGGGTCTACCCTCCAGTAGTGACCGGGCAGTGGGTCACCCGACGCTATTAGGGTCTACCCTTTAGTAGAGACTGGGCAGTGGGTCACCTGACGACCTCTTAGGGTCTACCCTTCAGTGCGGACTGGGCAGTGGGTCGCCCGTCGTCTAGTTCCAGGTCTACCCTCCAGCAAGGCTGGGCAGTGGGTCGTCTGTCGACTTATTCCAGGTCTACCCTCCAACGGGGTTGGGCAGTGGGTCTCGTGATGATGTATTAAGGTATACCCTCCAACGGGGCTGGGAAGTGGGTCACCTGATGATGTATTAAGGTCTACCCTCTAGTGGGGCTGGGTAGTGGGTCGCCTGATGATGTATTATGTTTACCCTCCAGTAGGGCTGGGCAGTGGGTCACCCGATATCATATTACGAATTACCCTCCAGCAGGGCTGGGTAGTGGGGACACCGGTTGGCATTCCAGACTCAGTCCTCTCGAAAAAGCTAGTCTATGGATTACCTCCGTGATTACCGGAGCGGGACCCTTGGTAATATGGGTAAGTGTTGTAAAAGATTGACTTTGAGGAGACCTCTCGACTACATGGCAGTGACGAGGTGTGGTTTGACATTCCCTAGAACTCTCAATTTCTAGGTGAACTTTCCCCACCAAGACATGTTCTTGTGACGTGATCTAAAACCGTGCGGGCGAGTCAGTGCCACCCCAAGTGAATAGTGTCGAAGTGCGGTGATTGAGCCCCTTGGCTGGCGGTTCAGGGCAGACGTGCGGGATGTTGGGCATCGATGGTTTTACTTATGGGATTGTTGGCTACTCTTTTCTTGGGCTGAGCTACGGGATGGAGATCCCCTTACGACGTTGTCCGGGCTTCTTGCAGAGCATAAGGATATGTATATACCTTGTTTGAGTACCCACTTCTTGGGCTTGGTTACTCTCCCTCCAGTAGAGGCGAAGATGCGCGGGGTATGCCACTGGATTTCCATGTCTAGCTTCTCATGGGTGGATGAGTCTACTCTCCTGCTATCGGTAGCGAAGACTCGACGATAAGTTCATCTTCTCACCGTTTCCAGCTCCTTGTGCCTGGACGAATCTAATTCCTTTCTCTTGTTGGGTTGAGCTGTACTCTTTACTGCACTCTTTATTGTTCTCCCTTTGCTTTCCCCTGTTCTCTCTAATGCTCACCCTTTTGTACCTCCTTTGTTGCTCCCTCAAGCCTTTGGGGTATCCTACTGAGTATTTTTATACTCACCCCTGCTTGGGCTTTGCCCTCACTTGGTGTGCCTTTGCAGACGACAGACAGGTTGGTCGTGACTTCAGTGGAGCATAGGAGTTCGGGAGCTTGGACCACGTGCGGTGGTCGTAGCCGGTTTCCAGGTGGGAGACCCGTCAGCTGTTTGTTTTTGTTTACCTGTTGCCGGGTTGTGGAACCTTTTCTGGTTGGGCGCGTCTTTTTCCCCTTTTTCCTTTTCAGCACTTTACTTTGTACTGTTAGAGGTCGAAGCACACTTTGGTTTTTATATAGCAGTTTCCCTTTACTTTTCTTATCTTTACTTTCACTCTACACTGTTGCATTGAGATTGCTGTGTGTGTGTGTGTGTACAGGTACTTAGGAAAAGGCCTCCCTGAGTTATTGTGCCTTCAGTGCTGGTCGCCAGCCCTTGGCCTATGGAGGCGGGCATGGGGTAGTTGTGGCTCGAGCCCGGGTAGGGTCGGGTCATGACAAAGTGGTATCAGATGTGGTTCGTTCCTTGAGACGTTGTGCGGATGCCCCTAAAAAAGGAATTGGTTGGGATTTAGGGAAACTGTGTTAACGTGTCTCGAGAGCGGCTCTCAGGCCAGGGAGTCCAGTGATGGTGTGGCGGCAGACGTATCCATTCACCAGGACCTTGATAACCCGCTTATCGACTCGGCATGCTGAGACACTTTTTGCAGGGAAAATTTGGTTTGTACATCACATAGGATTGAGTCTTTGACTGTCCTTCTTGAGTCATCTCCCCATCATTGCTATTGGTATATACATATATTCTCATCTGACCACGAAACTCCATGATAATTTTCAGGATGTCTCCGCGAGGACAGCCATCCAGGATACCAATGTTGGTTCGTGACGACGACCCTGTGAGCTACGAGGCCACAGTCCAGGACCCATCATGCGAGCCCCTTTCTCCGGGTGGGCTGGTAGCAACACCCCCACCTGTTGAGCAGCAGATAGTTTCAGCAGAGCAGGCTGAGCTTGAGCATAGGTTGAGCGTCCTCCGTGAGTTCCAGCGGTAGAGACCGCTGAGGTTCAGTGGTGAGCCAGACCCTCAGGCAGCAGTGGCTTGGCTCGAGATAGTGGTTCGCCATTTCAGGCTTGTGCAGACGTCAACAGATCAGAGAGTGGCTTTGGAAGCCACCATTTTTTTCTCGTGGAGCAGCTCGGCGTTGGTGGAGTCTGGTGACTCAGTTTCTTAACGATTCTTCACTTTCATGGGACGACATTAAGTTGTTGTTTAGTGAGGAGATTTTTCCCTACTGCTTGCGCTCCTTTAGGATTCAAGAGTTCCTGCAGTTTCAGTATGGAGGCATGACGGTGGTCGAGTACACGACTAGTTTTACAGACCGTGCATGCTTTTACCCGGACTTGGTCCATGACGACAACTTCTGAGTGCAGAAGTTTGAGCAGGGTCTCCGCCGAGAGATTCGTGTTGTCATAGTACCTTTGGGAATTTCCACATATGTCGGGGTGCTAGAGTAGGTGCTGGTGACAGAGGGCTTCATATCATGTTTTGCGGATGGTAGTGGCAGTGGGTGGGATGGCGCCGGGACGTTTGCCGTAGCTAGCAGGCACTGGAGGACATGACCTCGATGTAGGTGGCCATCCCACTGATGGTTTCGGAGACGTGGTCGTATACCACTATGGCAGAAAGGCACAAGGCCTCATCCGAGGATGCCCTTCCCTGAGTGGATCCCGGGTCGTGGTCGTACACCCCAGTGGCGCCGGAGGGCACCAAAGCAGCCCAGAGAGAGCCGGTGTGATTCTTGTGACGGACGAGGTCACTTGGCACGAGACTACCCGACCTGAGTTGCTGAGAGCTTTAGGCAGGCAGCAGGCGCACCACCACGGTAGAGGTAGCGCCGTGATCAGAGTGGTGGCCAGAGAAGTGGTTCTAGAAGAGGAGCGGGAGGAGCTAGAGGTGGGGGAAGACGTTACAAGATCTCCCCATCACCACTAGGCGGTCCACGTCAGGGGTCAGGAGCTGACGGTTGGGACCACAAACAGCTGCAAGCTTTGGATGTCTACGATCCTGCAGAGCATGGGATAGAGAGAGGTACCCCCCGCGACTCTTCTACTTTTTGCAGTAGAATTGTTAGGCTCTGCGGGTGAAAGGATTTTCTCCCTGCTCCTTTTTTGAGGTGTTACCAGGGTGACGCAGGGCGTCGAGTGTGACCCTGTGTTGGTAAGGAAAAATGCGTGAGACCTTTTCCATTAGTCGATGGTGTTGGCTCCTTCGCTTTCGAACGTGTAAGAGAGTCTGGGTTGAGAGACATCGACTGTGGAACCTAGCGTGACCAGATATCCTTGGGTGTTTCACCATATGGATATTCTGAAGGAGGGAATCACCGGGCCTTGTTCCAGGTGTGGGCAGTGATTCCAGTCGCGGCGTGCGACGTAGAGGTTTGACTGGGGAGGTGAGCTACCCTTGAGGTCCTTCAGGCCGTTCGAGACCGTGAAAATGGATGGTGAGGTACCCTACTGCCTTTCCCTAACCCCAAAGTCTGGAGTGGGTGCACGACATCAGTGAGGGCCGACCTAGCCTGAACAGATCAATCCTTTGGTCTGTGTGCGGTGACGCAGAGCTGTGCGTGGGTACTTCTAGGTATGAAGAAGCCAGTACCCTGTGTTGCTCCCTAGTTTTTCTTTTCAGGGACTAAAAGCTTGAAGGAGGGAATGATATAAGAACCCGGTTATTGCTGTGAATGACTATGGAATATTCTTGATGATATTCCCGAGTAGTGCCTTCAAACGGCGTGTGATTCCGATCCCCGGAGTGGCCAGAATAAAATTTACAGTGCGTTCACAATAGAAATGCCAAATAAATGGGATGACTCCTAAACAGAGTTACGGATCAGAGATTAGAGTGTATGGATGGGTTCGGAATGGGATGTTTACCCTATGAACGACATGAAACATGTCGGCGCGGGATGTTCGGACCCCTCACCCGCTTCTGGAATGTTAAAAGGATTATATAAATAAATTAATTCGTTTAACGTTAAAATGCTGCTATCTCTTAAACGGTGGCTTATATTGGAATACCAAGGGCACGGTTGAGTTCGTAGCGTGCCTTTTAACCTATGAGGGGTATAAGTTTCGCGGGCGCGGGCCGTTTCTGAAAAATGGCCCCAGGGGCGTTTTCGTAATTTGGCGGTCTCGGGCGCTATGTTTAATAACTTTTGAACGGGGTCTCAGAATGAAATTATGAGACCGTCGTTGTACTTGGAGTGTGGTTTTTAGCCTAGGGGAGGCTTAACCCCGACCCTGCCGAAATTTTGGGTTCGGGGCTGTCGGGCAGGCGTTTAAGTGATTTGTACTTAAACACCCCCACCCCGTTTCTTCTTCTTCTTCTTCTTCCTAAAACCCTCCCCCTCTCCTCCATCTCCAGCGAAGAACTCCGGCGAGACACCTATGGCGAGCCAACTCCGGCAAGGCAGCGGAGCGGCGGCGGACTCCCCGTGAAGCTCCGGGCATCGCCCAAGAGGTAGGAGTCGTTTTTGTTTCATTTTTAATTTTCAAAAATATTTGAGCTTAATTTATAGCGTCAAATTGTTATCCGATCATCGATTGATGCCCATGATCGCGTAGTACGATCTCCGAGCTTTCCAACGCTTATTTAGGATTCGAAATCCGACCCCCGAAACCTCCGCAGTGGCTCGGCGAAGATCCGCGGGTTTTTTGGGTTTTCTGGCCGGCACAGTGGTCCGGCGGGTTTCCAGTGGAGGCGGAGCGGTGGTCCGGAGATCTCCAGGCGGTGGCGCGGATGCAGGTTCCAGCGAGTGGAGCCGGTCAGCAGGGCGGCGAGGGGGAGCGTCCAGGCGAGGCCCGCGGTGCTGGACTGTTCGCTGGGCGCCGGCGCGGGGCAGCGCTCACCGGAGCGCGACGGGATACCGGGGTCGCGGCGCGCAACCCCGCGGAAGAGGCACGACCTGCGTCATGCGGGTCGTCGCACGGAGACCGGTGTCAACCGGTCTGCCGGGCGGTAGACAGGGTCCACCGCCGGCCCGCGCGGCCACGCCGCAGGCCGGTCCAGCCCCAGGGGCCTTGCCCCCTCGGTGTTCGGACACCCGTATTTTCCGCTACGGGTGTCAGTTTTGAGTGCCGTCTGCGGAAGAGCCTTCCTGGAGTTGAGGCGATGTTTTTGAGGTGGTTATGGGAATTTATAATTCCTGAAACGAGGAGCCTCGGTGGCGCGACACGTACGTCGAGGGGTTAGTTATTCCTTCGGCGGATCTTGTTTTGGACGGCGCAGACCCGTCCGACGTCCGTTTTGAGTGCCGTCAGTGGCGTTGGGACCCTGGCATTGAGGCGGAGCTTTCTTGGGTGGTTTCAGGCATTGAGGCCGAAGTTGAGGTGCGGGCCCCATGACCCGTCTTTTGAGCTGCGTGCAGCGTTTTGTAACTTTTTCCTCGGACATCCGTTCGGGGCGCGCGAGCAGTCGATTCTGGATGTTTTTCCAAGGGGATTGCAATGATGCAATCTGACCACTCTAATTCGGTATGATGGTGCGGGGCCCACGAGGGTCGTTTGGGCGTCGATGGTGATTTTTCCAGATGTATCACCTGGTGTCCATTTTGGACAAGTGAATAGTCCATTTCGTGTACTTTTTTGGGAGGATCGCAACGGAGCGATCCGTTCGTTGAGTTTCGAGACCGGGTTGTGGGTCCCACGAAGCACCGCTCGTGTGCGGTGCACCGGAATGCATCTTTCTCTCCAGATATCCATTTCACCCATGTGGGTAGTGCTTTTGACATGTTTTCCCGAGGGGATCACAATAGTGTGATGCGCCCGACTGTTTTCGGGGCTGAGGCTCGGTATCACAGGACGTCGTTCGGGCATGAGGCGGCATTGGTGACCTTTTCGTCAGATATCTGTTGGAGGAATGTAAGTAGTCTATCTCGCGTGTTTTTGCACGAGGATTACAAAGGTTTGATCCGTTTGGTTGTGCGGAGCCTCTAGCACGATCTTGTTGAATGTGGAAGCATGGAAGGTGCTCTAGTGGTGGTTCGTCTTACCTTGTTTGTAGCGGACCCTTGGCGTGTGATCGCGCACTCTTGGGAGAGTGTAAATGGTTCACGAGATGTGGTTGGCCGTGCCTGGTTCTTTGAGGTGGAATTGTTACGTCACACCTTCATGTTGATGTTGGGTGTCGTGTGCACGATATCCGTTGGGCTAGAACGAGGTATACTCTGGGAGTATACAGGAGTGCTTAGAGGTATGTGTGGTTGTTTGTACCGGAGGATGTTTGTGCGCTCAGTTGGGGTTGACTTGGGGCCTCACGTTGTGTGGGCCCCACGTGCGTGTCCTGATCTGCTTTGCGTACTTTGACCTATCGCGACGTAGAAGGTGCCTTTGTGTGATTGTTTGACCAGCAGGGTGTAGTTTTTCCCCTGCCTCTGTGCTCGTTTGTTGACCAGTAGGGTTGAGTGGTCTCCCCTGGTTTCGTTCTCGATGGATCAGCCAGTAGTGGTTATAGTGGCACCCCGTGATGGAATAGGCGCTGAAACTCTTTTGGGAGAGTTTCTCTGGAGTTGGGTGGTTGCGCGATACATACTCCATGTTCGGTTGGCCAGTGGTGTACCCTCCAGTAGAGATGGCCAGAGCAGTTCTGAGTTTTACCCTCCAGCGGGGCTGGGCAGTGGGTTACTCATCGACTTCTTCGGGTTTACCCTCCAGCAGAAACTGGGCAGTGGGTCACCCGACGCTATTAGGGTCTACCTTCCAGCAGAGATAGGGCAGTGGGTCACCCGACACTATTAGGGTCTACCCTTCAGTAGTGACTGGGCAGTGGGTCACCCGACGGTATTAGGGTCTACCCTCCAGTAGAGACTGGGAAGTGGGTCACCCGGTGACCTCTTAGGGTATACCCTTCAGCGCGGTTGGGCAGTGGGTCGCCTGTCATCTAGTTCCAGGTCTACCCTCTAGCAAGGCTAGGCAGTTGGTCGCCTGTCGACTTATTCCAGGTCTACCCACCAGCGGGGCTGGGCAGTGGGTCGCCTGATGATGTATTAGGGTCTACCCCCATCGGGGCTGGGCAGTGGGTCTCCTGATGATGTATTATGGTCTACCCTCCAGCAGGGCTGGGTAGTGGGTCACCTGATGATGTATTATGGTTTACCCTCTAGCAGGGCTGGGCAGTGGGTCACCCGATATCATATTATAAATTACCCTCCAGCAGGGTTGGGCAGTGGGGACACCGGTTGGCATCCCAGACTCAGTCATCTCGACTAGGCTAGTCTATGGCTTACCTCCGTGATTACCGGAGCGGGACCCTTGGTTATACATGTCAGTTTTGTGACGGCTTGACTTTGAGGAGGCCTCTCGACTGTAGGGCAGTGACGAGGTGTGGTTTGACTTTCCCTAGAACTCTCAAGTTCGAGGTGCACATTCCCCACCGAGGCGTGTTCTTGTGACGCGATCTAAAACCGTGCGGGATAGTCAGTGCTGCCCAAAGTAGATAGTGTCGAAGTGCGGTGATTGAGCATTTGGCTTGCGGTTTGGAGCAGATATGCAGGATGCTGGGCATCGATGGTGTTACTTATGGGACTGTTGGCTACTCTTTTCTTGGGCTGAGCTACGGGATGGAGATACCCTTATGATGTTTTTTCGGACATCTTACTGAGCATAAGGATATGTATATACCTTGTTCGAGTACCCACTTATTGGGATTGGTTACTCTTCCTCCAGGAGAGGCAAAGACGCGTGGGGTATACCACATGCTTTCTGTGTCTAGCTTCTCGTGGTTGGATGAGTCTACTCTCCTGATATAGGTAGCAAAGACTCGACAGGAAGTCCATCTTCTCACCGTTTCCAGCTCCTTGTGCCTAGACGAGTCTACTTCGTTTCTCTTTTTGGGTTGATCTGTACTCTTTACTGCACTCTTTGTTGTAATCCGTTTGCTTTCCCCTGTTCTCTCTACTTCTCACCCTTCGGTACCTCCTTTGTTTCTCCCTCGAGCTTTCGGGGTATCCTACTAAGTATTTTTATACTCACCCCTTCTTGTGCTTTTCCCGCACTTGGTGTTCCCTTGCAGACGACAGACAGTTTGGTCATGACTTTAGTGGAGCATAGGAGTTCAGGAGCTTAGACCGCGTGCGGTGGTCATAGCTGGGTTCCAGGTGGGAGACCCATCAGCTGTTTGTTTTTGTTTACCTGTTTCCAGGTTGTGACACCATTTTTGGTTGGGCGTGTGTTTTTCCCCGTTTTCCTTTTCAGCACTGTACTTTGTACTGTTAGAGGTCGATGCATACTGTGGTTTATATATAGCAGTTTCCCTTCACATTGCTTGTTTTTACATTTACTCTACATTGTTGCATTGTGTTTTCTGCGTGTGTGTGTACAGGTACTTAGGCAGAGGCCTCCTCGAGTTATTGTGCCTTCGGCACTGGTCTCCAGCCCCTGGCCTATAGAGACGGGCTTGGGGTAGTTGCAGCTCGAGCCCAGGTAGGGTCGGGTCATGACAAGTTTTCCACACTTCAATCACAAGATGTCAATACAACACATTGATATAATAAAAAATTTATCAAAACCATTTTCAATACCAAAATAAAAGAAATGTAAAACATGGTATTTATTTTTCTTTTAAAAAAAGTTATGGCTTATAGAGGAAGGCGAAACTCAAATAATAGTCATGGCGGCAGAGAATTCATTATTGCCGTAAACGTAAGAAAAAACATTCTTTTTTGCATTTAGTAAAAACACTTCGTATAAAAAGATTCCTTTTGAATAAAAGTAAATGTCAAAGGGGTTTATACACCGTATAAAAGAAAGTTGTGTATAAAAAATATGCCTCAATGAAAGGAGATTGAGACAAAGTCCATTACAAAGATAATTTTTAAAATAACATAGATCTATTATGTGTATTTACTATAAGTACACATAATGAAAGTAAAAAAATACAAGATAGGACATAATAATATCATGACATAATTTGAAAGTAGAAGATTAACCCAAAGAATGGAAATTGGGTTAAGAAGTTCCCCTACCTCGTGTCCGACTTGACTCAACCATTCTTTAACCCCCTGAATAATAAAATAGTGTAAATTTATAATTTCTTAAGAACCTTTTTCAAGTTTATTATTCCTTTTATATCACTTATTACCATGTTTTTAACATTATGTAATTATTTATGTTAATAACGGACATTTTGTCGATCTTTGGTACTTGAGTCAAAAATAAACTTCTTAAAATTACAAGTTGTTCATGTGGAAAAATTTCCATTATATCCATAATAATATTCATGATTTAGATATCATATATATCATATATATCTAGTATATACATGCATTTATAATATTACATAACAATTAGAGGTAAGAAAAGAAATGCACCGTTCATGGAGACAGTAAGCCGTACGTACGCATGAACGCTCCTTTCATTTCTATTTCATATTTAATGGAATAAAATTATAATTATATAAAGTTATACTATAATTAAATTAGAATATAATGTATAATAACATTTACTCTATCCTTTATACATCCCACATATGGCATTAATGATTCAAATCACTTTGAGGGGGCGGTAGTCTGCACTTCCTAAAATGAAAATATCACGTTTAACCATAATGGAAACCATAACGGTATGCCATAAATGAAAAATAAAGAAGCATAAGTAGAACATAAACATATTATATATAATATATAAATATAGTGACATCTTAATGGACACCATTGAAGGTGTTATATGAGTGTTGAACAATCATCATTTAGTGAGGAAGAAATTCGCCATCCAGAGAAACAGTATGTTCATCAACGATTTGATGTAGGTGTGTGTAAGTTTAGCTCGAATAATTATTATAAAAACATCCTATTATATTTAAGATACTGGTTTTTTACAAAATAAAGTAATAAAAAGAGTTTAAGGGGTTGGAGAAGAAAAACAAAACAAAATAACATAAGAAAAGACATTACCTTAAAATCGGGTAACTCTTTTTTGATTTGAGCCAAAGGCTTCCTTGGGAAGAATTCTGCCCAAACTGAGGCTTCTAGGAGTAATATAGGGAAGTTGAGAGAGTATTTGGATAGAGGTTGGACGAGGAAAATGGCTTTGATGGTGTGAATAAGGTGGTAGTTGTGGGGGCCGATTATAAGAGGAGAGGAGGGCACTCTTGGAATGTTATAAAAGGTTACATTATTATAAAATGATTTTCTAATTTTAAAGTTCCAAACTTATATATTTAGAGGATAAGTTGATAAGGGTTCTAACTATACTCATCCAATAGGTTTTTAACATGTTTATGTTCTATATTTTACAATATCTTTTTATTTTATTTAAATCGTTAATTAATGAGGTAATCGCTGCATCATCATGGTGTAATAAATAATTTAATTTATATAATGTCTAAAAATTATAAAAAAATTATCATGATGTAGTAAATCTCTTTATATTTCTAATTAATATTTATAGTCAAAAATATGACTTGTATAACCCCGTTTAAAAATTGTTTTAGTAAAACAACTCATGTTTGTGACATTTTTATTTTAACATTAAATAAAAAGTTTTTAATGTCATTTTCCTACTAAAGTGGCTCCATGGGGTCCCCAAGTTGACCCATGGATTTTATTGGTCGGCCATGACTCATCTAATAGGGTTTGGACAAGTGTAATGGTATTTTCATATTTTTATAATATCATTTTTACCTTAAATTTCACTAATTACCTTTAATCGCGATTAATTAATCTTAAAAGATACTGTTCACCAAAAAATTATTTTAATCCCATTGAACCACATTTTACTTCTTAATGACAACCATGTATGTCCGATTTTTGAAAATAAAATCACAGAAGTGGTAATGTTTCATTTAAACGAAAAATCAGTTTTTTAACTACCACTTAGTGGTTTCACTATTCATCAAAAATTGATGTTTTTCAGAACAATGCCAAAATTTCACCCTAAGCTATAATTGATATTCCGAATTAAAAAATGATTTCTATTTTAAAAAATTCCAAATATATAAGTTGCATTAATTAATTTTATAACTAATTTCCGCTGTCATAACAAATAGCGTGTTTTTAAGAAACAATATATTTCAAAATATTGACAATTGTTTATCTCCAATTTCAATGTGAAATTAATTCTAATGAAAACCATTGGATAAAATGGTAAAAATATATTCTAATTATAATTTAAAACCACTAAATAGTATAATTCAACAGTATAAATTATTTTTATTAAAAAAATTGTTTTAAGTATTTGTCACTTTTCATAAAAATGGAAGTTCTCAGAAAATTATAAAAAATTCAACATAGGATAATTTCGATATTACGAATACAAAAATGAAGTCCATTCGAAATATAAAATTTCTATAATTTTAAAAAGTGGGTATTACCATTCATAACGGCTAATTTTATTAGTCGCGGTGTGTTAGAACTCGTACTTGTGTACAATGAAAGCTATTGCATTATTGAAAGAGAAGCGTATCGTGGAAGCTCGGGGAGTTACATTCTCCCCTCCTTCAAATAATTTCATCCTCGGAATTTCATATAATATCACTATATAAAAAGACTCGGGTGATTCTTCATCATAAGTTCCTCGGGTTCCCATGTTGCCTCCTCCATCTTATGGTTTCTCCATTGAACTTTTACTAGATGAGTCGTCCGGTTTCTCAGCACTTGTTCTCTTGTGTCAAGAATCCTGACGGGCTCTTCGCAATAAGACAGATATGGTTCCAGTTCTAATTCCTCATAGGTGAGTACATGCATTGGGTCAGGCATGTATTTTCTCAACAGTGATACATGGAATACATCATGAATTTTGGAGAGACATGGAGGCATTTCCAAACGGTAAGCTACAGCCCCAATTCGTTCTAGAATTTTGATGGGTTCGATGTACCTGGGACTCAATTTACCCTTCTTACTGAAATGTATAACTCCCTTCCATGGAGATACCTTCAAGAAAACATGATCTCCTACTGGAAATTCCAAATCCTTCATTCAGTTTTCCGTATAGCTCTTTTGCCTACTTTGATCTTCCTTGATATGGTTTTGGATTACTTTCACCTTTTCCATCGTTTCCTCCGCCGGTTATGGGCCTAGAAGTTTTCTTTCACCAATGACATCCCAACAGGTTAGTGTGCGACATCGGTTTCTGTATAACACCTCATATGGTGCCATCTGAATACTTGAAAGGAAGCTATTGTTATAGGAAAATTCTACCAGGGGTAAATATTGATCGCACATTCCTTGAAAGTTAAGTGAGCATGATCTTAGCATGTCTTCTAAGGTTTGAATAGTTCTTTCTGATTGTCCATCTGTTTGAGGGTGGTAAGCAGTGCTCAAATGAAGTTTAGTATCCAAGGCCTTCTAAAGACTTTTCCAGAATCTTGATGTAAAACGGGGATCACGATATGAGACAATCGACAGGGGTACTCCATGATGTCTCACAACTTCATTAATATATTGTCCTGCTAGACGTTCAAGTGGTCGATCTTCTGTTATAGCAAGAAAATGTGCTGACTTCGTGAGACAATCAACAATGACCCATATTGCGTCATTCCTTCTAGGAGTCTTTGGTAGTCCCATGACAAAATCCATCACAATATTATCCCATTTCCACTCAGGTATGAGAAGAGGTTTCAAAACTCCACCAGGAAGTTAACTTCCAACATTCACTTGTTGAAAAACTATACATCTTGACACAAAATCATCAATCTCCCTCTTCATGTTGTCCCACCAAAAATGTCACTTTAAATCTCTATACATTTTGGTGCTCCCATGGTGTATAGAGAAATTGGAACTATGAGAATAATCCAACAATTACCTCTTTAAATTGGGTATATTGGGAACACAAAGTATCCTCCCAAACTTCAAAATTCCATCTTCATATACAAAGTCACTCAATCGGCCATCATTCACATATTTAATCTTCTTTTTCAACTCTTCATCATTGTCCTGAAAACACTTTATCCTTTCTAGTAAATATGCTTTGGCAACCATTTGAAATTTTTTTTGTTGTTTCACCCTCCATGGTGATTCTCATATCCATCTTTACTAGATCCATGAAAATAGGATCCCTTTCCACTCTCATCATGTTCAAAACTCCATGATCTTTTCTACTCAAAGCATCTGCAACCTTATTTTCCTTCCCTGTGTGGTAGTGTATCGTGCAATCATAATCTTTGAGTAGTTCAAGCCATCGCCTTTTCCTCATGTTGAGTTCTTTTTGTAAGAAAATATATTTAAAACTCTTGTGATCGGTATATATCTCACAATTTTCACCATAGAGATATTGTCTCCATATGTTCAAGACAAAGATTACAGCATCTAACTCGAGATCATGAGTAGGATAGTTCTGCTCATGAATTTTTAGCTGTCGTGATGCATAGGCAATAACCCTATCATCATGCATAAGGACACAACCAATCCCTTTCATTGATGCATCACTATAAATAACGAACCCATCATTCCCGGATGGTAGATTCAATATAGGAGTGTTGACTAATCTTCTCTTCAGTTCTTCAAAATATTCTTCACACTCTATTGTCTAGACAAAGTTAACCCCTTTATGTGTGAGCTTCGTTAATGGGTTAGCCAATTTGTCAAAATTCTGGAAAAAACATCGATAATAACCTGCCAAACCAATAATGATGCGTACCTTAGTTATACACGTCGGTGCTGGCAATTTTTGGATTTCCTTGGTCTTAGAAGGATCAACAGAAATTCTATCCTTAGAGACAATATGTCCAAGAAAAGAAATCTCATGAAGCCAGAATTCACACATGCTAAACTTCCCATATATTTCATGCCTTATAAGAGTCTTCAAGATAATGTGCAAGTGATTTTCATGATATTTTTAGCTTTTGGAGTATACCAAGATATCATCAATAAATACCACCACAAAATCATCAAGATATTCCTTGAAAACCCTATTCATTAGATCCATGAATACAGAGGGTGAATTAGTCAATCCAAAAGGCATTACTGTAAACTCGTAATGCCCGTACCTTATTCGAAATGCTGTATTAGTAATGTCTTCTTTCTTCACACACAACCTATGGTATCCAGATCGAAGTTCAATCATTGAAAAGTATTGATCTCCATGAAATTGGTCAAATAAATCATCAATGCGAGGTAGGGGATACTTTTTCTTTATTGTTATAGCATTGATATCCCTGTACTCAATGCACAACCTCATAGATCCATCTTTCTTCTTAACAAAAAGGACAGGGGCTCCCCATGGAGAAACACTAGGGAGAATAAATACATTATTACTAAATTCCTCTAGTTTTTTCTTTAGTTCAACGAATTCCACGGTGGCCATTCAATAAGGGGTCTTCGATATAGGCCTTTATCTACGAATTAAATCAATCGAAAACTCAACTTCTCGTTCTGGAGGATGTACAGGTAAATTTTCTAGAAAAACATCTACATATTCTTTCACAATAGGTACATCCTCTATTTGAACATTCCTTTCCTCACCAGTAGTCATTTCATTCTCTTCCTCCCCAATAATTGAATTTTGTTGAGATACTGGGGGTGGATCTAAATAAGAATTAGGTGGTGACGATTCTTCTCTAAAAATAATGTGTTCCTTATCATCATCATCAAAAATTGTAACCTCCTTCTTCTTACAATAAATATTTGCATCATAGTTCGAAAGGCAATCCATATCGAGGATTATATCAAACTCAATCATAGGTATGACAATGAGATCAGTAGATAAAGAACAGTTATGTGCTCTAATGGGGACTGATTCACAAAACTTTGTTGCAATAATAATTCCCTTAGGAGTTTTGACTTACAATTCACTTGTTAAATAAAATTGGAAATATCTAATTTTCTTAGAAAACTGGGAATATATGAAACAATATGATGATCCAGAATCAAATAATTCATTTTCTAAACTTGAGGAAACCATTAAATTACCGACCACCACGTCTTTCGGAGCTTCAACCTCAGCAGTAGTGATAGCATAAGCTTAGCCATGATCCCTTGGCCTCTTCTGAGGTAAGTTCCCCTAACTATTAGAACATTAATATGCATAATGTCCCATTTATCTACAATTATAGCATTCGACATTGACAGCAACTTTCTGTCCATTGAAATCATGATCTTGGTGGCCTTTTTCACCATAATTGTAACAGACTCCCATTCCCTTCAAGAAAGTACTGGGGTGTTTCCTTCCACATTTACTACAGGACTGATATTCAACTCTTCCCTTATTCCCCTTATTTCCATTTCCAAATTAATTAGATGATCTCTTCTTTTCGTTATTTTCTTTAAATTCATAAGACAGAGAATTTCATTTACGTCTTGATAGCACACGAGACAATATCTTCGTACGACGAGAAGGTTTGTGAGACTAATGCTCAATGAAGAAATGGTTTTGACCCATCAAAGAAATGATAAATATTAATTCTTGGGTTACGTATATAATCTGCAGCATTCCTCTCTATCCTTGTAAAGTTAGCCTCATACTTTGCGACATTCTCATCCTCCTTCTCCCTCAGACACAGAAATTGCCTTTTCCATATCTACTCGATGGTCATGTGGAAAGTATTTCTCTACGAAAATTTCCTTAAATTCTCTCCATTCCATACTTGATACTTCTTCATCTTCCTTTGTGTTTTGAATCAGCGACCACCATTGATCGACATCTCAAATGAGGCGGTAGAATAACATGACAACCTTCTCCCTTTCGCTACTCCCCAAGGCGTAGAATATTTTCTCTAAGGATTTTATCCATTTCTCAGCTACTAATGGATTTGTACCCCTATTAAATGTTGGCAGTTGTTGCCTCATGTAGCGGTCTAACATTGACCCTCCACTTTGTGGATCAGGGTGCTTTATACGAGTAAGGTTATTATTCATAACCTGAGTGAGTTGTCCCAGTATGGTAATAAGTTGATCAACCCCAGTTGTATCTCCAGATCCATAATAATTATCAGGAGCAGGAGGTCAATCCCTAAATGGAGTGCGTGCATTGATACGGTTTACATTCCTTCCACTTGGAGTCATTTCTAAACAATGGCATAAGCTAGATTATTTTATGAATCAAAATACATAATTCCATACTTGTAAAATACTTAACATAAATTGAACTATTTATGGTTATAATCCATAATCATAAAAATGTGTTCTTTGAGGAAGTATATACTCATAACCCTTCATAGTGGTTTGTAAAGAAAATGAGAATTATCCTAAGTATATCCCCCAGGAGTGTCGTAACCAAGAGTGAATCAAGGCCTGTTGTCGTGCACCAGTTCCCGTTCGAGTCTAGCTCAAAGCGGTGGTTTTGGGATTTACCCCTAGGTACAATTGTGCCAGATCCGCCTCTACCTGCTCGTATCAAGATAGGGATGTATTTCTCAGAAAGCTTACAAAATATCTATAATACCAAAATTCTAGGAAGTTCTTCTATACTAATCCTCAAAGTCTATCTTTGGGCTATGTTCTCTATTCAGAGTTTATCTAAATCTAGCTTCCAAGGTTAGTACTAAACTGCCTCTGATACCAACTGTAACGCCCTGAACCCAGTTACCCAGATTCGGTGCATTATTGCGTAACATTGGCATGATCAAAATAGATCAAGTCTCGAAATACCGATTAGTTTAGTAGCCTTGCAACACTAGATACATTCATAAATGTTACATTACATCATAAAGTGAAAAACTACAATAACAAAGTCTCCATAGTCCACACTCATATCCTCTTCTGACTATCCCTGCAGGTCATTCATACAATACTTCTTCACATCCTGGAAAATATTAAAACATTGATAGGGGTGAGCTCAGATGCTCAGTAAGTATAACAATATTGCGGAAGATTTCATAAATAAACATTAACATTTAAGGAAATGTATAACTAAAACAAAAGCCTTTTTAATCTTGAACTTCTACATAATGTGGTAAAAATAAAATTAAATAATTCCATTTACTTACTCACATGGATATTCTACTAGTCGAATAACCACATGCAATATCAATAACCACTTTCATAATGATGGAATGCATAATTCCAGACTATCATAACCACGTAGCCAAGGCCTCGTGCCAAGACCACAAATAAGATTTTGTCAAGGTCTCGTGGCAAGATAGTAGTTTGTCTCATGAGACCTACCGATGCATCAAGGAGAAATAGCGGGCTCCACCCGTCACTTATTAAGTCCAATGAATTCCTCGTATGAGGAGGTTTAAATATATCATAAACCATAACATAATTGTATCACATAAAACATACATAAAGGAAACATAATATTTTCACATTTCAATCACAAGATATAAATACAACACATTGATATAATAAAAACTTTATCAAAACAGTTTTCAATACCAAAATAAAAGAAAAGTAAAACATGGTATTTATTTTTCATTTAAAAAAATGTTATGGCTTATAGAGGAAGCCGAAACTCAAATAATAGTCACGGTGGAAGAGAAGTCGTTGTCGCCGCATACGTAAGAAAAAAAATTCCTTTTTTCATTTAGTAAAAATAATTTGTATAAAAATATTCCTGTTGAATAAAAGTAAAAGTCAAAGGGGTTTATATACCGTATAAAATAATGTTGTGTATACAACAAAATATGCCTCAATGAAAGGAGATTGAGACAAAGTCCTTCACAAAGATAATTTTTAAAATAAAAATAGATATATTATGTGTATTTACTATAAGTACACATAAATAAAGTAAAAAATACAAGATAGGACATAATAATATCATGACATAATTTGAAAGTAGGAGATTAACCCAAAGAATGGAAATTGGGTTAAGATGTTCCCTTACCTCGTGTCCGACTTGACTCGACCATTCTTTAACCTCTTGAATAATAAAATAGAGTTAATTTATAATTCTTTAAGAACCTTTTTCAAGTTTATTATTCCTTTTATATCACTTATTACCATGTTATGAACATTATGTAATTATTTATGTTAATAACTGTCATTTTGTCGATCTTTGGTACTTGAGTCAAAAATAAACTTCTTAAAATTACAAGTTGTTCATGTGGTAAAATATCCATTATATCCATCATTATATTCAAGATGTAGATATCATATATATCATATATATCCAGTATATACATGCATTTAAAATATTACATAACAATTATAGGTAAGAAATAAAATGCATCGTTCATGGAGACGGTAAGCCGTACGTACGCATGAACGCTACTTTCAATTATATTTCATATTTAATGGAATAAAATTATAATTATATAAAGGTATACTATAATTATAGTATAATATAATGTATAATAACATTTACTCCATCCTTTATACATCCCACATATGGCATTAACAATTCAAATCACTTTGAGGGGGCGGTAGTCCGCACATCCTAAAATGAAAATATCGCATTTACCCATAATGGAAACGATAAAGATATGCCATAAATGAGAAAAACAGAAGCTTAAGTAAAACATAAACATATTATATTTCATATATAAATATACTGACATATTAATGGCCACCTTTGAAGGTGTTATATGAGTGTTGAACAATCATCGTTTCGTGAGGAAAAAATTCTCCATGCACAGAAACAGTATGTTCTTTAACCATTAGATGTTGGTGTGTGTAAGTGTATCTCAAATAATTGTTATAAAAACATCCTAGTATATTGAATATACTCGTTTTGTTACAAAATAAAGTTATAAAAAGAGTTTAAGGGGATGGATAAGAAAAACAAAACAAAAAAACATAAGATAAGACATTACCTTAAAATCGGGTAACTCTTTTTTGATTTGAGCCAAAGGCTTCCTTGGGAAGAATTATTCCCAAAGTGAGGCTTCTAGGAGTAAGATATGGATGTTGAGAGAGTATTTGGGAAGATTTTGGCCAAGCCAAATGGCTTTGAAGGTGTGAATAAGGTGGTAGTGGTGGGGGCCTTTTATAAGAGGAGAGGAGGGCACTCTTGGAAAGTTATAAAAGGTTACTTTATTATATAATGAGTTTCGGATTTTAAAGGTCCCACACTTAATTTTTTAGAGTATATGGTGATAAGGGTTTGAAATATACTCATACAATATATTTTTTACAAGTGTAAGTATTATATTTTACATTATCGTTTTATTTTATTTAAATAATTAACTAATGAGGTAATCGCTGCATCATCATGGTGTCATAAATAGTTTAATTTATTTGATGTCTAAAAATTATAAAAAAATTATCCTGATATAGGAAATATTTTTAGATTTATAATTAATATTTATAGTAAAATATATGACTTTTATTACCCAATTTAAATTTTTTTTAGTAAAACAACTCATGTTTGTGACATTTTTATTTTAACATTAAATAAAAAGTGTTTAATGTCATTTTCCTACCAAAGTGGCTCCATGGGGTCCCCAAGTTGACCCATGGATTTTAGTGGTCAGACATGACTCATAAAATAGGTGTAGGACAAGTGTAAAGGTATATTCATATTTTTATAATATCATTTTTACCTTAAATTTCACTAATTACCTTTAATCGTGATTAATTAAACCTAAAATTTACTATTCACCAAAAAATTATTTTAATCCCATTGAACCAAATTTTACTTCCTAATGGGAAACATGTATGTTGGATTTTTGAAAATAAAATCACAAAAGAGGTAATGTTTCATTTAAACGAAAAATCAGTTTTTTAACTACCACTTAGTGGTTTCACTATTCATCAAAAATTGAAGTTTTTCAGAACAATGCCAAAATTTCACCCTAAGCTATAATTGATATTCCGAATTAAAAAAAAGATGTCTATTTTACAAAATTCCAAACATATAAGTTGCATTAATTAATTTTGTAACTAATTTCCGCTGTCACAACAAATAGCGTGTTTTTAAGAAACAATATATATCAAATGATTGACAATTGTTTATGTCCAATTTCAAAGTGCAATTAATTCTAATGAACAAAATTGGATAAAATGGTAATAATATATTCTAATTATACTTTAAAACCACTAAATAATATAATTAATCACTTTAAATTATTTTTATTAAAAACGTTGTTTTATGTATTTTTCACTATTCATAAAAAATGGAAGTTCTCAGAAAATTACCAAAAATTCAACTTAGGATAATTTCGAGGTGATGAATACAAAAATGAAGTCCATTTGAAATATAAAATTTCCATAATTTTAAAAAGTGGGTATTACCATTCATAACGGCTACTTTGATTAGTCGCGGTGTGTTAGAACTCGTACTTGCGTACAATGCAAGCTATTGCATTATTGAAAGAGAAGCGTATCATGGAATCTCGGGCTGTTACAAATGATCAGTGTGGTTTCATCTTCTCTATCCATACTAAGGTTCATTGTGACAAATCCAAAGGACCAGTAATATATTCATGGGTTTGTTTTTTGTTTTGTGTGGTCTCCCTATAATTCTAATTTGTATTTTAATATTTATTTTTGTTTAGTATGGTTTTTCTTTGACCATATTGTAATGTAAACACTTTGGTGTTTTATTTAAAGAAACGTTATGGTATTTAATGTTTGAAAATTTGTATCGATAACATGTAAATAAAAACATAACATTAGTATTACATGAGATATTAGTTTTGGGGCATCACACAGATGAATCTAAAATCATATTATACTTATAACAACGACCGTGTAGGATAAATATTTGTTCCATTTTAATGATCTTCTTAAACTCTTATAAATAATCCTCACTTCCTCTAGACTGTTAAAAAAATTATCCCCCTCTTCATCATTATTGAAATTGGATTATCAATTCAAGGATTTCCTTGTATAATCCTCCATTAATAACCCTCTAACCATTGAAATAAATTTATATTGAAAAAACATTCATGGGCTAATCCCATGAAACCACTTCATGCACTTTCTCTGGGACCACTGATACACCTACCACCTAGATATTGATAAACCTGAGGTGTACCAAATGAATCCAGAATTTACCCTTATAATATTGTGTGTATTGTTGATTCTCTGTATGTGTACATAATATGATTTCATGATGTTGGTAAATATCATAATGGGTCTTAGTGTAATCGAATATTTCATCCATAAACACTACCAAAAAATTATACTGTTATTAGTGGATGATTATGATCATCATGTAGGATCAAGTATGTATAAATAGATGCTCAAATACAAGAGGTGGGTGAATTGTATACATTAAAAACTCCTTTGGAACCATTTAGGTTGGTATATGACTTTCTTAGAGAAGGTTTCATAACCTTATGGAAATCTATTTCTTAATGTTAGATTTTAACTTTAAGAAAAAATAGTTTAATAAAGTTAAAAAAATTCACAAACCCTCTTAAAGAATCATTTTCATATACTTTATATCCTTAACATAAAAACATAAAAAAGATATTCTTAAAATAAATATTCTACCTTAAAGCGTATAGAATATTTAATCTAATTAGAGTAACAGAATTAGAAAGTACAAGAATGTTATACTTTATAATTTTAACAAAGTTAAAATAGAAGTAGAATAAAAATAAATTGAAATATAAAACAAGTAACTATAAGATTATTTTAACCCAAAGAGAAAGATATCCAACAACCTTGGATAATGGTTCATTGATTTATACTTTCAAAAAAATTATACCTCACTCAAACCCATGTAAACCCTCAATATGATTATCAGAATCTGTCTTACTATCCTCGAAAGCCCTCTATTTTGAAGGAAATAAGAACCTATATCTTCCAAACCCAGAAGCCAATGATTAGCTTGATCAGAGTCTACAAAAATCATGTCTGAAAAAGTTTTTTATACCATAACAAGTTTTCATGACATCTGCATGAAGCTATGAGAGTTATAAAAGCCTATCTTTCTAGAAATCACATCACAAGCTATGGTCACTTTTCTATTCCCTTTTCATCATTGAAGTTCACTCTTCCATCATTGCACCTGACTCATTCAAATGAACTCTTCTTTGTAGGAAAAAATTTTCAATGGTTGGCTCCACTCCAACGGTCATATATTCTATGAATTTTAATGGGACCTGGAAATGTGTCAAACAGACAACTGTTAGTTTGTAACAGATTGTACAACATTGTTTCAGGTATAAGAAATAATGTTACGTTTATGGTAAATGATAAGTATAAGAAAAAATAAAATACATAACATTGTAAGGATACAATACGTAATTCTTAAAATATCGAGAAAAAGGATTCTTATGGAAATGAAAATTGGATTGAGAGAACGATATCACTATCTTTGGTATTCGATTCCATAAAATCAGTAGACATTTGTACTAGAATTGGTATCATGAAAACGGTATGACATTTGTATTAGTATCAGTATCATAAATACAGTATGAAATTTTTATTAGTATCGGTATCAAAATAACAAAATGACATTTGTACCAATATTGGTATCATAAAAAAATAGCATGACATTTGTAATGTAATGAAAAATCTTTAAGTAATTTTAATAACATATATATATATATATATGTAAATTTAATGACAGATATATAAGTATATGTAATTAAAAATATGTAACTATAACGGAATAAAAATTTTGTATGTATAACAGAAATAGATTTCATTATGTGAATGTTTTGATAATTCTGTAAGTAAACATAATGATAATTCTTTAAGTATATCAGAATTATAATTTCAGAACATAGATAAAGATTTTGTAATTTTCAATACATAAAACCACAAAAAATAGAGAAGTCATAAGATATAATTTTACACAAAAATCTCCCCCTTTTTGGAAATCACAAACTACATTGTTAAGGATGAATATATTGACTTTGAAAAATAAGTATAGAAAACTTATCTCCCACTTTTAATGAGATTTAGGATGATTACGACTAACTCCCCCTTACGTTATGTTTCCCAAGGATCGTATTCTTCAACTTTTGCATCCATTTTTAATTCTTAAGGAAATTCCCCCACCCCTTAGAGAAACTTTTACTCTTAAAATAAACTCCCCCTTAATAAGGAATTATTCTTTCTTACCATACCCCTTATTAATAGATTCTTCCACATTGGAGTCATCATTAAATTATTCCTTCAATATAAATTATCCTCCTTGGTGGTTTTCAAAAAGTAATGGAGAAGTATAAGAAATACTTGTAAGGTTAAGGAAACATAAATTCTAAATCCAAAGAAATATATGCATGAAATTTTTTAAGGAAATTTAGGAAATAATGTTTGGATTAAAACAAAACATGAGAATGTAAAGAAAACAACCATCCTTCTTTTGCTCATACAATAATATATTTTTTAATGATTTATGATTCATTACCTCTTTATAACCTTTTGGAATGTTTTTTCAGCAAGATCTCCTGATCTTGATTCTTAATTTCTAAGGAAAATATCCATTCTTCATGGTCTTTTATTATATCATCTGGATTCTTAATGAAATCTTCTTGAGAATCCACCTTTTTCACTAATTTAGCTTTGAATTCCTTCTTACTACTTACAAAACGGTCAATGGAATTGAGTTGGCTAACTTTCTATGAAATTGATGTCTTGACATTGTTGAATTCAGATTCACAATTATTTAAATCTCTATTGGTTTAATCCATGAAGTCCCTAAAATGTCTAAGCTCTTAATTGATGATTTTTGTGAGGTTAAAGTCTTTTTTACAAGTCACCTTCTAATAATTATAGTCAATCAAAATATTGATAAAGTTAGCTTCTTACTTGACCACCATGTCCACAAGCATATTATTAGTTTCTGTATTTTGATTCAGGGACTCTGGCATGATTTGACTCTGGGAATCTATATTTGCAAGAACCAGAATAGTACTGACCAACATTCTTAGAATCAACATTACAATGTCATGGACAACATAAGATGAGGATTTGGAATATGAATCAACTTTTCATTTCACAACTCCTTTTGGAGTTAAGGAATCCGGTTTCTCTATAATTTTGGAAGAATTCTGAGTAATTTCTTTTTTTGATGAGGCTCCAAAAATATTATTTCCTTTGATAGGATTTTGAACTGCAGTTTTTTCATCTGATACTTCAATATCATTAAGATCTCCAGGTTCATATTGTACCACTTGGTACTCTTGTTCTCGAGATCCATTATTTCTTTCATTATCCTGGAACCCTTCCCCGTCAGCACATGGTTGTTCAACCACTTCTTTCTCTTCTTCTTCTACTTCAATATCAACATGTTCTCATCTTCAACTCTAAGTTCTTCATAATTATCTTTATTTTCCGAAATGAATTTTTATGTTGAACTCTGAGGAGTTCCAATTTAATCTTCAACATCCCATAAAACATCATCATTACTTTCTTGAGAAATACGATCTTCCATTTCTTGAACAGGTTCTGATATTACAATGACTTTATTAGATTTCTGAATTTCTATAGTGGCAATTGGTTTCTTATGAAATAATAGATAGTTTGGTAATTCTAAATATTTAATCTCTATACCATTCAATATATACAGACACACTAGATCGTCAACGGATTTCTTCTTCAATATTGTTTCCTTTTATTTCTCTTGATTCTCATCTTGCTTGATTTTTAAGGCCTCATCCTCCACAGGTATTGATCCAAAGGATGGATCCCCTTCCTTTCTAGTAGCTTTCATCTATCTCCATTTTGCAACCATTGCATAAAAATGTGACTTTGGTTTCTTTTCAATAGGAGGTGCTGATACATGAATATCAGAAATCAGTGCTGGTATGGTTGGTTAATAATGATTCTTTTTCTTACATAATGAATTTGAAAATTCTTGAATATCATCCTTTTTCTGGACCATCATTTCTTTAAAATATTTGGATTCCGGTTAAAATTATTCCATCATTCTCCTAAGAGTATCATCAAGGAGAAAAAAAATATTAAATGGCTTAGAGACTAGTTGGTATGAGACATTCAAATCTTGAAGGCACATTACAATTATTTTAGAGATAGGTTCCATATACAAAGAATATGAGGTCTGATGGTTCCACCTTTTACTACATGGATGGTGAGAAAATATGTACTTAATCAAGTTGATCTTCCTTACATTGAAAATAATGTCTAATGGAATGTTGTCACATATCATTAGGGTGTCCTTATATCCTTTTCTAGGAATATAGAAAACCGCGAATCTTGAAAGATACCAGTATGCGTCATGTTGTGAGATCTGTAATCATCAAATTCTTAACACACATAAGACCAAGGTAATCTAGAGCCTTGTCTTTTTCAAAAGAACCTTCTATTGAGGGAAATCTGTGAGAGATCAAAATTTCTTCTCTATTATACGGTATATTGATAAAATTTTCCACCTTTTTATAAGGAACTATATAAGCTTTTTCATAATATTTGAACTTGAACATATCATTACAATCCTTTTGAATGCATGTAATAGATTCATAGAATTGTATGACTAAATCAAGGTAAACTATATCCTGAGACTTCTCCTTAAATATACATACACTTTCCCATTCATTAGTTCTTATGACCCTAGATATGAGGTAGTCATTCTTTGAAAAGAAGTTAGGTCATACCAGTCATTCACTAATGATCGACCAATCATTTATTTCAATGCTAATCGACATCTATTTCGTTGAGGATTCAAGAGACATTCAGAGTTTAAAAAACTATGAAATCAGACTGTATAATTTAAAGGCAACAAAAATTTGGCACAAATATCCGGGAAGATGAAGTAATGTTCAATAAATGAATCACCCCTTATATATACAAATATATGACCTTTCAAATCCCATAAGATAATCAAATGGCTAAAAATTACCTGATCAGATCTGATAGTTGAGGATGAATATAGAAAATAAGAAATCTAATCTTCTGAGGTAAGATAAAAAATGAATTGAAAATCTTGAAATACAAACAATTGAAACTTATTTTTTGAAAGTTAAGAGTAAGAAAATGTACCTTTAGGAATACTTAGATGAATTTATTTGTATTATAAAAATTCTCTTCGATGTTTTAGAAACCGTAAATTTTTATTCTGAGAATTTCAATTCCATGGATTTAAATTCTGAGAATTTCTATTCCATGAATTTCAAATTTGAGTATTTCAATTCCTGGAATTTCAATCCCATGAATTTAAATACCATGAATTTCAATTCTGATAATTTCAATTTCGAGAATTTAATTTCCATGAATTTAAATTCCAAACAAAAAGTTAATATGGATTTTCTTAGGAAAGGATAATTTTTTTTACTCCCCCAGAGATAAGAATATGTACTCCCCTTAAATAATGAGTGACGTAACAGTAGGAGATTATTTAAACAATAGGTATATATGAATGAATAAATTATAGTGATCATTCGAAGATTTTGTTTAATGTATTCAAATCTATCAGAGGGTCATGGTTTTGTAAAAATATCAGTGAGTTGTTCCTGGATTATGATGAATTGAAGAATAACATATTTTTATGTGTGTGATACCTATGAATGTGATGTCTAATATCTATCTTCTTTTTATGGGAATGATGTGTGGGGTTTTTACATAGGTAAATGACACTTGTGTTATCACACAATATTTGAGTTTTAGTAAAACTCAGACCATAGTCCATCAGTGTGTGCTACATCCATAACACTCTAGCACAACAACTTCCAACCGCTATATATTCACCTTCAGTAGTGGAAAGTGCTACAAAATATTGTTTTTTATAATACTAATAAACTAAGGAATCTCTTAAGAAATGACATGTTCCGGAAGTATTTTTTCTATTCATTTTACAACCACTAATGTCAGAATCTGAAAAAATATTTATGTTCAAATGAATTTCCCAAAGAATAAAATAGTCCCTAATCTAAAGTTCCTTTCAAATACCAAGAAAATTAGTTTTACAGCCATTAAATTGGATTATTTTGAATTTTCTTAGTATCTTTCACATAATCATACCGAAAAAATTAAGTTAGGTCGACTAATTGTTAGGTAAAGTAAACTTCTTATCATTCCACTATAAGATATTTGATCCATAGGCCTTACTGGTTTATCAATATCAAGAGTATTAATTGTTTTGATAGGAGTACATATACTCTTAATTTTTTCATACCTAAACATCTTACGAAAATATTTGATATACATACGTTGTGATATATATGTTCTTTCTAGTTTTTGAAAATGTTTTACACTAAGAAAAAAAACTAACTCACCTATAATTCTCATCTAAAACTCAGATTTAATAAGACTCATGAAGGAATCAGTTATAGATTACTGAGTTGATCTGAAGATGATGTAGTCACCATATATTTGAACATAAAAAACATCTTTTTTATCTTTCTTAATGAAAATGGTTGGATTAGCGGTTCCCTAAACATAGTTACTTTGAAGCAAAAATCATGAAAGTCTATCTACAAATCTTTAGGGGCTTGTTTAATTTAGTATAATGCTTTGGTATGTTTGTAAACATGATTAAGATATTTTGTATATTCATAACTAGGGGTTGATCTAGATAGACCTTCTCCTATATATAAACATTTATGAAAGCACACTTCATATCCATTTGATAATGTTTATAACCACATAATTCTGCAAAGGATAAAATAATATAGATAGATTCAAGTATTTCTATAAGAGCATAGGTGTTTTCATAGTATATTCCTTCTTGTTGATTATAGATTTTAGAAACTAATATTTTCTTATTTATAACAGTAATTCCATTTTCATAATATTTATTTCTGAAAACCAATTTTACTTCAATAATAGAAGTTTCCTTAGTTTTTTCAACCAATGTCCAAACATGATTTCATTATGAATTCCTTGAGTTCATATTGAATGGCCTTTATCCAATATTCACCACCCAAGTATTTTTCATTAGTCTATGGTTCAAATTAGGAAATAAACGAAACATGTTCAACTTCATTCCATAATGAACATATAGGTCTTACTGGTAGATTAACATTAACAATGATATTATCACTATGATGATTCCTATGAAACAACTGACTTGTGTTTTAAAAAACATGTTCATCATTATAGGGTAGAAAATACTTAGGATTAAATGTCTCTGAAATTTCATATTGACCATTTTCCATAAATTAAGGATCATCTATTAAATATTGTTGATCAAATTTAGAAAATATATAAAAAATAAGTTTAGGATGTTTGAAAACAAAAGGAGCTGTTTCATCTAATTTGACATATAATGTTTCTTCCATAGTGTAAGTGTTTATATTAAAAACTCTATATGACATTGAGTTAGTGGATTACAACACGAAAAATCCTTATCTATATTTTGGCAAAATATTATGTAAGTAATATTTAGTATTCAAGATGAAAACTTTGCAACCTAAAAAATTTATGTAAGAAACTTTGGATTTCGGCCAGTCCATAACTCAAAAGTGTTTTATTGAGAAATGGTCTTATTAAAACTTGATTTATTGTATAACAAGTAGTACATATAGCTTCATCCAAAAAATATTTTTCTATACAATATTCACTCAACATTTTTCGAGTCATCTCTTGAAGAATACGATTTCTTCTTTCAACAACACCATTTTATTTAGGAGTTCTTGGAGCTAAAAAGTTGTGAGTAATACCTTTCTTAATACAAATTGTTTCAAAATCAACATTTTCAAATTCTCGACCAATATCACAATGACTATTTATCAATGTTGTATTTTTTTCATTTTTAACTTGTGCATTAATGTTATTGAAATATTAAAAGGCTTCATATTTCATTTCAATAAAATAGACCAATTTAAATCTATTGTAGTCATCAAGTAAGATAAACACATAGTATTTTCATCCAATACATCCGGTTTCTATTGCACTAAATAAGTCCATGTGAACTAACAATAAGGTAATTGATTTTTTAACTTCACTTATAGATTTAATTCCATACTTATGTTTCTTTACATATTAACAAGGATTACTGACTATTAATGAATCCAACCAATGTTCTAGTTGATCCTTAAAAAGTTCATTCTTAGAAAGTTTACTAAGATACTATAAGTTACAACATCCTAGTATTCTATTCCAATTCCATGATTTATATTCAAGTTCACTTTGGAAATGTAGATCTTTACTTTTATAGTCTTCTAGTTTTAACATGTACACATTCTCATGCCGAAGGGTAGAGATAATAAACTGATCCCCAGGATTCTGAACTAAACATTTATCATTTCTAAAATTCAAAATCTAAAGTTCATCACATAATTGTATTATTATAATGAGGTTGTTCTTAAGGAATTTTACAAAAAGACCATTTGATATAATTGCTTTACCAAGAAGAATAATGTTACATATACTGAAAATTTCTCCTTGAGAGTTATCCCCAAAAGATACTTTTCCACCATTAGTCTTTAAAATCCCTTTTAAATAGTCTTTGTTACCAGTCAATTGTCGGGACTATCCACTATCCATGTCTATATGTTGTTGGTACTTCCTCAATCATCCAGAAAAATAAAGAGTATGGTTTTTGGAATCTAAAATAGATTGGATCCGGAATTGTTAGATAATAAAATCTTTGGAATCCACATTTGTTTAGAATATTATGATTTATGAAACCCAATGGATTTAAATTTATTTAAATAAAATTTATTCTTCCAATTCCCACCACATTGACATTTACGGTAAAACAGAGCTCATGATGGAACAAAATAATTGTTTCTAAAAATTGTTTTTTCAAGATAATAACAAAATCCTTGATTATTATCATGAGGTGGGATCTGAGAATACATCTTTTCAAAATTTTCCTTAATGGAATTAAAATTTTCATGAATATTATTTAAGGAAGATATATCAGATTTTAGTTTCAAGACTCAATTCATATCACCTATACTAATAGATTTTGAGTTATGTTTATCCTATAATACATCATTTTCTAAAAACATATTTTTATGATCCATAGAAAGATTATTATTCTCAAAATTAACTTCCTTGTGTTTCTTATAAATATTTCCTAGGAAATCATTTTACATATTAGGATCATTGGTATGATTTAAAATTACTTTTCTCAGAATAAACTCTCTAGAATTTTCATTTTCCATTTTCTTATAAACATTACAATTACTTATCTTAAGAAACATATAAAATCTAGAAACGTCCTCCTAGAATGGAAAATCATTATTGATTTCTGATGAAGTTGATTATTCATCTAAAGAAAAATATTTATTAGGAAAATTTTCACATAAAGATATATTGGTTAAGGATTCAACAGTTTGTACCTTATCCATTAGACAACAATTTTAAAATGGAGCTGGGGATATTAAACCAATATTCTTTTTCTCAGAAGAATAATATTCTGATGAATCGTCAAAAAAATACCCACAACTAACACTCCAGGGTTCCTTGGATTTTAGGACATTCTTACGCTTTGATCTGTAGAACTTCATCTTGTTCTTTTCAGAATTAATGTCATTCTTCTCCCTCTTCATAAGCAAGGGACAACCAAATCTAGTATAAAATGTTCTTATACATTCATAGCATGTCACTTCTCCATATTTCTTATATTTTCAATATTTATTCTTTTATATATATTGAACATTATTTTATCCAAAAATCTAGTTCATTCTCTGAGTAAGATTTTCTAACTCATTTTTTGAAGCTTCACTTTCACTAGATTCGGATTGAGTAACAACCTTCTTTGATTTAGATCATGCAACTCTCTCAGGAGTCTTGGATTTCATATGATTCGAAGTATTTGTAAAATCAAAACCTCCATTTTCATTCTAATTATAAATATTATCATCATCTGTTTACATTCTGGTTACATCTGGAAGATGTGTTCAAATAGTTCATCAAAAGAAATATGAGTAACATTTATATTCTCATCTATAGTTTTCCTCCGAGATTCCCTTTTGACAGGAATGATGTCTATAATATTTTCTACAAGAATTTCATCATCTAATCATTTCTCACCCATTTATTGGTTTCTATTGGCAATAGTGATAAATCTCTTTGGAACCTTACATATGGGTTCTCCATAAAGGAAATAGAAACTAGAATATTCAGATCTCATAATGGCTCTTCTAAATTCAATGACATTATATGATCCAAAGTGGGTTACTTCAAGATTATTTAAAATTCTATTTGAAACTTCAAAAAATTGAATTTGGCTATATATTTTTCTAGTCATGGAAAAAAGTAATGTATTTCTTACCTTAATTTTCAATGAGTATTCCACCTTTTCTGGATTAGTGATGGTTCTTAGTTCCTTATCAAGAATCGTATAATCTCCAGTTAACATAATGTAGTTGTCTACCCTTATGTTTATCACGAAGGTCTTTATTATTTCTCTCCAGTAATAATTGTCATTTCCATAAAAAATTGGTGGTCTAGTACGACTGAGATTGTCCAATGTTCAAACATTAATGCCTTCTATACATAAAAGATTATTTCATTCCACAAAAATTCGTAGAAGTAAATTTTTGTAAATATGGAATAAAAAATATGAATGAGTTAAGAACAATGAAATCATGGGAAAGAAAATTTATGTGTGAATATAATTATTTTAGAGACCTCCTTTTAACCCAATTGTAGGATAGAATATGTATAATGAGACGCTCAAATACTAGAGGGGGTGAATTGTATACATTAAAAATTCATTTGAAACCATTAAATATAGTATATGACTTTGATAATGAATGTTTCTTAACCAGAAATAAATTTGTTTCAAAAATTTAGCTTTTATATTTAAGAAAACATAGTTTATTAATGTAAAAAAATTCACAAGCACTCTTAAAAAACCTTTTTTAAAACATTATAACCATTAGATAGGAACTTAATAATTATTTTCATAAATAAATGAATGTACAGAAAGCATATAAGAGCATTATTGTAATCAAAGAAATTGATTTAGAACGTATAAGAATAATATAATTTCTAACTTTAACAGTGTTAAAATAGCAACGGAATAAAAACAACTTGAAATAGAAAACAAGTAACTATAAGATTATTTTAACCCAAAGTGAAGTATATCCAATAACCTTGGATAAAGGCTCCTTGATATATACTTTCAGGAAAATATTTCTTACTCAAACCCATGTAATCCCTCATTATAAATATTGGTATTTGTCTTGCTATCCATGCAAGCCCTAGATTTATAAGGAAATTAGAACCTCTATCTTCCAAACCTGAAAGCCCACGATCAACACGATAGGATTCTATACAAAGCAGGACTAAAAAAGTTGTTCACACCTGAACAAGTTGTTCACGACATCCACATGAAGCACTGAGAGTTGTAAGAGGCCATCTCTCTAGAAATCACTTCACAAGCATTGATCTCTTGTATATTCACTATTCATCGTCGAAGATCACTCTTCTTCCATCGAACTCGAATCATTAAAATGATCTGGTATTTATATAAAAAACTTCTCAATGTTTTTCTCCCCTCCAATAATCATATTTTTCATAAATTTTGGAGGCACTTGGACATGTGTCAAATAGACAACGGTTAGTTTGTAACAGATTTTACGACATCCTTTCAGGTATAAGAAATGATGTTAAGTTTATGGTAAATGTTAAGTATAAGATAACAATCAAATGATAATATTAGAATGATACATTAATCAATTCTATCAATATCAAGAAAACATATTCTTAAGAAAATGTAAATTGGATTGAGAAAACAGTATCACTATATTTGGGTACTGGTACCATAAAATCGGTATAACATTTTTACCAGAATTGATATCCTTAAAACGGTATGACATTTGTATTGGTATTGGTATAATAAAAATCATATGAAATTTGTGTTGGTATCAGAATCATAAAAACATCATGACATTTTCACCAATATTGGTATCATAAAATAACGGTATGACATTTGTAACGTAATAACAAATCTGTAAGTTAACGTAATGATAGTTATATAAGAAAACGTAATAAAACATATATAAGTAAACATAATGAAAATTCTGAAAGTAAAACGGAATGAATATTCTGTAATTATAATAGAATGAAATTTTTGTAGGTAAACGTAATAAGAATTCTGTAAGTAAATGTAATGAGAATTCTGTAAGTATAACGAAGTGAGAATTTCAGAACTTAATAAAAAGTGTTTGTGATTTTCAAAACAAAAAACCATATTTAATGGAGATGTCATAAGATACGATTATTTAGTCAACAGATCAAGGCCCTAAATAGTAATGGTTTATTCATCGTCCATAATGAAATAAAAAACAACTCATAAAGGACACACATTATTTTGAATGTTGTTTAGAGGATATCCAATTTTTGAACTCTCAAATGATGAATCCTCTGATCTTAATTCCATCTTAGAGAAGGAAAAATATCTTCTAAATTAGTAAAATATATCATCGATACGTAGAATATGATACTGGTTCTTTACACCAATCTAGTTTATATTTTGTTATTAGACATATAAGAATAGAGTCACATCATACATATTAGTAAAAAAACTAGAGGATAAAAGGTATTATATTCATTAAGATGAAACAATTATCCACAATCATTTAAAATAGAGTATTATGTTTTTGAAGCTCTGGTGGTTCAATTATATATTATGGTATAGAAACTGGATAGCTCTATGAATGAGATCAATTTAAACCCCAACATCCCTCTTAGCTTTCAACCCTGATAGTTCATCCAGAAACACACCCTTGATGTTATCCCCAATGGGTAGAATTACCTTGTGATTTTCAACTACATCATCCTAAAAAAACATTCAACATGGGAAGTGAACTCCTATAGTTGATAATTAATTGGACTTGCATGAACTTATAGGATATCCCACACTCCATGTTGAATATATTTGTTACCGACAAGAGACATAAAAGAAACTCTCATGTGGTAACAATATATTTGGGCTCATTACACCACAATCAAATCTATACCCATAATTAGGTCGCTGGATAAAATATCAAGAATGTAAATATCCCAAATTAAATGACACTTATCAATATCAAGGGAATATCCATTCCACAAGAATATTCAACTCAATCGAACTCCTAATGTTGTATATATCTTCATATCCACTCATAGAATCCATATCATGGATAGAAACATTAAAAATATGGAATAGATATTAAATAATTTGAGAGACATGCATCAAATAAGGTACTAGATGTAATATATGCAAGAAGAATAATACCTATAAGAGTTGACGGTCTAGCCTCTCCATACTCGAGTACATGATGAACTGCATGAAATTATCCTTCCACTCTTCCCAATAATGATGTATGAGTCCCATGAGGTACACCACACATGTAATATGGGTTCACTTTCATAGAAGCACCTCATCCACCACCTTGACTTCCATTTATAGGTAAAATGAAACATTCAAACCAATATGGGTTGGAAGAACCACTTCCAATACTATGATTCTTCTTAGATGCTCCATCATTAATGAATTTCATGGGTTCCTGTAGAACGATTAAAGATATACCATCATGACAAAGACTAGATTCTCTAACTTTGGATGGGGAAACATCTATTGAAAATGAACCAGCATACCACAATGGTGGGAATTCCCTCAGGTAACCTCCTGAGTAAATGATCATTCTACCTAGAAATTATTCTTTATAAATATATGTTCAAAATTTTTATTAGACACTTTTTAAAAATTGATGTTGTACCCCAAAATTATATAGCAGAAACCACTTATCCACCACTGGAATCTTCCATCATTTTTCATTTAGATAAGAGATCCTGATCCTCTATTTCTAAACATTTCTTCATCTGAATGATATACACATGGGACACAATCTCTCATTTAATATCATTCTAAAATCACCTTTCCATTATTATCATATACCCTTCCAGCATTTGAGAAAAGGGATAACAATCAATAAAGTGATTAGAATAGTACATCATAGACATACTATCCTATGAAGAATTGAGGAACTCATCATTCCTCTCAATTATTAGTATCTTTAGATAAAATATCTCCTAAAAAATCTCAAAAACAAATCCTTCTATATATTACCATCTTCATTCCATGTTTGATCCTAAACTCCCCACTAGTGCCTTAGTGATCCTTGTAACATATATATAACCAACATGAACGTATTATTTACAAGAGTGTCTAAATGATAAATTATATTCTATATGGACTCATTACAAATTTCTACTTCATCATGTATACCCTACACAATTTATGTACGAGGGTGTTACAACTAAAAATCATGTGTCAGTTCTAACATACACATTAAACCTGCTCTGGGTCTCTCTCCATAAACTGCATTATTTAAGAAATACCCTAATCAAACATCTCTCTAGCCATTTATCCTGACATTGTCGCTTCCTAAGCTTCAAATTATGGAAGATAATTTTCATTTATATCCTCATAATTTTCTATGAGAAAACTTCTCCAAGAAAACATATCTATATAATGAAAAATAAATGTACCAAGACATGTTTCTCAACATTAACACTGATAATAGGAGGAATTTGAATAAATCCATAAAAAACAATTCCAATTTTCCTCATAACATTTTAAAAATCTAGTAAATAACACTTACATTAATCTTTCAACATCTAGGTCATAGTTAAGAAAGGTTAATCTAATTATAATTATTTGATTTTATCATTTGAATCCCATTTAATCACATTTAGTTTCATTTGAGAACAATCATTTCATTTTAGGCACCTTTTTCATTTCTGGTATACAAAAAAGGAAAGAAATATCAATTTTTGAAACATTCTCAAAACATAGTTTCCAATTCAGGCCTAAAAATGTTATCTATCACAATGATTCCTACATTCATAGAATGATTCTTTCATACTCAATAATTGTTCCATAACAAGACATTAGTCATATATTATAAGATCTCAAAAATAAGAATAAAATCACTAAAAGGCACATCACTCAAGGTGAAATAACATCCAACAATAACAACACACATCAATAACAATAATCCAACTCTAGGTACATAGTTTTTTCCCTCATACTTTGGAAAGAAACTCCTATGAATAAGCCCACCTCGATAGCCTGAATCTAACCAATCTCTTCTCTTCCATTCCCAAATATTAATAAAAATGAATAGAATATAAATTTACTATAACAGAACATTGTTATATCCCAACATGGGTTCCATTTACCAATCACCCATTCCATTCAGTCATAGGACCTCAGGCCTACCACTTTGTATGCCAAAGGATGAGGACTAGTATTGAAATTATAATAATCATCATTGGGACACTATATACTCTTTAACAATTATCACAACAGATGACATGTATAATCATTAGAAAAATTATATAACCAATAATATAATAATACCAATAAAACATGATGACTAATACCAGATAAAATAAAAAAAATAAAGAAATAGATATGTTATTCCAGGTCTATTTCTATTGTAAAAAAGAAAAAACTAAAAGAAAAACTCTTTCAACTCCAAGAGGGTCATGATACCAAGTCTAGTTCCTTCATCTGTGATCCATCATAAGTAATCCAAATAACATAAGGCCTTTTTCGTTATCATATAATGCAAACATGATGTCTACTTAGATACTGATTAAGAATCCTGAGTCGGGAGTGAGTAATACTTAGTAGGACACCACTAAGGGAGCCTAAAACAATATCTAGTCAATAAATGTGTATATTGTCACGACCCGCCCTCGGGGCCCGTGCCGTGACTACCCCAAGCCCGCCTTCCATAGGCCAGGGGCTGGCGACTAGCACCAAGGCGTGAAATCCCAGTAAAAAGGGAAGGCATTGCCTTAATAAAGTAAACAAGCACCTCAGAGTAACAAGCGGAAGTAAAGCAGTACACAAAACTAGAACAACTGTGCCGAAGTAAAGGGGCCGGAAATACAAGCCCAACTGTAAAGTACAACTCGAAAGGGAAAACAGCGACTGAAAAGTAAAGCTGCTACGCTGAGATGTCCACTGGAAATCCCACCTGAAGGGTGGGTACAGATAGCTCCTCTGCTCCTCGGGTCCCGCCATCCGCTCCGAGTATGTCCCGCCCAGTGGTCCACCTCCGGGTACCGCCTCGTCGTATAGTCCACCTCCAGGTACCGTCCAGTCCTCGAACCTTCGGCTTCCGTCAGCACTGTCCGTCGTCTGCAACCAACACAACGAGGTGCGGGCATAGCCCGTGCAGGGGTGAGTATAACGATACTCAGTAGGGACCCCGAGACCCTCAAGGTCTCACTAAAACCAACAAGGATAAACACAAGAAGATCTCAACAGATAAACTCTACTTAGGTATATGCCCATACATATACCTAAGTTATCAAGTAACCCATCTCAATCATGAGGAAACACAAGGATTGTGAAAACGACGGATAACCACTACCCGGGTATATGCCCATACATATACCAAAGTTAGCAAGTGACCCATCTCAATCATGAGGTAAACACAAGGTCAAAAGTCTCAGCTCAAACCAGGATTTTCATTATCGAAACCGTAACTGCTGAAGAGCTCCGTCTCTAGAGTGTACAGTGGTCCTGTCACGACTCCGAGGCTGCCGCTCACTAACCTAGGACTGCTGAAGTACTCCTCCTGTCGAGTACTGCGGGTTTGCGGCCAACTACCTGGAGCTCCGTCCGCTGAGGGTCTGTCGCCAAATACCGGGCGCTACCCAGATAGCCTACTGAGGTACTCCTCCTGTCGAGTACCGCGGGTCTGCTGCCAACTACCAGGCGCTCCGTTCGCCGTGGGTCTGCCGCCAAGTACCGGGCGCTCCGTCCACTGGGCTAGTCGACTCACTCCAAGTCGAGTCGGTCAAGCAGTCGTCAGGTCTCAGCCGGCTACACGGTCTCCGTACTCTGCACGCTCGTCTCCGGGAGGGTCCGCTCCACGAGCTACTGGTCGATACTCCAAGTATCACAAAGTCCCACGAAGAAGTGTCTCAAAGGTCCGTCTCGTCACAGGGGTCTCAACGCAACAGACGGCGCGTCAATCGGACGCCCGGTCTGTGAGGTATTAGCCTATTTGTCCCAGGGGCCCGGTTGGTTTCGTGAGCGAAACCAATCCCGGCCGTATCTCAACTGTACCCCGAACTCCCAAAGGGTATACTCAAAGGAACCGTTACTCAACGTAAATACCAACGCCGCTGACGGTTCGTCAAACGGACGTCCTGTCTGAAAGATATCAGCTTTCCCGTTCCAGGGGCCCGGTTGGATTTCGGGTACAATCCAACCCGGCCATACTCCGACTGTATCCAGAACTCGGGCGGAGTATGTCAAAAGTTCCGTCTCATCAAGAGGAAGTCAACGAAACAGACGGCGCGTCAATCGGACGCCCGGTCTGTGAGTTATTGGCTTTTTCGTCTCCGGGGCCCGGTTGGTTTTTAAGGCAAAACCAACCCGACCGTACTCCACCTGCGTCCAAACCTCGGGCGAAGTATGCCAAAAGATCCGTCTCACTAAAAGGAACTCAACGTGACTGACGGCGCGTCAATCGGACGTTCGTGGCTCAAGATATGAGCATTTCCACTCTGAAGGCCCGGTTGGTTTCGTGAACGAACCAACCCGGCCATATTTCAAGTGACACCGGTTAACCAAACCGGTCACACCATTGCGATCCATACGGAAAAACACACGAGATGGACTACCCATTGGTCCAAAACGGATAGCCGGTAAAAAAAAGTTGCATTTCACCGCAACACGCGCGAACCGGGCCTCGTGGGTCCCGCGCCTCGACCTCAACCTAAATATCCAAAATTGGTTTTGAAACATCCGTCTTAATTCCAAGGTCGCAACCTCGCAGACGGTTCGACATTCCGACACCGTATGAGAGAGATATGTCCGATACAAGATCCCGTAATAATAATAATAATAATATTATTATTCGGTGTTTCGTGGGCCCGAGTCACGAACCAGAATTTAGTATTCAACAGTAGACTTGAATCGACCATATTGATGTCAGGATTACATCGCCACTGACGGCAAGTCAATCGGACGCCGCACGCATGAGTTATGGTAGGTCGAAGATTTAATAATAATATTAAATCTATTATTTTCCGAGCGCTTCGGGTACCCGATCCAAAAACTCGAAAAAGATATCCAATATTGAACTCATAAATTCCGTCTCGAAATCTGGGTCGCACTGCCGCTGACAGTTCGTGAAACCGAGGTCGCACGAGGAAGATACCGTCAAAAAAGTGTTTTAACATCAAAATTAATAACATCATTATTATATTATTAATTTTAATCAATTTATTTGAAGTACCCATGTCATCACTCACAACCATCTCTCCCATTTTTCACGCATGGCCAAAATCAGCGCTTCCCTTGCCTTTCCTCCATGCCATCCACGCCCATTTTATAATTTTTATTATTATTTAAAACTCTTTATAATTCCTCTCTATCCATTCAGTTTCTTTCCACGATTTGCACCTCCTATAAACCTAACCGCAGTCTTTCTCCGCACCCGCCGGAACAGCCGCCGCCATACACGCTTGGATCATCAGCCTGCATCGGCCATCTGCACGGGCCACCCCCGATTAGCCGCCTCCTGCTGGCCTCGCCGGAACATCCCTGCCGGCCACCGTCGTGCGCCCTGCCGCATGCACCAGCCGTGCTTCCTCGGACCACCTCGCACACCGTCGGACCGTCTCCGCCATGACATCCAGTCCGTTGCATCTTCGTTCTAACCCCAAAATTTATGACGATCGTAGATTCTTGATCCTCGGATCGAGATCTCTGCATCCGTATGTCGTGCTCAACGAAACATCGATGTTTTGACGCGTTTAATTATTTGGGGCGAACGAACACGCGGAGAATGTGGAAAGAATGAAATATAAAAGGGTCATGGACTATGTCCGGATTAATGATCATGTTTGTCTGACCATCATCTTTGAGAATCAAGAACACAAGTAATTGGAAAATAAATATTTATCACACTTCAAGATTTTCAATCTCAAGATAAACGAGAAGAAAATTAATTCAGTCAATTGTTTATCAATCCACGAATTAATTAATTTAATTCCCATTCATCATGAGAAATTAAATCAGTGTAAGGAATCCACAAAGATAAATCCTACAAATAAACGCTCAAACTCGAGGGTATAAACCACATAAATCAGAAATATAAAATATTCTCCTACCTCGCAAAGACGTCGCACGTCGTCGATCCGTGGAAGAAGAATGTCGCAGTAGATAGCGTTGCGAAAAACGGCATCACGGAGAAGAAAAAGGAAGGCGCGTCGTTCTTCGTTGGTGGCGTTCTTCGTTGAGGGAGAAAGTCCATCGGAGGCGTTCTTCGTCGAAGAAGAACACTTCCTTCTCTAATTCTCAAGAGCTTCCCAATGTTCCAACACGACAAAGCCAAAATAAAATAATAGCTAAGCTGTTATTTTATTCACCCAAGTCACTCAAAAAAATCAAACAACTTAAATTAATTAATGTGTTGGCAATATTAATTGGGTAGAAGGTGGAGAGGCTTCACTCCAATAAATGAGGGGAGTTGTCATGCATTAAACAAGGGGTGAGTAAGGGAGGAGTTAAAAGTGAGTTAAGGGAATGTGAAAGGTTGGGGCTCGTGTGGGCCCCACCTCACATTTATCCTTACATGGGTAGTTAGGAAGTAGTGGGTCCCACCCCAACTCCCTTACTTAGGATATAACCACATAGATATAAATAAAATTGTTTCACAATTTTATTCATTTCTCATTTAATCCACAATATTAACTTCTCCACCCGCATAAACGCAATTGCGGTAAAGGTGCCCTTAAGCAATTACCGGCGTTGCGAGTTCATCGGTGCCCTCAGATTTCAATTCCGAGCACCGGATCAAAAGTTATGATTTCCTGCTCGTTCGTTCACTGAACGTACCCGAGCCAAACTTCGGAAATTAATTCCGGGCACTCCGGGCCTCGGAATCAGGTGCCGTCTGAAACCGCGCTCTTGTAAAATTCTAAAGAAAATTAAGAAAAAATTTCCCTTGAATTTTACGGGTCTTTACATTACTCCCACCTCAGGGCTTTACGTCCCCGTAAAGATACATCAAAAACTAGGGAAACAAATGAGGGTACTGAGCACGCATCTGAGTCTCCCGCTCCCATGTGCTCTCCTGGAGATTCCCGTGCTGCCATCTGATGCGCACAAGAGGAATCGATCGCCCACGCAGGACCCGCTCCTGTCGATCCTCTATCTCCACCGGAACCTCCGTGCTTGTCGCCCTGTCATCGACGTCCAACTCCCCGGGGTCGATGACGTGTGAAGAAACTTACACGTATCTCCACAGCTGAGACACGTGGTGGACATTATGCACCCGGTGAGACTGAGGTGGTAGGGTCAAGCGGTAAACCTCCTCGCCTACCCTGCTGAAGATCAAAAGGGTCCATCGAACTTCGGAGATAACATGCCGCCTCGGCCACATCTCCGATACCTCATCGGGTTGAGACCGTATAAGAACGTGTTCGTCACCCTCGAACTCAAGAGATTTCCCTTTTTAGGTTAGAACTGAAACTAAAAACTCCTGCTGCCACAAGGGTAGGGTTGACCAACTCAAGAGTGATCGGTCACACCCTCTTATGCCTGAGTTTAAAATGTGCTGCCCAGGGTTTCCTTTTCGCCGACCAAGGAAAACCCTTTCCGACGTTTGCCTAAAACAGTCAACCGGGGTATGATTTGTGAATCAAAACCATACCCAGATCAACGTCGTAAGGCCTCTACTCTGCCACCAAGAGATTCCAACCGAAACTCTCGCCTCGAGGTCAAATCAGACCGTCGGCGTAAGCGTGATTATCGAGTCTCCTCCCAAAGGTATCTCCAGACGTGAGGGTCAAGTCTACGGCTTACCCGGAACCTCTAGGACTGGGACATGATTCGTGGAAGGGTAGAATGATTGGTTCCTATGTCTATAGATATGGCAGCTCGTAGTAGACATAATTCGTACCCCGAATCATTCTTAGAGCTCCTGGGTCACACTCCTTGACCGCAATGCAGCTATTCTCCTCCCCAGCCCTCCTGCTCCCTGAGCCTGACGGGGAATACTAAGTCGGGTGGTCGTAACATGTCGAAATGTACACCACCACATGCTGCTCTCCAAGATCTGCTTCCACGTCTGCTACCCTGCAGATTCATCTGTCCTTAGCACTTCCTCTTCCTGAAACATTTTACACGCCCGAGTCTCTGAGACTGGCGCTAGTTTCCTGCCTTTCATTGCTAACGTTCACAACCACAAAGGTTCTCTCTAGCATCCTAACATAGGTAGGAATGCATAGAGGAAAAGAAATGGTTCGGATGTCCTTTAGACACACTTCGCTCAGAAGTTCGAGTCTAAAGAACTGATCACAACGTAACCAACGAGTACCAAGATTGATTGGTAAGCCACGTTGAGTGCTCTGCTTCCGACATGTCGTACTGTCGAAGCTGTATTAGCTCCAGAAAACTCACAACCACCTCCTCAAGCCAGTCCTCAGCCGCCTACGAGTCAGGCTCACCTCGAAACTTGAGGGTTATCTGATGCTAAAACATATGTAAGGCACTATGCCTGTGAGTCTCTGCTACCGGTACCGCCGGTAGTGTCTGCTGACCAACAGGTAGTGACATAGCTGGCGCTCTACCCGTAGGTACTATCCCAGGTATCGGTTCACGTACCGAAGCCTCATTACTATAAGGACCAACTTCATGGTCACTCACTGGAAACACCAGGAGCTAAGATCATCATCCGCTCTACTAGTATCAAAGCTAGGCGTAGAACTCTAGCAATCGCCTCCATCCAGTCCACTGCTGCCTGGGAAATCTGTCTCGCCTCGTATCCTCAGAGGCCTCTACTGCTGGAACTCGTGCATCGCGCTCTGCTACCGTGCACCGTCAGCTAGTGGCATCTGCTGCCTAACGGGTGGTGGTGCTGCTGGTACACCACCCGAAGGTACCAACACTGAAAAAGGGCCCTGCACTGGAGTCTCGCTGCTCGGTGGGCCATCATCGAGAACTCTCTCGGAACTCCAGCTAACTATCTGCATGGTGACATCCTGAACAGTTGTGTCATGGTCAACGATTTATACCTGGTGAGCTGACCTGGTTTGAGCTGACTTTAAACCTTTTGGGAAACACACACACAATCAGTGTTTTCATGCATTAAGTCGGAAATCAGAAGTCAGGGTCCTGGTGTACGGTTACGTCGGCCGCCGCACCAACACTGGACTCCCTGGACTGATAACCACACTCAATACACTAAACACTATTGCTTCACATAGAAAAAAGATCAGAGTCTGCGGTAGAACCGACTCCTCTGATACCAATTTGTCACGACCCGCCCTCGGGGCCCGTGCCGTGACTACCCCAAGCCCGCCTTCCATAGGCCAGGGGCTGGCGACTAGCACCAAGGCGTAAAATCCCAGTAAAAAGGGAAGGCATTGCCTTAATAAAGTAAACAAGCACCTCAGAGTAACAAGCGGAAGTAAAGCAGTACACAAAACTAGAACAACTGTGCCGAAGTAAAGGGGCCGGAAATAAAAGCCCAACTGTAAAGTACAACTCGAAAGGGAAAACAGCGACTGAAAAGTAAAGCTGCTACGCTGAGATGTCCACTGGAAATCCCACCTGAAGGGTGGGTACAGATAGCTCCTCTGCTCCTTGGGTCCCGCCATCTGCTCCGAGTATGTCCCGCCCAGTGGTCCACCTCCGGGTACCGCCTCGTCGTATAGTCCACCTCCAGGTACCGTCCAGTCCTCGAACCTTCGGCTTCCGTCAGCACTGTCCGTCGTCTGCAACCAACACAACGAGGTGCGGGCATAGCCCGTGCAGGGGTGAGTATAACGATACTCAGTAGGGACCCCGAGACCCTCAAGGTCTCACTAAAACCAACAAGGATAAACACAAGAAGATCTCAACAGATAAACTCTACTTAGGTATATGCCCATACATATACCTAAGTTATCAAGTAACCCATCTCAATCATGAGGAAACACAAGGATTGTGAAAACGACGGATAACCACTACCCGGGTATATGCCCATACATATACCAAAGTTAGCAAGTGACCCATCTCAATCATGAGGTAAACACAAGGTCAAAAGTCTCATCTCAAACCAGGATTTTCATTATCGAAACCGTAACTGCTGAAGAGCTCCGTCTCTAGAGTGTACAGTGGTCCTGTCACGACTCCGAGGCTGCCGCTCACAAACCTAGGACTGCTGAAGTACTCCTCCTGTCGAGTACTGCGGGTTTGCGGCCAACTACCTGGAGCTCCGTCCGCTGAGGGTCTGTCGCCAAATACCGGGCGCTACCCAGATAGCCTACTGAGGTACTCCTCCTGTCGAGTACCGCGGGTCTGCTGCCAACTACCAGGCGCTCTGTCCGCCGTGGGTTTGCCGCCAAGTACCGGGCGCTCCGTCCACTGGGCTAGTCGACTCACTCCAAGTCGAGTCGGTCAAGCAGTCGTCAGGTCTCAGCCGGCTACACGGTCTCCGTACTCTGCACGCTCGTCTCCGGGAGGGTCCGCTCCACGAGCTACTGGTCGATACTCCAAGTATCACAAAGTCCCACTAAGAAGTGTCTCAAAGGTCCGTCTCGTCACAGGGGTCTCAACGCAACAGACGGCGCGTCAATCGGACGCCCGGTCTGTGAGTTATTAGCCTATTCGTCCCAGGGGCCCGGTTGGTTTCGTGAGCGAAACCAATTCCGGCCGTATCTCAACTGTACCCCGAACTCCCAAAGGGTATACTCAAAGGAACCGTTACTCAACGTAAATACCAACGCCGCTGACGGTTCGTCAAACGGACGTCCTGTCTGAAAGATATCAGCTTTCCCGTTCCAGTGGCCCGGTTGGATTTCGGGTACAATCCAACCCGGCCATACTCCGACTGTATCCAGAACTCGGGCGGAGTATGTCAAAAGTTCCGTCTCATCAAGAGGAAGTCAACGAAACAGACGGCGCGTCAATCGGACGCCCGGTCTGTGAGTTATTGGCTTTTTCGTCTCCGGGGCCCGGTTGGTTTTTAAGGCAAAACCAACCCGACCGTACTCCACCTGCGTCCAAACCTCGGGCGGAGTATGCCAAAAGATCCGTCTCACTAAAAGGAACTCAACGCGACTGACGGCGCGTCAATCGGACGTTCGTGGCTCAAGATATGAGCATTTCCACTCTGAAGGCCCGGTTGGTTTCGTGAACGAACCAACCCGGCCATATTTCAAGTTACACCGGTTAACCAAACCGGTCACACCATTGCGATCCATACGGAAAAACACACGAGATGGACTACCCATTGGTCCAAAACGGATAGCCGGTAAAAAAAAGTTGCATTTCACCGCAACACGCGCGAACCGGGCCTCGTGGGTCCCGCGCCTCGACCTCAACTTAAATATCCAAAATTGGTTTTGAAACATCCGTCTTAATTCCAAGGTCGCAACCTCGCAGACGGTTCGACATTCCGACACCGTATGAGAGAGATATGTCCGATACAAGATCCCGTAATAATAATAATAATATTATTATTATTCGGTGTTTCGTGGGCCCGAGTCACGAACCAGAATTTAGTATTCAACATCAGACTTGAATCGTCCATATTGATGTCAGGATTACATCGCCACTGACGGCAAGTCAATCGGACGTCGCACGCATGAGTTATGGTAGGTCGAAGATTTAATAATAATATTAAATCTATTATTTTCCGAGCGCTTCGGGTACCCGATCCAAAAACTCGAAAAAGATATCCAATATTGGACTCATAAATTCCGTCTCGAAATCTGGGTCGCACTGCCGCTGACAGTTCGTGAAACCGAGGTCGCACGAGGAAGATACCGTCAAAAAAGTGTTTTAACATCAAAATTAATAACATCATTATTATATTATTAATTTTAATCAATTTATTTGAAGTACCCATGTCATCACTCACAACCATCTCTCCCATTTTTCACGCATGGTCAAAATCAGCGCTTCCCTTGCCTTTCCTCCATGCCATCCACGCCCATTTTATAATTTTTATTATTATTTAAAACTCTTTATAATTCCTCTCTATCCATTCAGTTTCTTTCCACGATTTGCACCTCCTATAAACCTAACCGCAGTCTTTCTCCGCACCCGCCGGAACAGCCGCCGCCATACACGCTTGGATCATCAGCCTGCATCGGCCATCTGCACGGGCCACCCCCGATTAGCCGCCTCCTGCTGGCCTCGCCGGAACATCCCTGCCGGCCACCGTCGTGCGCCCTGCCGCATGCACCAGCCGTGCTTCCTCGGACCACCTCGCACACTGTCGGACCGTCTCCGCCATGACATCCAGTCCGTTGCATCTTCGTTCTAACCCCAAAATTTATGACGATCGTAGATTCTTGATCCTCGGATCGAGATCTCTGCATCCGTATGTCGTGCTCAACGAAACATCGATGTTTTGACGCGTTTAATTATTTGGGGCGAACGAACACGCGGAGAATGTGGAAAGAATGAAATATAAAAGGGTCATGGACTATGTCCGGATTAATGATCATGTTTGTCTGACCATCATCTTTGAGAATCAAGAACACAAGTAATTGGAAAATAAATATTTATCACACTTCAAGATTTTCAATCTCAAGATAAACGAGAAGAAAATTAATTCAATCAATTGTTTATCGATCCACGAATTAATTAATTTAATTCCCATTCATCATGAGAAATTAAATCAGTGTAAGGAATCCACAAAGATAAATCCTACAAATAAACGCTCAAACTCGAGGGTATAAACCACATAAATCAGAAATATAAAATATTCTCCTACCTCGTAAAGACGTCGCACGTCGTCGATCCGTGGAAGAAGAATGTCGAGGTAGATAGCGTTGCGAAAAACGGCATCACGGAGAAGAAAAAGGAAGGCGCGTCGTTCTTCGTTGGAGGCGTTCTTCGTTGAGGGAGAAAGTCCATCGGAGGCGTTCTTCGTCGAAGAAGAACACTTCCTTCTCTAATTCTCAAGAGCTTCCCAAAGTTCCAACACGACAAAGCCAAAATAAAATAATAGCTAAGCTGTTATTTTATTCACCCAAGTCACTCAAAAAAATCAAACAACTTAAATTAATTAATGTGTTGGCAATATTAATTGGGTAGAAGGTGGAGAGGCTTCACTCCAATAAATGAGGGGAGTTGTCATGCATTAAACAAGGGGTGAGTAAGGGAGGAGTTAAAAGTGAGTTAAGGGAATGTGAAAGGTTGGGGCTCGTGTGGGCCCCACCTCACATTTATCCTTACATGGGTAGTTAGGAAGTAGTGGGTCCCACCCCAACTCCCTTACTTAGGATATAACCACATAGATATAAATAAAATTGTTTCACAATTTTATTCATTTCTCATTTAATCCACAATTTTAACTTCTCCACCCGCATAAACGCAATTGCGGTAAAGGTCCCCTTAAGCAATTACCGGCGTTGCGAGTTCATCGGTGCCCTCAGATTTCAATTCCGAGCACCGGATCAAAAGTTAGGAATTCCTGCTCGTTCGTTCACTGAACGTACCCGAGCCAAACTTCGGAAATTAATTCCGGGAACTCCGGGCCTCGGAATCAGGTGCCGTCTGAAACCGCGCTCTTGTAAAATTCTAAAGAAAATTAAGAAAAAATTTCCCTTGAATTTTACGGGTCTTTACATATATAGTAGTATAAAGAATTATCATCAATAAATAGGATAAATATTTTACATACACAGTTGTTATTTATATACTCACATACACCCCTGGTTATCGAGGACACCTGGACACCCAATACCTGCTTCAGGCAATGAAAAAGTCCTATAAATATCACATTGGGAATTAGAAATTCATTAGTACACATGGGTTTCATTATCCATTTAATTCAATTTCACATAATGTAATTTTGGAAAAACATTTCATTGTCATTATCATAGGTGTATAATGTCATGTATAACACCTCGAGTGTATTTGGAGACTATGTACCTATCCCACACCTAAAATTTACATGGGTATTTGATACTCAATCCCTATCCCACACTTCATTTAACATACTGGTATTTTGATCGGCACTCCTAGTCAAAAACCTCAATGTCACATGGGTATTTGGATCCATAGTGCCAATCCCACTCTTGATACAATTTGTGGGTATTTGAAACCTCAATCCAAATCCCATACTCATTTATTACACATATCACATCAATCAAGGATAATCAACATTAATCATATTATCACATTCCTCATAATGAAATACCATTTAATCTATATACACAAAACATGTTTTAATACTATAAGAATGTTGAATAATATGGTTTATTTATCATTGAACAATTTTTTAATATTCAAATCATATCACCCATTAACCCATTAAGGTCCAATATAACATATTATAATTATAGTTTTTAGTTATTTATTAATCACATTAATTTACTAATTACAAAATCCCTATTTCCTATCAATTCTATAATCACAACATTGTATTAATTAATTATCCAAATAATTAATGAAGTTATAAAAATTTCATAATAAAAATTAGAAATTTCAATTTTAACAAATTCAAAACATCTCATATTCACATGGAAACTCATTTAAAAAATTCAAAATTCGTTATATTAATTAATCAACTAATTTATTCAATTGAATATTAAATTTTCAAATGTTACAATTTAAATTTCAATATACATAAATGGAATTTGAATTCAAGACTATGGTAATTGAATTTAATAAACCTAACATAAAATAGTTGACAGGAACTCACCAATGTAAGTCCTCAATTGAATATGAACAACCAAGATTATGACAATTAATTAGATCTAGATCAAAAATCTAGATTCAAGATCAAAAGAATCATTGTCAAAGAATAATAGATCTTTACCAACCACTAAAGGAAAAAACATCACCTTTCTATCAATAAAGATAGACGAGGAAGAGTGAAACATAATTGGGAATAATCAACATATCTTATGAGGTGTATATCTATCAATAAGGCCTTTTATTTTTAATGTATGGTTTTTGAGAGATCAATGAATTTGTTTGAAGTCCTAAAAATGAATGGAAATAGTTAGGGTTGAGTTGGGTCAAGATTGGATGAATTTCATGGGTTCCAAATAATAATCTAATTTTTATGGATATAAATTTCCATTCACATAGTTTGTATCTCATGGAACACTATTTTACTTAATTATATGCCTCCTCACAAAGATTCTCAATATTAGTACTATGAGGACGCAAATTTTTCAAAACTGTTTGTCAACCATCCAATCCCCCACTGCCTGGGGTTTCACAGTATGTTGCGGTAGGACACATGGTTTGAGAAAAACTTCCACCAAATGTACACTTTCCAAAAACACTCCTAAAATATCGAATTTTCACCAAATTTCACCCATGATAAAAACCCAATGGAATTTCAAGAGAAAAATTGAAAACAAGTACCTGAAAGAATCATAAGAGATCTCTAAAAGAGGTTAGGATATTATACCACCTATATCTTGAGAGAATATTTCCATCAATTAAAAATATATTTATTTTCTAATAAATGTATATTGGATGTCTATAATCATCTATAAGTAATTTCTCCTCCTTTTTATTTTAAGATCCACCCTTCTTCTAATCCTTGGATAGGTAAATATAGTCCATTTTGGGTAGACCTTTATTTTGTGATAAGTTTCCAGATGAGATATTATGTTATCTAGTGACAAGAAGGTGTCACCACATCAGGTCTAAAAGATGTAATTTTTATTAATAATTTCATCTATCCTTTTAGAGGTATCTGTATTCTCTATCATGTAATTTTATTCTATAACTTTATTTCATTGTTTTTCATGATTGTGTTTCTTTGGTTATCTAAGATATCATTGTGTGATTCATGATGGAATCCATTTCAGACTGTGTTCTCAAATTTTGGGAAAAATTAATAGTAAAGCATTTGGAATGATTTATTTATTTATAAAATTTAAATGATCGTGTTGAAAAAATTAATTTGGGTTTTATGTAATAAATGTATTTTATGAAATGTCTAAAAATAATGATTTGTTTATAGAATAATATTTTCAAATGAATGTTTTCATGAAACATGTTGACATATATTCATTGTGGATAAATGGTCTGGAGTACCTCTATCATTGTTGGATGTATTATTGTCAAGGGGTACCATCAATAGTTGTAATAACAACAATGAGTGTATGGTTTGGTAAGTTTTGAGGTTTGTGTGTGTGCTTTTTTCATTGTGTGATCATAGATATATTCTTGAAAAATATTCATTACTTGTATAAATATTGGTTATTTTTTTCCCAAATGTATTTAAATTATGGATTTACATAATAATTTTCACTATTTATAAATATGATATGAAAATTTTATAAATTGTTTTATCCTAGTGTCATGAGTTGGGAAGTCTCTAGGGAATGCCTACATAGTCTATTCACAACCCCTTATTAGTTACATTGGTGAATTTGCTGTTGTGAAATATAAAAACTCAAGTGAGTGAAAAGTTACATATTTTTCAATTGATGAATCGTGATACATAAGACATCATATGTGGTGCTGGAACATGGATCATGGATATGTTGTTCTTGGGATGGTTCACATAAATATTTTGAATGACCTTTTCTTCTATTTTGGTCACCTGTTATACAATATTTTGTTTTCACTATGATACTTTTGTTGTGTTTATTTAATATATATATATATATATATTATTTATTATTCATTCATGATGTTATTAGTTAGGATTTTTATGAGGTATGTGGGTTTTCTATTTATAATAATTGGTAAAATCATCCACCAAAAAGATTCATAAACTTGTGGAATTTTTCCCATCATTTTTTTGTTTGGATTTCGCCTATTTTTAGAATCTACTCTACCTAGTCTCAAGAAAATGGGTGAGTGTTGACAAATTTAACTTGGTATTAAACTCCATCAACCTAACTATTTTTTATGGTATCACGGATATTGGAATGTAGGAGCATAAATATATAGTTCAAAAAGATATAGAAATCAGTTTATTATTGAATATGAGTTTCCTGGGTGTCCAATGATAAATTTTCTCTAAAGAACATATATGTGTGTTATCCTTTTATCATCATAGTTTTATCTAATTTTTGATACAATTATTTACTTGATACTGAGTATTACTTATAACACCCCTAAATTTTATGATTTTTTTCAAATCAATTTTATTTCCTTTATAGATTGTGATGAATGATAGCCTGAATCTAAATGTACCATAATAAAATATATTGATATAAGAAAGTCATTAAATGGGATGTTAGAAATAGGAAAATATAAATCATAAGAAAATTATGGATAATTATGATGTTAATTAATCGAATATCTATTATTATGAAATGAAAATAAATATCATTAGATTGTAAAATATATATTATTATGAAAACATATTTAATGAAATCATTATGATTTTAAATTAATAAATAAAAATTATAAATATAATTTAACGATTTTAATGAAATTTATATTTTTTATATTCAATCAATTTTTTTATATCATCTTATGATTATTTTATTCCTATTATTTGAATACACCATATTTTATTCATAAAAACTATTATTTTATAAGAAAATCATTGGTCACAATTTTCATACAGATAAATTTTTAATATATCTCATATTATATATATATTTTTTTAGAAAATTAGCTTATTTTTATAATTCAAAAATATGATATGTTATTATATTTATTTTTTTTATAATTTTCAAAAAAGAATAATTATTTGCAATATATTAGAAAATTTCAATTTTTTAAATTTCAATTTTAATTTTAATCTTTTAAAAGTTTTATTTTTTTTCAAAATTATTTAAACCGTAAAATTTTTCAATTATAATATTATTTTTCAAATTTAGTTGAAAATTTAATTTTTTATTAAATTTGGATATAATAACTTTGAATATTCATGAATACTTTTCATTGCAATAATACTTTTTTATCTCATATGGGGGTTTAAATTTAAATCACATTCATTCACATATATTAATTTAATATGATAAAATTGTTTTAATATATTATATTAGAATAATCACAAGTATTTATATGGTAAATTTACTTCTTGATCAATAATAATAAAAATAGAAAAAATTAATTATAATGGTTAATGAAAAAACTAGGTGACAATTTGGTGTTAAACTAAAGAGATATGTGATAAATTGATCTATTAGGTTTTTTAATTATTATTTAATTGAAATATTTTAAACATATATAATATATATTTGTATAATTTTCAATATATATAATTTTTTCAAATAAATTAATTTATTATTTTTTAAAACATTGAAGGATAATACTTGTGTAACTAACCTCACTTGTAAAAGGGAACTCCATCTTCTCCTTAATTCACACTTAAATATCCTTTCAATTAGGCCAATACCAACCCATATTTCTTATCTAATTATCTACCTACTGCACAGAGGACTAGATATTATTATTAAAAAAATTATATTATAGATTATGGTTATAATATAATGTGGTTTTCTTAAAAAGTGTTAATACTATCAATCAAGTGTTTTTTATTAATTTCATTCTCCCAAACCATAAAAACATCCTCAATAATGAATAAAATATTAACACCATTATCATTAATGTAATGAGTTATTATTATACTATAAATTCTCATAGTATGAGTAGAGGCCTTGCTCCCAAAAATTCATTAAGAAAAAGATAAATGTCTGGTGATTACATGTGGAACAGTGATCTTCTACGAGTATGATAAAAGTGAAAAGAATAAATAATAGTGTAAGAAGTACCTTAGAAATATACATGCAATGTTATAAGATGACATCATATATATGAACCACTGCAGCAGCCACCCATGATCGAGTTCTCAACAAGACATACATGTAAATCGGGTAATTATTATGTCTCTATCCCAACATGCAATAATTCCATCCTGCAATAGAAAATGACGAAACTAACACAGTGACTTGGTTTCCCACTCCTTATCAAAATTAGTTTCCACTTTCATCCACACCTGAACCTCAAAAATCCATGTAAGCCTATTATAGCCTTATAATTATAGTACGTTACTCAAAAAATGTTTTAAACTTGTGACCCCACCATCCTGGATCAATATTCTATGAAATCCATACACAGAATACAGAGAGCCAACACTGAGGGAGAGAAAACAGCACACACAACAACAAAAAATTTGCACAAACCAGTTCAATAATATCTGCACATTGACCATGGAGAAACAAATCCTCCCTAAGGACTCCAAACATCCATACATTGAAAATACCATGAGTCCATCAAGGTAAAATCTTTCACTCAGGAAGAGGCATCAAATAGCATGAGAAATAGAATAATAATGGCAAAAATTCCAACACAAGTATTCTTTATCCTCATAAGACAATCAAACAAAAGACTTTTTCGACGGTTGTGGAGAAGTCCAGCCCTTCAAGAGTAAGATAAAGGTGAGGAATAGAGACTCAAAAATCCCCAAATAATCCAAGAATAATCCATATAGAAGGTTACCACACCCTCCAAGAGCTACAGAACCATGTAAGAATCAAGAAGAAAACTAGAAAATCCTACAGAAGAGACATTCCCACCAAAGTTGATGGTAATAAAAATTAGGGATTTTTTCGAGCTCAAATTATACTCTATCAAACATTTTCTCCATAATATTGAGATAATCATCAACATATATTTCCTTCTTATCATATCTTCTAAAAGACAATGGTTCTTGTTCCTCAATACAAGGATAAAAGTCCTCCTTGTGTCCTTCCTTAATCACACAAGCGCAATTTATAAGCATAATTCTATCCTCTTGTTTCTAAATCCAATTTTAGGGTTCCACTTAATCCGATGATGATTCCCACGCATCAAAGGATACTGATACAGATGGGGTTTCATTGAGAACTACCTACTAAGGGATGCTGATTTCTATTATTCGAATCCCTGAAGATATAGTGATGATGGTTCTTTCCAACATTGATTAATCAATGAATTTTTGAGTCTTCTTGGGATACATAGTGAATATATATGATATCTATGAATTAAAATTTATTATATAAAGGCAACATGATTTTTACTATTATTTTACTACATCTTTTGACAATTGGACTCAACATTCATGCACACGTATGATAAACATTCTCTATGAATAGTGTAATTAATAAATTCACATATATATTTTAGATATGAAAAACTTATATATATAATTTATATTAGAGTAAAAAATCATGATTATAAATTTTATTATGATATAACCATGAAAAAAACTAGGGATAAAAACTAGAGAACAAAAACATATATGAAAAAAATATTAATAACCAAAACAATTAATTTCAATAATGATTTTTAATAGAATGATTGAATATGATATATGAAAATAATATAGGGAATGATATGTATGATTATTTTTATAAACTATATCTATTTTACATTTTTATTTTTAAAATCTGTTTCAAACATGTATGATAGAATTCAAAATGAGGTAATGGATTTTTGTCTTATTTTTATTTATTTATGACACATTCCATAATCAAAATTGATTTTATACACACCATGAATGTATAATATTACTATTTACTTTATTTTTATTGAATTTAAATATACATTAAATTTTATTTCTACCATATCAATTTCATTTTATAACATAATAAATTATTATGGGATTTATGATACAATATAATTGTATTCTAGTATTGTTTATGATTTGGATTATAATGATGTAATGTTTTCATAATTATCCTAATAAACTGATTAATTTTCATACCATAATTTATTTATGAAATTTATAATATATTACTTTATTTCCATCTCTTCATTCACTTAGGAGACCAAATGAGTTTTTCTATAAATATAAAATTTTCTATCTTCCATTGAAGATGTTATCTATTCAATGTAATTGTTTTTTAAAAATTTTTAAATAATGTTTTTTCTATTATCCAATGACATTATGAAATCATTTTTGAACATTTATTTTATTAATAAAAAGGGTTAAAAGGAATCTTATTTTAATTTTCATTATTTTAACATTAGAATTATTACTAAAAGGTTGAGACGAATGATTGTTTTATCATTTAAAACATGAAAGGAATATTATTATCAGAATTGCAAGAAAATTCTTTGAATGTTCACATTCATTTTTTTAGGGTTAGTTTCAAATAATTTATTTTTTATAATATTTGAAACTATTATGATTTTAAATAATTTATTTCTAAGAGAAATATTAATTTTAATATGAAATGTTTTAAGTGGTCTTTTTAAATAACTTTACATCTATCATGTAATCCTTTTATGTTTCTATTATTATTAATGTCTTATGAGTTTCAATGATTTATGATATTTACCATTATTTTGATCATTAATATGTAGGGTAAGAGATATGAAATCTATTATTTTTTTTTAATTACTATATTTTCATTTTATACTCATGTGTTTATTAATATCTCACTTTTCTACCCATACTAGGACTATAATGTCACCAAATATTATGTTTAATTTCTCCTGATTATGATGAATTTTATAATTTATTATACATGTTAGTGAAATTTTCGAGTTATCATGAACATAGTTTAATATAATTTAATTCAATTATGAACAAGTTGTTTTTTATATTGAATATTCCAATGACATTAATCTGTTATGATTCTCAAGCGTATTATTGAAAAATGAAATGAATTTTAATCTACCAATATATAATTTTTATTTTTAATTTTTATTATTATATATATTTAGAATAATATGAAAAGGAATTTATTTGATCCTTGGGATCTCTCAGATGAAAACCTTTGATGAAACATTACTTTATACCCATGGGCTCCAGGAGAAAAGGGCTGCCACTATGGTTGGTGGTATGTGTCCCTTCCAGGAGGCGTCTCCTCTAATGGAATTCTCTGATAGGTATCAATTTTACCCCAATGATTATAAGTCCAAAATTTATTGTGGTCATAAGAGTCATGTTTCAGTTAATCTTTAGAGACTAATTAGGAAAATAATTATTGGAAACTATTGGGATTATTAAATGTATATAAAAATATTCTAGAATCAATGTGAAGGATAAATAGTGTGGATTACAGAAAAACAAATTATCGAAATACAAATAATAAAAGTCAATTTTGATCTATAATAGTTTTAAGTGAAATTACTCGTAAAATGATGAATTGTTATTTCACCCACTCATCACCAATTTCATTATATAGGGCCATACAATATAGGTAGTTTGATACACTGAGGGGGTATTTGTTTTAAATAAAATAATTATTCTATAACTTTCATGAATTATTTGAATTGATAATGACAATTAATGACCAAGGATAAAAAAATGCTTAATAAATTTAAAACATGGCTTAATTATTTAATCAACCAATAAATGATTTTCGTATTTTTGTGTTTTCCCCTGATGTTTTTTTCATGCTATAGTTTTTGTTTAATAATATATCTTGAATGTACATGAACCTACTTGAACCAACTTAATGATAAATGAAAAATACAAAAACAATTCCTTTTGAGAAACAAAATTTTATGGGATCTGGAATGTATAATATCATCTCCATTGTCAAAAAACATTTCCAAGATATGAATAATGATTCACTTCAAGATGAGTAATTGATGGACTAACATTTAGTTGAGTCCATTATGAGTGAATTTCTACTTCACTTTATTAGTTTTATTGATTCAATTGTAAAAATTTATTGGATTATTTCCATTGAAAAACATATTTTCGATTCTCTAGTTTATCATGCACGAAAATGTTTTCCCTGTTTCTATAATTTAGATTGAATTTCATATCAATAGTATATTGTTATCATGAATATAATACCATATGAAAAATAACACCATATAGTTATATGAATATTTGATATTTTTCTCTATAATTTCATTATTTATATAAAATGTGAAAAATATAGATGAACTTTTATGGAATAAAGTAAACAAATTAATAATTTTTTGATACATATTGGGAAAATTTTAAGAGTCCAATAAATAATGACCAAAAAATTAACATTCAATGTAAATATATGGATGATATGTTCTTCAGTGTCATAAATCTATATATCTTATGGTTTTTAGTAATAAGATAAATTAGTTTCTATGATGAAAATTTTTTATTTTCCATTGTTGTTAAAATTTATGGTGGATTTTACTATCAATATAATTTTCAGAATATGAAGATAAAAATGGAAAACATAAGGAACATAAAAACAATGGAGAGAATAATATGCGATTTGATTCATGATCAACGTATTTATTTAAGTATGTAGGAAATATTTTTAAGGGGAATAGTAAATTTATTATATGTGGAATGTATTTTCATAAATTGGAAGATCGAAAAACTGATGTGATGTTGTTAACTAAGGAATTTAATATTAACAACACTATATAAAATTCACCACACACACTATAGTGTTTTAACATTAAGGAACCTACAATAAACATTAAATTATATTGTGTATTATTCCAATAGACCATTACAGAATTTTATGGATATATGATGATTACATTTTTTATTGAATTAGTTCAGAAATCACTAACAAGAAAATGGTATAATACAATGTGTTGAATTATGGTTAGTATACATTTATAATATAATATTAAGTTTACTATGTGAAAATTGTTTTTTTTTCATGAAATTTTTTCCCAACATTCATCTTTACTTGTTTCTTTCTTTTAACGATCATCAATTCCAATGAAAAACCCTTTCTAAAAAGGGTGACTATAAAATTTCCAAATAAGGGGATTTTAAAATAAATAAAAATATAAGACCATTGAAAAATTTTAAAAACCATGAAATTACTACCATTTTGTAAATTTTCATTTAGATAATTAAAAAAATTCCACTTCAAAAACATATAATTTTTCACAAGGAATATTACTAATCCCAAATGAAAAAAATAAAACCTCTTTTATAAATATAGAGTGTAATATTTGTTACTAATTTTTTACCAATGTATGAAAAAACTCGATCTCGATTATATAAATAAGAGAATTCTCCATTAATTTACCTCCATCATTGATATTAATAAAAAGAACATTACCCATTAAATTGGTGAAATATTAGGGTGAAACATTCATGTAAGCTATATCAAAAACAGGTAGTGCTATATAGGAACATTAATCATATAATCTATATTTTGATGACATTTTTTTCATATAATTATCATATACCATATCATAATTAAAAACTTTACTATTTAAATTTTCCATCATAAAAACTTTGAAAAATGTTTTAAACTCATACTCAATGGGAATTTTTAAATTAAATTATGATTTTCATTTAAGATAAATTATCAATTACAAGATACTAGTTTATTTTAAAACGGTACATTCAATTTCAATATAATCATGTCAAATATTAATTATTTTTCTTCTAGTTAAAAATAAAATATTTTTAAGGAATATTAACTTCTATTATTTGTTATTAATATGGGAAAAGTTGTTGTTACTGTATTCTTTAAAATAGATTATTGATTTTATGGTTCGTAATGAAAGTCCTAATTTCCATACAGAGAATTAATTTTTTTAACTATAAATGAAATAAAAAAAATTCTATTTTTGTATCTCATTTCCATATAATATCATTTATAAAATCATTTCAAAAATAGAGACATGGGGGAAAAAGTATAAGTTGGAAAATTTTAAAAGAATAATTTTTTAACGAAATGTCTATAAAGAAGTCAAAAAACATAATGCTAATTATATATAAAAGAAGAACATCTACCAACGCATTAAATATCATTATAATAGAAAAATATATGATATATATATTCATATGGGTTTTATATACACCCCATAGAGGAATACGAGTGCATAATATCAAAAAATGTCACAATGATAGGACATGGAGATGATGTCTCTTAAACCAAGTCCAATTCATCACAAATATTACTTGTCTACAAGAATAAAAAATTAATTTTAATTATATACATCATTAATAATAAAAATTCATGATTATTATTTACATTTTTTAATTTATTACAATTTTATATGTGATTTATTATTCGATAAGGTTTACCAAGGGTTTTTGGATGATATTTTACTTATATGTCAAAAATAAAATTGGTAGGTTGAAAATGGGAAATTATATTTTTATTAAAACATCCACCATGTAAAAATCATTAAATAATTATCAATTTTTTCTATAAATTATTATTTTAAAACCATCCATGAATTTTTCTCATGAAAAATGAACAATATTATGTACATAAAGATAGTATGCCATATTCATGCATGTGTAATGTTTCTATTTTTCAAAGATAATTATGGAGATGATTTATGTAATATTATATAATTCAATAATGATAATAATATCATAAATTCATTTTTTTCATTATATATACATACATAAATTTTTATATTTTTAAATATGATTCATTAATTATGTGGTGGTTAAAAAATAATATCATTGCTTCCTAGAGGTGATACCCAACACGTAATAACGAATGATGTTATCAATTTTCAGTGAGTATAATTTAATGAATGGAAATTATGTATCATATTTTTGGAAGTATAAATTTTCAATGAAAATAAAATTTATTTAACATATATTCAACAATTTTTTCCCATTTATCTTCCATGGAATGGATTTGTGTTAAATGAGTCTCATCAATTTGTGAGGCGATTTTCCACCATATGCATGAGTGTCATTATCGTATACAATACATAATATAATTCAAGAAGGAAAATGTGATATTAAAATTTCTGCAGTATAATTATTTTTTAAATATAATGTATATATTTTAAATATATAATTATAATAATTAGTTAGAGGAAAATATTAATAATGATTGACATCGACTAATGAAGTAGTAGTCTCCTGAATAGATGAAAATTATTTTTGTATCCCATTTCAAACTAGAGGATTAAAAATTTCTAATTAATTTTACATAATTAAATATAAATATATACAGTATAATGCCTCTATTATATGATAATTATTTAATAATAATTTAATGGATTGGAAAAATAATCTAAATAAAGATGCTCGGTTAAACATTATACATTTTATTCATTCAAAATGTGTAGGTAATCACCAAAAGAATGCATAACATGGTATTATTATAAAACTGTATATTATATGATGTGGGGAGAGATTTAAAGAAGTTATTTACATAGTTGTTCTAAAATCCATACTAAATTTATGGGTTTCAGAGGATAATAAAGTGTGTGGCCTTTTCTATGTGATGTGTGTGGCATAGTTTAATTTTTATAAAGAAAAAAGCATACCCACATTTTTTAGATTGGAAATAGAAAAAAAAATATACCATTATTGTGAACTATATATGATTATTTTAAGGGTCTGGATCCATGTAAATCGACCCTTTCTTGTTTTTGATGACCAAGGTGCTCAATGAATGCTCAGAGGATGTCTGGAGTTGTTCGGTCGCGAGAAGATGGAAACATAGGGGATACACGACGTGACCAAGGGGTATACGATGTTTTCTATTTCATGGGTTGAAAAGTAAAATAAATACCAAGGAAACAGGTTTTTCGGAGAAACCTGACTTTAGGGTTGTACACGATGTCAATGTGAAGTATACGTCTTGTACTGACCCACCAATGTATGTTTTAATGACATACTAGTTGCTTGGGTCCTTCCAACCCTGTGACTAAGGCTCCACTCGCTCTCATCCTAGGCGACCTAATAGACCCCTCCGTAGAGTTTTAGAGATATCTTCTATTAGGACCGATCTTAGGCTTCTTCATCGATCTATCTTCGGTCTAAGGTAAGATCTACCTACATTATTTGGTTTCATTGGTTCTATATTATCCCATTTCAACATGACATGCTATGTATTTTGATCTTCATGGTGTTAGGAAATTTTATTTTCTTGTTGTTTATGTGGTTGGTCAGCGACATCCTTTAGTGGATGTAGTTTTTGTGGGGAAAGAGATCATAATCTGTTTCATTGATCTGTTCTCGGTCAAAGAATGTAAGAAACCTTTCAAGCTATGGGATTTAGCCCTTTTTTATTATTTTACGCACAACTATAGAGTTATAATGGTTTATTCCGAAGGATCACAATGGAATTTAACTAATTAAATAGATGAAAAAGTTAAAAAAATATTGGACTGATCAGATGTTGTTACTTTAAACTGTGAAAATGGATTTCCTTTTGTTTTTATAAATAACATGATGTCTATGATTTTCATGTAATCATGTTATACTTCATGAAATTGGCGAAGAACATAAATCTAGAATGAACTAATAATTAATTGTCTAAAGATAAAGAGGCATGTAAATGAATCAATTTGTGGTTATTGTAATTTGATGTCAATCAAATTGATGCTGATGTGTGTGTTTAATTATGTTGGTTGTTAAACCAGATGAATGAAGGATCTTTTTGTTTGAAGTAAGGTAAAATTAATTGTTTAATTAATTTGTGGTATATATGATTGGTTTTGGATTAGCTTTTCAATAGTTAGATCCTACTAAAAATATATAGGTTAATTCATTATAGATGAAATAATATGATTTTTGATAAAAGATAATTTTTTATATGGTTATTAGTTACCCTCTTCATTTTAAAATCCAAGAGCCTTATATATGATGTTGTGAGTGCTACCACTATATGTTAATTATCCATTAGTTACTCTCTTTCTTGTAAACGCCAAGAGCCTTAGCTGACAAGTTAGTTTCACTTGTTCTTCATTGTGATTTAGCATTCATTCTTTAATTTTGAATGAGAGGAACAAGGGAGGATCCTACTAAGTATATGGTTATACTAACCCTATGTATATATAAATATTTGCTGGTCAGTTGGAGTAGGTTGGAGATTAGGCTGGTTGCTAATAGCTTGGGTTTTGAGTAGCTATTCGGGCATTAGGGTTGCTACTATTATTACATTCTTTTTGTACTTGTAGTTTCCATTCCAGTCATAGTAATTTTTCATGAAATTATATATGTGTAGTTAGGTTTTATTTTATATATTATTCAAAGTTGGATTTGACTGGTGTATATCTTATTTCTCTCTTTTACATGTTTTCTCATAGAGGGTAATGCCTCCCATTTGTTTGTTTAGTATACGCTCAGTGGTAGTTGGCAACCTAGGGCCTACTGGGAGTGAGACTTGGGGGGTCACTATATCCCTTCTCATAATTCCAGCACTAGAGGGTTACACCTTGTGGGGAGGGGGTCATGACATAGTGGTATTAGAGGGTGTTTGAGGGATAAGATGGAGTTTGGTGTTAGAAATTGGTGAGGTAATATGGGTAGGTAGGGAATCCATGTCACATAACATTATCAAGTGATGTAAACACTAGAGACCAACTGAGACATAACATTTTAGGTCCCCCTATCATCTAAATAACACACCACTAAATTTATATTATATATTAAATGATGTGATACAATTTTCAGGGTAGTGGCCTAAGAAAGGATCATGAATAATTCTTTTTTTTGCCTTATATTTAATTGGTAGTCCTTAAGAGAGGTTAAAATAAAATGAATAAAGGAAAAAATTATTTAATTAATGTCGATTCTTTCATTTTACTTGCTTAGGAGATCTAACATTTTTTTATTTTTCAAGTACATCTCTTGGTCGACGTCCTCATTAGGTTTGTGTTAAAGATGTTCAGCAGGTTGTGCCATCAGATCACCACAGGTTAGAGGAAGACGATGATGACACATGGAGGAGGACACTCTGAGAGATTTAGTGACAGAGTCTATAGAATATTGTGAGATCTATTTACAATTTTGTAACGAAAGACTGGTTAGAGGAGGATGATATTGTCTTGAATTAGATATATATTTAGAAAGAGAATCGGGTGTCTTTGGTTGTGATGATGCTGTGTAGGGAAGTGAGGAAGTGGTGGTTCTTATTCCTCGGGGATTGTGAGTAGTCGATGATCTCAAGGGAGGAGTTTCGAGAAAAGTTCAGAGTCGAGTTTCTTTTTTCTACAACGAAGGCGTTTAGTCACCATGAACATCGTACCCTTCAATAAGGGATCTATATTATGTGAGGATTTTAAATCTATTTTAGGAACCATTTACGATATACTTCAGACCTATTTCTATATGAGGATTCTAAGGTGAGGAATTTTGAGGAGGATTTTCCTCAAGAGATCTAGCACCAAGTCACCGCATTTATATTTAATACACATCTTGAAGTGTTGGCGAGGGTAGAGGTTGTCGAGAAAAAATTGTCCAAAACTGGATTGTTACGAGAGTGTAGTCATTATGATTTCTCAAGAAGAAAATCCATGGTTTGAGGTTCCCGGTTTTCAGGGAAAGATAGGTTCTATTATGTTGGAGGTTGGTCCCTGCCCTCAGCATCTCATTTCTCCAGGGGTGATAGCTCTCAAGCCTATACATAGGGATAAGGTACTAGTTTTTCTTGTGGAGGTTGAGCCCATTAGTAGTGAGAGTGATTGACCATTCAAAGAAGTCATTATGCACTAGGTGTACCACTCCAGGTTCCTCCGTTGAGGCAGTTCAACCTTATACATCGGTAGTAGGTTGCGACATATTTTGATTAATAGTGAGCAGATGTGGCTGGTAGAGGATGGCCTCGTGATACTCTACATCCTCAGAGAGATGAGTGTGGTTGTGGTGGTAGTCTTCATCATGGTCATATTGGTTGTAGAGGAGGTCATAGTTAGACTTATGATTTTGCATTTCGAGCACCTGGTGAGAAAAACATCATTCGAGGTACCCATTACTTGTTTTCTACATGGTTTTATGCCTTGATTCATTCCTGAGAAATGCACTCTTTCAAATCACCTTCCCTTGTTCATGCTTTGGGACATGAGGTTGATAGGCTTCCAGTTCCCTTGGTGTTGAATATGCAAGATGGAGGTCGAGCTGAATTGTATGATGTATATAGAGACCATGATCTAGTGTTAGGGAAACGATACCCTTGGGAAGGTTTCCTATGTTTATGGATACAACCATATGATGTCATCCTATTCATTTATTGGTTTTATTTGGTGTAAGCTATCAGGGAATTCTTCAAGAGGTAGGTTTTGTTCTTCTATATAGATGGAGAGCCTCTGGTGTTTTTTGGAGAGCAAGACCCTCAGAAGGGTCAGAGGTTTGTTCCATCCATAAAATCCTCAATGGATGATATGATTATGAGTATTTTGAGGATCAGTATTTTGAATTTCCCAGGGTCATAGAAAAGTACCTTGATGTCTTCTAGAAGAGTCTGTAGAATTACTCCCCCGATTAGAGATTTGGTTTGGGATCGAACTAGTACCATGAGTGTCTCTTATCTATATGACTCTAAATAAGATGGACCCTTCTATGTTACGAGAGCTGTGTATACTACATGATGTTTAGTTACAATGCGGTTTTGTTTGGGTGAGTTTGCCACCATGGGTCGAATCAGTTATTTTGTGAAGAAGGGTGATAGTTGTTTTCATGTGTGTATCAATTATCATCAGTTAATCAATATGATAGTGAAGAATAGTTATCCTCTTCCATGGAATGATGATTTATTTGACGAGATGAATGGTGTATGTTGGTGCATGAATATCCACTTACAGTCAAGATATCCTCAAATGTGTTTTTAGGAAGACGATATTGCCAAGACTGGTTTCCTTTGTCATCATGGGCATTACAAGTTTATTGCAATGTTGTTCGGTGTGAAAAATGATCCTTATGTGTTCTTGGGGTTCATGAACGATGTTTTCTATGATTTCCTGGATATGTTCAAGGAGGTTTTCATTGATGACGTCCTTGTGTACTCCACGTCTGAGGAGGAGCATGCAGAACATCTGAACACCATTTTTGGAGTTCTTCATCAACAAAAGTTGTTTGGGAAGATTCCAAAAAATGAGTTTTGGGCTCAAGAATTTATTTTCATGGGGAATGTATTGTCTGATATTAGATTATATTTAGATCCATCTAAGATATAATTATTTGTGTCTTGGGTAGTCCCACAGATAATGGCAGATGTGAGTTGTTTCCTTGGTCTCAAAGGAAACTACAAGAGGTTCATAGACGATTTCTCTCATCTGGCAACACCTCTACCAACATTGACCAGGAAAGATCAGGGGTTCTTGTAGAATTATCAGTGTTAGGAAGATTTTGTGTGTCTAAAGGAGGTTTTGGTAAGTTATTTAGTTCATTGTATTCTAATAGAGGTAGTTTAGTTTGACGTTTTCTGTGATTCTTTGCATATGGGGATAAGAATTGTTATAATGAAACATAGATCAATTGTTTCTTATGGGTCTTAGTAGTTGCATCCTCAAGAATGCAACTATGCCACCCATTGTCTTTAGTTTTTTGCTGTAGTGTTTTCTCTGATGTTGGGGAGACATTACCTCATAGGTGTTTGGTTTTTGGTTTTCACTGATCATAAGAACCTAAAGTATGTTTTCTCCCAATGTCACTTAAACATGATGTAGCATCGGTGGATGGAGTTATTATAGGAATACGACTTCTAAATCTTGTAAACCCCGGGAATGGGGAATTTTATTGTCAATACACAGAGCAAGAAGACACATAGTTATTTTTTTTATGAATATGGTGATTCAGGGAGTGTTGTGGAAGAAAATTTAGCATTACATCTATATATGGGAGAAGTTAGGGGAATAGGATGTATGTTTCAGATGATTGTGTTGTCATATATAGTGATACAGGTAAAAGGGTCCTAGTTGGGGGGTATAGAGGTGGAGGTCTGGAATGACCGAGTTATTTTTGGTGAGGCCCCTCGTGGATGGGATTAGGAAGAACAACACTGAGTTTTTTTATAAAGGATGGGTTTTTTCCATTGATGATGTGTGAGATGGTTCATTGAGAGTTCCATAGTTCGCCTTTAGTAGTGAATCCTAGCATGAAAAAGATGTACTGAGCTTTGGGGAGTCAGTTTTCATGGCCTGATCTAAAGCATGCATTGGTGGAGTTTGCGTCTCAATGTTTAGTCTGTCAAAAGGTGAAGGACGATCACCATGTCCCCATTTGTTTTATCCAGCTGTTAGATATTCCTCGGTGGTAGTTGGAGGACATTCTAATAGACTTTGATAATTTTCTAACTTGAGCTTAGGGAGGAAATGAAACAATTTTTGTGGTACTGGATTGTTTAGAAAAAACATCTCACTTTACAGTGATCAAGGAGTCCAGCCTAGTAGATGTTTTTTCAAGGCAGTATCTGGAAGAGGTGGTGAGACTCCATGGAGTCCTGAGAATGATCATTTCTTATTGAGATCATATTTTTCCCTCAAGGTTGTGGAGAGGTCTCCAGCATGATTTTGGTTATCAATTATATCGTAGGACTTCTTTTTATCCACATGCATATAGTCAAATAGAGCGGACTATCCAGACCCATGAAGTCACGTTGCACTCTTGCGTCCGAGATTTTGGAGGTTCGTGGATGAGTCAATTAACCTTGATAGAGTTCTCATACAATAATAGTTTACAATCCACGATCGATATAGCTCTGTTTTATGACTTGTATGGATGACGATTTCATTCTTCATTATGTTGGATTAGGGTAAGATAGTCATGAATTTATAGACTAGAGCTAGTGAAGAATATGACATAGATGGTTAAGGTGATTTGTTAGAGGATGAAGACAGTGCAAGATCATTAGAAATCATATAGAAACTAAAGAACGATACCTTCAGAGTTTTATGTTGGGGATCACTTTTTTTTGAAGGTGACTCCCCAAAAATGGTAGTGACATCTTGGTCGTGGTAGTAAGATGTCTCCTGGGTTTTTTGGGCCTTTTGAGGGGTAGGATCATGTTTTATCCCTAACACATTGAGCAGCAATTCCACTATAGATGTGCTAGAAAAACAATATTTTTAATGTGTCACAACACTGTCATTATCTTCATTACGAATAAAATGTCATCAATTGGGGAGAGATCAATGTTGATAATGATGCAACATTTGAGGAGCGGCCTGTGGAAATCCATCACTGCAAGGATAAGTTGTTATGTTGGTGATCTATATTATTGGTTCATTTATTGTGGTGGAACTGTGGTGTGGTGGAGTGTGCCTGGGAATGTGAGTCACCAATACATGCTCAGTTCCAAGATTTGTTTTATGTTTAACACTTTTCATGTCATAATATTCACTTTGTGGTTGTATAACATTTGTGTTTATGAGATTGATTCCATTTGTTTCATTTTGATGCTTTCTCTCTTTGAGAAGTATCTCCCCTATGAAAGTTTTTAGGCGATGGTTGTGGTTTTTGCGAGGATTCAAGATGTTCTTTGGACATGGTAGAGCTCCTTTTGTGGTGAATGATTTTAGAGGTATCTTTTTGGGTGGTTGTTTGGACAACCCCTTTTATATTTCTTGTCTGTGGAATTCTAGAGGAGTACGGTCATAAGAATCTAAAAACAAGAGGGATACACTATGCGACCAAGGGGTACACGACATGTACTATTTTGGGGTTCGAAAAATAAAATAAACTCAGAGGCGAAGGGTTTTTTAGTAAAAACCGACTTCAAGGAAGTACGCGACATGAATGGAAAGTACACGTCGAGTACTCACCCACCACTATATGTTTTAATGACATAACAACCACATGGGATATTCTAACCCTATATCCAATCCTTTTGTACCTCTTATCCTAGCGAGCCCAGAAAACCCCTCCGTGGTGGTTTAGAGATCTCGTCATCTAGGATCAATCTCGTGAATCCTTCATCGATCACTCTTGGATCCAAGGTAAGATCTACCTAGGGTATTTGGGTTTCATCAATATGTATTCTCTTGTTTCTTCTTGACATTCTATGGAATTTGATCATCATGTTTTTAAGATATTTTATTTTCTGTTTATGTTGATGCGGTTATTCCGTGACATCCTCAGGTGGATGATGTTGTTTTAGGGAAGGATATTGTAATCCATTACTTTGATCTATTCTCATGTGATGATCTTTGTTATCCATTCAAGGTAGGGGATTCTTTGATTCTCTGTTATTTTATGTGAAACAATAGGGTTATCATGTTTTATCCCTTTGGATCACAATTAAATGGGAATATTTATTACCTAAACAATATTTAAAAAAATATATGTGATCTCATGTTGTTTCATTACACCATGATAATGGTTTTCCTTTTGATTTCGTATATAGCATGATATATATTCTTCTCTTGTTATCTTGTTGTTATTGATGAAATAATTATATAATTTAAGGTAGTAATTAACTGATAATTAATTGGATAATGATAAAAAATGATGTAAATGAATCAAGTTTCTTTGGTGGTATTTGATTTCAATAAAATTGATTCCAATGTGAATATTTAATTAAATTGGTTTATAAAGATGAATCATGTTGGTTCGTGTTCTTTGAAGGAATTTATAATTAAATATTTAATTATTTTTTGGTAACTATGTTAGCATTATATTTAGGTTGTCCATAGTTGGAACCTACGATTAATGAACTGGTTAATTTAGGATGGATGAAAGTATGATTTTTTTTATAAAAGATAATTCCCCTGTGGGTTCTTTGTTATCCTCTTGATTATAATGTCCAATATCCTTATATGTGGAGCAGTGAGATCAAATTGTTTGTGATGGAATAATACCTTGTTTAAGGGAAAATATCCATGTTGATTTGATGTTTTTTTCCTACTCCATGTATTATGATGTGATCCTAGATGGCATTTTTGAAATGTGGGGGTAGGGAGGCCCCTTGGATTTGACAACGGTTGATGCCTATAATGGCGAGATGCATAATTTTATTCATGTGGGTTTTGGGGAGTACATTAGGGATGATGAAAAGGGTTGGATGTAAATTTTTTGATGCATACTAATTATTTTTGGTTTTTTATCTACTTTACAATCCCCACTACTCAGGGAAGTTGGTCTTTCTTACCCTTATTCTAAAATGGGATAATATGTGTGGGGTATGCAAAATGATTTCTATGTTTAGCTTCTCATGGGAGAATGGGTCTATGCACTTTCTATATGTTTAAAATACATGATGGGTACATAAACTACCCTCTATATTGATCTTCCATGTTGTTAGTAACTTAGAATGTTTTTCAAGAATTCCAATGAATATGAGAAAGTAATAATACTGTTAATCAATGATTGAATAAATGATGTAAACCCATGGGGTTGGAGACTACTGGGATGCAATGATGAGGATGGAATTTAATGGAGCATTTACCTTTGGATGTGATGCTAATGAAATATAATGTGGAATTGTTATTAGTTAAATAATGATTAAAAAAGTTATTAATATAAAGTGAACCTTATAAAAATGGAATGAATTTATGTAAAAATTCACATTAAGAAGTTGTGTGCTTATAGGATACCAAGCCTTAGATGTGTATGTTGGGATTTTGAGACACAATAGCTGTAGTTGAGCCTGAGAATAGATTATTCCCATATTTATGTTGTGTGCTATAGAATATTCTACACTTCTTCTATTTCTATACGATACTCCACCCATCAGTTAGGGAAACTGACACCACATTGATCCTAAGCTCTGGAGGGTGTTTTTTTCAAAAATTCTAGTGGGAGGATGGATGGCTTACTACCCCCTTTGGCCCCACTCTCTTCTCTTGGTAGTTACTTGTTTGGGTAGGAACATCGGTTAGTTTTCACCCATATATGTGTGTAGAGGGTTGTAATGTCTTGTAGTTATTCATACACAAATATTCTGGATATAGTTTCATATGGACTACTATTGGTGTAACATGTATAGGTTGTGATGGATTGAGGATCCTTACTCTATATATGGGCTACAAATTCTTAGGGTTTAATACATGACATATGATACTTGTTATACGAGTTGTAGTGGCTTCCAGAAACTACATGGTTACTTTTGTTACAAGGACGTGGTGGTTGTGCTACATGAGGTGCATGTTGTGGTGCATTGCCCAAGGGTCTGGGAGAATAATTTTTGGGATACTTGGTGAGACTATCCATTGTTATGATGTTAACATAGTATACATGTTTAGGTGACAAGTTAGTTTTACTTATTGTACATGGTGCTTTAGCATGATTTCATTAATTTTGAAAGAGAGCATCAAGGGAGGATTCTACTGAGTATAGAGTTATACTCACCCTTTGTATATATAAATATTTTTAGGTCACTTGGAGCTGGTTGAAGAACAAGATGGTTACAACTCGATTGGGATTGAAGTAGCTGTTTGGGCTTCGTTGTTTCTGTCGTTTTTACTTTCTATTGGTACTTTCTATTTTTTCATCAATTCATAGTATCTTTCCATGACATTACATATGTGTACTTTGGTTTTATTTTATATTTTAGTATATTTTTTATTTGATTGGTTTTTTTCTTTTCCCTCTCTTCATCGTGTGTTATCTTAAAGGTAAATGTCTTCCATTAATGTGTTTTATATACCCTCAGTGCTAGTCGTCATCCCAGGGCCTATTGAAGGTGGGACTCATGGGTAACAATCTCCCTTCTCACATTTCTAGCCCATGGGGGGTACACCTTGTGGGGTGGGGGTCATGACAATAACATCAAAATATTTCAATATAATAAATTATATAAATGTTTTTATTTCTTTTTGACCATTATATTTTTAGTTTATCTCATCAATAATTCCATTTTGACCATGACAACTCTAAATGATTGTTACTATTTTACTATTCAATTTGACCAAAAATTAAAATAATCTAATTACATAAAAAATTATAATTATTAATTTTTTTATAATTTTAATTAATTAATGTTGAAAATTTTAAATTAATATTAAATCAATTGAGGTGACAAAAAATGTAATTTCAAGAAGGTTATTTTTCAAAAAATAAGGATTTGATATAAAATATATTAAAAATAATTATAATAATATGAATTTAAGTAAGTATTTATTGATATATATTATATAAATTTCATTTATATCATTCTTCATTAGAAGTTTTATTTAATAATTTATATAGAGAACCATTATTAACATTAAAACAGTTTTCAAAAAAATAAAATCATTAAAAAAGAAATTATACTGATTATAAAATTTAATATATAGACTATAGTAAATTAATTATGTGGAAGAAATATTAATAATTAAAACATATTTTAAAAAATCAGATTTAATAAATAATAGCAATTCTATGTTTCACAGTTTAGTGAAATGAAATTAAATTTTTAAAAAATCATTATTTTTTATTTTTTCATTTAAAAATAATTCTTTTCTGATAATTAGTTATTTAACCCAAATTTAATTTTTAAATTATATTGAAAAATTTTATATTCATATGCCCAAATTTAAGTTACTAGAATAAACAATTATTCATTTAATATATCCTATTAATAAATGTGTTTGACTAGAAGAATTTATTTTCAATTTTAAAAAAATACAGACTATTTTTATAATAAATATAACTATATAACTTTTCATAATTAACATGAATATTTTTTATTCTACAATTACAAGATTTGTGAAATTATTAATATCTTTTTCAAATTACATCCTCATTGTTTAATTAAATAATTAAACAAGTGGTGATATCTTTTCCTTGTAGAATTTTTATATTCTAATTACCCTTCATTAACCTAATGTTTTTTCTACATAACTGTAACATGATGAATCCCCATATTAGGAATTAAATTTCCTATAGTGTTAAGAATATAAATAGAATATTTATCATAAAATATTTATCTACCAACTGAACTACTTCCATCCATAAAACATAAGAGAAATCCCACACATATATCCATAAAATTTAAACATGGTGTACATTGTGTGACTTGGATAAACTGGAAGGTACAAAAAATATATATTAAACAGATAAAAATTCCACTAGGATTTCATTTGTAGGGATTTATTAATCATTTTTCATCATAGATCCAATAATCTCCTCTCAATCAATGGAATATATATTATCTATTATTGATAATTACATTATTTTGATGTAAATCCTGATGTGATCTTGTGAGTTCTAGTAAATGGAAGGTGTAGTGATATTGTATCTAGAAAATATATGTTCCATTATTCATTTTTAACCATCTACTAAGAGATTGGTGTCTTATCTATTATCACCACTTGTTCTATAACACTAATTCATTGTTTTCTGAATTTCAAATTCTTGGATTTTTCTTGAAATCATTGGTTTAGCCTTAATAGTTAAAATATTATTGTGCTATTCATTTTTTGGAAAAAATATTATCCATTTAAAATCCCACTTTTAATATATTTTAACATTTCGATTTTTGAAATTGAGCATCTGATTTTGATTAAATAATAGAGTTTGATTAAATTTTTACTATGGAATAAGTATTTTTGAAAATTTATTTACACATGAAATTTTTCATTAAAGGTGTTTATTTTTATTCGACGCTGTTGGGTATGATCTAGAGTAGCCACATCCTGATTGGATGGAATATGGTCATGGAGTACCAACATCAACAGTAACACCATGTTTGGGTGTATGGTGGTATATATTTGAATGATTGTGCATGGTGGGGTAGGGGATATGAATATGTACATTAAAAATATACAAGAATTTTACTAAGTGTAATTATATTTCTCCCACAATGATTTATCATATGGATTTTTAAAACCAAAATAATTTTTTTTCTTCAAATTTTTAATTTAAATTATGCAGCCAATTTTTGTCCCATTATCTTGAGAGGGAAAGTCTCTTGGTATTGTTTACGGATTTTATAATCAATACATTCTTGTGATGTTTTGTGTTTTTGTAGATGATATATTCTATGATATTGGGAAGTAAAATGTTTCATATCTATCTAAAGATTCATCTTGATACCTTGGTTACGAAAATTGTTGTTGTAGTATGGAGATTGGTTTGGTCATACTTTTTATTGTTTCCCTTAACGTTTTAAGTAATTTTTTCTATTATATTTATAGTATCTAATACCATGTTTGGTTTTCACTCTAATTTTATTATTTTAGTTTTATTTATGTAGGTTTTTCAATATTCATGGATAATATAGAATGTTTTTATATTTATGTGACAATTAGTTTGTGTGTTTCTTTTTTATAAGGAAAAGCATCCCCAAATTAGTCTTATAATCCCTCAAAATTTCAACATAGGATTTTTTAGCCTGTGGATGTAACATAGGGTCTCTATAATGACTAACTATCCCCAAGATAATGGTTGAGTTGTAGGCTATTTCAAGTAACTTATGACATGATTTTAAATCATTTTACGAATATAATATTCCTTTATTCAAACATATTTGTTTCCTTACATTGGGATTTAATGATTTTGCAGATAAATATTGACATCACAAGGAACATGATTGTTGATTATTTTATAACACTTTCCAAATGATAATGAATTATTCAATGTATCATGAATTTTGAACCTGGTTTTGTTATATTGGAATTCCTTATGTTATACTCAAGAATTTAAATTATGTCTCAATACTATTATGATCATATTATACTTTTGATAATGAGTTTTTAGTACTTATGTTTACAAATTCTGGTAATTTTATCTCACACATTTTATGATTATATCTCCCCATGTTGTAGAAATTTGTTTCGATTATGTCACCATATTTGAAGTACAAATAATGATATGGTGATAATTTTTATGATCTAGTTGTTTTGGAATCCATTTTTTCATTTAATCTTTTGTATAAATTATAAAAAAAATATAAAAAAACCATCATTATGTATGTAATCCATTAATTCCTTTTTATGTTTTTTTTTCGTTTGATAAAAGTGGGTTATGTTTAATAATTTCAAAGCCAAAATTAAAATATCTTGTTTCTAAGAAAAGATTTTGGACTATGGGTTATGGGATATAATGTTAATATTTTAAAGAATATCAATACCGTGGATGATGTGAATTCATTAAATTCATCTAGGGGATTTTAAACTGAAATTTGAAAAGATTCAATGTCTTATAACCATGTACGATTTGAATAGAGAATTATTTGAGATCTATTATAACATATGTTTTATTAAAATCCACTGTGGCCAAAAAATATATCAGGATACAAAGGATCATTTTTTAGGGATAATATTAAATTTTTAATGGAAAACAATATATAAACATGCATGGTTTTTCATTAAGTAATATATGAATGATAACATCCCAAAGGATACAAGAATCCTCCACCAACTCTTATGTGAAAATTATCTTATATTAAAATGTATTTTAACAGTCTATTTATAAGTAATCCAAAATGTATGGAATAAAATTGTGTTTTTGCAGATATTTTGACCTAGTGTATGAATCTACTTAAATTAAGGGAATATCTACACTAATATTACCTTATAAGGATCTATATTTATGATGTTCTAAAACGTCATGGTTCACCAATTTCATCAAAATATGATCTTGATACTCATTTGATATCAGTATTTTGTAAGATCAATCTATTATATTTAGAAACTGAGTAATATTTGATTAGTTGTTGTTATATAATGGCCAATAGATTGATAAAAATTACTTTTCATACATTAACATAATTTTTGACGTCTTTATCACTAAATTTTCATTATATGTATGTTATGTGTTTAACATTAGTTGAATTTGAATATAATATCATGTTCCATTAAATCATTAAAATGGTAACATATAATTTTTTGTATTGAATGAACTACTATACACCAAAATTTTTTGGGATGAATAAAGTCAAAGGAAACTTGTAAGACGATATCATGTTAGGACACAACTATGAAAGTAAATACTGCTAACAATCATCTTAATGGAAATAAAAGTAATAAAAAAGTTCATATAGATAAATGAATGAATGATTCAAAATTTAATGTGGGAGACCATGCTTTCTTATTCTTATCTTCACCAAATGGTATTATAATATTCTGGAAATGTCATACTATGCCCTTGGTATATAAGGGATTTCAAAAAATTCTCGAATGAAGTGGAGTTATATATTAATGTATTAAAACACCACCTCACCTCAATAATTTTCATATATTCTTGATAACAATTTTTTATAAAGAATTGAGTTCTTTAGATAATATATCTTATTAAATATATGGAAAAATAATTTGAATCTATTTTATCTAATTTTGAATTGTTTATCCAAATTCTATGCACTGTTGAACTTTTGATAAGTGATTGGAAGACTCAGATGTTGGTAACTTGGATAAATCATACGATAGAAGAGGAAACAAGTGATCTGGATGAAGTTATGATATAAGAAACCCAAATCTATTCATTATTATAATATCTATAATAATATTTAGATATATTTTTATAGGATGAATGAATTAAATACACGGGCATAATTTAAACAAGATTTTATTTTTTATGAAATAAGAACATTACATAGAAAACATTATTCATCAATCTGATTAAAATAGAAATTCATATATTTAATAAAATTTAATTTATAAAAAAATATGAATTACTATATTTATTATTTAATAATTATTTGAATAATAATTTATTATACATTTTAGAAATTTATGATTTGGGTTAAAATTCAAAAATTCATAATTTTTTAATTTTTTTGGAATTTAGAATTAAATATGAATAACATAAAAGATAATGAAACAATTTTTTGAGAAGTAATATATAATTATATATATACTGTATCATGTCATATTTAATAATGAAATTCTAGACATATAATTATAAACTTATTTTTTTTTGGAAATATATGAAATATTTATTCCCAATAAAATTTAGTTTTATATTGACTTGCTTAATCAAATTTATAAAATTCTAATAATAGTGTAGTTTTGGCCTCAAAAAAATTTCATTTTATATTAAATAATACAATTAATTAAATTTTAATTTTAATTACAAATAATTTTACATTAAAAAAATATTTATCCTTAAAACACATTTTATCAAAATGTTGTTTTTACTATGTTTTATGCACATATATTAAAAATAATTTCCGCCCATCCAAAAATTGAATAATATAAGTAGACTAAACTATTTTTATAAAGTTATTAATATTACATAATATTGTCATCATAACTTTTAGATATAAATAATATTATGAACAATAAAAACTTTTTCCATGCTTTTGGTTAAAATAAGATTACCATGGTGAGTTTTTAAATAGTAGAAAAAGGGAGAAAATAAACATAATATTTTATAGATATTATGGTACTATGATATATAATATTAATTTTTCCGACCATCATGTTTCTAGAAATTTATTACAGTTGAATACATAAATTACTATACACTATTTATATCATTTTTGTAATTCTATCTATGTATTTCTACTCACTTTTAAAAGGGAAAATCTTATACTTCCAAATTAAATAAAATTAAGCATTATATATAAGTGAAAACATTCCCTAAAACCAATATATATTACTTCCCCCATTCTTAAGCTTATGGTTTTCTCCATACACAATATTATAATTGTTTATTGTGTAATCCAAAGGTGGTCACGGGTTCGAGTTGCGGGGGAGGCGAATTAAATCCCCGCCAGGCAGGGGACAGTTCCTGCCACGTGTTATCTGGGCCGGTCTGAGGTGGGGGCCTGTTATCTGCCTGAGGGTGGGGGTCTCCTATCTGCCAGAGGGCTGGGCTCGGGCGTGGCCGAGTTTGGTTGGGCTTTAGGCCCGCCGGGTTCGTTACATTCTAACTATTTCAATTTTACTTTACTCTTATAAAATCTCTAAATATCCATGATAAAATAATTACTAAACTATCATAAATATTTTTATATTTAAAATGATTTCTGGAGAACCATTTTCCAACACATTTCCATCAAATTGGAAATGAAATTAGCACGCCTTCGTATGTGTGGACTATTTTAACTGGGTAATGATATAAATACTTTTCTATTAACATCATTTATTTCTGGTTATTGTGTTGGATATAATGATTATATATAATATTTACAAGATAATCACTATTATATGTAATTATAACATCATATCTAACTTTTTATCATCCTATATATTGGGAAACAATTATATCACTCATAAAGATGTGGGGAATTCCAACTCCATGATGATAAGTGATACATTTATTTCATATACATTAATTGGATGGTAATAATGATATTGTTAATGAATATATATATTATTTATTATATAATAATTATTTTTTAATTTGAATTATTATTTTTCACTCTTTAATACATAAAAAACTGAAAACATCACTTCTATGTATGTTTGTGATACCATCAATATGCAGTTATGGAATTCACTTATTATTCACTTTTTTATATATATGGTTATAAAAAGGGAATTTAATTATTAATGTTTATAATTATGAAATAATTATGTTCAAGTAGATTAATTAAACAAGATAAAAATTCAATTAACGATAAAAATGAACATAATGATACATGTAAAATGAAATAGTTAACACTCTCGAATGATTATTTTAATAATTAAATATTAATAAATTTGAGTTTAATATTTTATAAGATGATTATATATGATATTAAATTTATTTATATGTTAAAATTAGAAATTAATAAATAAGTATAATTTTCTATATGATAGAATATATTTATTAAAAATTAAATCAAGCATGAATTAATGATTTATTTCAAAATTTCACCCTTTTTAGAGATGACTTATTTTTCTATTTCCAATTTTTTATATTTGTGATATATTGATAGTAATAAACAGATATTATTTTATCCTCTATTTTATCGTGAATTTTATTTTTTTTCATTTCATTTTCCTTTTTCTAACAACTCAACATCTATATGGATATTTTTCAAAATAACATATTTTGTATATTTTTAATAATTTTTTTCAATGACTATTTTTTAGTAAATTTTTTTGATGATGTGTTCTAATATTAAATTAATACTTACTAATTTTATTTTACCCATTTTATTCCTCATTATTTTTAATGTAAAATTCTTATTATTTTCCAAATAAGGAATTTTATTATGAAATGTTGGAAAAAATATTGATTTCAACAAAAAAATCACATTTTTTCTGTCATGATAACTACTCATTAAAATGAACAATAATTTAACTATTTCATTTTTTTCTTTTTTTTTTCTAAATAGTATTTTTAATTTTTTGATATTAAATATTTTCTTTATAAATGGAATGTGAATCATTATCCTTCAATTTTCATGTTATCCATTAAATGTATTTTATTTTATGTTAACATGAATTGGTTAATATCATTCTTGATTGGGGGAGTAAATTATTGATAAATTACAGCATATTACTTTTTATGTCTTGTTATCATATATATGTAGTAAGTGACATGAAAAATATCAATATTTATTAATCATTTTTGTTAATATCAATGATTTTTTTTATTATTTATTTAATCTTTATTCATTTATTATATATTATAAATTCATTATACTTTGAAAATGGTTGGTGGGGACACTTATAGCCCCAATATTCACCATACGTAGACATTAGATAATCATTTAGTCATATTTAGTGTATTCTTTACCAATTTTTGTATGATATCCATAAACAAGATCATGATGATCATATTATGATGTATGACATTGTGCATTTTATCATTATAACTCAAGTTTTTATATCCATGTCATTGTTTATATTTCTATGTTTTCTATAGACTCAGTTACAATTTTTTGATATAACTGAAATTGAATATTTGATTATTATTTATCTTTTAGATATAAATTGTGGATTATTTATCTACTAATTCATTCATTCATGTTATTTCAATTGGTGAGAATCTGAGATCAACATATATTATATTTTCTTTCACCGGGATAAAATAATATATTTATGAATAATTTATTGGACATACTAAATGAAATTAAAATTTCATCACTATAATAGTAACAACTATTTCATTTTTTATAATGCAATGTGAGAACAATTTATGGTTATAGTCAACCTATACTAACAAACTATTTTACCCATTATGATGGGATATATTGCATTTTATTATGCTATAGTGAAATAAAAACCATATCCATGTTACTGAAGTCAAGGTGTCACATAACTCGTTACATTGGTTAAATGAAGAGATACTGCAAAGTATACTGAACATCAAAAGTTTTTTATTCTAGTATTATGGAATTATAAATTATATATAATAATAAATATTCTGGTTTTAATACCATGATGAAAACAAAATTCTATTTGAAGTTAATGGTTATCATTGAAAAATTTAATGATACGGTGGAAGATGTGATAAAAAAAATAAAGAATATTGTGAGAGTTAAATTATCATGTCGAACAAGTCGAATAAGATGTGATATTTTCAATATTTTCATGAATGGTAACCATTATATAATTTTATCCCACATTTACCAAGAGTTAATGAATGAATATTAAAATTCTTATAATTTGATAATTAATAAATTGGGATATTGAGGAGGAGAATTATATTAAAAAATTTATTATTTCATTCTTATATATTATGGGAAATATTTTATACATTGAATAAGTTGTTTCATTGGCTAAAAAAGAAACGAAATCACAGTATTAAAAGTTAAAAAAATTGGATTATATTGGAAGAAAATAAAGTTGGAATAAAAATCAGATGTACATGGAAAAAACATTGTTATCTATAATTAATAGGGAATGACACTGAAATAAATGGTAAAATATATTATAATGAAATAATAATTGAGATATATAATCTATTTTAAACATTAATTCTTATTAAGATTAGGTACCATCATGAAAAATAGGTTTCTCAATAGAGATATTATATTCCATTTTCTTATGTGATATATATAATGTTGATATTAAAATTAAATTTTATATAGTAATAAATGTTGGTTTCAAAACCAATAATTTTTCTAACCAGGATATCCAATAGTAATGAATGGAAATTTTTGAATATAAGTGAATTTTTAAATAATTACATTATTACATAATAAAAAAATAATTTTTCTTGATAAATTCTAGGTTTTCACCTACTAGATAGGGTATCAAACTGTGCCAACATAGTCTCATTTTAGTGCTGGAAAGAAGTTTTTTAAGTATTTGATATGTAAAAAATATTCTAGAATTGAATATGATTGTATGGGAAGGCTTGATTAGTTTTTTTAAAAAAAATCCATTTAAATAAGAATTTTCAATATATTAAAATCCACATCTCTTTGAGTTTTAAATTTTGGTAGAAGGTATTTTTGTACAACACTAAGATGTAATTTTATATAACTTGACGTAATATATAATTATAATATATAGCTTCCATTCATTCCACAACTTAATTAATGTGAATGTAAACTAATGTTATTGTCTCATGGTTTATGAAAAGATATAAAATTAAATTATAATTTATAATGAATGTGATATAAACATAATGAGTATCGTGGTTGATAAATAACGATCCATGAAAAATGAAATATTGTATAATTTCAACAAATACATTTTTCAAGGAAATATATTTATGTTCTAATTTTTCATATAATTTTTAATATAGTTTATATTTTAAGAAATCAATTTCATGAAGTTAATTTTCGTAGTTTAATTATTATAATTGGAGTACAAAATCATTCTTATGAACAATAGGGTTTACTAGTTAATTCCACTCTCTATAGGAGTTATTTGGATTCTTGTTTTCAGTGGTGAAAGAAATTCAAAGAAAATGTAAAGATTAAAAATTTTATGTATTTATTAAATATTTAAAATTGGGTTTTGACTATTTTTTATGATTATCCATAGATATTCTTTCCTAGTGGGTGATATATAACTTATTTATTGTTACATTATATTATGATTTGGATATTAATAGTATAATCTTTTGAACAGTAATGAGTGGTGTCTAAATCCATAAGATTGGTTTTTATATTTTTATGCCAATATGTGAAAGAATCCACAGAAGGATAATTTTATTTTGATAGGTTTAAAATGTATCAAATATTTTTTTAATAGGATATATTTTTTAATGAAGTAATTATATATTGTCTATATACTATCTAGAAGTATATATATAGTGGTATAAAAATGAAAAATGATAAATATTTTTTAAAACATGTATTAAGAGGAATAAAGGTTTTTATTTTATTAATATAATTCAACAAATCACGTAAATTTTTTATTATTATTGAATTTTAATGTATCCATACTTTATTCCACAATCATGTATCATAAATATTGAATAATGATTCATTTCAATGTTCGTTGAGTTTAAAATTAAATCATGAACCATAGTTTCCAACTAAATTAAAAATAGGGATTATAGACATAATGAATTTTTTATAAGTAGTTGAATTCATATAGATATTGGTTAGGAAGAAATTTTCCCCCATCATTTTTAAAATATATATATAATAAGGCTTTATAAACTCTTAGGTTTAAATGGAATGAATCACTGCCCTTAGTTTTTTATTTATAAATCATATTAAAAATTACATTTAATAAATAATAATGTGTTCTGTAAAAGATTTATTGATTTTTGGACGATCATGTAAATTTTAACATTTTTTTGTAGTTATACAATGTTATTATATATTTTGACACAAAAATATTATAATGAACTCAAAATTTAGTAGAAGTCCTATAGTGTTGTCAATATGGGAAAATTAAAGATGGTTTACACAATAAATGTACCTCATTAAATTATAATATAAATAAATGGCTTTATAATAGAAAAAATATTCCATTACAAACATTATGAGGGATTTATAAGATCTCTCATATACATTGGAATAAGATATGGGTATTTAAGAGGATTCATTAGTGACTTTTGTGGATTCATTATCATTTTGGAAATGCAAATAATGATTTTTGATGTGTATACTAAAACTTTAGAAGTATCATTATAGATTTCAAAAGGTAAAATCATATACCGAGTCAGTATATATCATATTCAAGAATGGAATTTCCACATTGGTATATTATGTAATAGATTCTATATGAGTCAAGTACAAATGTTTTTTTTTGAATTTGTCAAGAAGAAAATATTTTAAATTTCATATTTTCGTAATGAATTTTTTTTTAATATGATGATAATGTTTTTCATATATAATTTAAACATCCAAAAATGTATTATTTATAAATAAAATGTGACAAAAAGTGATTAAAAAATGATGTTGGGGTTTTTTTGTGAATTAAAAAATAAGGGAAATTTCATTGCAACAACATATCCACTCTATAGTGTGCAACACTACCCTATCATGAGATAGATTAGTGTTTGAATAAAAGAAGAATAATCTTTCCTAAATTATGAATATTTTAAATGAAATTGATAATATGTTTTCACTTCAATATACATATCATATTAATATTGATAAATGTTTTTAATCATGGTGGTATGTATTATTATTTGATGAATCATTCATCAAAGAAGTTGTGTGTATGAAAATATGATATATGACTATAATTAAAATTCCAAAAAAATATTTTTTAATGATAAATAACAATAATTTATAGATTGTATTATAAAAACAAGAGGGGTTACATAAAATAGTAAAGGGTCTATGATAATAAAGAAAAATTTAACTATAATAACTACAAATATGTCTATTTCTGCTGAATATATTCTTGTTTTCAAATGAAAACCAACTTTCTTCATTGTAATAATTTCTATAAGAACACATCCCAATGGAAATATAATTTTTTTGAAGTCAATGATAATATTTTTGTTAATTATAACTCACTTTTTGATTGTTGTGGGTGAAATTATATTATTTTGATGAATAGTAGGACAAGTATAAACCTTATAATATTGAGTGGTGAACCATGAAAATCTAAATTGTATAATCAGTTCATGATTAGACTTCTAAGAGGGAAGAAAATATAAATCATTAATAGGTAAGGAATCATATTTTAGTAGATAAATTTAGAAAATAAATAAAAAAAGTAATTCATCCCTACCAGTTAGTTTTTTAACTCATAATGAGGGATATTTCAATTGGAATATATGCATGGTTACTGTTATTATTTTTCCTTTTGGGGGATGGAATTTTTTATTTTCAATTTGATAAATTTCATTACATTTAACAATTTTTTTAATAATCAATAATCATAATTCAATAAAAATCAGTGGGATTCTTACTATATAAAGGATGTGTTATAATATATAGAGGGACAAGAAATGATATTTCCTATTATCTACCTGATATTATGTCTTGGATGTTAAAAAAATTGATTTATTCCCAGTACAGATGAATGTACCAGGATTATATCTAATTGGATGAATCATAATAATAATATATATTCATTGGATTTCATGTGTTCAATCCTTTTAGACAGTGGATTTGTAATATTTAAAGGATTCAATAATAAAGGAATATAGATCCATTTTGAGAACATCTAATTTTGATATATGAAATTAAAGTGTGAATAGAATAATATTTGGATGCTGATGTTCGATGAAATTAGGATTTGTGATAGTAAAAAAATATATGGATTATTTACAATAGTAAATGATATTATGAGTACATTTAGAGGCATTGGAGATTGTTTAGATGACTTAATAATGGTGTAAATGATCTTTTACATCCTAGATGTCATGATTGGTGCTATTATTTTATATTTATCTTTTTATTTTTAGGGAAAATACACTACATCACTCTAAAGAAATTGTATATTACTATGAGAAGATAAAATATTATGTTTTCAAGAGTTTATTTAATGATTAAAATGAATTAACTTTTAAATCTTGCTAGAAAAAATAATTAGAAAATGGGTGATGAATTTCAAGATAGATGTTGAAATTATTATTTATATATTGATCTAGGTTTTTATGAAATAGTTTATATTATAAATTGAAATATGAGAATAGATAATTAAATTATTAAGTAAATCAAGCTTCTAAAAGTTATATTTTCTTTATCCTTTATATATTATTTACTGAAATAATCTTATTTAATTATGAAGAAAGTAGTGGAGAAGAGGAGGAAATACTTAGAAGAACATTCACCCTTAAAAAAATAATGACTAACGAAGATAATATTTCAATTTAAGTGAATGGAAATTTATTATCTACTGTAAGAAATATAATTTTTTTTATTACATGTGGAGATTGTGAAGATGGTGGAGAAGATATGAGTCTTGATTCTCAAATGATATTGATATAAACAAGTAATTTCTAATTTGAATAGAGAGTTATTTAAAAATGATTAACATAATCATTTTGGATGTGAAGATGAGGAATCTGAGATGGGGTTTATATAAAGGATAAATTGTTAGGAATTTTTATCAATGATATCAAAAGATTCTAGTGCCACACTCCCCTGGTCTTCTCCCACGCTCTCTATCTATCATCATATAGGGTTTCCTTCAGAAGACAACACTTCTCTCTTCCCTCTATTCCTTTTCTCCCACTCATCATTCCTCTGATGGTGAGTGTTTTTCTAGTCTTCCTCTCCACCCATTTCCCTTATCGTTCTCATTTGCAGTGTTGTTTTTCTAGAATGTCAACATCATCAAATACTGTATTACTGAATTTGTCAAAAGATTTGTCATGTTTTAGCACCATTTTAATATTATTCAACGGAACTCAGGCGGTTTAGGATTATGATTTGTTGGCGTTTGGTGGCATGTTGCATGATTTTCTTGTTGTTTTTTAGGCTTTTAACGCTGTCTTCTAAACTCTTAACACCTAACCTTTTGTTTCAAAACCATATGTTGGTTTTTCATGATGGTGGTACGGTGGTTTGGGGTTATTTCAGAGATGGAGTTTGGTGGTTCCTTCCTTATCGTCGTGATCTGATTTTCCCCTGATCTTTTTATGGGTTCTGCTTTATGATTCCCTGTTCTTGCACCAGGTTCGTGAGTCCAAGACAACGTCTTTGGAGTATGGTTTGATTTGAAAGTGATATGGTAATGGGAAGTTTAATGGTGTATTTGGTGATGTGTTTTAATGTTTTATGAGACGATTGATGGTGTGATTTTGCTGGAAGGATGATATGACAAGGGTGAAGACAGTTAGGGTCATGGCTCTAGGAGGGTCACTGCTTGAATTTTTTGAAATGAGGCGACTTGGTGGTGATTGATTCATGGCGTGGGTGATGGATCTCTATTGAGATCTTGGTGACTTCTGATCTACCTCAGCTTCATAATTCCATAGCTACTCTTCATGTTGGTCTGGAGTTGTGGTTTTTATGATGTTTTGGGAGGTAATCTTCATGTGGTTGATAGGGTTCTTGGAGGCTCATATTCATTGGTTATTTCCCTTCGGTATGTTCAGGTTCTATTTTTATGGATGTTCATTCTGTATTTTTCATTTTTTCCAAGGTTCTTCTAGAATCACGATGTTGGATTGAGATGCCAATGGTGATGGTACGTGGAATGCAAGGCGATGTGATTTCAGTGCCAGCAGCAGTGCTGGTTGTGGTCGTCTGTTGATGATGGTTTGTGATTTTGAAGATAGAGACCACTTTTTGAAATTTGAATCATGAAAATAGATTTGTGGCAAGCTGTGGTATTGATGGTTTGTGGAGGGGGGTCAAGGAAACTACAATTTATATCAGCCCACATGATCTTTGCTGCTAAGGTGGTGTGACAATGCTTGGTTTGATATTTGAATTTTGACTCTTTATTGGTGTTTTGTGGCGAGGTCATCTAGTTTAATTAGGTTGTATTGTATCTGTTAAAGGAATTGTGGCTGTGACAAAAAGTGATTTGTTTAGAAAATGAAAAAAATGGTTTAGAGTAGGAATATGGAGGTAAAAGTAATGTTGAAAAATATAAAATAATCTCACAAATAATGAATATATACCTATAGAAAATAACAACATTGAGATGAAATTAAATTCTATAGAGTATTGCATGTGTATATAAAATTGATATCATGTTTATTTTTAAAAATATAAATGAAAATGTGATAGATAATTACAATATTAAATATAAATTAGTTAATAATGATTTAAATCTAAAATAATAAAAACCAAGATTACAAAATAATATTAGTGGGGATGGAGAATGCAAAAAATATGATTATTATTATGATTTTCCCCTATATTGGACATGAATACAATATGAAACAATTGAGAAAAAAGGTTAAGAAAATGGTAGTTAATATGCCTATTTTATTAAAATCTGGTGAATCTCATAAATATATTAATTATTGAACTGTAAATAGAATATAAAATCTACTTCCACTTTTTTATCCCAAATTCATGAATATAATTCTATCTTGAATAATATTTTTTCAATATTAAAAATTATGTTATATACACCAAAATGTTTTCTTACTAGGGACTGAAATAAATAATGAGGATAAGTTTCAACATCTGTGAGAATTCCTATCTATTTAATAATATATTATTTATATTTCCATTGTTAGAACAATTGATGATTAGAAAACACATAATAAGTGTGTTATTTCAATTAAAAACATTATTATTATCCCAGAATTTTTGGGAGGCAACATGTGTAGAGTAATCTTCCATCAATATCGATAAATATTAAGAAATAGATTATAAATTCTAAGGAGATAACAATAAATCATTTTCATGTTCCTAAAGTAGATTTTGAAATAATTTATTAACATTTTATTGAGAATATTAATTCCCCATCATTATAATATCCTATAAATATATATATTAAACCATTAATATTCCCCTAATGATGGTGATTAAGGGAATGTAGAATGATTTGGATGACGTAGTGGAACTAGAATCATGAGAAGGGAATACTTCCTATATTCTAGGTATTGCATTTTACCATTATAATATATGAGATATAAAACAACTCAATTGTTATTTAGTGTGTATGAATGTTTTATTACCCATTGTTAATGAAGGGTTAGAAAAACAAATTGATGTATATCATTAATTTTTTTAAATGTTAATTTGAATTCCATGAATACATTCTTTATTAAAGGAATTTATTAATCTACATTGTTAATCTTAGTAATTTGATAGAAGAAATAAATTTTCCATAATATTTATGTATTTCATATAAAGAGCATGGACTATTTGTTGGTTATAAGAAAGTTGAATATTGATTTCAATTGAGTGATTGCAGAAATTAATGTTATATAAGAGTGAAAGAATAATATAAAATATTACATTGAAAGATTTATCATCTAGAACAACTGAATATGGGAAATGTTAACTAGGTAGAGAATGTTCAAGATATTCCAATTCCGAAAAGATATCTAAATTGGATATGGAAAGCTATCCAAAAAGTAAAAATATTACTTATTCATCATAGAAGAAGAAATAGAATCATTAAACTTAACCATTAGAGCTTATTTATTAATACAGTAATGGGATGATAATTAAGATATCAATTAATGGAAATACATATTGTTTTTCGTTTACTTATGAATATACATGGATTAAATTTATTTTTATTAAGAATCATAAATCAGTGGCTCCTGGATTGTTCATGAATTCATGAAGAAGTATATAAATAATCGAGTTTCTAATTAATATAAATCAAAAAAATAATGGTGGTGAAATCCAAATAGGAATTTATAATATTTTTCATTAGATGAATGATATAAAATATTATAAAGGTATCAATATATGAAATAATAAAATGGATTTTTTCAATCAAATAATATTTTCTATGTGTATGCGGTTGGAGGAATAATGAATTTGTATGATTACATTATATATATATATATATATGAATAGAATAGATCGGGGAGAAGTTGGAAATCATAACCAATTTATTTATAAGAAAAATTTAGATATATACCCATAAAATATGTATTATAGTAACAAACTATGATTTATTTTTCTAATGGATTATATTCTCCCTTGTTTGATAAAAATTTGGGATGGATGAGAAGAATGGTGTTGAAGTTATCTTCCATAGTAATCTATCATGTGGAAGATGGTAATATTATGAGAATATTGTGATAGTGAATATTGTTTGTGTTGCTGATATTGAGGAGAAAAAATAGATATATAAAGTATAAATCATTATGAAACATAATCAATAATTGAATATACAACTAGTTTTCATAATGGGAAGAAGTATCAAATGTCATTGTAATATCAGAAGAATTATACAGTAATAAGGAAGAATATTCATATTTGTGTGATGTTTATTATTCCATTCCATTATATTCAAATATGAATATATTGGCATAATTCTGAACCATTAATGGAGTTTGTGTTAATCAAGATCCATCTAGTAGAACTTTAGGGAAAAAAATTTATACTTTATTATTTTCTCAAGGAAAAAAAGAGATAATAAAAATAACTTACATCATTAATAGTGGGTTGAATCCATGATTGATTCATTAATATAGATATAGAATAATAAAATATCTGATATTATAAAAAATCATGATATCAAAAATGTTATCAGGGAGAAATGGATCTTCTAAAGAATATTGAATAAAAAATGTCACTTTTTCAGATAATATTAATGGGTTGTGTCTTGGAGCAATCCAATATATTATTGAGTGAAGGTTTAAGGGAACAATCATGTTCTCTAAATAAATTAAACTTTTATGTAATTTTTATACATTTATTCCAAAATTAAATAAATATTTTGTTAATATATATCATGTCATTATTCATCAATAGTGAGAATGTTGATAATGTTTACATTTTTTTAACATGTGTTTTCATTCTGCTAGATTAGGAAAAATATGTCCATTGGATTGAATATTCATTAAATTTGATTAAAAAAGACCCAAAATAATGTTATTATTTGTTGTAAAACATCTTGAAATAATTGACTTTCAGATAGGGGGAGTGGGAAACAACCTCTTTTTTTTAAATGATACAGTTTTCAATCATTACTGTAATTTGTATAGATAATAAACCCAATTATAAATATAATAAAAAATTTAGTGGATTTTTGATATATATAATGATTATATTTGAAATATTCTTTATTATAGAACAAGTAATACTCTTTACTTAAATATTTTTTAGATGGAGAATATATATGTATTTATGAAGAGATATATGCATGGGAGCCTAGAAAATGTTTTTAAGAAAGGATTTATAGATTAATTGTAATAATATTTTCATGATACAAATGATTTCTAATGACTATAATGTAACATATTTGAATCCATGATAATTATATAAAGTGTGTATTATTCTATAATAGTATATATCATCAAGATTAGATAATTTATCTTTTATCTCTTGTTGTGAAATATTTTAACATGATCTAGTTTTTTGAAATTTTATTTATATAATGATGTTATTGAGTTACATAAATGGTTCAAAATATTTTATCTTTAATATAAAGAAATGATTGAATTATCTATTTCGTTATTCGTGTGTAGATTTGGTAGGAACTGTTGAGGGAAAAAATATGCAACTATAGTTTTCAATCATAGTTATATTATTTTTCATTCACCCTATAAATCAATTTTCATAAATTATTATCACAATAGATTAATTTCAAATTGTTGAAATGCATTAAAAAAATCATTATATTTTTTTGATATCAAAATTGGATTGTCTCATGTATGATGTGAAACGACAATATTTTATTAAATATGATAACAAATGTGATAGAAAATTTATAATAATTGAGCTGACAAATTTCACGTATTATCAAATTGGATTGAAATATAAATCTGTCAAGGATCATGTCGACAGATTTTTATATAAGAAATATTTTTTCTAAAAAAATTCTTGTTCATGATATGTTATTTTTACAGTCCCTGAAGGGATGTTTTTATAAAATGAATATAATGATTGACGACAAAACTCAATAATATGAAGGATCAGTATTGGATATTTAGTACCCTCTTCCATTTGGTTAATTGTTTTATTTATTTCATATGGGGTGAAAAAGAAAATACAATTCATCTAAGTTTAAATCAATAGGTCTTTATTTTGTTTTTAATTTGGTGGTGTATTTTTAGTATGAATACATTGATATACATTTTGGAAATTGGACAGGGATCTAAAATTTTAGGGTTGAATTTATTTTGATAGAACTATTAAATATTATAATTTATGAATGATAATATGTTTCTTATTCAACCGTATGACCAATTTTAATTTTTTTTGTCGTTATATACGAGTTAATATGTTTGAATATATATTAATTATATATTCTAGTAGTTTAGATGAATCCTATTTATGATTTAAACATTTGTTATATTAATAATTTGTTAATTATCAATGTGGTATATAATATAATTCTATCATTGATAACAAAAATATAGTAAAAAGTTAGATATATTTTAAACATTGTTTAAAGAGGTTCCAATTATAATAATTTTTTACTAGAAATAACTATACTACAAAAAATATGGTATAATTATTTAATTTTCATAGATTTTAAGCATATTATTCTCAATTAATTTTTATATTTATTGAATGATGATTCATTACATTGGAGGAAGCTTTTTAAATAGTAATGTGGTCCCCTTTAACAACCAGTATCCAAGGGAGTTATTTTTATTCATATATAATTTCAAATGAAGTTAGATAAATGGTTAAATTATTCATACTTTAACATGACTCCATTTGTACATTGATGATAAAAAACTTTTATAATTTTTTTTTTCATATTATCTAGAATATCATATGTTAATTCTAATTTATAAATAATACTCATACTCACATACAATAAATATCAATATGTGACGTGACGGATTTATGAACCGTTGGAATAGAGTAGATGTTTTTATGTAATTTGAAGTAATCTTGCCTTTTGATTATGTATTATTGTATTTTATAATTGGATTTTAATTTTTTACATACAGAGATCATAAAATCATCCATCTATCGAAATAAATAATGAAGAATTATAAATTCAAAACTTTAATGTAGTCATGATTCCCCTTTGATGAATAAAATATGATTTGAAAAACATAGGTAAAGAATAAAAATGAATCATTTTAGTGTTTCAAATTGTCATACATTTTTTATTAGTATATAAATACTTTGGGAGATTCATGAGATATCATTGAATAGTCATTCTATCTCCTGAAGATTAAACTCTATGTTTTTATATAAACCATGGCACATTAAAAGTGTAATTATTTATTTTTTTCAATAGTAACATACTACATTAAATGTGTAAAAATTCATAGTATTAATGAATTTATGACTTAAAATGTGTTACTTCATGACACTGAATGATTTTAAGACATAGTGTATTTTTTTAATTTTTATTTTGAAACCATGATAAATTATAGAATAAATTTTTCAAATAGTAAAATTATAATTGATGATTTTTAAGAATATCATTCATGATTTAATCATCATAAAATGTTTTTTTTAGTGATTAAATAACAGTAATAAGATGCTTTAATTAATGATGAATTGGGTTAATATATAGAAGAATTGAGGGTATGTTATATTATAACTTTCTCCACATGATTTAGTCTATTTAATTAATTTATACTAACCTTGAAATGAGTTCATATAGATGAATAAATAACATGTATACATTGAATATTAATTTAAATGAAAATGAAAAGTATTTGTTTTATTTCATTTAAAATTAAAATTATAATTTAAATGTACTTTTGTTGAATAAGTGTGAAATATTTTTTATTTTAAGATGTATCAAAGTTGTTTTTTGTGAAAAAAGAAGATAGAAATCACAATATTAATTTAATTTAACTTTTTATAATGAAATATTGAAAATTATTAGGATATCTAGTTCACATAGGGATTATTGGGGGAACCAAAAATGTCATTAGTTAATTAATTAGAAATAAAATCATCACTAAAGAAACTCAATGAATATACATTTCTATTAAAGAGTATCTTATTTATATAAAAAACAGGATAACAATATAATTGCTGAACACTTCATAGTTTATGTTTTTTTATGACAAGTGGATGTCTATTTCAAAATTGTTGTAAATCACATACTAATTCAATTAGTACATATGTTTAGAAAGAAATTTGTATCTCACTAATATTTTCCATTACATAATGGGATATGACCATTATAAAACTATAGTTCCCTCTATGTGTTGGCATCGATGTGTGTGAATGCAATCCAACATGGAAAATTGATTATTAGAAAATGTGGTATTAGTGGTGAATCATTAAAATAAATTTAGAAGTCTGATTCACCCACATTTTCCAAATTTTACTAATAATATAGGCCATTATTCAAATTCAAAATTATTCTAAAAATCAAATAAGTAAATTTAAAATATGTCCAAAAATAAATAATTAATATATTTCCAAAATACCAATTCATAGAAATAAAATAAACGTATTATTAATACATTGTATGGATCACATAAATTTATTTGTTTACTATTAGTTTTCATGATTTCAATAATTTTTCTCTTGTAACTAGTATAAGATACACAGATCAATAGTCATTTTTATCTATAAATAGTGTTTTAGAATATCTAGGGTATAACATATTTTGGTACATGTTAATATAATCATAAAATATTGAGTAGAAATACAAAATATTGAAAATCATAATGAATATATAAATAACTAATAGTCAATCTAGAAAATAATATTCCCCTAGTTTTACTTATTTTATAAAATCATGAAGATCGTCAATTTTTTTCTTCTTTTAAGATCCCCCCTTATCCACTTCTTTTTCCAATTCTTAAATTATGGCTATTTATACTCCATTTTTAAAAAATAGATGAATGTCAAAAATGGAAAGAACGATATGAATGAAAAATAAATAAAAAATTCATTAAATGATCCCTATATCCCAGGTTGAGAAACATGTTGTAAATAGGTAGTATATAATCTCATTTTAGGCTTGGTATCATGGGAATTGAAAATGGGAAGGGGTTTAAACAAGCCATGCCGGTGTGAATTAGAATTATTTATGAGTACATGTGTGACAGTCTTATGTAATACACATGAACAATTTTCCAATATGAGTGTTTTCATTCTCCTATTTTCCATAGTCTCCCTTCAAGTAGGACAATCAATCTCCACTTTTTACATGATTGAATGGAGAAGAGTCATCTTGAATCTATAAACAATAAAAGTTTCCTACTAAATTCCTCCAAACCCTGAAGTGTTTCTTTAAGCCTAAAAAATAATAAGAAATTAATAGTGATTAATGGATTGAGGTACCTGAAGGATTACAATAACATTTAATTTTCTAATAAATAGCCACAATAAAAAAATAATAGGTTGATGGACCATTATACAACTAAACTCCTAAGCTCTATACACCCAAAAACACCATAGGAGACACTTAGATGCAAGATATATTACACTCCCAAGAGTTTTTGGAAGGGGTTTTCATGTCTCAATGGAAATATAATCATAGAAAGTTCTACCATGTGTATGGACCATTAAGCATACCCATGTCTAATCATCACAAAGTGAATTTTGATAACCAAAGACAACAATAAACAATCCACTTTCCCTTTTCCTACACCATACATGTATGATATTCTATTTGATCCCACATATCATAACTCCAATAGTAGATAATATCATTCCCTATATACCTGGTATGAGAGGACAAAGCTATGTCCTCCCCCATGTTTTCTATATGTCTATGATACTAGTGCATGGAACACCATTATGTACACTCAATTGTACAATCATGTGGAAATAGAGGTACTACATTTATCCTACCTAATAATAGGGATCCACATATTGTCATTGATTATAAATTCTCGTTGTAATGAGTATCATAATCAAAGGTATAATTTATAGACCCTATGAGTGAAAAGAATAGAAGATACTAGCTCATTGAACACCTTTATCTCTCTCTGACACCGCAGAATGAATGCACCTTCATCTACAAGTATATGAAGAGTAAATGTCTCCCTATGTAATCCCTCATATATTAATCATAATTTTCATGTTATGGGATGTATCCCAACCCTTGTACACTAGTAGAGGAAATAGATTCTGTGTATTTATATATCATTCCCTTACTATTGTTTCTCTAAAAAAATCTCCCACATTGTTATAGAGCTTATTAATAACCATGAAATCAACATTATCAAACACATTTCATCGGAGGTGACTCCTTTTCAATGTCTACCTCTCACCTCCCCTATGGACTCATATTTGGTATAATCCTCATTAATACTAACTTAAAAGGGTATCTTTATAGGTTTATATCAAAAAACCATCTAACCATAATCCTTGTGGTTTATATTTCCAATAATAAAAACCATCATCATTCTACACTTATAATCATCAATCATTACTCCTTATTCATATTTGTAACCCCCAAACATTCTTATCTACACAAGAATTGATACCTATGAAAATGGGATACGTATGAAGCCTCCCTGAGGTACAAACCCAAAATGAACAACTAAACAATATTATTCATTGGCCATATTACCAATAAGGTCTTATCTAACATTAGAGGCCATATGAATCCAAGGTCCACTCATCTGTATTATAATTACTCTCACACTATTCCTTAATTAGGAACCTTTACTCTAGTCATCCATGATGAATAGACTTAAACTAAATGATTTATTCCTTATCACATGACCATAAATGGTTTAATGTTTCTCATTATGTTGAATAGAACAATATAGGTTATGATTTATTTACAAATGATATGTCGAACAACCATATCACATGAAATATCTAGACATAAAAACCTTTCTAATTTTCAATGATTATGAAATAATATAGGGTATGAAACGATGAAGCTTCAAACCAACATCCAGAAAATTAATGACATGAAAATAATGAATCCCTTACCATAAGGTTACAATCAATGAAGATCCCCACATACATAAAAATGTATATATTGAAGTAGAATTTCACACACACACACACACATGGACACACACACACACACACATATATATGGACATATTATTTAAAATAAAAAACATGATAATAACATATTTTCAATTTATTGGGGACACTCAAAATATTTGGAAATTAAAAAAGGATTCAGGAACATACCATAATTCAATATGTGAGCCAAGATGCATGTAATAATTCTCCTTGAACTATTGAGATAATTTCGATCCCCCAAACTCTTGGCCGATTTTAGTCTCAAAAACTATTTGGAAACACTTCCCAATGAAATCCATCCATTGAATAGTAGGATCGTGACACATTTCAAATAAGGTAACCATTGGGTGTTTCAAGATCAATGAATAAAACCCATTTAAAAAATCTTGATATGAAAATGGATATATTTTTATAAGATGAATTTTCATGACATCACATGCTCAAAATTCCATTCACATCTGATGTGGTTTACATAAATGAAACAGAAATAGTGATCTGAATTTGAATCTGAAACTAATAGGACTATGTCACACACGTTTCAAAACCATTTAGTGCTCAAATAAAATTAAATTTCACTAAACATAGATCAAAAAATATAAATTCACATGTGTTTTTTATTAATATTCATCTTTTTTGGGATTTCCGTTTTTTCTATAATATTTATATCTAGAAAATGTTTAATAGGAACTCCATTTTATCCCATAGAGTATTACCAATTTATTTTGATATACTCTTAAACTGTTGCACTAGAGGGATCCTCAACTAATCAAAGAATGAAAATAATAAAAAATTAATTTAAAATAGGAAATGGAAAATGGTACTTTAGGTGTTCTACCTCAATAGAACTTTCCCAACTTTAGAATCTATTTGACAATACCTCCATCTATTGAATCCCAAAAAACGTCCCTCTCAGTGATGACTGGGGGAAAATAATTGGACTAAAACAATTTTTGTTTAAAAAAGTTTTTTTTTCAATCCAAAAAACAAAGTCTATAAATGGAAATTATCAAGAAAAAACTAATATAATATATCAACTTTTTCTTTAAATAAGTCATCTTGTCAAATAATGTGTCAACTCATGAGTAGGTGCACACACCTTCCAGATTCAACAAAGCTATCCCATCAAATTTGGAAGCACATGGAGAAACCACCCAATGAATCCATGTATTAAACTAGGGATATCCCATATCTCTACCACCATAAAAAATTATTTTGTTTATAATAATAATAAATTGACGATATGAGCATTCTCACACCACAACTCAAATCACATAATGGTGATATATCAATTTTTATGTCTATAATGTCACTTAGAATATCGTGAAAATGATGAATGGTTATAGTAAAATTTATTCCATCATTTTAAAAACCTATAAATATATAATATTGGAAGGGGTATTGGATGAAGGATATATTCACAACTCCATACCTATAATTTGGTTAAGTCATTATCATAATAAGGGTGTTTCTCTACAAGGGATGCATATAACTTCAATAGTCTAGGAGGGTTGTAGTCTAAATCCCCTGATAAATAGAAAACCATATTGGTCACATACTCTTGATCAAGGTGGATTTCATCAGTCTATCTGAATGGCCAATTTTGGGAATGAAATATACCTATCTAAATTAAATAAAGTAGAAATGATATTCTAGAATACTCATAATAACTACATAAAAAGGAAACCATATATATAATATATTATCTAAAACATGTTTCCAATTTTAATCAAATCCTAGAATCCAAAAAACGCATAAAAAAGTGATTGGAAAATAAATATCATGATTATGATATTTATATTCTAAGTGTTAGTGTTTTTAATTCTCTAATATGTTTATCTAAGTAATCCTAGGATCATACACATCCTTTAAAAAATTAAAGATATAGTACCTAAAATTGAAAAGGTACTCTATAAAACATTGATACTAATAATTCTATTGGACCACCATGAACATATTAACTTTATGGAAGACAATATTACCATGATTTTATTGATCAACATTACTGACCACCTGATGAGCACAATAGAAACCCTCATCATGTCCAGAAGATAAAATATTAACATAGAATTCTATTTTCCACCATCCTCCCTACATTTCCTTCCAAAAACATGTATAGCAATAAATCTCCTTGAATTTGTAAATCATGTTGTGATGGTTTTCCTCTACATAATGGAATTCACTGTGAAGGTCCTCCTAGAATTGACACATCATTGTATCAACAAGGTAATCCCCTTTGCAAATCAAAAATGGTAATTTCTTCTCATCATGAAGAACATGGTAAAAATAGTATATTTATTCAGGAGGAGTTTAATTTGACTTCAAAATTCATTCTCAACCACAAGACATCCTAAGGATATAGTCATTCTTAATCCCCAACACAAAATTATTGAGGTGTATCGGGAATAATGTGTGCACGATATACACAAATATTTTTGTATTATTGGTTATCACCGAAAAACATAATTATGACCTTAAATGTAATATCAATTTAATTTTATTATCAATAATGGATACACTATTAAATTGACATTGAATCCCTCTTTATATTATGACTCCTAAAATTTTGAAAATTGAATGTAGGATTTTAGAGTGTATGTATTGATCCATTGAAATATCCATGTAAAACTTTCATAGATTCCACATGAAGTGTTTATATTAAAGGATGGCTTGAACATTGGGAATTTAATTTTACCCCATTACCCAAATAGATTATCCATCAAAAGGTGTGATCATGTAATTTCATAGCATCATACATTCATTAAGAAATGGATTCTTCTCACTCTTGATTGTATAACCTATAAGAAAAATTATTTGGATGGATCTGAAAGACATTAGTATAGAAGAGAGTGATCAATCGAAAGAATCTTGTTTCAATCAAGATAAAATATTGATCAATCCTCTATCTTAATCAAATATAATCATAAAAATGGACAAATATCATTTGAAAGTGGTTTCTCAAGTGAAAATATTATAATAAACCAGACCATGTTCGAAAAACACTAAAAATAAAGAGATCATAAATTATTTTAGTAGTCATATAAATATGGGAGAAACCCAACTCCACAATTACAGATTAGTTTCTAAAACATCATTTAAGGATGAAAAAAATCTCAAAAGTAGAATAAATGAGATAAGTGATTCCCCGAAACATCTTGATAAGGGATATTCTAAGATAACATTGTCTTCAACTAATTTTAGTATTTTCCTATTTAGGGGGATCCCCAAAAAACAAATTTTTTTACCCATATTATCCCCTGACACGATTTCCATATTAGAAAATCACACAGAACCATTTTCCATAGATTCCCTTTGGTTCACCCTTTATAAAATGAATCCATTAGGACTAGTTAATGACAGAATGAGGAATCATGGTTATAATCAAGAAAAAATAAATCTATCTAGTAATAAATTTCTCTTGGTTATCAAATATATTTCTGTAGATGTTCCAATTAAAATTGAACAGCTTATCATTTAGAGGAAAATTAAATTCCCAAAATTTATAATACATAAATGAATGTCATTACCAACACCAATAAACATACAAAAAACATGAGGATAATATAAAAGATTTTAATAAGGAGGTTTATTCCATATTTTTATCCACAATGAGTTGATTGAATAATTTGTGAATACAAATAACTAGATGTGTGTCATGAATTTGATAATTCCATTGATTTGACCTTTACTTCCTCCTCAGTGAGCATCCTCCAAATAAAATGGGAATGGTGTTATCATATATCACCCAAAATCCAATGGTGTTTAACTACTCACATTGGAATAAATATTTTCAAAACAGTTTTATTAGACGAAGGATTTGAGAAGCCCCAATAAAGATTAACTCTAAGAAAAAATCCCTACCAAATATGTTCTACAAGAATAGACTGAACCTGTTCTCCCAGTCAACATACCACAAACAAGATTCTTCAACCCGTTGACAAAAGAACATAATGAACATATGATACATTTGAGTAATCAATAAAAAATATTCATAGATCCCATAGTATAAAGATATTAAGAGGTTCATACATTGGTAAAATGATGAGAGCTAGGGTAGACACATCCAAACAGACCATCCTTTATTAGTTATCCATTGTGAGTACAAGTATAGCTACCAATGATATCCCAACCCACAATTCCCCATGCTTAGGCTTTGGACTAATTGTTCATTAAAACATGGTCATTGTTATTGTGGAAACATTAGTATCTCAATTAGATCATGTAGAAGGATGAAGTGTACTAATACAACTATACTAGACAAAATACCCAAAATTATTTGATGCAACTCATCCCCCACTAAATGTTGGGAATCCTATGTTTCCAACTTCCAATGGTTTAGGGGGATCCAGAAAAGTATCTAAATTTTTTTTCATGGAGTTTCCCAATGATGCGGGCCCTAACATAGCCAGAAGAAACTATGATGAGATGTTTTTTAGTGTATTTTTATGAACTGTCCATCATCAAGTATTCATGTTTGACGACCAGATTAATTAATGGATCAAAATGTAGTTAATGAAAATTACTCTCTTGATTCAGCACTATGTTGAAGAAGAAAACTATCTATGATCTTAAATTATTTAGACCGATATATATAGTGAGTGAGTCTTATTTCATTTCCAGGTGGAATATATTGACCGATTCCCCAATTTTGATTCTACCTCAATATGATTTACATGGGTTTTTTGGATGAAAATATTATCAAGGAACTATAAATATCATATAACCTAGTATGAAATCAAGGTGTATTTTCAAAACTTTCTACAAATTTTTAAATGTTGTAAGATTATATATGATGAAAAAATGGAAAAAATATTATTTTAGTGATTCAAGGGAGGATATTTGTTAGAGTTGAAGATGAAATGGTTATGTAGAGCAAGACTCTACAAAAGTTCAAACACCAAATCCCAAATAACATTATATGGTACCTCCTTATAAACTATTTAAATGGTTGTACTATTTTTATTATGTTAAATTGAATGAAAATATATTCACCTTATATAGTGACAAGAGGAAGAATTTTATACTCATTTGACGATGAGTGTGTTTTGTGGTACTTCATTAGATACTTTGGATACAGTTTATTAACCCTAGTGGAAACAAAAATAGATGAACATGTTTTCCTTGATGATCATTGAAATTATTGTACCATTAACAGAATATTGTGGAATTCTATATAGAACAATTTTTTAAAAAAAATCCAATTTTTTTTGTTCATTCTGAGAAATTAAATGTGGAAAAACCACCTATATAGGTATCTTGTGTTTTAGCAGCCACTATAGATGATGAGTTATAATTGTATAAATTTTTCCACAAGAATTCCTAGAAGACCATTGATTAAATGATTTGAAAATAAATAAAATTCACTAACGGTATCCGAAAAGCCTATTTGAAACAACCCATTGCGCCCCTTGCCACTTTTTCTATAGAACAACCCACTCCATCAGCCCCTCTTCACTTTAAAGGATAGTATTCTACAAAGAATCATGTTTGGAACATTATAAAAAATCTCAGGAAGATAATCATATTACAAGGAAAAAGATGTTGTTGAATTATATGGAATTCATGATTTCAATCCCAGAAAGAATGTGAACAACCCCTCATAACATTACATTGAGTGTTTACCCTCTATACAGAATCCTTATCTGATGAAGAATTAATCATTTATTCCACTACTATCACTATAATAAAATGTCCATTATTTTATGAAGAAAATTTCTTGGATCCCAATTTTCTAAAAAATAACATTGGATATACGGGAAGATGTCAAAGAATCTGAGGGCATAGAGGAAGATACACTCAACATGGATCTCCATACACAGTCCATGTCTCTTCTCAAAATTTTTATAATATTGAAAATAATTATAATTTATAGTTTCTAATATGATAAACTAACCTTTTGAATAGAAATATTAGTGAAATTAATTAAATTATTAACATCGATTAAGGTAAAATTTTGCTTAATAAGGGAATGAACATTAAAATTATGGGACCAAATGCCCCAAAAACATGTCCAAAATCCATTTAAAATACATATATAGAATATATAATCTCTTAGATCTAATTTAATCCATTACTTGGTTAAATGGACATGGGAATAAATACATAGAAATTGTTTTTCACAAAATTATCAAGTGTGCCACCCCTCTTCCAATATAAAAAGGCATCCACTCCTCCAAATTCCTCACACCTCTCAATACAATTTGGATTAAAAAATATATTACAATATAAATCCTTAGAATCACTCTCCTAATCCAATAATACTCCCCCTTGAGAATAAATAAATCCAAAGAATCCCATTGGTGCAAACCATAGGAGTTACTAAATTAAGAGGTAACAATACTTCTTATGTTATTTTATGTTATTTACATTCTAGACCCCCTACAATATTCTTATCACCTGATTGTACATCATAACCAATTTTTTAAATATACTAGGAATTTTTTATGATAATTTTTAAACATAAAAATAAACAAACATCCATCTGATGAGTAATGAATATATTGTTTTCGTGTACGATGAACTATCATATCACGAAATTATTATTGTTTATTTTTTACTTTACAACATATTATTTTGGAGATTATGATAGAAAAAATGTTTATATGTTTTATATGTTTTATTTATTATTATATTAATTTTATTTAGTCAATTTACAACACATATATGTATACATTATTCTTGGATTGAATACAATAATTTTGTTTGAGGAATTGTCGAATACCATCCCCTCAAAGCGATGTGATTCATTCACACACTACATGGAATGTATTAAGGATATATTTAGTGGAATTTTGGGATATATATACAATTATATACCTTATTTAAATATATTCAATACACACACATATACCTATATGTCGTTTCCATTCATTCATTCAATACTACAATAATATGGAAACAATGTTCATGCATACATACCGCATACAATATCGATGAAAGGTTTGTCCATTTCATAGTAATTTAACCTATATATTTTTATAATTCATATATAATGATAATAAATAATTTTTATATCATTTTATACATTCATTAAATCATAAAATATGTATATGTACCAAATATATAACAAATTTGTACACGTGATAATAACAATATAGGTATTGACTGAAGTGAAACCTTATACTCGGATTGTTCAAAGGTTGGTAATATAAGGTCATTATAAATCCATATATGGAATTATATATAATGATATAATTCTATAAAATAATTTTAATTAACTTTTATTTATTAAAGAATGATATGGAGTGAGTACGAAGAGAGTTAATAAATAAGTTATTGGAAATTTCATCACACATTTTATTTCTATGAGATACAAGGCATATACCCCACTCTTTTCATTACTATAGTGTATATACTGCACATGGAGGTGTCCCATGATACATTTGAATAATATTTTTTGTTTAAATATTCATTATATTATCCTTCATTCATGTGGTTACTGTTCCAAAAGCTCCCAAATCGATATGAATGTTTTGTCTCAATTTAAATTCATTGATACACAAGCTTTTTTTAACAACTACATACCATTTTGATGTGTATATAAATCAATATTAAATTTTATATCATGAATATAAATATTTTCATGATTTTTTATAATTGATGTAATTTTATTTACATACATGGAGTGTATGATCAAAATATTTCATGTGGTAAGAGTTTATTAATTAAATATCATTATTTATTGAGGTTGTTTGCAATAATGCTTTCATTGATGAAATATTATGCTTCATCTCTCATAAAAACTCATGAGTTTATTATTATTATTATTATAAAATAAATATCCATGTATTAGAAGAATTTTCCACTCTCTGTTAATTTAAATAATTTAAAAAATGATTTTTATATAAAAAATGATTTTATTTCCCTCATTGGTTGGAAATATGTTTTATTTCCAAACACATGTTTTCAAAAAATGTTTTCATGTTTTTTTTCAAATTATCCATAAAGAGAATTTTAATGGAAAATGGAATTTCATAAAAAAATAGTTTTTTCAAAGAATCCATTATAATTTTTCAACAGTGTTTTCAATTAATAATAATTTAAATTTTTTAGGTTTTAAATTGTGATTTTCAATGGAAAAAGGATATTTTCCTCAAGAAATGTCAGTAAAGGATATATATAAATTATTTCCTATATAATTTGACAACCATTTTTGATAATAATTCATTTATAGGTAAAGTATGCAATGTTTCCATTCATATTCTTTCAATGAATGGATTATGTTTCCATGGGATGATGTTTGTGAAATGTGTCTCACTTTCCTATGTTATTTTCTTATAATACAAAATTATTTCCATAGGGTATTTTTTGATGATATTATTATGACAGCTCTATCATTTTCCACTGGTTATGATATGAATACATGTTTATGATATCTATTTTATTTCATGGCTTATGAAATTATTTTGAATGATCTTGTCACCCATGTATGTATGATGACATTATGAGATGGGTGGGAAATATATATCAATTTAATACATTTGATAAATATTGATATCTCAAGAGAAAGACATAGATGGTCTTTATTGGGGGCCATGACTACTAATATTTTCGTGGGGGTAAACCAAGACTACCTAGATTGTATTAGAAGTGAACTCATGCCACTAAGATATGCTATGGGAGAGATAAATCACTACCAAGATGGTATAGGAAATGAACCCATACAACCCATATGGATTGGATGAAATTCCATGAAAACTATGTAAATATTATTATATACTAACTGGTTTTCCACAATTCAATGTTTTATTATTTTGATATTATTTTATGTATTATGATATTTATTACCTTATGATTAATTTCTTATAAAACGAAAATATTTATTGTAGGAGCCTTTTTTATGATCTTTGATATGCGGGGTATGATCATAAATTTTCTTGATCATGTTCTCGTACCACAATTCTCTTGTTTATACACACATTTATCCTTTTATTACCCTTACTAAGCTTATGTGATCATTCCTTTTTATGTTTCCTTACCCATGTTATGAAGATATGTATTATTTTATATATGTTTAAAAGGGGTTCTAGTAGAGAAGTTCCTAGTTGGTGACAATGTTTCTCTTTTACATATTTTTTATTTTTCCAGGTTTCTAAAGGGACTAGAATAGTATAGTTTTCAGGTTTTTTTATATATTATTTTATGTATTACTCAAAATTTATGTAATGTTATTTTATGAAATGTGATGGTCACAATAGATGATATTAGAGAAAAGGATAAGCTAACCAATGGATTATATGATGAGAAAACTGTAGTATGAACCCTATGTAAATGTCTAAGGATATGTATAAATATTAGTGAATGTGTAGGAAAATTAATTAGAAATATCATAAAGGATAAAGGTATTAGTTTCATAGAAATACATTCTTATATAAATTCTAATAGTGGATTCAACCATGGAACAGATGTAACTAAGGGTAAAACCACATATACGATGTCATAGGCCTAAAATAGTGTAATCTAGTACACGATAATGGCCCTTTCTTAGAACATGGTTTTACACTCTCGGGCTATACACTTTGGGAACACACAAAATCATCCTGAAACATATAGAATGATTTAAATAGAAGTTTCCTATTTATAACCTAGTATTAACATAATGTATCATATATTAACGAATTTGTAATTATTTAGACATCCTGTTACTTATGTTTCATGATTTTGTTGTTCATCAGTTTCATAACTATTTTATGATCTGTGATTATTTTGTTTTACTCAATTGATGGAACCTGATAGAACTATGATAAAGGTGATTGTTCTGGAAAATGAAATTATTTTTTCCCAAATCAACATAATTATATTGGAGATGGAATGAAAAACTTATTCACTATATTCACAAACATTTCTCAAAATATGAATCATGGTGTAATTAGAAATGAGAAATGGAGGGAACATCATTTTTTGGGTCCTTCTTGAGGCAAAATCCACTTATATTCATAGGTTCTTCTGACCCACTTGTTTTTTAACACTGGATCAGTACTAATGAAATGATGTTCTCTATTATCCATTTTTTGGTGCTTGATAAATTCAATATGGATTTTTTTTGGTTTTAAGGTGAATTAGACTATTCGTGGACTCTAATCATGAATTCTATGAACCAAAATGAGTATTAATTCATATATTTTGATGAGTTCAAGAACTCATTTTTAATAATTAATTTCATTGGATTCATCATATGAACATAGAGATAGTGTTCCTAGAGTTTAAGGAAAAAAAGATGATTAATATTTTCATACCTATGAGGATAATTTTAAGAGAATTTTGTGGCATGATTCCAAAATTTTCATCCCACCTAATTAATAAGTTTGTAGGTTCTTCAGTGGCATAATGACATATATTTGAAGGGTGTTTTCCATAATAGTCATTAGTAGTTACAAAGAGATTGTGTGTTGTTCTATCAAGGATGTAATTGAGGTTGGAGTCACATACCAATCTATTATTTTTGACAAGAAAATAAATATACAGTTAACAAATCTAAAAACAATGAAGAGAAGAAAATGATAATTCATTTATACTCTATTTGCGGGAATTAGCATAGAGGTATTTCCTTAAGTGGGTAGAATAAATGTTTTCAGTGTGAAAGGTATGTCCATCAAGAACATGATTGTGGAAGTGATGGGAAGAAGTTATAAAACATTGAGAATGGAGAAAAACCCATATAATTCACCTCACATGATTTAGTTTCCACAACCCCACACACTAGGGCTCGAACCACAACTCCCCAACCCGACCTCCAATATGCTATGGGATGGAGACTAGCGCTGAGTAGGCTGGCACACACATGAGATTCCATAGCCTTATAAACTTAAACAGGCACACACACCACCATACACCTACATGATATAGTGTAGAGATATATATACAAAAACTGAAAAGAAATACATTCATACATAAATTCCAAACAATAGTAAAACAGAAGTAAAAAATTTGAAACTATAGGGTCCCCAAAAGGAAAACTCAAAAAGAGTCCAATCGGCTCTGAAAGAAGTGATCACGGTCAATATCTAACTAGTAAGCTCCACATACAATATCTTTTTAAATAGATAGTATATCTATCTAGGGTACTCTACCTACTCTAGGTCCAATTGGAACTTCATTGAAGGACATATTTTCTGCTTAATACAAAAGACATTTGAGGGAAAACTCATGCATGGGTGAGTATAAGAATAATCAACAGATGCCACAAAATGAAAATTAAAAAGGGAGAAACTAATAGGCATTAGTTGACTCAAACTAGACTAAGGGAACATAAATTATATAGGATCTTCATCTCAAGACCATCATCATCAATACCGAAATAATCATCTCAATATCTCTGGCATGATAACAAAATAAGAAATGAAAAGGGGACTCTATGAAAAATCCTCGATATACTTAGCACCATCAAAAATTCTCATGATCCCAACAATAAATTATCCATGTTTAACAACCAAAGGTTCTTATACAACACTTAAAACATTCAATTGAGGTATTAACCTCATAGACAGTAATATAAGCCAACCTATCCATGACAGCTCACAAAATGAAAGGGGGAAAGCATTGATATCTTGATGTCAATGAACCAATTATAACATACCAAATGGAACTCCACTTAGAGATGCCACCCCATCGGTAACATGAACAAAATGAAAACACGTCCAACCCTCTTGATACCTCACTACGAGGGCACGCATCATATACAACTCCATAGAAGAAGTCACCTGATGACTAAAACTACCTCCAACTCCTCAGGTAGGGTATCCAACTGAATATCCCCTAGGGAACACCAAAACCATAGCTGGAACACTAAACACCTAAAGGGTACCACAGAACAACCTGAATCTAGAACATCTCATCTTGTAGAGGATCTATTCCACTATAGAATTGTTCATGCCAATACCAAAAACTATACCAAGGTAAAATGTCACGATAGATTGCAGAAGGTAGAAACACGCCTTGATACATATATAGGGATTCCGCACCCAAGGATACATGGAGGCTCCATACCCTACTAAAACATCCTAGGTAGATGATTAGTTATTGTGTAAATATTGGTCACGCCGACACCAAAAACCTTACAATGGAAACATGATGGGATGTGAGGATCGCACCGGGCCTCTTCGGGTGATACATGCTACAAGTCCCCTGAGTTTACAACTGATGTATATTGATACAACTCACTATAGAATGAAGTTATGCATCAATGCTGAAAATATGAAAAGAATAAATAGAGTAGTCACAGTACAATAAAGGGGATGTGATACTAAAACCATCGTAGAAGAAAAAGAGTGGTCACCTTCCGGTGAAGGGGACATGATACAGAAACCCTCCAAGCTAAAAGACTAGGGGGACCCACTCAACCCAGCTGATCAAAACATCGCAATCCTAAGAGACCCACATGAATTATCCTACACAACACACCACATATCCCCAAACCATGGAATCCATTTTGTTCTACGTGAAAAACCAGACAAAATATGCAATTTACTAACCCAAAAAGGACAAGCGGTAAAGAATTTATGATTCACCATAATAAGCATGAACTGGTCATCTTGGGGACCACACCTTGATCCAAAAACGCATCGAATGTATCACACCATTGCGACAATCATAAAAAAGCATCAGATATTGAATAATAAATTGTAAAAAATGAACTCACAGCGAAAATAAACATTTCTCCAGAATTGCCAAAACCATGGATCATGGGGCCCACACATCATATTACTATCTATGTAATCAAAATCGATATTGAAACATCCAAATTTAGTCTACTGTCACAGTGCCGATGATGGAACGTCAAGCAGACATCAGATGGAAGAGATAAGTTCAATACAATATTCACCAATAATAATAATATAATTTAATTAAAAAATTTAGACATTTCATGCCATAGAGCATCCAACCCAAAACCCAATGTTCTCAATGTGTCTGCAAAATTTCCACCTTGAATCATAGTTTATTTCTCCCAAGATGTTATGTGAATCAGATAAATGGATTTGTATTTGTTGGGTTACAAATAAAAACCCTAACCCAAGACCACTCGGACTGGACAAAGACCACTTTTACAAGCCCAGACTGACCAGTCTAGTTCGCTCAGATGGAGGACTAAACCGCGATACAGACAACCAAACCATGGACCTGCTGCATTGGCCAATGCCAATGGACCTCTCTAACCTGTGGCCCACTGGCCAGTCATTTCCTCGTACTGGCTCCTAGCCTATGACCGGCCCCACAATGCTGGTGCACTGCATGGCTGCTAGCTTGCCTCCACTGCAGACTACTCTAGGAGTAGCTGTCGCACTTCTTGAAGGCTCTTCCGCATATGCTTCCTCCTCTGGTGACTTTCACCACCTCTACCAGCCACTGCAGACCTTATCCCCTCAATTTATCTTCCACTAACTATCTCGGTCACCCCAGTGATCCAAAATCTAATCCAAGACATGTTTCGATATCCTTGTGACGAGATACTAGTAGGTGTGGTGAAAATTTTAAACAAATAACATTAATAGGATCATTGATTTAAAAATCAAATTGCATACCTATCGGCCAAATTCCAATGATTCTACACAGGATCTTCACTCTGAAGCAGCTACTACATGATCTGTGAGTAATTGTTGACATGATCTGAGCCCAAAGACACCTCATTCTTTTCCTATCAGTATTTTTTGGACCACGAATCTGGGGCTTCATGCGTGTTTTCAATGGGGTGGGGGAGAAGATCAAATATTTGTTTCAAATTTTAATTAAAACAAAACTCAGCATAACTTCCCAATATGACCCACCCCCAACCTGATGCCTTGTTCTGACTAAAATTATTTCATGTCTATGGTAAAAATGGAATTCTGATCTCAATGGTTGTTTCAAATATTTAATTTCAATTTTCATTCCTGAGTTATTCAATCTTACCTCCATAAATAAATTTATTTATTTAGTTAAAAAAACTTCCTCGATAACCTTTTTATTTGAGAACCACACTGACAAATCAGTTACCCTACCTAGGGTAAATGGCATGCTCCAGAAGCATCCATGGGCTCAGAATTTTGATCTGAGCTATATTTTTAGAGATAACTTGTTTCTTCCACTTGAGTAGTATAAAAATATTTAATAGTTTTTCAAAATATATCTCTAGCATTCTGGGCATTGGAATTTCACATTGTCTTCTCACCTAGCTCTAGAATTATTCTTATGAATATTTCTAATTTTGACAGGGAAAAAACAAAGTCACTACTTACACTCCACCATAAGACTATTCATTCCCAAAATTCCATAAGATTGAGGGAATGTAACTAAACTATGAAGTGGGTTTCCCACACCAGCGTGTTCCCAAAAAACCACAACAAAGACACCAAGGGTTCCCATGATGCCAACTAGCACACACTATAGGGAACCAGAGTACATTTTTATGAACTCACCAGCACAAAACACTACCCCAAACACAATTGTCAGTTAAACTCATCCACCACACCCTGCCACTATCTAAATTGGGATGGAATGACTTGCCCACACTGTTTTAATCGCATAAAAATGAATCTCTATAGGGGGAAGCATCCCTCATGGTCATGCCTTTAAATAATGCCAAGAAACACCAACAGAATGTCTTACCAACACAATAAAAGACCCAGAAAAAGAAAAAAAGGAAGAGTATTACCTAATAGTTTCTATCAGAACTACTGTAGAAAGTAGAAAGGAATCATTGTGTACCTCAATCCATTTATGGAGCCTCTCAGTCAATTGTCTGTATGGCCAGGAGTTATCCTCGTCCCCTTCGTCCATCTCCCTAAGCCTGGCGTGGACCATTTGGGGATGTTGTTGGTGGAAACTCATTACACCTTCCACCTTATGACATTGCACATGCTCCTATGCCACATCTTCCAGCACCACAATCATTTCTGCTCGAGACATTGCATATGCTAAAGTGGTATGTCAACTATCAACATTTTAACATTATGACGAGTCAAACCATCTCTAGAATGATATACCCCCTTCACAAGATTTGTAGCTCATCTTATCCTGTTGAACTGAGCCTTGAACTGGCTCCATCCCTTCATATAAATGTTCCATAGTCCGTCGATGTGTATGCATCTAAAATAATGATGTCCCACGTGCCACAAAGGTGAAAACTGTGTGTCTTGCCCGACTATGACCTCAGGAGAACTCTGTATCTTTAGCTTGAAATATGCACACAACCCCAGAACATCATCTTAAAACACCAATAGAGCCATCCATGACTCATTTTGACATGATTCCTCCCCCCAAACCCTTAGAGGCAAATCATAGTGCTTCTCGACTGGTGGTGTCCCCACCAGCTGTAAAACCAAGGAAGAACCAACTGTGTGCCCAGACACTAGTAAGGCAACCTCACCGCACCTCAGGTTATAACCCAAATCCATATTTGGAAACCTCAAATGCTATTGTTATGAGGACAACCTGAAAAAAACCAAGATTTACTCTTGTCAAAGAGTACATCTTGGGAGCTGACTCATAAAGGAAAATAAAAACCTAAAACCGAGTCCTATAGGATGCATGAAAAATTATGTCCTTGTTTCCAGTGTCCAAATGTTTTGAGCCAAAAGTTAGGTTTTTAGAGTCACTAGTAGAATAACGACCTTTAGAGACCACCAAAAGTCTCCACTAATGGTCTTTTGCGGCTGCGTAGCATCCACCAAATGGCGGGAGCTTTAGGCCCGTCATTGTTGCTAATACTCTCCGCCCGATGGCCATCACTATAGATGAGCCGACTTGGACTATAGAGACTGCCAGTTGGTAGTATTTATAGGTAATATTAGGGTCACATAAAACGCCGTCCAAATAGAAGACACTATAGCCGATTTTAGATTTGGCTATAGTGACCCCCATTTGGCGGTCGTTCTATGTGTCACTGATAACACATATAGCGACCGCCAAATGGGGGACCCTATAGTCTTTTTTTAAAGAAAGTTCAATAAAAACAATAAAAAACCATATATTTTGAAAACACAAAAAAAATATTTCCAAAATAACTAAACTGATACGCGCAAAAACCTCTTCAGAACGTCATCTTCCAAACTTCAACATCCATCATCGAATATAACTACACGAAATAATTTAATAACAAAATTAATACCAAAAAAACACCAAAAAAATAATTAAAATGCAATGAAATGTATTTCAATTAAAACTTACTAAAACTGATCGAAAGTATTTGATTCTGAAAATATATTAATAATTTCTAATACCTTTTTAAAAATGTAAAATCGTTATTTCAATATTTTTAATTAGACCACATTTCTGATTGATGTGTCTTATGCTAACTCACATCGCGGATAATAATTAGAATATTGTGTTATTATTTCAAGTTATTCTGATGTCGTTTGTAATGCATTTGACCATTAGATGCATGTTTGGGTCATTTATGGCACCATAAGTTTTTTTTTGTCACTATGGTCACACAACAACTCTAATTGACATGTGATCTGCCTAACCATTTCAAAATTCACATGTTGTTTGTTTTCATCTGATTTCATGGCATTCCAAGGTCATTCGGTCGGTTTTGACCACCCCACCAACCTTTCTCAAGCAAGTCAAACTCTTAATGAACACATGTTTAGTGTTAATTTGAAAAACACACATTTTTTTGATGTTCTGTCTCCATGTACACATCACGAATAATAATTAGAATGTTTTCTTGTGATTTCAAGTCATTCCAATGTCATTCGGTATGCATTTGACCGTTAGACGCCTATTTTGGTCATTTATGTCACTAAAACAATGTTTTCAGTCACCGAGGTCACAGAACACATCCGATTCACTTTTTGTTGGCCTGAACATTTCATAATTCACTTGCCGATTGTTGTTTTCTGATTTTATGTCATTCTGAGGTCGGTCGGCCAGTTTTGACCACCCCACCCACCTTTCTCAAGCACACTTAACTCTTAAAAACACATATTTGGCTGTAACATGCAAACTGCACGTCCAATTGATGTTCCGTCTCTACATACATGTTATAAATAATAACTAGAATATTTTTATTTGATTTCAAGTCATTATGATGTCATTTGGAATTCATTTTACCATTAAATGCATGTTTTGGACGTTTTTGGCACGTGAACGACATTTTTGGTCACCGCGGTCACACGACACCTCCGATTCACATGTCATCTTTCCGACCATTTCACAATTCACTCTCTGGTGATCACATCTGATTTCATGACACTCTACGGTCATTCGGCTAGTTTTGACCACCCCACCATCCGTTCTCACACGCGCCAAACTATGAAAACACACATATTCAGCTGTAACATGCAAACTACACGTCTTATTGAAGTTCCATCTCCGCGTACACATCAAGAATAATAATTAAAATATTTTTCTATGATTTCAACTCATTCTGATGTTATTAGGAATGCATTTTACCATTAGGGGTCTGTTTTGGTCGTTTATGGAACCAGAACTGCATTTTCAGTCACCGCGGTCGCACAACACCTCTGATTGACATGTGGTATTCCTGAGCATTTCAAAATTCACTCACCGATTATTGTTGTCTGATTTCATAAAATTATGAGGTTTTTTGGATGGTTTGGATCACCCCACCAACCTTTCTCAAGAACGTCAAACTCTTAAAAAGCACATATTCGTCTGTAACGTGCAAACCACACATCTGATTGATGTGCCGTCTCCGCGTACACATCACGAATAATAATTAGAATGTTTTACAGTAATTTAAAGTCATTACAATGAAATTTAGTATGAATTTGACCATTATACGCCTATTTTGGTCGTTTATGGGACATGAAGTGCGTTTTTGTCACTACGATCACACGACTCATCCGATTAAAGTGTGGTCTACCCAACCATTTCACAATTCAACCACCGATTGTTGTCGTTTTATTTCAGGGAATTCCAAGGATGTTTGGCTGGTTTTGACCACCCCACCCACCTTTCTCAACCATGCTAAACTCCGAAAAAACTCATATTCGGTCATAACGTGCAATCCTCACATCCAATTGACATGACGTCTCCACATACACGTCACAAATAATAATTAAAATTTTGTCTTCTGATTTCAAGTCATCCCGATTTAATTTGGAATTTATTTGACCGTTATATGTGTGGTCTGCCTGACCATTTCTCAATTCACTCTCCAGTTGTTGTCATATGATATAATGGCATTCTGAGGTCGTTCGGCCAGTTTTGACCATGCCACCCACCTTTCTCAAGCATGCCAAACTCTTATTAAACACATATTCAGCTGTAATGCATGAACCACATGTCTAATTGACATGAAATCTCCACATACACATCACGAATAATAATAAGACTTTTTTCATATGATTTGAAGTCATTATGATGTTGTTCAGTATGAATTTGACCGTTAGATGCCTGTTTTGGTCGTTTATGGTACCAGAAGTGCGTTTTTGGTCACTGGGGTCACATGACACATACGATTCATTTTTCATCTGCCCTGCCATTTCAAAATTCACTCGCTGATTTTTTTTCAGATTTCATGGAGTTTTGAGGTCGTTCGATCAGTTTTGACCACCCCAGCCACCTTTCTCTAGCGCACCAAACTCTTAAAAAACATATTCAAATTTAACATTAAAAACTCACTTTTGATTGATTTGATGTCTCCACGTACATGTCAAAAATAATAGCTTGAATATTTTACCATGATTTCAAGTCATTCTGATGTCGTTCAAAATTCATTTGACCATTAGATGCCTATTTTGTTCATTTATGGCACCAGAACTGCATTTTTGGTCACTGTGGTCACACAACAGCTCCGATTCACTTGTTTTCTAGCCAACCATTTCATAATTTACTTTATAGTTTTTTTCTTCTCATTTCATTGCATTCTGAGGTCGTTCGGCTAGTTTTGACAACCCCATCAACCTTTCTCAAGTGAGCCAAACTCTAAAAACACACATATTCGACCGTAACATGAAAAATGCACGTCTGATTGACATGTTGTCTCCGCGTACACATCATGAATAATAATTATAATGTTTTAATATTATTTCAAGTCATTCTGATATCGTTTAGAATTCATTTTACCATTAGACACATATTTTGGTCGTTTATGCCACCAGAACTTTTTTTTCGGTCACTATGGTCACCCGACACCTCTGATTGACATGTGGTCTACTATACCATTTTAAAATTCACTATCTGGTTGTTTTCGTCTGATTTAATTACATTCATATGTCATTAGGCTTGTTTGACCACCCCACTCACATTCCTTAAGCACACAAAACTCTTAAAAAACACATATTCGGTTGTAACACACAAACCGCACGTCCTATTAACATGTTGTCTCTAATTAAATTCCATGAATAATAATTAGAAGATTTATATATGTTTTCAAGTCATTCGAATTTCATTCGGTATTTATTTGACCGTTAGATGCATGTTTTGGTCGTTTATGGGACCGAAAAAACGTTTTCGGTCACCGCGGTCACACGACACCTCTGATTCGTTTCTCTTCTACCGGACAATTTCAAACATCACTCGCCGGTTGGTTTGTTCTAATTTAATTGAATTTTGAGGTCATTCGGCTGGTTTTGACCACCCCACACACCTTTTTCAAGTGCACCAAACTTAAAAAACAAACATATTCGGTTGTACAGCGCAAACCGCATGTCTGATTGACATTTCCTATTCCTGATCATTTCAAAATTCACACACTGTTTATTGTCACTTAATAAATTGAAGTGTTATGTAATATATCACAATTAACAATCAGGAAAAAATATAAAATAATGAATTAAATTACAATAATTAAAACAATAAAACACATAGGTGTAAATAAACCTAAAGGTTTGAGAATAAATATTAATTCATAATTCATTTATTATATTAAAATGTTAATGTAAATCACCTCATTCATGTTCATCCTCTTCTGGATCACCAATATAACTACGATGTCCACCAGCTATATCTAAAGCCTACAATATATATCAATATAATGTTTCTTAAACAAAAATCAATAGAAGTAAATATGATTATAGTTTATTTTATTGTTTACCTATGTTGCCACTAGTGTACCATGAACTGGACATTGTAACGTCACTTCATCGATATGTCTTGTCATCTGTGATAATCTCTCCTCATACTTAGTGTAACTCCCTGACCCCATTTACCCAAATTCGGTTCATTATTACATAACATTGGCATTATCACAAAAAGATAAAGTCTCGAAAGACCTATTAGTTTAGTAGTCTTGGAAACACTAGATATATTAATAAGTCTTACATTACATCATAAAGTAAAAAAACTACAAAAAATCATGTCTTCATATCCCCTCATACTATCCCTGTAGGTCATTCATAAATTACTTCTTTACATCCTGGGAAAAATAAAACATTGAAAGGGGTGAGCTCAGATGCTCAGTAAGGATAACAATATAGCAGAAACTTTTATAAATATGCATAATCATTTAAGGGAATGTATAACTAAAACAAAATCCTTTTAAACTTGAACTTTATCATAATATGGAAAAGATAAAATGAAATAATTCAATTTACTTATTCACTTGGATAATATACTAGTTGAATAACCACATTCAATATCAATAACCACTTTCATAATGATGGAATGCATAATTCCAGACTATCATAACCACATAGTCAAAGCCTCTTGCCAAGAATACAAACAAGATTTAGTCAAGGAATTATGCCAAGACACTACTTTGTCTCATGGGAACTACTTATGCAACTAGGATCTATAGCGGGCTCCACCTGTCACATATTAAGTCCAATGCATTCTTCATATGAATAGGTTTAAACATAACGTAATCATTGCTATTAAAACTAGCATTTGAAATGTCAATACTTTCTCCATAACCCATGAATGGTATAAAAATAAAACATCCACAGTAAAACATATCACAAAACCTTCAATACAATATGGAAGTTTTGTATCATAATAAATCAACTTCAAATAAGATTAAAATCCATCAAAGGATGTTGACATAGACGAAATCAAATGTATTTGAGAGAAATATCTCTTTTTTTAAATCATCTAAATTTCACATAATTATAAAATAAAACATATACTTTGAAAATATCTTTATAATAGTACAAGGGAAGCTTCAACGATTTTATAATAGGAGAAAATAGCCGGACCCGCCGTATAAGTTAAAAAAGGCAATCTTAACTTAATTCTATCGAAATGGTTAAAAAGGACCTTGTTTGGAAAACGACAAAAAGATTCCATTATAAACATCTTATAAAAATCCAAAAATTGGTATAAATTACTTTAACCCATAGTCTTTAAAATAGTAAGAATGAATTGAAATACATTTTTATGAAACATGGATGTGGATGATAAAGAGGTCCCTATAGATAATTACGTATAAACAATCTCGGATAACGAAGAGATTGGGAAATAAAACCTTACCCTATAATTTTCCTTATATGATGGTATGTTAACCTACATTATAATAGTAAAATAATTATTTTAAAATTATACATTAATCATATACATTAACATTATATCATATATGATCTTTTAACATTTCTTTGTTAATAATATCTTAGTATTATCATCGTTTCGGGTGTTAAAGGTTTCGTTTTCCATTATATTCTTTGTTATGTGACCCATATATTTTATGTATAGGATGTATATTATTCATATATAGAATAATATCATGTATCTAAAAATTATTTTTAATCATCAATTGAAATTTATTCTTGAATGGATATGATGGGGAATGAATCTCATCACGTTCGTGGAGACGGTAGTCCATACGTATGCACGAGCGACAATATCATTATTTTGATATTAAAATAATATATAATTGGATGGTACATCATATATATAGAATAATTATAATGTTATATTTTTTATTTACTTTTATTACACATCAATATCATAACCATCAAAATAATAATGTTTTGAACAACAATTACACCGCGACGTGGAGACGGTAAGCCGTGCGTACTCACGTATGGTGAAATGTCATTCAAATGATGGATAGAATACTGAATATGGTTATAAAATATTTATAATAACATCATAGTATATATAATATAATGGTATTATTATTTTATAATGGAAATAACAATGAAAGAAGAAGTGGAAGAAGAATGGAACTTGAAAGTGGGTGGTGAAAACATTACCTCTTTTTCGTGTTCTTCCTTTTGATTTGATCAAAAGGGCTCCATAGGTTGGCTTTCTGATCATACCAAGGACTATAGGATTAATTGAGGGAAGTTTATAGAATATATGGGAAGTGGTTGGCCGGGAAAAAGGCATTGAAGGTATAAATTAGAGAGAAGGTGGAGTTCCCTATTATAAGAGGGGTGAGGGGTACCTTAGGAAAAGCTAGAAATATTATTTCATAATAAATTCATATTCAGTTTATAATGGCTCCAAAGTAGATTATTTAATTTTTAAGGTGGGTATGGGTCTAAATCCTTTCAACCAATATATTTTTGACAGCTTTGGATCACTATATTAACCTTATCATTTAAATTTAACTCTTAGTTAAACAGTGTGACATTTACCATGTCTCTTTGTATTTTTATATTATATAGTTAATAAACATCCTATATACATCCAATAGACCCCCAAGTGGTCCATTAATAACAAAAATATCATTATATAAGTCCTTTTTCCAAAAACATATATATTATGGACTACAATACCAATTAATAATATAATATTTGATTTAAAATATCTTTTATGTCAATTTTGACACTATTGTGTATTTTGTTTTTGATAATTTCATAACAGCATTATTACTTCTAATAAAATGTTTATAACCAATAATAATATGTCATATTAACCTAGAAAATTTAAGTAATTCATAAAATGTTTCAAATTACATTTATTTTGATGTTTATAATATTAATTATTTAAATATTTCAATAATTAGGTAATTATCGCATCACCATTGTGTCATAAATAAATTAAATTATTTAATATTAAAGGTTATAAATAAAATACCATTATGTATTAAATATTTTTATCTTTCTAATGAGTATTTATAATATAATTTATCTTATTTATAACCCTATATTAAAAATATTTTAGTTATTAAACTTTGATATTACCTCTTTTAACTCTTCATTAAATTAAATAATAATAAATGTCCTAATCTAATCCAAGTGGAAATAAATGATAATATATTATTTCTAAGGTTTTTTTGTTCTAGATACATTTTTTCAATAGAATTAGGACATGTTTTATGGTAATATTAATATCATTTTTACCCATAATTACCCTATTTACTTTTAACCGTGGTAAATAAAAGTAAAAAGTTAATATTCACCAAAAATAATTTTTATCTTATTAAACAAAATTTTACTCCTTGATATTAACCATGTCTCTTGTATTTTCAAAATTCCACTCACATAGGCGGTAAAATTAGGTTTTATGTGAATTTCCAAATTCTTCAAGGAGGTGGGTAAAAGACGGTGAAAAGTTCAACAAAAAATTATATATATCTAAAATTATTCTAATATAATTCCAATGTATTACATTGAAATTATATAGGTATTATGTATCTTTTATTTCCCTAATTATATTTAAATAAAATAAATAATTATTTAAATTAAAATTTGGTTTTAAACTATAACTGAGTGTTTTTTCACTATTCATCAGAAATTGAATGTTTTCAGAAAAATTCCAAAAATTCACCCTAAGATAATTTAGATATTCCAAATCCAAAAATTAAGTCCATTTTGAATGATAAAATTTATAAAATTTTATAAAGTGGGTATTACTAATCATAAAGGCTACTTTGATTGGTTTTGGTGTGTCAGAACTCGAAGTTGCGTACAACACACGTTACTATATTATTCAAAGAGAAGTGTATCGAAGAAGCTTGGGGTGTTACATTCTCCACACCTTAAAATAATTTCATCCTCAAAATTTATAGAATACTCCTTAATGAAAAGACTTGTGTGGTTCTTCATCATAAGTTCCTTGGGTACCCATATTGCCTCTTCCATCTTATGGTTTCTCCATAGAACATTTACCGGACGAGTCATCCAGTTTCTCAGCACTTGTTCTCTTGTATCAAGAATCTTATCGGGCTCTTCGCAATAAGACAGATCGAGTTCTTGTTCTAATTCCATGTATGTGAGTACATGTGTTGGGTCAGGCATCTATTTCCTCAATAGTTATACATGGAACACATCGTGAACTTTGGAGAGATTTTGCGGCATTGCCAAACGGTAAACTACAACCCTAATTCGTTCTAGAATTTCGAATGGTCCTATGTATATGGGACTCAATTTACCGTTCATACTGAAATGTATAACTCACTTCTATGGAGATACCTTCATGAAAACATGATCTCCTACCTAAAATTCCAAATCCTTCCTTCGGTTGTCAGCATAGCTCTTCTACCTACATTAAGCTTCTTTGATGTGGTTTTGAATTTTCTTTACCTTTTTCCATTGTTTCCTCGACTAGGTCTAGGCCTACGAGTTTACTTTCACCAACATCATCCCAACAGGTTGGTGTGCGACATCGTTTTCTGTATAACGCTTCATACGGTGCCATCCAAATACTTGAATAAAAGCTATTGTTATAGTAAAATTATACCAAAGGTTAATATTGGTCCCACATACATTGAAAGTCAAGTGAGTATGATCTCAACATGTCTTCTAAGGTTGGAATAGTCCGTTCTGATTTTCCATCTGTTTGAGGGGGTCAGGTAGTGCTCAAACGAAGTTCAGTATCCTGGGATTTTGGAAGACTTTTTCAAAATCCTGATGTTAAACGGGGATCATGATCTGAAACAATTGATAGGGGTGCACCATGAAGTCTCACAACATCATTTATATATAGTCTTTCTAGACGTTGAAGTGGTAACTATTACCTTATAGGAAGAAAAATTGCTGACTTGTTAAGACAATCAACAATGACCCATATTGCATCGTTCCTTCTAGGAGTCTTTGGTAGTCCCATGACAAAGTCCATCGTGAAATTATCCCATTTCCACTCAGGTATGGGAAGAGATTGCATGACTCCTCCAAGATGATTCCTTCCATCTTTCACTTGTTGACAAACCATACATCTTGACACAAAATCCACAATCTCCCTCTTCATATTGTCCCACCAAAAATGATCCTTCAAATCTCTATACATTTTGGTGCTTCCAGGTTGTATAGAGAAATTGGAACTATGAGCAACATCCAACAACTCTCTTTTTAGATCAGGTATATTGGGAATACAATGTCTCTTCCCAAATTTCAAAATTCCATCTTCATACACAATGTCACTCAATCTCCCATCATTCTCATCTTAAATCCTCTTTTGAAACTGTTAATCATCAGTCTAAGAACTGAAAATCCTTTCTAGTAATGATGGTTTGGAAAATATTTGAAATAATGTTGATGTTTCACCTTCCATGGTAATTCCCATATTCATCTTCACTAGATCCATGGAAATAGGATACCTATCAACTCTCATCTAGTTAAAAACACCATGATCCTTTCTACTCAAAGCATCTTCCACCTTATTTTCCTTCCCCAGGTCGAATTGTATAGTTCAATCGTAATCCTTGAGTAATTCGAGTCATCTCCTTTGCCTCATGTTGAGTTCTTTCTGTGATAAAATGTACTTCAAACTATTGTGATCAGTATATATATCACATTTTTCACCATAGAGATAATGTCTCTAAATCATAAAAGAAAATATTACAACAGCTAACTCAATATCATGAGTATGATAGTATTTCTCATGAATTTTCAGCTGTCGTGATGAATAGGCAATAACTCTGTCATTCTGTATAAGGACACAACCAAGTCCTTTCTTTGATGAATCACTACAAATAACAAACTCATCATTCCCCAATGGTAGAGTCAATATAGGGGCATTTACTAATCTTCTCTTTAGTTCTTCAAAACATTCTTCTCACTCTTCTGTCCAAACAAATTTAACCCCTTTACATGTGTGCTTTGTTAATGGGTTAGCCAATCGGGAAAAATTCTAAATGAAACGTCGATAATAACCTACTAAACCAATAAAACAGCGTACCACGGTTATACTCGTTGGTCCTGGACATTCTTGGATTTCTCTTATCATAGAAAGATAAGTAGATATTCCATCCTTAGAGACAATATGGCCCAGAAAAGAAATCTCATGTAGCCAGAATTCACACTTTCTATACTTCCCATATAATTGAGGTCATCTCGAAGTCTTCAGGATAATGCAAAAGTGATTTTCATGATCTTCATAGCTTTTGGAGTATATAATGATATCATCAATAAATACCACCACAAAATCATCGATATATTCTTTGAAAACTCTATTCATTAGATACATTAATACAGGGGGTGCATTAGTCAATCCAAAAGACATTACTATAAACTCGTAATGCCATTACCTAGTTTGAAATGATGTCTTTAGAATGTCTTCCTTATTTACACACAACTGATGGAATGTAGATCGATGTTCAATATTTTAAAATGACAAAGCTCTATGAAATTGGTCGAATAAATCATCAATACGAGGTAGGGGATACTTGTTCCTTATAGTTATAGCATTGACCTCTATGTAGTCGATACATAACCTCATAGATCCATCTTTCTTCTTTAAAAAAGGATAGGGGATCCCCTTGGAGAAACACTTGGGAAAATAAATCCCTTATTACTCAATTACTATAGTTGTTTCTTTAGTTCAACAAATTCCATAGTGGCCATTCTATAAAGGGTCTTCGATATAGGCCTTGAACCACAAATTAAATAAATGGAAAACTCATATTCTAATTCTAGAGGATGTCTAGGTAAATATTATGGAAACACATGTACATATTCATTCACAATAAGTACATCCTCTATTTGAACATTCCTTTCCTCGCCCACAGTCATTTCATTCTCTTCCTACCCAATAATTGAATTTAGTTGAGCTATTGGGGGTGGATCTGGATAAGAATTAGGTGGTGACGATTCTGCTCTAAAGATAAGGTGCTCCTTATCATCATCATCAAAAATAATAACCTCCTTATACTTACAATAAATCTTCACATCATGGTCTGAAAGACAATTCATACCAAGGATTATATCAAATTCAATCATCAGTATGATGATGAGGTAAAAAGATAAAGAACATTTATGTACTCTAATGGGAACTGATTCGCAAAACGTTGTAGCAATGGTACTTCCCTTTAGAGTTTTAACTGACAACTCCCTTGCTAAATAAATTTGGAAATATCTAATTTTCATAGAAAAATGGGAATATATGAAACAGTGTGATGATCCAAAATCAAATAATGTATTTTCTAAACTTGAGCAAACCATTAAATTACCTGCCACCTCGTCTTTAGAAGTTTCTACCTCAGTAGTAGTGCTAACATAAGCATGGAAATGATCCCTTGTCCTTTTCTAAGGTACATTTTCCTGATGCTTAAGACATTCATTTGCATAATTTCCCTTATCCCTACAATTGTAGCACTAAACATCAGTATCTTCTTTCTTCCCCTTGCAATCACGAGCTTGTTGGCCTTTTTCACTACACATTTAACAGACTCCAATTCCCTTCAAGAACGTACCAGGGTGTTTCTTCCCACATTTACTACAGGATGGATATTTAGCTTTTCATTTGTTCCCCTTATTTCCATTCCTAGAGTGATCAGCAGATCTCTTCTTCTCATGCTTTTCTTTAAAGTCATAAGACTTAGATAATTCATTTTCTATCTTGATAGCACAAGAGACAATATCTTCGTACGAAGAGAAGGATTGTGACATTAATGATCAATGAAAAAATGGTTTTAACCCATCAAATAAATGATCAATCTTACTTCTTCAGTTATGTATATAATTTCCATCATACCTTGCTAACCTTGTAAAGTTAGCCTCATACTTTGCAACATTCTCATCATCCTTTTGTCTCAGACTTAGAAATTCTCTTTCCATATCTGCTCGATGGTCACGAGGAATGTATTTTTCAAAGGAAAGCTCTTTGAACTCCATCCATTATATATTTGATACGTCATCATCTTCCTATGTGTTTTGAATCAATGACCGACATTGGTCTGCATCTCTAGTGAGGAGGTAAACTCTCATGATAACATTTTCCCTATCACTACTCCCCAAGGCTTCGAATATTTTCACTAAGGAATTTATCCATTCCTCAGCTACTAAGGGATTTTTACTCCCATTTAATGTTGGTGGATGTTTCCTCATGAAGCGCCCAAACATTAATCCTCCACGCTCTGGATCAGAGTGACCCATATGGGTAAGGTTATTATTCGGAACCTGAGTGATTTGTCCAAGTATGGTGATTAGCTGATCAGCACCAATTGCATCCCTAGCTCCACTATAATTATCCTGATAAGGAGAGAAATACCTACATTGAGTGTGTGCATTGATACAGTTTCCATTTTTTCCACTAGTTTCCATTTATAAACAATTGAATCGACTATATTAGTTTATGAAACACAATACATAAATCCAAACTTGTAAAACACTTAACATAAATTGAACAGTTTATGGATATAATACATAATCATAAAAGATGTTTTCTTTGAAGAGTATATACTCATAAACCCTTCATAATGGTTTCTATTGAAAATGAGAATTATCCTAATCATATCCCCTGGGAGTGTCATAACCAAGAGTTCATAAAATCCTATTGTCGTGCACAAGTTCCCATTAGAGTCTATCTCAAAGCTGCGTTTTTAGGTTTTACCCCTCGGTACATTTGTACTAGAGATGCCTCTACCTGCTCGTATCCAGACAGGGATGTATTTCTCTGAAAACTCACAAAATCTCTAGAATAACAAAATTCTAGGAATTTCATCTATACTAACCCTCAAAGTCCATCTTAGGTCTATGTGCTCTAATCAGAGTTTAACTAAATCTAGTTTCCAAGGATTGTACCAATCCTCCTCTAATACCAACTGCAACGCCCCGACACCAGTTACCCAGAGTTGATGCATTATTACATAACATTGGTATGATCATAGAAGATCACGTCTCGAATTACAGATTAGTTTAGTTGTCTTGGAAACACTAGATATATTCATAAGTCTTACATTACACATAATGTAAAAAAACTACAACAACAACTTTTCATCATATCCCCTTATACTATCCCTATAGGTAATTCATAAATTACTTCTTCACATCCTGAAAAAAATACAACATTTAAAGAGGTGATCTTAGATGCTCAGTAAGGAAAACAATATAGCTGAAACATTCATAAATAAGCATAAACATTTATGGAAATGTATAACTAAAACCAAATCCTTTTAAACATTAACATTAGCCTAATATGGAAAATATAAAATGAAATAATGCCATTTACTTATTCACATGATAATTCAGCTAGTCGAATAACCAAATGAAATATCAATAACCACTTTCATAATGATGGAATCCATAATGCCAGACTATCATGACCACATAGTCAAGGACTCGTGCCAAGACTACAAATAATATTATGACAAGGCCTTGTGACATGGCACTAGTTTGTCTAATGAGACCTACCTATGCATCGAGGAGCTATAGTAGGCTCCACCCGTCACACATTAAGTCCAATGCATTCCACATATGAATAGGATTAAACATAACATAAACATTTGTTTTAAAACTAGCATATGAAATGTCAATAATTTCTCCACAAACCATGAATGGTATAAAAATAAAACATTCACATTCAAAAATATCACAAAAACTTCAATACAATATGGATTTTTTGTATCATAATAAATCAACCTCAAATAATTTTAAAATCCATCAAATGATGTTGACATAGACGAAATCAAAACTATTTGAGAGAAATTTCTATTTTTTAAATCATTTAAATGTCACATAATTATAATATAAAACATTTAATTTGAAAATATACTTATAATCTTGTAAGGAAAGAATCGACAATTTTATAATGGCGAAAAATAGCTGCACCTACCGTATAAGTAAAAAAAGTCATTCTTACCTTAGTTTTGTCGAAAAGATTAAAAAGGACCTTGTTTGGAAAACAATAGAAAGATTAATTTATAAACATCTTATAAAAAGTAAAATAAGGGTATAAATGAATTTAACCCATAGTCTATAAAATATTAAGAATGATTTGAAATACATTTTTAAGAAACATGGATGTGGATGATAAAGAGGTCCCAATAGATAATTACATATAAAAAATATCAGATAATGAAGAGATTGTGAAATAATCCCTTACCTTGTACTTTTCCTTAGCCGATGGTATGTTAACCTCCTGTATAATTGTGAAATATTTTTTATTAAATTATACAAGAATAGTATACATTAATATGATATCATATATGATCTTTTAACATTTCATTGTTAATAATATCTTAGTATTATCATCGTTTCGGGTGTTAAAGGATTCGTTTCCCTTTATATTATTTTTTATGTGAGCCATATTTGTTATGTATGGGATGTATATTATTCATATCCAAATTGATATCATGTCTCTAAAAATTATTTTTAATCATCAAATGAAATTTAGTCTTGAATGTAAATGATCGGGAATTACTCTCACCGCGTTCGTGGTGACGGTAGTCCGTACGTACGCATGAGCGACAATATCATTATTTTGATATTGAAATATAATATAATTGGATGCTATATCTTATATAAAGAATAAGTATAATGTTATATTTTTTATTTACTTTAATTAAACATCAATATCATACCCATCCAAATAATAATGTTTTGAATAACAATTATACCACGACGTGGAGACGGTAAGTCATAAGTACGCACGTATAGTGACATGTCATTAAAAGGATGGATAAAATAATTAATATGGTAATAACATATTTATAATAACATCACAGTATATATAAGATACTGTATTTGTTATTTTAGAATGTAAATAACATAGATAGAAGAAGTGGAAGATGAAAAAAAAACTTGAAAGAGGGTGGTGAAAACATTACCTCTTTTTCGGGTACTTTCTTTTGATTTGATCAAAAGGGATCCATAGGTCGGCTTTCTGATCAAAATAAGGCCTTAGGTTCAAGTGAGGGAAGTTGAGAGAAAATTTGGGTAGGGGTTGGCAGAGCCAAAATTCTTTGAAGGTGTAAATTAGAGAGAAGGGGGAGTTCCCTTTTATAAGAGGGGTGCAGGTCACCTTAGGAAAAGAAAGAAAAGTTTTTTTATAATAAATTCATATTCAGTTTCTAATGGCTCAAAATTAGATTATAGAAATGTTACGGTCGGGGAGGGTCGAAATCTTTTCCAAAAATAGATTTTAGACTGGTCTGGGTCACTAAATGAACCTTATCATTTATATTTAACTCTTAGTTAAATAGTTTGACATTTACCATGTCTTTTAGTATTTTTATATTATATAGTTAATAAACTTAATATATACCTCCAAGAGACCCCAAGTGGTACATTAATAATACACATATCATTATATAAGTCCTTTGGCCGAACATTATATTTTTAGTAATAGAATACCAATTAATAATATAATATTCTTTTAAAAACACTTTTATATAAATTTTTACACTATTGGGTATTTTGTTTTTGATAATTTCATAACAGAATTATTACTTTGAAAAAAAATTTATATAACCAATCTTAATATGTCATATTATCCTAGAAAATGAGTTTAATTCATAGAAAGTCTCAAATTACATTTATTTTGACATTTATAATATCAAATATTTTAATATTTCATTAATTAGGTAATTACTGCATCACAATTATGTTATAAATAAATTAAATTATTTAATGTCTAAAAATTATAAATAAAATACCATTATGTTGGAAATCATTTATCTTTCTAATTAATATTTATAATAGAATTTATATTATGTATATCTCTATATTAAAATTTTTTTAGTTATTAAACTTTTATTTGATCTCTTTTAACTCTTATTTGAATTAAATAATAATAAATGTCCTAATCTAATCCAAGTGGACCTAAATGATAATATTTTATTCCTAAGGTTGTTTCTGGTAGAGATACACTTGTCTAATAGAATTAGGACATGTTTTGGGGTAATATTAATAACATTTTTACACTTAATTACCCTATTTACTTTAAACCGTGGTAAATAAAATTAAAAAGTTACTATTCACCAAAAATAATTTTTTTCTTATTGAACAAAATTTTACTCCTTCATATTAACCATGTCTCTCTAATTTTTGAAATTTCACTCACAGAAGCATTAAAATTATGTTTTACATGGATTTCCAAATTCTCCTAGGAGATGGGTAAAAGACGGTGAAAAGTTCAATAGAATTTTTTATATATCTAAAATTATTCTAAACTAACTCCAAGGAATTATATTGAACTTATATTGGTATTATGTATCTATTTTTACCTTAATTAAATTTAAATAAAATAAATAATTATTTAATAAAAAATTCAGTTTTAAACTATAACTAAGTGTTTTTTCACTATTAATCAAAAAATTGAATGTTTTCAGAAAAATACCAAAAGTTCACCCTAGGCTAATTTCGATATTCCGAATCCGAAAATGAAGTCAATTTTGAAAGATAAAATTTATAAAATATCAAAAAGTTGGTATTACTATTCATAACGGCTAGTTTAATTGGTTGTGGTGTGTTAGAACTCGAAGTTGCGTACAACACACGCTACTATATTATTCAAAGAGAAGAATACCTTGAAATCTTGGGGTGTTAAACTCAGTAAATAACTACTAAAACTGTGCATCCATCTTCTGTTTCATAGCCTGCATGGAAGCATTTATCTCAGTTTGAGTGCCCATCCCTGAGTACACCAAATACATAAAAAAACACATACCCCAAGGACTCTACTTTTGTGATTGGCGTCATCAGTGGATGGAGTGTCTCAAGAGGAAGGCACTCAATTCCATGTTTGAAGAGAATGAGGATGTTCCCAACGAGTAGAAAATGGGGACATAGGCTCTTCAATGCATTGGAGGTAAAGTACACACCTAATGAGCCACCTAAGGATGGATTTATGTATGAAAAGCTGTAGTTGAATGGGAATGCTACCATTGCGATGCTCAACATGGGAGTCACACATAACTTTGTGGCTGAAGACGATGTGATGAGACTTGGACAAGTTGTATCCAAGATAACTTGTTGCATGAAAGTCATGAATGTCACACCTAAACCGTTGAGTGGCATTGTTCTTGGGATGACCCTTTGCATTGGGGAATGGGGAGCAATCGATCTCACGGTGGCTCCCATGGATGGATTCAAACTGGTTTTGGGGATGGCGTTTTTCATGAAAACCAAGGTCATACCAACACCACACTTGGAGAAAATGGTGATCATGAAAGAGATAATCCCATGCATGGTGACAAAAAAGGTATGTGGAAATTCTAACACCTCAAGCATCCACGGTACGCTTCTCTTACAAAAATACAGTAGCGTGTGTTGTACGCAACTTCAAGTTCTAACACACAACAACCAATTAAACTAGACATTATGCATAGTAATACCCAAATTTTGAAATTTTATACATTTTACCTTTCAAAATAGAATTCATTTTTGGATTCGGAATATCGAAATTATCTTAGAGTGAAATTTTGGTATTTTTATGAAAACATTCAATTTTTGATGAATAGTGAAAAACACTGAGTTATAGTTTAAAACAAAATTTTTATTTAAATAATTATTTATATTATTTAAATTTATTTTAGGTTAAAATATATACATAATACCTATATATGTTAAATTTAATTCATTAGAGTGAGTTTATAATAATTTTTGATATATAAAAATTTTATTGAAATTTTCACTATCTTTTACCCATCTACTAAGAGAATTTCCAAATTCACATAATATGTAACATGACCACTTCTGTGAGTGGAATTTCAAAAATCCGATAGATATGGTCATTATCATGGAGTAAATGTGGTTTTATAAGATAAAAATATTTGTTGGCTAATAGTAACTTTTTACTTTTATTTACCACCGTAAAAAGTAAATAGGGTACTTAAGGGTAAAAATGATTTTATTATTACCCTAACACATGTACTAATTCTATTGGCTATGTATAATTCGACCAAAGAAACTTTAGGAATAAAATATGAACCTATTGGGTCCACTTGAATTAGATTAGGACATTTATTATTATTTAATTCAAAGAAGAGTTAAAAGAGATAAAATCAATGATAAATAACTAAAACAATTTTAATATAAGGTTATACAAAAGATAAATTCGATTATAAATATTATTTATAATGATTAAAATATTTCCTACATATATTTTTTTTATTTATAATTTTAATACATTAAATAATTTAATTTATTTATAACACAATGATGATGCAGTAATTACCTTATTAGTGGAATATTAAAATATCTCATATTATAAATACCCAAATAAATATAATTTGAATCTTTTAATGAATTAAACGAATTTTATAGGTTAATATAAAATTTTAGGGTTGATTAAATGAATTAGGTTCTAAGTAATAATGCTTTTATGAATTTATAAAAAACAAAATACCAAATAGTGTCAAAATTGACATAAATGAGTTTTTAGAAGAAATATTATATTATTAAATATATTCTATTCCTAAAAATCTAAGGTCCAGACAAAGGACTTATATAATGATAGTTGCATCATTAATATACCACTTGGGGGTCTCTTGGAAGTATATATTAATTATATTAACCATATAATATTAAAATACAAAGTGACATGGTAAGTGTCAAACTAATTAACTATGAGTTAAAACAAAAATATAAGGTTAATAAAGTGACCCAAACCTATATAAAACCTATTGGTTGAGTTTTTTTAGACCTATCCCCACCATAAACTATGAATAATCCACTTTGAAGCCATTATAAACTGAATATGATTTTATTATAAAATAATACTTTAAGATTTCCCTAAAGAGCTCCTCATCCCCCATATAAATGGACATCACTTCTAACCAATTCCTTACACCTCTAAAGCCGTTTTGATCATCCATGATCTGAAACATTATTCTCCCTACATCCCTCTCCCCCTCATAGAATCCTTACCATAGGAATAAGGGACTTAAAAAGTCCTTTTTTGGTTCAAACCAAGGGGAGTTACCCAAATTAAAGGTAACGATTTCTCTTAGCTTCTTTTCATTTATATTACTTCTCTAACCCCTAATCTCTTATTATTATTTTCCATTGTAACAACACTAGTATACTCAATATAATAGGATACGTTTATTAGATTTATTCGAACAACACTTACAAACATCTCCATCTAATGGGTGAAAAACAAAATGTTTCTATGGGTGGAAACCAAACGCCTCATGAAACGATGATTGTTCAATTATCTCATCCCACATCTCATGGTGGCCATTATGATGGTACAATAACTAAATATTATATTTATTATATTTATTTTATATATAAGCTTTTTTAATTCCATTTTATAGCATATCATTATTTGTTTCATGTTGTATATATATACGATAATTTTATTTGACGTAGTGTTGACTACCGCCCCCTCAAAGTGATATGACTCGTTCATACCATACATGGAAAGTATAAACGATGGTTTTAATGAACATATTTAACAAATATAAGATATTATATTATACTGTAATAATAATATACCTATTTACCATTTGGTTTTGATTCCTTTGAAAATGAAAAATGAAATGGAAGTACTGTTCGTGCGTACGTAAAGACTACTGTCTCTAAGAACGTGATGAGATTCATTCCCCATTGTATCAATTCAAGAATAATTATCATTTTATGATTAAAAATAATGTTTAAAGACTTGATATTATTCTGGATTTAAATAATATACAACCTATCCATAAAAAACATGACTTATGTAACAAAACATATAAAATAAAACGAGTAATTTAACAGCTGAAACGATGATAATACTAAGATATTCTTAACAGAGAAATGTTATAAGATCATGTATGATATCATATTAACATATATTATTCTTTTATAATTTAATTACAATTTTTTTACTATTATAAAGGAGGTTAAACTACCCTCAACAAATGAAAAGTACAAGTTGTGTGTTTATTTCACAATCTCTTCATTATCTGAGATTGTTTAAACGTAATTATCTACTGGGACCCCTTTATCATCCACATACATGTTTCATAAATTCATTTATTATCTACTGGGACCTCTTTATAGTCTATTGGTTAAATTCATTTATAACCTTGTTTGAACTTTTATAAAATGGATTGAATGGAATCTTTTCATCGTTTTCCAAACAGGGTCCTTTTTACCCTTTTCGACAGAATTATGGTAAGAATGTCTTTCTTAACTTATACGGTGGGTACATCGATTTTCCACTGTAATAAAATCTAATAATCTTCCCATAAAATATTATAAGAATATTTTCAATGTTAATGTATTATTTTATAATTATGAGACTTTTAAATTATTTAAAAAAGAGATATTTCTCTCAAATAGTTTTGATTTCATTTATGTCAACATCCTTTGATGGATTTTAAGATTATTTGAAGTTAATTTATTATGATAAAAATCTTGCACATTGTATTGAAGGTTTTGTGATATGTTTGCATGTGGATGTGTTATTTTTATTCCATTCCTGGTTTATGGATATAGTATTGACATTTTGTATGCTCGTTTTAATATAAATGTTTATGTTATGTTTAACCCTGTTCATATGAGGAATGCATTGGACTTAACAAGTAACGAGTATAGCCCTCTATAGCACCTATATGCATTGGTAGGTATCATGAGACAAACTAGTGTCTTGGCACAAGGCCTTCATAAAATCTTATTTGTATTCATGTCACAAGGCCTTGACTATGTGGTTATGATAGTCTGGCGTTATGCATTCCGTCATTATGAAACTGGTTATTGATATTGCATGTGATTATTCGAATAGTATAATATACATGTGAATAAGTAAATGTCATTATTTCTTTTTATATTTTCCGTATTATAATAATGTTCATGTTTAAAAGTATTTTGTTTTATTTATACATTCCATTAAATGTTTATTCTTATTTATGAATTTTTCTTCTATATTGTTATCCTTACTGAGAATCTGAGATCACCCCTTTCAATGTTTTATTTTCCCAGGATGTGAAGAAGTATTTTATGAATGATATGAAGGGATAGTATGAGGGGATATGAAGACAATATTTTGTTGTAGTTTTTCACTTTATGATGTAATGTAAACTTTATGAATGTATCTTATGATTCCAAGGGTACTAAACTAATCGGTCTTTCGAGAATTGATCTTTTGTGATCATGAAAATGTTATGTAACAATGCATCTACTCTAGGTAACTGGGGTTGGGGAATTATAGTTGGTATCAAAGGAAGTTTAGTACAAACCTTGTAAACTAGATTTAGATAAACTCTGATTAGAGCACATTTCCCTAAGATAGAATTTGAGGATTAGTATAGAAGAATTTCCTAGAATTTTGGTATTCTAGAGATTTTGTTTGTATTCCGAACAATACATCCCTGTCTAGATACGTGCAGGTAGAGGCGGCTCTAGCACAGATGTACCTAGGGATAAAACCCAAAAACACCGCTTTGAGCTAGACTCAAACAGAAACTGGTGCACGACAACGGGCCTTGCTGCACTCTTGGTTACGAAACTCCCGGGGGATATGCTTAAGATTATTTTAATTTTTTTACAAACCATTATGAAGGGTTTATGTGTATATACTTCCTCAAAGAAAACATTTTTATGATTATTGATTATATCCATATACTGTTCAATTTATGTTAAGTGTTTTACAAGTATGGAATTATGTATTTTGATTCATAGACTAATCTAGTTTATGCCATTGTTTAGAAATGGATCCTAGTGGATGGAATGGATATTGTATCAATGCATGCACTCCATGTAGGTATTTCCTTCCAATTCAATATAATTATAATGGAGCTGGTGATGCAAGTGGTGCTGATCATCTAATCACCATACTGGGACAACTCAATCAGGTTATGAATAATAACCTTACCTGCATGGAGCACCCTGATCCGCAGTGTGGAGGATCAATGTTAGATCGCTTCATGAGGAAAAAAACACCAACATTAAAAGGGGTAAAAAACCACTAGTAGATGAGAAATGGATAAATTCCTTAGAGAAAATATTCCATGCCTTAGGGAGTAGTGAAAGGGAAAAAGTTATCATGGAAGTTTTCCGGATCACTCGAGATGCTGATCAATTGTGGTTATTGATTCAATACACGAAGGAAGATGATGAAGTATCAAATATGTAATAGAGGGAGTTCAAAGAGCTTTTCTTAGAAAAATACATACCTTGTGACCATCGAGCAGATATGGGAAGACAAATTCGGAGTCTGGGACAAAATGAGGATGCGAATGTCTCAATTTTTGAGGCTATCTTTACAAGCTTAGTGAGGCATCCAGAAGATTATATACGTAATCCAAGAAGTAAGATTTATTATTTATTTTATGTGTTAAAACTGTTTCTTCATCGAGAATTAGTCTTACAATCGTTCTCTTTGTACGAAGATATTGTCTCTTGTCCTATCAAGATAGAAAAGGAATTCGCTAAGTCTTATGACTTCAAGGAAAAGGAAGAGAAGAAGAGATTTTCTGATCACTCTAGGAATTGAAATAAGTGGAAGAGGGTAAATATTGAATATCCATCATGTAGTAAATGTTGGAAGAAACACCTCAGTACTTTCTTTAAAGGAATGGGAGTCTGTTACAAGTGTGGTGAAAAGGCCACTATGCTCGTGATTGAAAGGGGAAGAAAGAAGATACCGATGTTCAATTCTACAACTGGAGGGAGATGGGACAGTTTGCAAATTAATTTTCTAAGCGTCATGGGAACTTACCTCCGAAAAGGACAAGGGATCAAGGCCAATCTTCTGATATCACTACAGCGAAGGTAGAAGCTCCGAAAGATGTGGTGGCAGGTAATTTAATGGTTTCCTCAAGTATAAGAAATGCATTATTTGATTCTAGATAATCACATTGTTTCATATATTCAAAATTTTATAAGAAAATTAGATATTTACAATTTTATTTATCATGGGAGTTCCCAGTTAAAACTATTAAGGGAAGTATCATTACAAAAATGTTCTATGAATCAGTTCCCATTAGAGCTTATAAATGTTCTTTATCTTCTGATCTCATCGTCATACCTATGATTGAGTCTGATATAATCCTCTGTATGGATTGGATTTCGGACCATGATGTGAAGATTTATTGTGAGAAGAATGAGGTTACTATTTTTTATGATGATGATAAGGAACACCTTATCTTTAGAGCAGAATCGTCACCACCTAACACTTTTCTAGATCCACACCCAATAGCTCAAATAAATGCAATTATTATAGTGGAAGAGAATGAAATGACTTTGGGTGAGAAAAGGAAGGTTCAAATATAGGATGTACCTATTTTGAAAAAATATGTAGATGTGTTTCCTAAAGATTTTCCTGGACATCCTCTAGAATGAGAAATTGAGTTTTCTGTTGATTTAATTCCTTGGTCAAGGCCTATATTGAAGACCCCTTATAGAATAGCCACTATAGAATTAGATGAACTAAAGAAACAACTAGAGAAATTGAGTAATAAGGGTTTTATTTTCCCTAGTGTTTCTCCGTGGGTAGACACTATTATTTTTGTTAAGAAAAAAGATGGATCTATGAGGTTATGTATCGACTACAGGGAGATCAATTCTATAACAATAAAGAACAAGTATCCCCTACCTCGCATTGATGATTTATTTGACCAACTGCATGGAGCTCAATAATTTTCAAATATTGACCTTCTATTTGGATACCATGAGTTGTGTGTGAAGAAGGAATACATTCCAAAAGAAGCATTTCGAACCATGTACGGGCATTACGAGTTTATTATAATGCCTTTTGGGATGACTAATGCACCCTCTGTGTTCATGGATCTAATGAATTTAGTTTTCATGGAATATCTTGATGAATTTATAGTGGTATTTATTGATGATATCTTGGTATACTCAAAAAAGCTACGAAGATCATGAAAATCACATCTGCAATATATTGAAGACTCTGAGAAGACATGAATTATATGGGAAGTTTAGAATGTGTGAATTCTGGATTCAGGAGATTTATTTTCCTGGCCATATTGTCTCTAAGGATGGAATCTTTGTTGATCCTTTTTAGACAAAGGAAATCCAAGAATGTCCAGAACCAATGAGTATAACCGAGGTACGTAGTTTTATTGGTTTATTAGGTTATTATCGACGTTTCATCCATAATTTTTCCCTATTGGCTAACCCATTGACGAAGCTCACAAGAATAGGAGTTAAATTTGTTTGGACCAAAGAGTGTGATGAATGTTTTGGAGAAATGAATAAAATATTAGTCAATGCTTATATATTTTCTCTACCATCGGGGAATGATGGGTTTTTTATTTATAGTGATTCTTCAAAGAATGGACTTGGTTGTTTCCTTATGAAGAATGATAGGGTTATTGCCTATGCATCATGATAGGTGAAAATTCCTAAGAAAAACTATCCTACTCATGAACTTGAGTTAGCTGCTGTAATCTTTTTTTTGAAGATATAGATACATTATCTCTATGGTGAAAAGTGTGAGATATATATCGATCAAAAGAGTTTGAAGTATATTTTCTAACAGAAATAACTCAATATGAGGCAAAGGAGATGGCTTGAATTACTCAGGGATTATGATTTCACGATACACTACCACCTGGGGAATGAAAATAAGGTGGAAAATGCTTTGATTAGAATGGATCATGGGGTTTTGAAAAATATGAGAGTTGAAAAAGATATTATATACACGGATCTAGTGAAGATGGATATGGGAATCACCATGGAAGGTGAAACATCAACACTTTTTCAAATGGGTTCCAAAATATCTTTACATGAAAGGTTTAAAAGCTCTCAGACTGATGATGAAGAATTTCAAAAGAAGATTAAAGATTTCAATGATGGGAGATTGAGAGACTTTGTGTATGAAGAAGGAATTTTGAAATTTGAGATGAGTCCTTGTGTTCCCGGTATACATGATCTAAAAAGGGAATTGTTGGATGATTCTCATAGTTCCAATTTCTCTATACACCCTGGGAGCAGCAAAATGTATAGAGATTTTAAGGAACAATATTGGTGGGACAATATGAAGAGGCAGATTTCTGATTTGGTGTCAAGTTGTATGGTTTTTCAACAAGTGAAAGCTAGAAGGAAACAACCTGGAGGATTATTGCAACCTCTTCCCATACCTGAGTGGAAATGGGATAATATCACGATGGACATTGTCATGGGTCTACCAAAGACTCCTAGGAGGAACGATGTAATATGGGTCCTTGTTGATCGTCTTACCAAGTCATCACATTTTCATGCTATAAGAGAATATCTAACACTAGAATGTCTAACAAGACTGTATATTAATGATGTTGTGAGACTTCATGGAGTACCCCTATCGATTTTTTCTGATCGTGATCCCCATTTTACATCATGATTTTGGAAAAGTATTCAGAAATACCTGTATAATAAACATAGTTTGAGCACTGCCTACAACCCTCAAACAGAAGGATAATCAGAATATATTATTCATACCTTATAAGACATGTTGGGATCCTGCTCACATGACTTTCAGGGTATGTGGGATCAATATTTACCTCTGGTAGAATTTTCTTATAACAACAGCTTCCATTCGAGTATTAAGATGGCACCATATGAAGCATTATATGGAAAGAGATGTCGCACCCCAACCTGTTGGGTTGATATTGGTGAAAGAAAACTCATAGGACCAGAACTGGAAGAGGAAACGATGGAAAAGGTGAAGGTAATTCAAAACCACATCAAAGCAGCTCAAACTATCTAGAAGAGCAAAGATGACAAACAAAGGAAGGATTTGGGATTTCGGGTTGGAGATCTTGTTTTTTTTTGAAGGTATCTCCATGGAAGGTAGTTATACATTTCGGTAAAAAGGGTAAATTTAGTACTATGTATGTAGAACCTTTGGAAATTCTAGAACTAATTGAGGCTATAACTTATCATTTGGAAATGCTGTCAAATCTCTCCAAAGTGCACGATGTGTTCCATGTATCGCTGTTGAGAAGATACATTCTTGACCCAACGCATGTACTCACCTTTGAGGAAGTATAATTGGAACCCAATCTGTCTTATTGCTAAAAACCCGTTAGGATTCTTGATAGGAGAGAACAAGTGCTGAGAAACCATATGATTCTTCTGGTAAAAGTTCTATTGAAAAACCATATGATTGAAGAGGTAGCATGGGAACCTCAGGAACTTATGATGAAGAACCACTCGAGTATTTTCATGTTGTATTATTCTAGAAATTTTGAGGAAGAGATTATTTTAAAGAGGGGACAATTTAACACCCCAATCTTCCATGGTACGCATCTCTTTCAATAATACAGTAGCATGTGTTGTACGCAACTTCGAGTTCTAACACACCACAACCAATCAAACTAGCCGTTATGAATATTAATACCCACTTTTTGAAATTTTATACATTTTATCCTTAAAATTGACTTCATTTTTGGATTCAGAATATTGAAATTAGCTTAGGGTGAAATTTTATTATTTTTCTGAAAACATTCAATTTTTGATGAATAGTGAAAAACACTGAGTTATAGTTTAAAACCAATTTTTTTTAAATAATTATTTATATTATTTAAATTTATTTTAGGTCAAAATATATACATAATACCTATATAAGATCAATGTAATTCATTGGAGTCAGTTTATAATAATTTTAGATATATACAAATTTTTTTGAACTTTTCACCGTCTTTTACCCATCTCCTAAAAGAATTTGCAAATTCACATTAAACATAAATTTACCACTTTTGTGAGTGGAATTTCAAAAATCCTAGAGACACAGTTAATATCAAGGAGTAAAATTTGCTTCAATAAGACAAAAATATATTTTGTTGAATAGTAACTTTTTACTTTTATTTACCACTGTAAAAATTAAATAGGGTATTGAAGGGTAAAAATGATATTATTATTACCCTAAAACATGTCCTAATTCTATTGGATAAGTATAATTCGACCAAAACATCCTTAGAAATAATATATGAAACTCACTGGTCAAATTAATTAGATGAGGACATTTATTATTATTTAATTCAAAGAAGGGTTAAAAAAGATAAAATCAAAGTTAAATAAGTAAAAAAAATTAATCTAGGGTTATATATAAGATAAATTAGATTATTAATATTAATTAGAAAGATAAAAATATTTCCTACTTAATGGTATTTAATATATAATTTTTAGAAAGTAAATAATTTAATTTATTTATGACACAATGATGATGCATTAATTACCTTATTAGTGAAATATTAAAATAATTGACATTATAAATACTCAAATAAATATAATTTGAGACTGTTAATGAATTAAACTAATTTTATTGGTTAATATGACATGTTAGGGTTGATTAAATGAATTAGTTTAGAAATAATAATGCTCATTTCTATTTAGAAAATACAAAATACCAAATAGTATCAAAATTGACATAAATGTGTTTTTAAAACAAATATTATATTATTAATTGATATTCTATTCCAAAAAATCTATGTTTTGGAAAAAGGAATAATATAATTATATGTGTGTCATTAATGGGCCACTTGGGGGTCGAATGGAAGTATATAGTATGTTTATTTACCATATAATACAAAAGTACAATGTGACATGGTAAGTGTCAAACTAATTAACTAAGACTTAAAACAAAAAGATAAGGTTAATAAAGTGATCCACACCTGTCTAAAACCTATTGGTAGAGATGTTTTAGACTTATCCCCACCTTAGACTTTTAATAACACACTTTAGTGCCATTATAACCCGAATATTATTTTAGTATAAAATAATACTTTATGTTTTTCCTAAAGACCCCCCCTTATAAAAGGACACCACTTATATCCAATTACTCACACCTATCACGCCTTTTGGCAAGTCCAAAATCTGACAAATTATGCTCCCTAGATACCTCACCTCCTCCTAGAAGCCTTACCGTATGCATAAGGCACTTCAAGAGTCATTTTGGGTTTAAACCAAAGGGTGTTACACAAATTAAAGGTAACGTTTTCTCTTAGCTTCTTTTATTTTATTTTACTTCTCCAACCCCTAAACTCTTCTTGTTATTTTCTATTGTAACAACACCAGTATATTAAATATACTAGGATATTGTTATGATAAGTATTCTAACTACATTTATACACACCTACACTTAATGGGTGAAGAACATAATGTTTCTGTGGATGGAAACCAAACGCCTCACGAAACAATGGTTGTTCAATTATCTCCTACCACCTCTCATGGTGGCCATTATGATGGAACTATAGATAAATATTATATTCATGATATTTATTTTTTATATAATCTCCTCTAATTCCATTTTATAGCATTCCATTATTCGTTTCATGTTTTATATATATACGATAATTTCATTTGAGGATGTGCAGACTTTTCCCCCTCAAAGTGAAATGACTCGTTCATACCATACATGGAACGTATAAAGGATGGTGTAAATTAAAATAAGTAACACATATAAGATATTATATTTTACTAGAATAATAATATACCTATTTATCATTTTTTTATTCCTTTTAAAATTTAAAATTAAATGAAAGTAGCGTTCGTGCATACGTACAGACTACCGTCTCCACAAACGTGATGAGATTCATTCCCCATCATATACATTCAAGTATAATTCTCATATTATGATTAAAAATACTTTTTAAGGACTTTATATCATTCTGGATATGAATAAGATAAAACATATCCATAACAAACACAACTTATGTAACAAAACCTATAAAAAATGGGTAAGTTATCACCTGAAACGGCGATAATACAAATATATCATTAACAAATAAATGCTAAAATATCATATATGATATCATATTAATGTATATGATTCATGAATAATTTAATAAAAATTATTTCACCTTTATAAAATATTTTAAACTACCCTCAACCAAGGAAAAGTACAAGCCAAGGGTTTATTTCACAATCTCTTCAATATCTGAGGTTGTTTATATGTAATTATATACTGTGAACTCTTTGTCATCCACATCCAAGTTCATTAAAAATGTATTTCAAAACATTCTTACTATTTAATATAATATAGGTTAAAGTAATTTATACCCTTGTTTGACTTTTTATAAAATGGTTTGAAAGGAATCTTTCTGTCGTTTTCCAAACAAGGTCCTTTTTAACCATTTCGACAGAATTAAGGTAAGAATGTTTTTTTAACGTATACGGCGGGTGAAACTATTTTATTCCATTATAAAATCTACAAAGCTTCACTTATAGGATTATAAGAATATTTTCAATGTAAATGTTTTATTTTATAATTATGTGACTTTTAAATGATTGAAAAAAATATATATTTCTCTCAAATAGTTATGATTTCATCTATGTCAACATCCTTTGATGAATATTAAGCTTATTTGAAGTTTATTTATTATGATATAAATCTTACATATTGTATTTAAGGTTTTTCGATATTTTTGATGGTGGATTTATTATTTTTATACCATTCATGTTTTATGGAGAATGTTTTGACATTTCGTATGCTAGTTTTAATATGAATGTTTATGTTGTGTTTAAACATGTTCATATGAGGAATGCATTGTACTTAATAATTGATGGGTGGAGCACGCTATAGCTCCTCAGGCATTTTTAGGTCCCATGAGACAATCTAGTGTCTTGGAATAAGGCCTTGACCAAATCTTATTTGTAGTCTTGGAACAAGGCCTTGACTATGTGGTTATGATAGTCTGTCATTATGCATTCCATCATTGCGAAAGTGGTTTTTTGATATTTCATGTAATTATTATACTAGTAGAATATCCATGTGAATAAGTAAATGGAATTATTTAATTTTATCTTTTCCATATTTTGATCAAGTTAATGTTTAAAAGGATTTTGTTTTATTTATACATTGCGTTAATTGTTTATGATTATTTATGAAAGTTTTCGCTATATTGTTATCCTTACTGAGCATCTGAGATCACCCCTTTCAATGTTTAATTTTCCAAAGATGTGAAGAATTATTTTATTAATTACATGCATGGATCATATGAGGGGATATGTAGACAAGATGTTGTTGTAGTTTTTCACTTTATGATGTATTGTAATCTTTATGAATGTATCTAGTGATTCCAAGGCTACTAAACTAATTGGTCTTTCAAGACTTGATATTTTGTGATCATGCCAATGTTATGTAATAATGCACTGACTCTGGGTAACTGGGGTTGGGGAATTAAAAAAATCATGACTTCTCTTTAATTTCTACCAAGAAAGTAAAGATGGGTTTTAAGAAGGGAAATGAGACCTACTTGGTTTCTTTGAATGAGGATGTACCGATGGACGACAATCATGACTTTCAGAAGGAGGTGAAGGGCATGCTAATGATTCTTATCTATGTCATGCCACTAGAGTTTCCCAAGAATCTACCACCTAAGAGAGAGTAGGATCATCAAATTGAGTTGATGTTGGGATTGATGCCCCCATCCACGGAACCCTACCAAATCGATCCAACGGAGATGAAGGAGTTGAAGAGTCAATTGAAGGAGATGTTGAATGTGGGACAAATCCAACCATCCATGTCACCATTTGGATCTCCCGTGTTATTCCAAAAGAAGCATGATGAATCCTTAAGGATGTGTGTGGACTATCAGGCGTTGAGTAAAGTCCTGATAAAGAACAAATATCATATCTCATTGATAGCGGATCTATTTGATCAGTTGGGAAAGGCACGGGTATTCACAATGATGATATTTAAGTAGGGATGCTATTAAGTTCATATTACCATGGAGGATATTCCAAAGACATCATGGGCGAAAAGGTACAGATCCTATGAGTTCCTTCTTTTTCCATTTGATTTGACTAACACCTCAATGAAATTTTTCTCCTTCATCAATAATGTATTCCACCAATAATTAGAAAAGATTTTGGTAGTATACTTGGATGAAATTTTTATCTATAATGAGACAATGGTGGACCAGGTCTAAAACATACAAATCGTGTTCAAGGTATTGAGGTAGAACAAGTTATGAAACTCCAAGCCATTTCATCAAATCATGAATTTTTTTTTCAAGAAAACACATTTTGAAATTCATTTGGAAATGAACACTTTTCTTTGAAAAGACATTAAATCACACAAATACTAATAATTCATAAAACAATTAACCATGGGAAAACCAAACCTTTTTTTTAAAAAAAAGTCTAGTTGAAACAACCAACATCTACTTTTAAAACTAAAATAGTCGCATGAATCTCATTAAAAATTAAAAATTATATTGAAAGAGCCTCTTTAAATTTTTATAAATACTTTGAATTCATAATATTCACATTCATAGAAAAATTAAAAATATTATATCATACTTATTTATTGAAAGCATAGAAATCGTTGAAATCCATTTATAAACCCATTATGTGAAATGTATCTGGTAAAGGCATTATGATAAATTAATTATAATATTCACAATAATATCATGATCTAATGAGTAATGTAATTTCAAATATACACCTACCTCAAATAAATAGGAAACCGATTTCCTTTGAAAACATAAGAAAAAATAAAATAGAAGATTATATCCACAGGCCATAGATATCCCATGTCAATAACTATACCCCAATAAAACCCTAAAAACATATAACATGACATTAGTGGTTGTGGGAGAAATGTGAATCATTGGAAAATGGATGTAGGATTTGAATAGTAGGGAGGGAAATGACACAATTTATAAATCCACCAATAATTAATGAAGAACAAAGTTTGGTGGCTTATAGAAGGAGGATAATGGGGCCCCTAATGTTGTTACAAAGAATCTGACATGAATGGAGATGAAGGGGAGGGAAAACGACCTTAATGTTGAAGAGTGGAAAATGGGAGTAGCAAAAAAATAAAACAATATAAGTCTTCCTATTAGAAAAATACCTCTATCTAGGAATATCAATGTTGTGACCTCTAGTATTGTTTCATTGATGACCTACTTGAGAAATTTATTAGGATCCCATTATCACATCCGCCTAGGCAAAGAACTTACTACAGAGACACATCCTCTCCCGTGACATCCTCACCATGGAATAACACACCTATTGCGACGTGACCCAACTCATTGAGGAAGCCCAATGGTTATTTAATCTAAATCCCCTCCATGACACAACTTTTATGGTGATAAATAGTCTATCCATTGCCAAATTTTGTAAAACCAAGGAAATGTACCTCACTGGAAAATATTAACCCGTCATGACACAAGGCATTTTGCTAAAGCATGGCCTGCTTTATATCAAACCAACATAAATATAAAATCATGAAAAATAATATAACTTTACATAATAAAAAACATATTCTAAAAAAAATTAATATATGGTTGTCACAATTATCAACATGAACAATTTCAAACTACATTTCACCAATGAAATTCTAAAACCATTCCACATTTATAACCATTATACTATTGAACTATAATAAATTAAATTCATACTAAATAGTGGTTTGAGAATAGGCATGCTACTCCGATCATATAGTTTATTCTCTAAATAATCTTAATATGTGTCCACATAGAATAATCATTTGGCTAGTTCATAGATAATGGTACTTCTTTCATAAAAACAACAAATTTACTATATGAATTAACTAATATAGTCCCACAAAATAATGTAGCTACTAAAGTATATAATCATCATAATATATTCTGGATTATTAATATTCTATACGCACCCTATCAATAGAAAAATTATTCCATGTGCACCAAAGTATTCTAAAAATGCACAACAATAAAAATATATTGTTTCTCATACAAGTAATAACAATAATACGCATTAAAACTGGTGGGAAAAAACGTACATATTTCCATCAATCATCCGCTTAATGTGACCACCAGTTTAGCATTGCATACCATTGTGACAAGGAATTTGGACAAGAATTAAGAAGCATATGTAGTATTGAGGGAACCATCTAGAAGAAATTGGTAATATATCCAAATCAAATACTCATATTACGGAAGAAAAAGAAGTAATGAAAAAAACAAACATAAAGGGGACTTAACCATGAAAGGGGGGAAACCACGTAGGGGCTCAACGATGTGGGATTCATGATGGGGAGCAGGGGATCGATGATATGAGTTCGATGATGGTGCTTGACAGGGGCGGGATGGCTTGACGGTGGTGGTGCAGATCGATGGAGCTGAGAGGGTTGGACGACGGGGCACGATAGGGCAAGGAGGGTTCGACGACGGTGGGTTGGGAGACTGTGATGGGAGGGCGTGAAGGGACTGGGAGGGTTCGAGGACAGCGGGATTGTCCAACGATAATATGTAGAGGCGGGGGGGGGGGTGGGTCGTGGGGTTGGATCACAAGAGAGGGTTGGGGTTTCTAGTGGGAGAGTGAATAAGTGGGGAGAGGGAAAATTAGAGTGGGGGGGGGGGGGTTAAAATAACATTGACCATTGAATAACAGTCGATAATTACCTCAATAATGACTGTTATTTGGCAGTCGCCCGAGATTTCCCTCGACGAAAACAAAAATTTTACGTAGTGATTCTTTGTGTATGGATACATAAATGTACACACGAACACTAGAGTCCCTTGAAAATAATATGAACTCAAATCACTCTAACAATGTCGTTATGCAACCCAAAACAAAATCACATACAGAGAAACTACACTCTATGTTCCCAAAGTTGGAACCTCTGTTGATTCCACTTTGTCATGACCAAACCCAATGGGGCTCAAGCCGTGTCTCCCCATTCTCGGCTCTAATAGGCCAGAGGCAGGCTACTAGCGTTGAGTAGGTTGTCACACACATTGGAGTCCTAAGAAAAATGTACCTATAAACAGACACCCCACATACACCTCCCTTAAATAGTACATATATATTTATAAAAAAAACTAAAAAATATGGAATTCATACATAAATCCCAAAAATGAGTTGAAAAAATGTACAAAAAGGTAAAATACAAGGCCCACAAAAATACTAGAAAAGAGTCCCACCCGATATAAAGAAGGGGACTACACTCAAACTCCCACTAGTAAGATCTCCATCCATGATCAGGTCAATATTCTATTTAGTCCATCTAGTACATTCTACCTACTTCATTTAAAACTAGGACTCCGTCAAAGGACAAGTGGTCAGCACAAGACACAATACATGTGCAGGAAAATCCCGTGTATGGGTGTGTATAGGAATACCCAGTAGGAACCTGAATAAAAAAAACCAAAAAGGTATAAAATAATGTAAATTGGTTAACTAGACCAAGGAGGAGGGAACCCAAATGAGAAATAAGCTCTATCTTGAGACCATTCTCAAAAATACCCAACTAATCAGCTCAACATCCCTGGTATGTCAAAAAAATAACACATGCCACGACGACTCACAAAAAACATGAAGATGTACTTTTCACCACAACCATGTCTCATGATCCCAATAATAGTGTTTCCACGATGAACAAATTGAGGTTCAAATGCAACACTAAAAATGGTTTTACGAGGTACCGACCTCATTGATAGTAACAAAAGCCAAGCCCTCCCCAATAACTCACAAAACGAAAGGGGGAAAGAATCAAAATCTCATATTTAATGATATAATCACCCCATCCCAGATGTAAATCCAATGGTAGATGCCACTCTATCGATAACACAAGCAAACAAGACACACTAACATCATTTGTGATACATGTCTGTGAAGCCACTCTCAACAGACATCACCATGGAAGAAGTCACAACGTGACTAAAAAAACCTCCTACTCCTTAGGTAGGGGATCTCTCACAGGGTCCATTGGGGTATACTAAAACCCTACCTAGAAAACAGAACCAATAAAAGGTTACTATGGAAGAACCCAAATCATTCACATCTCTTCTCATAGACGATGAACACCCATGTCGTGCTGGTCACATAGATACTAAAAACTAATCCAAGGAAAAATGTCACTACAGATTGTAGAAGGATGAACCGCATCTCTATACACATATATAAAGTCTGTTCCTAGGGATCACTAGGTCCTCTATTCCCAATTGGAACGTCATTGGTATAGGATCTGTGCCTGGATAAATATTGTTCATGAAAACATAAAAAACTATATCAGTTAAAAATGATGGGATGTAAGGATCATGTCCGGCCTCATGGGGCGATCCATGTTTGAATTCCATTGATTAAGCTATCGATGTGGATTGATACAATTCTACCTTGAATATAGGAACACATCCCTACTACATGTATCTGAAGATGTCAAAGAGGGGTCACAGTCTGGTGAAGGGGACATGATATCGATACCATAATATCTGAAAGACAAGGGGACCCACTCAACCCATATAATAAAAATGTCACAAACCCAGGTGAGCCACAAGACATCACCATTACATGATATCATTTATGCTAAGACTATTGCAACCATTTAGTTCTATAAAATAAACACGTGGGATAGGATAGTTACTTGACAAGAACAGACGCCCGGTGAAAAAGCTATTATTCACCACAAAATGCCTGGACCTATCATCTTGTCTCCCATGCCTTGATCCTATAACTCATCAAATCTATGACTTCATTATAAGCCTCATGGATAAACACAATTTATTGGAAAAATAATTCATATAAAATGGAATCCTTGTGAAAAAGGAATATTTCATCGAAAATGCCATTACTAGGGATCATGGGGCCCAGATGGCATACTTATGTCCAAGTACCCAAAAACATTCATGAAACATCCCCATTAATTACAGAGCCAAAATTACACTGACAGAACATCAATCGGATGTTGAATGCAAGAGATATGTCCAATACAAGATTCAAAAAATCATAATAATATAGTAATATTTTTTTTGGATATTTCATGCCACATAGTATCGATCTCGATACCAAAAGTTATAAAAGAAGCATCAAAATTTCCACCCCATAATAATGTAATCTCACCATAGAGGACACAAGAATTAGAAACATGTATTGGGTGTTACATGGTTTTTAATTAAAACCTCATCCCAAGAACACTCGGACCCACCTGTATCGGCATGTCTGGTTCACTCAGTTGGCCCACCGATCTATGGCCCAACAAGTTGAACCGTGGCCAGCCAATATGCACTGTCACTGATTCGACTCCAAGCCGGTCACCAAACTTTGTAACATTGGTATGTTGCACGTTCACCAGATCCCCTTTGTTGGGTCCATCTTCAGCGAGGTCTGCCATGCTGCTCAAAAGCTCTGCTGCCTGAGCCGCCACATTAGTGCCTTCCACCACCGCCGCCGATAGACCTTCTATGGATCGCCATGGTCACCCAAGTGCTGTAAAATAAAATCTATGGAAGTTTATGAGCACCTTGTGTAGAGATAATCATAGATACAGTGAAAAATAAAAAATACAATAATAAGTAGATTGGGGATTTAATCTCAAACCACCTTCCTCTTGGATATACACTGATTCTTCTATACCAGATATGTGTTCCGAAGCTATAACTACATAATCTAGGAGTGATCACTGCCAAGATCTGACTCCAAAGACAACTCATTCTTATATTTTTTATGCTTCTTCGTTAGAGGAAACATGTGGGTTTTCCTGTGTGTGATCCATGGGGTGGGGGAGAATGATTGATATTCGTTGTAAATTTTTATTGAATCAAATTACAGATTTTAATCCATGCTCGAATCACCCCCAACCCAACGCCTGACGTTGACAAAAAATTATGTCGCACCAAGGGGAAATATGATGTTTTAAACTGAAATTTAGTCTAAAAATAAGACTTATGACATGGTTTTAGAGTTATTAGAGTCGAAAAAAATAAATAAATTTATTTATTTATTTATGAAAATTCCCTTGATAACTTTTTCTACAAAAAGATCTTGCAGACAAAACTTATACCCCACAAATGGTAAACGACATGCTTCGGAAGCAACTGTGGCCTAATATTTCTTATTTGAGATACTGTTTAATAGATGAATCATTTCTTCCTGGTGTATAGTATAAAAATAATTAATATATTTATTGAATTTATTCTTGGCACGCTAGGCCATGGAATTACACTTCATCTCCTTAACTTGCTCTGGAATTATTCATAGGAATATTTCACAATACGATAGTGAAAACAGTCAGTCTATATAATAGTACAAAAATTGTATAGATAATGGGTATTATTATAACAAATACCCAAGAACATGGGAATGGGATGAGGATTGATATCATCAACCTTATAAATTTATGGATAATGAGAAATCTCATGCAATATCAGTTAATGGTGATGGGTGAGATAATGATGTGGTATAATCTACACTTTCCATCCACTATAGAACTGGTAGTGTTTTAATTGATTCTGTATCAACCAAAAATTTCATATCTAAATATTATACTAAGGATGTTATGATTCCTACAAAATGATTAGATGTGGAATCAAAAGTGAAAACCCCTTATGGAATCATGATTTCATCTCATGTCTACGATTCCTCTATAGTTGATGTTTTTAGGAATGTGCTGCCTGTAATTCCTCTCATTCTTCAATCTGTCAATTTGTGCTCTTTATATATATCGATTGGATTTATATGCATAAAACCCACATCAATTATCATGGAAGGGAAGTACAATTTACTTTACTAACCCACCTATCAACATCCATCAATATGATGATAATCATGAACATCTTATTGAGATTTCATCTAATGTATGTGTCATAATTAAAATTAATTATGGTTTTTTCATCTCAAATGGTATGGGATAAAGTTTGTATCCACGATATTCCTATTTATAGAGATTACATGGATGTATTTCCTAATGATTTTCCAATCCTTCCACCAAAAGCTAAAGCTATGTTCTGAGTAGAACACATACCTAGTTCCTCATTAATTCCAAGGACTCCTTATAGAATAGACCCAATTGAGTATTTAGAATTGTAGAAGAAACTCCATGAAAACCTTGATAAGGTATTTATTAGGCCAAGTGTGTCACTTTTGGGTGGACATGTTATCTTTTTTAAAAACATATATTGATTGTTGCGACTCAACATTGATTGTTAGGAGTAAAATAAAATAAAAACAAATAATAAGTATCATCTTCCCTATATTGATGACCTATTTGATCAACTATGTGTGGTTCAAAGATTGACCATCATTATAGATATCATAAATTAATGGTCATGAAATAGGATATATCAAATATTGAATTTCATAAAAGTTATGGACACTATGAATATATAGTGATGACTTTTTGCCTTACTAATTACCCTATTATCTTGATGGATTTGATGATAAAATCATTTAGTGATTACCTTAATTAGATTATAGTATTTATTATAGATGATATTATTATATATTCAAATAGTATGGAATATCATGAATATTCCTTATGAATTGTCCTAAATACCCTAGATAAGAAAAAACTATATGCAAAATTTAAAACAGTGTGACTTTTGGCTATGAAGGATCCATTTTTGGGTCAAATTATATAAAGAGATGGTATAATTGTACATCCATCAAATATGGAGGATATTAAATGTAGGTATAGACTAAAAATGGTTACTAAGATCCAAATATTTCGAGGTTTAGCTGAATATTATCAATAGTTTTATAAAGAATTTATCATTAATATCTAATCCTATAACCATATTAAATCATTAGGGCGTCGAGTTCCTATGGATAAATGAATGTGATGAATATTTATGATGGGAAGGTAATTAAGTGCACCAGTGATTACATTACCACATAGTGGATATGGGTTATAAATATATAAAAATAACTCCACGATGTAATTTGGATGTGTTTTTATGAAAAATAACATGGTTAACACTTATTCTTCATGGATGTTCATGATTCATGCGAAAATTTATCCAACACATGATTTGGTGTTAGCAGCGGTAACTTTTTCAATATATATTTTTTGAAATTATCATTTTGGAGAAATGTATGATATATATAAACAACATAAATTAATGAAATATATATTCATATAGAAGGAGTTGAACTTGGAATTTATTGGATGGGTAGAGTTGATAATGGATTATGACTAGTCAATATATTACCACACAGGGAAAGCAAAAAAGGTGTTTCATTCAATTGGCCTAAATTATTATGACAATATATCCATTAAGAGGATTAAAAAATATCCAATATTTTTTGGTTATTAAAGGGATGGGTATAGAAATCTAAATAGAAGTGGGAATATATTTCCATTCTCAAACTAATGATTAACCATCTATCCATGTGAAGATTAAGTATGTGAAGTTGGAAGATACAGAGCTGTAAAAAAATGTTAGATTCCATCATCAGTGTAGTCGTGATAATTATGTAATGATAAAGTTCATAAACCCTGTATGTTTTTCTTAAATACCTTATTTTATGAAGGATCTATCAACATAATTCCATAGTTCTTGGTTATCTATTAATCCTTGAAGTATGAAGACTTATAGGAACTCAATGGAATTATTCTAAAGGGATTGAATTTAGAGAGAAATTGAAGAGTTTGTATGATGGTGCTTGATATGTGAGCATGTTAATGTAGAAAGACAATTGTATAAAGGTATGTTGCATCCATTACCCATACCATAATGAATATGAGAGAACATCACTATTGATTTTTTTGGAATACCAAAATCCTATAAAGGTTTTATTGAAATATGGGAGGTATTTTACCACCTTAAAATTTCACCACACATCATCACTGTTAGATAAGACTTCTATTTGGATCACCATTCCTATATACTCATTAATAATGTGGTAAGGATAAATTTAGTACCACAATAGTTTGTATCAAATTGGGATATAAGGATTTCTTTTATGTTCTATAGATGTATTGGGAAAGCACTTGGTAAATAATATTTTTTCATCACTACATATCATCCTTAGATATATGGTTATTTTGAGAGAATAATTAAAACAATAGAGTATATTATGAGAACTTATTTTATGTATTTTAATGTTTGTTGGGATGAAAACCTTATTTCAGTGTAGCTTTATTACAGTAATATATTTCACTCAAGCATTCATATGGCATTGTATGAATTAATCTATGGGATGATATATAGTGCTCCAATATGATGGTATAAAGATGGGGAATAATAGATATTGGGACTTGATAGAAATGATGAAATGTCAGAAATAGTTAGAGCTATTTCGTAGCATATAATGATATCTAAATGTCAGCTGAAAAGTTATAATGAAAACCTATTTAACAATATATAATTTGAAGACGTTGAATGTTGTTTCTACAAATATCACCCCAAAATAATGTTTTGATATTTGAGATGAATGGGAAACTAGTCTATAGGTATATCATTCCTTTTGAAAATTTTTATCCTATCAAGATGTTATCATATCTCTAATAAATTTCCCCATATCTCTCTCAAGTCCATGATGTGTTCTATGTCTTTATCATGAGGATGTATATACCTGAACATTTACATGTACGAAACTCAAATTTCATACTCCTATAAAAATTACTTTTTTATTAGGAACAACTATTTTCAATTTTGGATAGTACATAGAATGTTCTAAAAACAAGAAAACACACTAGGTTAACGTTTTGTGAAAAAATTACTAATTTTCGGAAGCTATGTGAGAACTCGATGATATGATAATTTATATGTAACCGCATATTGTTTTACATGAATGAACAATTTTTTGGGATAAATTAATCTTAATAAAGTTGTAATGTCACACCTTCTGTTTTTTATGGGCATTTTTTATCTAATAAATTAAATTTTCATTAATATATTTCATTCTACCAAGTTATAAATTAATTTTACAAGGAACTAACATGGAATATGTTACATGTAACACAAAAATTCTATACATTACACACAACATCGACTTGGAATATGTTACAAGGAACATTGAGTTTCAATGAATTTTTTTTTGTTATAATTATTTAAATGAGATAATTATAACCCAGTTGGTAAAAATATTTCTATAAACAAGAATAAATATAGTTTACATATTTTATAATTTTTTTATAAATAAAACATATTGATACTGATGTTTTATTAAAGTCTATATATGTGTAAACTGAACATTTTCTCAAATAAATATCTTTTAATGTCCTTATGTGAAAACAATAAAATTAATTTTATACAAAAATAAATTTAAATTGAAAAATAAACTTCATTTCCTTTTATAGAATTTTTAATTTATCATTGGATGAATTATTTAGATTTTTTTGAGAAAATTCATATTTGGATGAATAGTTGAAAATGCCGACTTTTAATTAAAATCTGGATTCACATCTATTTTTTTACTACGATGAATTATATTTTAAGTTGATTTAAAATTTTAATTAGATAATATTGTTATAAATTATAAAAATTTATTTCATTTTAATTATTCTTACTTTTATATTGGATATAAAACCTAAAAAACTTAGTATTTTTTACATAAAAAACACACAACATCATCTCGTCTGGGAGATTAAATGAAAATTAACTTCTTCGAATTATGTGATTGTAATTTAAAAAAATGGATTCCAAATTTTTAATAAAAATAATACAATTTATAATAAGTAAAATAATTTTTGACAAATAATATTATTGAATGTAATTATAATTAATTAAAACTATTAGGAAAAAAATAAGCATAATAATGGACTAAACATTAATATTAAGGGAAAAAAGACCTATAATCTTTTCCAAGGGCCATTATATGGCCATATTTACACCGTGTAAATATTTTAGAATAATATTTTTCTTTATTTGATCTACTTATCATGGTAAAAACCATGGTGGAATTCCATTTCAAATAAATTCCAACAGTGTCACTCCTCCGCCAATATAAAATGGCCTCCTCTAATCCCACTTCCTCACACCTCTTAAAACAATGTATCAAACAATAATTATGAAAATAGATCATATAAATCCCTACCATTATAATATAATCCTTACCATGGTCATTATAATTACAAGGAATCCCTTTGGTTCAAATGGAAAAGAGTTACCCGAATAAGAGGTAACATTCTTCCTCATGTTCATTTATGTTATTTAGATTTATTCAAGAACAACTATTATTACTGAGTGAATTTATTAAAAATAGAATAATAAATATACTATGATTTTTTAAAATATTTTTGAGATATAAAATTACACATACATCCATTTAATGGATAATAAACCTATTTGTTTACGTTTACTGCTACCAACCACCTCGTGAAACGATGAATGTTTATTTTTAATTTAAAGCCTCGCATGGTGAAATTTGTGGTGAAAAATATGTTTATATATGTTATATTTCATATTTATTATTTATATAATCTTATTTAGTACATTAAAAAACATACAATTATAAATTTCATTTCACTAAATATGATAATTTCGTTTGAAGAAATGTAGACTAATAACCCCTAAAAGCATTGGGATTCATTCCCACACAACATGAAATGTATTAGGGATGGGTTCATTGATACTTTATGATATATAACATGATAATTATAAATTAATTATATTATATAAATATATAAATATATTTCTTTTTTTTCATTTATTCAATGTATAAATAAAACGAAAACTATGGCAATGCGTACATACAACCTATCATCTCCAAAAATGATTTATTCCAATTAATTATTTTATATCCCATATATTATTAAAATAAACATAAAAAATATATATGCAATATTTTCATATGTTATACATTTTATAAATTATTATATATGTATTATGAAGAAAAATAAAAAAAATTAAGACACATACATAGAACATAGGGGGTATTACCAAAAGTAAAAACAAACCACAGAATTGCTAAGAAAATTGTAATATTAGGACATAATAAAAACATATATTGTACAATATATTGTAATATTCATCTATTAATATTTAAAATAAACATACATTTATTATTTAGGAACATGGTATGAGTTTGAAGAGAATCAAGATATAATGTATGTGAAATTTAATCTCCCTTTATATTTTCGTGAGATTCTAGGCCCAAACACCACTCCTTTCTTTTGTGTGGTGTATGTAGTTACCATGGATGTATTCTATGATTATTTTTAATAAATATATTGGTATTTTCATAAAAATTTTATTATATTTATTTAATGGAGTTAATGATTAAAATATTTCAAAATTGGTAAGACGGTTATGTCTCAATTTTCCTTTTTTAACAAACATGTTTTTACACAATAATATTAATTTATAAGATTAATATTCTCCCATTTAAGATTTTATATCATTAATAGAATTCATGGATTTATAATTCATTATTCATGTAATTTCATTTCCATTAATGTATAATATGATAAAAAGTTACCATGTCGTAAGATATTATTGAAGCAATCTCTTCATTTATTGAAATTATAGTGGTCAATGCTTTAATTGATGAAATATTATGATTCATCTCTCCAGAAAAATAATGAGCTTTTTATCAAAATATAATTAAAGGTAATCCATGTATTAGTGTCATTATTCCACAATTTGGTACACAATATTATTAAAAAATGGTTTCTTGAAAAATATGATTTTATATCCATATTGGGTATGAAATATAATTTATTCAAAAACTGTGATTTAAATCATGTTTTAAAATTCGTCTTGAAATGATCATAAGAGATAAATTTAAAAAAAGTTTTTTAAAAAACGTTTCATTTTTTTAAATTCCTCATTTTATGTGTCTTCATTGGTAATTTCAACGAAAAAGGTCATCAATAACATTTTATGTTTTAATACATGTCTTTCAATGAAGAAATGATATTTTCCTCAAGAAATGATTATAATGGATATCTAGAAATTATTACCTATGTAAGATGTAATCTAGTGGTGTTATATATTCATTATTATAGAAACTATTCAACGTTTACATTCATATTATATTAATTAATGGTTTTTCATTAACGTTATGCTTCTAATAAATCATGCTTCCATTTCATGGGTTATATTCTATGGATATCTAATTCATTTCATGGGTTATTCTTTTAATGAACTTATTATGAAACCTATATTTTTTTAAATATTATCATATTATAACCTTTTTAGGATATTAATTTCATTACATGGGACATAATATGATTTTTACTAAACTTGTGGATCATATATGTATGATTTTATAATGAGATGGGTGTGACCTATTTTTCCATCCCATGCATTGGGAAATAATTTATATCTTATGGGATAGACTATGATGGTATTAGGAGTGAACCTTGACATGTAAGATGGCAGTGGGAGTGAACCCTAACTACCAAGATGGTATGAGTAGTAAACTCATCCCCCTATTATGGTTATGACAGTGAACCATGACTACCAATATTATATCGGGAGTGAACCCATTCTATCATGATGGTCTTGGAAATGAATTATGAACTAATATGGGAAACATATTATATGATTGTGTGTTTTACAAAATTCCATGTTTTATTCTTCTTGTATGATTTTATGGATTATATTTTTCATTTCCTTATGAATCATTTATTATAAAATTTCAATCTTTATGAAATGATTCCTATTTATGAACATTGATATGCAAGGTATGACCTTCTATTTTCATGACCATGTTTTCATACCCACATGCTCTTATTTATTCTTAAATTTAATCCTTGTTTACACTTAATAAGCATATGATATCACCACATATTATGTTTTCTTCCCCATATTATGAAGATATAAATTATTTTCTATATATTTAAGAAGGGTTATAGTCATGTAGAACTTACTGGTAGATTTTATGGCTGACTTATGTACCAGTGTTAATGTTTCCATTTCTACAAAGGCACTAGACTAATACTTTCTTTGGGTTACTATTTTTATTTTATTTTATGTATTCCACAAAAGATATGAAATGTTACTATATGAAAAGTGAAGGTCGCTTATATTTCCTATATTATATAATTTATCTATTAAATGTATTTTCATGGAGAAACATCATACACAGATATAATTATTTTTGAAAAGATGTTTTAAATTATAAATAAAATGGATCTATTACAATATAGACTTTATAGGATTTTCTCAAAAAATAATTGCTGACCCCAGAAGAGTTTGAAGCAGATATTTCTTCTACATTATTATATCACGTTGGGAAGGATCAAGAATAATACCAAAAAATCATCTTTATAAAATAAATGTGCATTGATGCTAATACATAGGGTCACATCAGACCCTTTTATTTGTTTGGTTGGATAATGTACATTTATAAACTATGGGATTTCATAATAATTGATCAAGATTTGACCTCATTCCCATCCAAGCACTTCATAGACTAGGCTACAAAGAGGCCAACTTGTTCTCGTCCTCTCTAATGCTATATGCATATAAAAAATTGAGAAAAATAACATTAGTATAATGAAAATTAGAGTTCAATTTGGGTGAATCCTATCAGGTTTATATTTTTTTTGGTTTTTAATAGTAAACAACCTTGAATGTCCTACAATTAATGCCTTGGATGCATCAATATGCGGTAGTACACTCATCATACAACCAATTCCTGAAATAATACATTAATATTCCGACTATAATGTTACATGGTGATAAATCCCCCTTTTAATCATACATGTCATAATATATTAATTTTGTATTCTATTAGAGGGAATGGAAATGTTCCATAACTAACTGTGTTTCTAGGTTTGATACCCTAAATGGTCTTGATTAACATCATCCAACAAATTCAAATATCTTTGTAAAGAATATGTGTTTCTAATCATCAAATTGAAGGAATATTTTTGAGATCAGTAGAATATTCCTCAAACCTGATTATATCATCATGAATAATGTTTCCAACACTGATAAAAGGATCCTCGAACCTATAAATAGTGATAAAAGGTTGGGTGAAAATTATCACATTCCATCACATAAGATTAAAAAGATTTGTATCTCATCATCTAAATATAAAACATATATCATGTATCACTAAGATACTATAGATACTAATTTATCATCCCTCATATCCCTATTGGAATATTATGGAAACACCACATCTTCATTTTTGTTAGATGAAGATACATTTCCTTACGGATGTCAAAATATTGTCTCAGCCCATAATTATTAAAAATATTCCTTCTTCACCCACATCCCATATTTGCGACGATGAATAGTAAGAGGAATAAGAATAGAGGAGGAATTTGGGTAATCACACACATCATTTGTAGAGTATGTCTCTACAACTACTAATGAATTTTATAATGTAAACCTATGTTTATAAGAGGGCACATGGAAAATGATATTCAACAAGATAATGTATTTGAAATAATATGTTGTATATACATCCATTCTGAGGAAACATTGGGTTATGTTTTCCTAGAGTTACACATAAATTTTGGATCGTGATCATGAGGTGGATTCTCACCATTGGGTTTTTCCATAAAAAAATAGGGTTTTAAAAAGGTTCATTGAGTGCCTTACCTAACTCATACTACTAATATTGATGATTTAATTGACAATATTACCATGTACAGCTTAATTTGTGATGTTCAGTATCCTAATGGATAGAAAATATAGTCATGTTACGAATGTGAGTGGTAAAATTTGGGTATCTGTATACTTCATATATTTTAACTAGTATTTTTTAAAAGATGATATCTTATTTCAGATCATGAAACTATTGATTAATTCTTAAAACAAATATAAAAAACATTCCATCATTGATGGCTTTCGTGGTAAATTATTTTTATTACACATTCTAATAATGAGTCCACCTATTTCATTCTATTTATTGGGTTATATTTTTATTGGTTATTTCCCATTGTAATTATTAATTTTGGAACTAAATACCAACATTCCTTGAATTGCACCACAAAAACCCCTTTTGGGTGGTCTATCGATTGATAAATTCCGGATCCAGTGTTTAAATGTCTTCAAAATAATTAAAACATGACTGATCATGAGGCCATATTCACTAATCTCTAGAATAATATCCTATAACTAATACAATTTAAATTTTATTATGGTGTTTCCCCTAGAATATCTCTCAGATTATTGGCATGCCATCATGGAATCAAAATAGATCATCATATTAAAATTGATATTCTTGATATGTCAACTCCATGAGGCCTAAATGTGTCAATTGGATTATGGGGAATCCTCAAAAATATTTTCCTCTCTATATAAAATCTTACAAGGGTGTGTATTCTTTTAACTAGGTTAGTTAAATAGTGGGCACATATTAGTGCACTAACGACTGTCACTAATAATTTGATATTCCCAAGAATGATTTTTGAGTCCAATAGTGTTGATATCTCGTATTGTGGGAAATAAATTAATTCATTATATATTTACTTAGAATTATTGTTGTGTTATGTCCCTATATAAAATAATGCTATCAGGAATGAGTATAATATAAATTATCTTAGTCGAACCCTGAATGATACCAAAACTAATTATTCTTATATCGATACAATACGTAAATAATTAATCTTCATAGTACAATATCTATGGAACTTCCTGTAGCGTCATGATGTCTGTTATTTAACTTATATTAACCCATTCTTATACACCTAATGTTTTCCAATATTAACAGGATGTTTGGAACAATGGTTAGTCATTATTAAATGTTTGTAATTCAGTTTGTGACTCATAAAGAATTAAAAGGACAATCCTCATTATAATTCCTTACTAAACATCACTCTACAATACAAACAACATTAAATAAATTATTTTTTTGATCAATATGACTTATATACTAATTACGGTACCTATATAATGGAATTGTATTATGTTGGAACAAAAATAAGTCAAATATAGTATAGAATAGAAAACTTTTATCTCATTAAAGTTATGTTGGGAGTGGATCAATCCTATTATCATAGGGGTAGAAAAACAATAAGGCATAGTATTAGGCCCTCTTAGTATTACATGAAATAGAACACAAAATAATAGTGGACCACTATATGGTATAAAGAGGTTATATACTTTTAGTCACGCAGATCAATGATGATTACATAATTGGAAAGAAAGGATTGATCCACTATCATTACATTTTCTGAGGGATAATGAATTAATTCCCCTTAGATATGAAATTTGACCACATCACATGACTGCATAATTCATATGAAAATTAATTGGAAAATGCAGTTACATATTTGGAAGACCATGGTTGGAATGAAAAATTCCTCAACAAAGCGATCCACAAAAGGGTACCACCATTTGATTGTGTCAACGTGGATGAAATCAATAAGTTTTTCTCCATACTCAAACTATAAAGTCCTTCAATTGGTTGGATACTTCCCATTGTGGACTTCTCTGAATATGGAATTATCCCATTAGACAAATAAGGAAAAGATAAATATTAATAATGGATTATCATCATTAATCATCTTTATCTCCCAAATCACCAAAAATATCTTTATAAGCATGGAATTGATGGATTACATCTTAGCTGAATTGATATAGCAGTGTCTATTGATGTCATGAAAGAAGTGAATATAGTTCCCCATAGGGATAAAACAAACGAATTTGGGATAATTAAAAAATTCTGGAGTATAGGATACATCTTATCTCTAGTGACACAAGATTTCACAAAGATTAACAAAATTTTCAATTCCTTCCTTGTGAATACCATCTTCATCCATTACCAATCGGTATTTGTAATCACTTCCAAATAATATTGTTGAGTTTCCAAATGGTAAATGGATTTTAAATGAACATATCACATAGATATGTCTATAAAAATTCTTTTATTCCATCAATTCTTCCAAATTCATCTTCAAAAGAGATAAAAAACACCCCTCAATGAATTTGAGACCAAAAGAACTTTCAACATCATAGAATCCAATAACATATCTATATTTTAGCTCCATCATAAGATATCAATATAAAATGGAACACATTAACTTTTATATTATGATGTACAATCCATATTAGTACTATAATATCATATGTTACTATTAATCTTGTTTTCATGGAGAAGATATTTGATATATAGAGCCTTTTAATAAGTCTATATGAAACAAACACCAGAAAATGGTTGTTAAAGATAAATAATCATGGTATAAAATCTATTTCTTTATATTTTGGATCATAATAATACACCCAGGACCACAACATGGGTGACCACATATTCAATGTTAAATGATACATAATTTGTCTGACCCATGAAGGTACAATTTCCCTCTATTCATGTTTCTATATTCGATAAACTTTCTATTGATGTGAAATCCCAATAACTGATGAATAAATTTGACCAAAATGATGATAATTGACATCATACATTTTATAAATAATAAATGTATTAAAATCATGGTAGAATCATTATATAAGAATAAGTTACAACTCCTATCATTCCTCTATGGAGAACTGGTACTGGTCTTTAGATCCTCAAGGATACCAGGGAAGGAACATCCAATGCAAGAACCAATGTGGGGGGCCTTATTTTATACACAAGGTCCACTCAAATTATGCTTACTCTATATTATTTATCAATGGAGGGCCTGTTATTACCCCTTACAATGAATGTTTTCATAAGAAATAATTATTTCCATCATCACACTATGGTCATCATTGAATCCCTTTGAAACAATTGTAATTTAGACCATGTTTTATTGTTTGAAAATAATAGAAATTATAGAACATTAAATAAGAATTAAAAAAAATTAACCTAACATCTATGTTAGAAGACATAAAATGTATGACAACATCCCTTCCACATGTTACAAAACTACATGGTTCATGTCATTATAGCATGAAGTAAAATAACATGCCATTTCAGACTATACATGAGTGAAAAATAATCATTAGTGTTGGTCTCCAAACACAAATCCATATTCAAAATATGTGTTTCTTGATTATCATTTGAATGGTATTTATAGTGATAGGTAGAATATATGTCATGTTCCTAGCCATGGTGTAATTAATATGGACCACCTCTTACTTATAAACTATTATTTATGCATGGGAGTCTAAAATGTCTTATTTCACTTATGTGGCCATCTAAAATATTGAGACCTGCATGTTTCACGATTCAACATCACACAAGATACATAGTGATTCCAAGGTTTCATAAATATGGCACAAGTGTAAAAAAAATTAAAGAAGGCATGATTTTATTTCCTTATACAAAGGGACCATGCCTATCCATGTTATATTAATATGGTTTTCCTAAATCAAAATATATACACAAAAAAAATATCCCATTGTATAAATATAATCTATATATATCTGGTCTGCTGCACACTCCATTGCCAATTCATGTTAAAACACTTCTTCTTTACATCAACACATTTCTTCCAAAAATCAAATACTATGTTTGCAGAAAAAACACATATCATTATTCTTTATCCTTACCATTTGTGATATAATTTATGAATTAGGAGAAAATTTTTTAAAAAAAACATTGATCATACGTAGTATGGATTTTCATAGGTCTTCCCCAAAAGTCATACCATCTATAGGATCCTTCACTCTTATTAGAACAAATTATTCTTCATAAGCCCCAAAAACATTATTATGAAAACATATTTTTTATCATAGTCCATGATAATTCCATGCATTCCTCTTCCATACCACTTCTCTTGATCAATGAACACCCAATATCATTGTGTAAATTTTCTTTTTATATATCTAATGTATGTAAGAACACACATGGAATTTAAATCCCCATTAGACACATCAATTCCATATTAATGGTTCTAGTATCATGACATAACAATGAACAATTCCATTCATCCTTACCTAAAAATAGTGAATATCATGGTTAATTTACCTCTAATTTGATGTTCTGTTTTTCTTTAAATTAAATACAACATGATTCTCACCTATTAAATATACATAGTGTCGCCAATATCAAATATCCTAGTCCACCAACAATATGATAACACTTCCCATATCCATTCCTTTAAGAACATCATTTTTCTAAATAAAGCTTTTCCACATATTTTTTACTCTATGATTAAATCATATGGGTTAAAGATTTATTGTAATGGTATCCTAACATGATCAAAGTGTACCAGTTCATATTAGTGTTTTCATGGTCTAAGATGAAATACCATAAAAGTGATAAAAAATTCATTTCCTATTGATGTAAACGAGCATGTTACTTCCCTCTCATGATGTAAAATTAACAAAAATTATGTTCCTCACCCAATAAGTCTGTTATCCTAGAATTTGGTCTCCCAACAGTCTCCCATCAATGAACAATGTGTGTCTTTGTCCTGGCTTCGATGTGAAACATTGTGATTCATATATCATATATTGTAGGAAATCCATAAAATAAAAATTTTCTAATCTACAATGTACTATCCAGATCAATATATAAAGTTATTGTATGGGTCCTAACCCAACACGTGAGACAAAATTTAATGGAAATTATTCATATCCACACATTTATTATATTCTTATAGGGAATAAATCATAGAAATATGTGTTCCATAAATATTTACTTGATTAAATAAGTATTTTCATCAAAATATTATGTCCTAGGAATAACTACTAAAATAATAATAATTCATATTTCATTCATATGGGATAATCTGGTATAGGAAAATGTTCTTCCCGTTCATGGATGATTTTGATATGAAATGATCCTCCATTATTAGGAACATTACATACACAAACTATTCTCCATGTCTTGAGAAATCGCGATCTCCATAAAAAAATATCTATCAATGATAGAATGAATGATTTGTAAGGAAACATGTTTTCTTGTTAATTTATACTCCCCATACTATCTTTACATATGTTTTCTCCCAAAATATTATAAATCAGGGGAAAATTTTTCCATCAGATAGTCCTCTTATATTTCTATAATCCCCAAAAATGTCATCATAGAACACACATTTAAAACACAATCTATAATAATTCACTTCATAATTTTCTTACAAAACATTCTTGAACAATTATCCATCACCTAGAAGAATAAAAAATTCCCACCTCCCACATATTAAATAATGGAACATTCTAGTTAATTTACCATAAAAGAGAAAACCACTAAAATTTTAGTCCAAGTTAAAAGTCCATAAATTTTAGCCAAAATCATCATTTTTAAAAGACACTAAATTGTACGATCGACATACTAGTCACAGGACATTAAACTATATGATTATCTAAACCTCATAAGTTAAGATCATTTTAACCTAGTGTTGATCATCCATTGAATCCCCATTAAGAACTACATATAGATATATTCTAATCTAAGTTTGGAACATATCTATTCCTATAATTTCTATAGTTGTTACCATGCCATTAGTAATCAAATGTTCAAAGAAAAAGTAAATAGTTATTCTAACTATGCATTCATAACCCATAATTTCTCTTTTCGTATGTCTCCTCAAAAATTTATCTCAATCCCAGGATATTTAAACCTTTGAAAAAAGTTCCTATATATCATTAATCATTGATGAAATCATACATAAAATAATTTTTCATTAATAATATATGATAATTCTCTACATATTTTTCCAATATCATTCCTTTATATTCCTAAATCACATGATAATATCCTGTAATTTCTAGATCATTATATTCATATAATCCCTAATTATTTCATGATCTCATTTCTCATGGTCAATAAATAATTTCCTAAAAAAATTGTTTTATTATTATGGATTTGAAGACTCTAAAATTCCCATGAAAATAGTGGTATTAAATTCTAGGATGAGAATCCAAAAAATTCAATATTAGTCAATATTCAATGTTTCATCTCACTAAACAAGAACTCTTCATGATTTATAGAAAATAATTTAACAATAAAAATATGGAGGCATAGAACATGTTAGGATGAAATCCCACAAAAGGTGGACTAATTAAGAACTATGTCTAAAGAACTAAGTCATCATGATATCTGATTTATGAATAAATTAGGATGATGATGCAAAATAACCAAAATTTTATAGGGTTTATCATGTGATCATATAAATATTAAAACTATTCTCGTCAAGGTTAAAAATCTTGGAAAAATAATAGAACACCCTCCTCCTACATACATTGTGATTACGACAAATTTCCATAAGTAAATTTAACTAAATTAATCTTATTCTTTGTTATATTATAATTATATATCAAAAAATGGAAAAGACCAAAATGGTCAATAGAAAAAATTTTCATTCCATAATAGTGAATAATTTATAGGATAATCAAAAAATTGTTAGAGTTGGTGTCCTAAGAATCAAATATTTGTACTTTAATTATGTGAATGTACACTTATTATATATTTTTCATTGTTCTGCATGACTATATTATAATAATGTCCTGGAATATTTGAGGCATTCATAAGGTCATGGCAGATCCCCGCCATGATGAGAACCTTGAAATGATATAAAAATATTCTTAAATAAAGTTATACGGTTGGATGACATACTATAATAGGACACATAGTATACAGACCATCATGTGTGAGTACTCGTAAGAAGACGAGACTCTTTATCATGGAGTTTTCACTTGGAAATATTCAAGATGGGAGATTATGATAACAGACCTTCCAATAGTAATTCCACATCTCTTCGTGTCATCGAACATTACTATATATGAGTGTCTATAATGGTCCTTAGACTGGAAGATTATCATTAACTCATTTCGTGACTCGGGCACTTAGAATTGCTAACGAAAACCATTACAAAGACAGTTGGCCGAAAGTAGGGTATGCTGGGTGCATCACGAATGACATGATGTTATTGAATATTTCGAGGAAGGATTTTTCCCTTCTATATTTATGGAATTAGATATCTTGGGCCCTTTTATTGAAATAGAAATATCACCCAAATACTATTTCTATGGTGTAATGACGAGGTTATTTCTAGAAGTCAAAGAATGAAAGATCAAAAATATAGGTTCAGGACACTACCATGAAACCTTCTAGATGAGATATTGAGGAAAAATGGTTAAATTACATGGTAAGAATTCATTTGAGGTGACACATCAATTCGTCATCAAATTCTTTCTCTTGGGTGCCATGACCCATTTCTAGACAGTAATCTTGGACTTTAGGCAAGCCCGCTTAATGCTAATGAGAAAGAGGCCTAGAGGGCCACACACTAAGTGTATTCAAGTATCTCAAGTAGAATGAATATTATTCTCGTATGTTGTTTAATAATTATAAATAGAAGCCTAAATTGTTTTAATGTTGGAGGAAGAATAAAATGAAATCAGTTACATGCCATGGATTAATGATTACATGCCATGTAGTTTTTATTTTGAAAACAAGTACACACCGTGTATTAATGATTACATGTCGTGTGGTATTCATTTTGGAAAGGAAATGAAAAACAGGTATAGGCTGTGTATTAATGATTACACGTTGTGTAGTTTTTTATGAAAAAACAAGTACACATCTTGAATTAATGATTACACGCCATGTAGTTTTTCTATTCGGGATTTTGAGGATATAATATTGTTCTATTAAATGATATTTTTTATAATCAGAATGGGTGCATTCCAATGAATTAATTATTCGACATGGGGGTTTTCAAATTGAGTCAATGAAATAAATACAATTAGTAACACATTTATTTATTGTCATAACTCTATAACCTCAAACCCGGTTATAAATATCCTCACAACCCCAACCCTTTTCCTTAATCATTGTGTGCAACAATTCTTGAGAATTCCCTCAAAGTCAAGAGAACTCCTTCCTCCAAGAACGCTCTCATGACCGAGATAGATCCTTCTCCATCAGATCAAAACGTTATAAGGCGGACAATGCAAGAAAAGTTTTCTCCATGCTAGCACCTAAATAATCCTTTGACGACGTCTAGAGATATGTGGTGCATGTGTGGATCACCACTATAGGAAGTCTACATTTGAATTCTGCAACGCAACGACAAATCGCACTGAAACATGATCAAGAATATCAATGAAGAAAGAACACATAAAATGTACTTCTTCTCAATTAATATAGTTAATTATAATCAACCTATGATGGTCCTCGTTTTTTGTTCTGGGACCATCCTTCTTCTTTGTCTATTTCTATGATTTGATCTGTAAAGACTGGCATTTATAATTATATTTATCCCGAATTGATCATTGCTAATGACAAAAATCCAGGTGTGCAAATCCACCCATGAGCTTCTGCTGTGCCTGAAACCTTAAAATGGTATCAGAGTGAGGTTACAACACTGATTATATTTATTTAACTTTCATTGATAATTTACATAATTATATTTGTTTCAATTCAAGATAAATTGTTCTATAAAATTGAATGAAATAGATATGTTATTCCATATTCATTTATCGATTCAAATCATAGAAATGACATTATAATTTTAATTTTAATTAAAATAAAAATGAGGAACTCATCCGGAGGAGCCACTCTTTCTGTTTATACAAAACAATAATACATGATGTATAGTGAAAACTACACGCAGTGTGCTTAGGTTTGATGAACTGGTACTGGTCCACCAAACGACACCATGTGAATTGAGCATGACTAAGTATTTATTACACTGTGTTGACGATAATTGAATGGTGCATGTAAACTGGAATACATGGCATGTATATTGAATCAACACGCCATGTAGTCTAATTCGGACCATCTGAAACTATGTACAAGTAGAATCCATGTACCACGTACATGGGATTGTTAGGCCGGTAACTGCGTAACAAGGAAGTACACGATGTGTTAGATTAATCTTCATACCTTGTAATCCAAAATATCCAATGTAATGTAAACATGCCAAAGCCCCTGGCATGTACTTTTCATAAAGGGAGAAAAATACACGCCGTGTAATATATTCTTTACGCCGTGTACTTTCCAGAAATGGAATCTCAGTAGGTTTCCTCAAAAGTACAAAGACCTGTACAAGTAATATGGATGAGAATAATCTCAAGAAAATTCATGAAGGAATTTAAGATAAATAATTTATTAATTATAAGATCATTATTAATTGAATTCATGGGAGACATATCATAAATGAAATTACAATTAAATGAATTTGAATTCTAAATATGCGTAAATCTCATTACATTCTATAGATAATCATGAGCTAGAACAAATACCCTTTGTGTGTGTATGGTTTCATTTAAATTTATTAAATTTAAATTCATTGGCCTGGGAGCCTTCTTTCAATAATATGTAGAGCATGCATGCCCATGGTTTCTTTAATCTAAACCCCATGTAATGGAGGCTCTCCCAAGTTAGAGGACGCGGTTCAAAACCCGAAGCTGAGGAAAAACCAACCCAAGAAGATACAAAAGTAGATAGGTGTGGGATGCAAAACATGGACCATCAGGTCCAATGTTTTTTTCCCCAAGTCAGAGTAATCATAACAAAACTGCTAGATAATATAACCAATAGAAGCTCATGATCATGCCATATTATTTTATTTCTGTCTGATTCTATAGTTTATTTATTGTTTATTTGTTGTCAGGATAACATAATTAATGAAATAAACAAGCATGGAAATATTGAATAGAAAAACTGGAATATGCATAAACATTATCAGAACATGGTTAATCACTTATGCAAGCATCACTTAATATTAAAAATATTGTGATAATGCAAAACTATTAATAAAGAATTAAATCCCTCAAATAGCATATTATATTAGACCAAACCTTCTGTTACATTTTTTAAAGGTTGGGGACGAAGCCTCAATTTATTATTAATGAAAAGACCTATTTAGACTGGGTAGAGGGTGACCCATTACATAGCCTGAAGGCCCAAGGCCATGTGGCATGCATACAGAGCTATAAATCCCAATTTTTTTCTCAAAGGACCCCTCGGTGAACAGTACTGCTACAGTACCCTCACTGCTACACTACTGCCGCCGCTACATTACCTGTAACAGTCCCTCTGCCACTACAGTGATGTTGCTTCTACAGTCCGTCACTGCTACAGTACTGCTTCAGTCCCCTGCTATAGTACTGTGGAATTGTCCCCTGCCAGTATTTGATCCTAGGTATTTTGGATGTCATGAAGGAGCCTGAACCACTATGGCACATGCTCGTTGGCCAAACCTTCTATTACATGATTAAGGGAAAGACAAAATAAATCTATGTGTTTGACCGACCCTTTTTGGTACATTTACTTTTATAAAGGAAGATCTTATGAATGTTTCGGGTTTACATAAAATATTTACATCAAGAGGAGTATCCCATGGTAGACTTGTTGTAAAATGGAGGCAAGTGATGAGGAAATCCAAATTAGGATTTGAGGATTGGGGAGTCTACTCAACAGATCAAGGAACTGTAATCTCACAGGTGGCAAAGACCTGCCTACCTAAATACCTTTAAATAGGTTGACCAACCATTGTTGGGGTTATGCATAGGGGGATATGGATCCTTGCCACTAGAATGTCATGGAAACCGTACATTCCAAGTTCAATAGTGAGGGCCATTGGGACTTGATAAAATAGTGGGAGAATTAATAAATTAATTTACTATTTTTCACTAAATGTGATCAAAAGGAACTAATAAATTATGTTATTTAATTTTTAGAATCAATATGAAAAACTTGTCAGCCACATTATCTCTACGATCAATTCTTAATAAAGACAACATCCTCACTGGTAGTAACTTTAAGAATGGTTTAGGCAGCTTCAGTTTATCCTATTCCATGAATGAATGTTTTATGTGGTGGAGTCCTCACTTCCTGATTCTCCCACCCAAGGGGCGAGTGATGAAAATTTCATAGTCTATGATCAACATTTGAATGATGCACTTGACGTTCAATGTTTGATGCTATCATCAATGTATAGTACGATACTAAAGTCTCATGAAGACATGGATGACTATATCAAACTCAAGCACCTCTATGGTCTATACCAGGTGAGAGCAATATAGGAAATATTTGAGATCTATAAGGCTCTATTCTTGAGTAAGCATGGAGAGGGTGCCCCAGCTGGGCCTCATGTAGTCATGCTCATTGGATACATTGAGCCTTTAGAGTTTATAGTGTTTAAACACCCCAAAAAACTAGGTAATGATCTCATTTATAAAAAATCCCCTAGATCTTCTCTAACATTGTGGTGAATTTCAACACGAACAACATTTAGAAGTCTCTATCTGATATCCTTATCCTCATTCTCCAAGAGGATAATGCTATGAATCATGAAAATCCTTCTGTCCTTATGGTGAATAAATGGAATGGGAAGGAAAAGAGAATTAATCCCAAAGATTCTTCAAGGCCTTATATGTAAAGAAATATCAAAGGAGAGGCAAGAGAAATCGAGGCTGTTTCTTTTTCATGTGGAATGAAGGGCCCCTGGAAGAAAAACTGCACCCAGGCAAGGAAGAAAGGGGAATATTCAGGTGCATTTTCTATCGAATGTAATATATCTGTTTCTACTAATTTGGTATTAGATACTAATTTTGGTGATCAAATATATATCCAAATATAGAAACCATGTAGGTTCAGAATGATTGACCTATGTGCGGTGGATCAGTGAGTAGCCAACAGAGCCAGACTCGATGTTGTAGTTGTTGGAGACTACCACCTCACATTGATTACTGGGATGGTCATGGTATTGAAAGGATGTTATTATGTACCCTCTATAACCCAAAACATTATTTTAGTATCCATATTAGATAGTGATGGATTCATCTTCATGTTTTGAAATGAATGTTGCTACTTTTATATATATATATATATATCATTTTTTTGGTATGGCACATTTATATAACAGCCTTTATTTTTTAGACTACACAAAAAAAGTAATGGAAATCGATAACAAACATGACTCATACCACAGCCAACTTTGGAATCACCGGCTTGGTCATGTCAATGAGAAACATTTGACCAAATTACATCAAGATGGGTATTTAGATTATTTTTAACTAAAACCACATGGTGTATATCATACTTGTCTACAAGGAAAAATGACCAAAGTCCCATTTAGTGGGAAATGTGAAAGGGATAAAGAGATTATAGAATTAGGTAAAAAAAGATGTGTGTGGACCATTTCCAATTGAATCAAGGGGTGAGTTCTTGTTGTTTATAACATTTACTGATGATTTTAGTATAAATGTATATATTTACTTAATGAGGTATAAGTCAGGTTCTTTTGATCGGTTCAAAGAACAAAAGAATGAAGTTCAGAACTAGCTTTGTAAGAAGATTAAGAATCTCCTCTAACATAGAGGAGTATACTATCTTAATTATGACATTATTGATTTCTTACGAGATTTTGGGATTCTATCTCGACTCAATACTTCTTACAAACCTTTGTGGAATGGTGTTAGTGATAGGGGGAACAAAACCGTGTTGGACATGGTGAGATCAATGAGGAGTCATGTGAGTCTTCCATTATATTTTTTGGGATATGCATTACAAAAAACAACACACATACTAATCCAAGTACCAACTAAATTGATAAATGGTATTCCATATGAGTTATGGAGTGGATGCAAAGCCATGTTATCAAATTTACATGTGTGGGGTAACAAATAATTTGTTAAGACCACTTCAGGTAACAAACATTCACCCTGAGGCACAATGTGTATCTTTATATGATATCCCTATAAAACATAGGGATATAACAGATACAATCCCTCAGATAAAAAGGATATAGTGGAAAGAAACGCCATATTCTGTTAGAGGGAGAACTTCTCCAAAAGAGATAGTGGTAGAGAGATAGACTTTGATGAAGTCGAGGCTCAAGATATAAAGGAGATGGTACAAGAACAGATTTCACAAAGTCGCATGGAAGAACAATCTATTCCATAGACACAAGAACTACATAGGAGCACAAGAGAGGTGATAGAACCAGAAAGATATGGTTTTCTTGTCACTAAGGATGGTGACTCATTATTGGTTTACAATGTTGATCCTATTACCTACACGGAAACAGTTGAAAGAACAGACATTTCCATGTGGCAAAAATCCATGAATTCTGAAATGGATTCCATGTACCAAAACCAAATCTACATTTAGGTAGACCCTCTAGTTGATGTAAATCCTATTTGTAATAAGTGGGTATTCAATAAGAAACTAGACATGGAGGAACAAGTCAGCACCTCTAAAGCACAACTAGTTGCAAAAGGTTATAGACATCGTCAAGGAATTGACTATGATGAAACTTTTTCACCAGTTGTGATGATGAAATACATAATAATCCTATTGGCCATTGTCTCTTACCATGACTATGATATTTGGAAAATGGATATCAAAACATCATTCCTTAACAAGAACCTCCAGGAATATTTCTACATGACACAACCTTAAGGGTTTGTGACTCCAAAAGATTCCTACAAGGAATAAAAGTTACCAAAATCCATTTATGGATTAAAGTAAGAATCAAGGTCATGGAACCGTCATTTTGATGAAGCTGTAATAGAATTTGGCTTTGTTAAGAACGAATGTGAGCCTTGAGTATACAAAATAATTAGTGTAAGTGTAGTCCTTTTCTTAATAGTATATTTTGATGACATGTTACTAATTGGAAACGGAGTACCTATCTTATAGTCAGTTAAGTCATGGTTGGATAAATTCCTCTATATGAAAGACTTGGGAGATGCAGCATATATTCTTGGGATCAAGATCCATCGTTATAGATCCAATAGAATGTTGGTACTGAGTCAAAGTACATACATTGACAAGATATAGAAGAGATTCATAATTTAACAGTCCAAGATGGGATTATTTCCAATGTCGCATAGAAATCATCTTTCCAAGAATATGTGTCCTAAAACACATGCGGACAGAGAGAAAATGGAAAGGATCCCTTATGCATCTATTATTGGGTCAGTCGTGTATGCTATGATATGTACAATTATAGATGTTTCTTACAAATTATGTGTGGTAGGCAGATATCAATATTATCCAGGAGACCGCCATTGGATAGAAGTCAAGAATATCCTTACGTATCTGAGTCGTACTAAGTATATTTTCCAGGTTTATGGAGGAGATAAAGAACTAGTCATCATAGGACATTTAGATTCTAGTTTCGAGACTGATCAATATGAAATGAAGTCACGGACTGGATACATAATCAGTTTTAATGGGGGTGTTGTGATCCGGAAGATCTCAAAGCAAGGTGTGGTCATAGATTCTACATCATATTCCGAGTATATTGTAGCTTTTGAGGTAGCTAAAGAAGTAGTATGGATGTGAAGCTTAATCCATGAGCTAGATGTAGTACCTAGCAGTAAAGATCCAATCACACACTATTGTTATAATACTTCAATGGTGGATCTTGAAAAACAGCCAAGGTCACATCAGCGGAAAAAGCACATACTTTAAAAGTATCATCTCTTGAGGGATTTTTCTCAGAGATGTGAAGTTTCAATTAGTAGTATTTCCACATAAGACAACGTGGAGGACCCCTTGACTAAATCCTTGACTCAGTAGAAACATGATCATCATGTGAGGTCTAGTGGACTAATAGTCATATGCAGATGGCTCTAGTCCAAGTGGGAGTTTGTTAGAGTTGGTGTTCTAAGAACCAACTGTTTGTTCTTTGATTATTGATTGTAATCTATTATATATTGTTCATTGTTTTCCATGACTATAATATAATAATGCCTTGGAATATTTGTTTCATTAACAAGGTCATGGAAGATCCCCTATATGATGAGAGCCTTGAAATTCTATAACAATATTATTAAATAAAGTTCTACGGTTGGATGACATACTATGATAGGACACATTGTATACATACCGTCATGTGTAAGTACTCGTAAGAATATGAGACTCTCTCTCATGGAGTTCACACTTGGTAATCTCCAAGATGGGAGATTATGAGAACAGACCTGCCAGTAGTAATTCTGCATGTCTTTCTGTCATCAGACATTACTATCTACGATCGTGTGTAATGATCCTTATACTGGAAGATTATCATTAACTCGTGTCATGAATCACACACTTAGATTTTCTTACAAAAACCATCACGAAGACACTTGGTGGGAAGTAGGGTATGTTGGGTGTGTCACGAATGACATGTTGTTATATAATAAGTCTAGGAAGGATTTTTCCCTTCCATATTTATGGAAGTAGATATCTTGGGCCATTTTATTGAAATATAAATGTCGGCTAAATTACCTAGCCATGGTGTAACAATGAGTTTATTTCAAGAAGTCAATGAATGATAGGTCAACCATATAGGTTAATGACACTGCCATGAATCCTGCTTGATGAGATATTGAGTCAAAAAGAGTAAATTACATAGTAAGCATTCGTATGAGGTGACACGTCAATGCAGCATCAACTTCTTTCTCTTGGGTTCCTTGACCCATCACAAGATAGTAATGTTGGTCTTTAGGCATGCTTACCTAATTCCAACAAGAAAGAGTCCTAGAGTGTCACACACTATGTTTATTCAAGTATCTCAAGTAAAATAAAGAATATTCCCATACGTGGTTTAATAATTATTCAAGGAAGCCTAAATCATTTTATTGTTGGAGGAAGAACAAAATAAAAACAAGTACATGCTGTGTATTAATGATTACACGCCGTGTAGTATTTATTTTGAAAACAAGTACACATCGTGTATTAATGATTACACGCTGTGTGATTATCATTTTGGAAAGGAAATCAAAAAAAAGTACATGTTGTGTATTAATGATTAAACGCAATTTAGTTTTTTATGAAAAAAAGTACATGTCGTGTATTAATGATTACACACCATGTAGTTTTTCCAGTTGGGATTTTGAGGATATAATATTTTTTATTAAATTATATTTATTATAATTATGATGGGCACATGTCAATGAATTAATTATTCGACATGGGGTTTTTCAATTAGAGTTAATGAAATAAATAAAATTTGTAACACATTTCTTTTTTTCCATAACTCTATAACCTCAAACCCAATTATAAATATCCTCACAACCTCAACACTTTTCCATAATCGTTGTGCATATAAATTCGGTAGAATTTCCTTAAGGCTTTGAGAACTCCTTTCTCTAAGAACACTCTCAATACCGAGAGAGATCCTCCTCCATCGGATCAAAATGATCTAAGGTGGACAATGCAATCAATGTTTTCTCCATACTAGCACCCATAGAATCCTTTGGCGGCATCTAGGGATACATGGTGCGCGTGTGGATCACTACTAGAGGAAGTATACACTTGGATTCTGTGACGCAGTGGCGAATCATATCAGAACATGATCAACAATATCAATGAAGAATGAACACCCAAAACGTTAAATCATGTCAATCAATTAAATTAATTATAATCAACATGTGACAGTCCTCATTTATGGTTCCGAGACCATCCTTATTATTTTTCAATTTCTGTGATTTGAACCGTGGAGACTGCCGTTTATCATCCAACATATCCTAGATTTATCTTTGCTAATGGAAAAAATCAATGTGGGCACATCCACCCACGAGCTTCTGCTACACCTAAAACCTTCACCAATTAGAGTCTCTCTATCATATTTTATAAAATACCATCAAAATAACCCTTGAGTTGATGATGGTCCTATTAATTCATATTAATAACTTTTTGAAACTCATATAGTTGGTTAGTCTTAGCCACATCATTAATCATTATATCCTCATCCAAAATCGACATAATAATATTAACTCCATCTAGACATCTTCTAAAGAATGTTTATGTTATATTTGGTCCCATTAGGTGGTATCCATAAATTAGTATAAGAAAAATATTTGATGTAATTCTCATCAAATAGTTTCATAGAACTCCATTATTTCATAGTGTGATTGAGCTTCACATAGGATAATGAATGATAGATATAATCAGCTTTTGTGGGAATCCTTGAATTAATAAGGATATATTCTAACTCATTTTCTTTACCCTATATAATAATGATATCCTTAAAAGTAAGGTTGACTATTCAATATTAATATCCAACATAACCAATCATGTTAAACATTTGATAGAGCTGATGTTGTGGTGGTGGTTGACCCTTCATGGTTGTCATTGAGACTAACTCCAACATGTCCATCCATATAAACTGACGATATTCCTAGAAATAATGATGATCATCCTAAAATGTTGTGGATCAAGACTTATCTACTTTGGGGTTTTCATGAATTAGTTCTCATATGTATGCAACAATCTTCAGAATTCCTAGAGTTATTTCACCATAGCATTACAAGGTTATGTGAGCTGCGATGGATACATCCCCATCAATTGAAGCCACTAATACTGATGTCTCTAAAATATAATTGAATTAGTATTCAACATCAAGTGATGTTAATGGGAAATATAAAAAGTTTATCAATGTATTTAATGTTACTCACACATTGAAATATTAGCTACATAGTTGGATTCCTCCCTAGAAACCCAAAACATCATCAATATGAACAGCTATTTTATGATGATGAACTTCCATATGTGTTTATAAATGACTTGGGATGGACAGGTCATGATGATACCACATTTCAGAATCCTTATCGATTACTCCTTCCATAACAAGTGTAGTCTAGAACATGTAACCATTGTCATGGATCACATTGGAAATATATTTTACAAATGAAAATTCCCAATGGTATAATTGATGTGAGACAACAATCATAAGAAGGCCATCTATGTTTTAAAATATAAATGTTGTAAAACCATGTCAATATAATTCTTTATTTAAATCATAAAAATCTCTTAATAAGAACGAAAATTAAAATCATGTAGGATTACTACTATTGTCATTAGTTCATTATATGATGTTTCTAGTCACATAGAATCCTCACTAGTAGGAACATATAAGAAATTTTTTTAGAATAAAATATGATCATCCATCATCTCTTTCATCCACCTTCTTTATTGGTAAAAGAATTGTGGGCCCCATTGAATTATTATTAGCTCCATCTCCTTCATCATGTACTTTTTGGTCACCATCAACCCTTTTTGAGATGGTAACAAGACCAATGATAACTATTACATGGTCTTACAATGTATAAAGTTGATATGAAAAATCATAGTGAAAATAAGTCAATTATCGGTATATGTGGTACTATAATATGCATTTTACATCACCAGGATCCTTCTCCATCCCTATAATAATGGTAATGTATTCAAACTCATATCTTGTAACTTCCCCCATGAAATAAATATACATGATGGTGAAATTTTATGCCTCATATAGAATGTCCCCATGTATCTTTGAATGATATGGGAAAGACCCCATGAGTGAGGAAAGTGATGAAGAGACTTCAAAAGGAAACCATGGTTAAATGTGTACATTAGGGGATACATAAAATTAAATGAATGTGAAAATATTTATTTTGGTAGATATTACTGACCAATGTATTTTCACTTTTTTCTCATCCCACAAAAATAATAGGAGATTATGTTGGAACTCTCCATTAATTAGAAAATTGTTGAAAGTCTATAAGACCCTCCCTCCATCAACTCCAACATCATCATCTGTCAGGAGGAAATATCTTAGGACTCGTGGGTATCACTCCAGCCCAATTGGGTTTCCCATATTATTGTATTTATTTGAACCAGGTGCCACCCGTATTACCCCTTCTTATCCTCATAAATGAATATTAAATCATTTACAAATTTGATCGATGTATAATGAATGGACAAGGGATGCGATATAGAGATACATCACTGACATCAATTTAGAAAAAAAGTTCATCGGTTTCCTGAACATATACCCCTTCGCTTTTACCCCATTTTATTATATATTACACTTAATTTATGTTTATTTATTAAATAAATAAATAAATCATCATATTCAGCTCATAGACAATCTCTCCCCCCCCCTCAGCATGATTTATTCTACGTTGAAGATCATTATGTTCTCCAATAACCACAATATGGTATACATGATATATTAAAAGAATATATAAACACATTAATGTCATATGTTATTCCAATCATGGATGGAATTCCAGGAATTGCACATAGTCAAATGTTTCGATAACTTGTTACCAATAGGACACGACAATATTCAACCCTGACAGCTTCATTGACACCTCACCATTAATAATGGGTTGATTAATCATTTATTGAGTCCTCTAAAAATGGTGAAGAATATATCAACATATCTGAATTATACATTATTAATTATTTATGGTTTTTTATCTTTTGGACCCTTAGTACATGGTTTGTGGATGACCCTCATCACTATCACTTTTAGAGTGAATCATCTTAACCTTTTGATATTGTTTGGATGTTTTTAGTGTAGCTTCAATTCAAGGGGCATCCTTCACTAATCCCCCATGGGGGAATAAGAGTATATAGTAAAGATAATATTCATGAGTCCCTCTAATGGGTGAATTTACGAAAGTAAAACTAAATTATCATATCATATTCTTCTTATTCCATAAGAAGAAAAATAAATTTTAGGACACCATTGTATCTATCCTACCAAAAATCAATCCCATGAGATACAGTTGGATTCTGTAGTCATTTGAGTTCTTTTTCATATCTGTTTGGGGTATAAGATAGATATATAATTTCATAATAGACTCTGGTCACCAATATACCTTGTCTAAAGTCCATAATCTATGATTTGAACTTGTGTGTATCTCTTTTCTTATAATTAATTATTGTAGTATGGAAATCACCGTAAATGTTGAATTTAAAATCATTAAATATGATCAATGTCATCAATATTTCATCAATAATTAACCATATATTTTCTTGGAATGAGATCTATATCCTCATACACAATATTTATAAAAAGATAATATTATGTTATCTTATAAACTGAAATGTTGATATACACAAATACATGAAGGCCAATAAGTGATGTTTCCATCAAAGTATTCATTTTACTACATAAGGATCATATTTTATCCTTTAGATTAGATCTCATTCAAATTGGTAAGAAGAATGATCGAATCATAAAAGAATATAAAATCATGAATACAATATACAGATGAATTCATTATAGGAACCATGTTTCATCAGATGATAATCATGAGGCACCTTTATGGTCTAGACTATCATGCATGTCCAAGTAGTGCATGAAACCTGAATAACAAGATGGTTGTTTATTCCCATCCTAGGCAGCTTAGTGGAAGATAACATTTCCTACATGATGGTCCTTCCTAAGACACCTATGAGATTGACCTAATTTATTGTCCATATTAAACCCTTTTCTAGAGTTTCCCTGTAAATAATAATATTGGTATGATTATTTTACAGGAAGAAATGGTTAATTGAAATTTTGATTCTATACACAAATATGACCATCACCCAAGTCAACTAAACACTGAAGTAGTTCCTTATGCCTATTAAATAAAGGGAAATTAGTAGTGATCAATGGATAGAGGTTCTTATAGGTTTTTAATACCCATAACCTTGATATAAAACACCTCCCAATAAAAATTAAAATTGGAAAAGGACAATTCTACTCCAAAAAACTAGAGAAAATGTCTTCCAACTAGTCCTAATAATACCCTTGGATCATAGATAAAATCCTTTATTAAGTGTTGTTTCACAGGATTTCTATCACCCAAAGGATTATTCATCTCTCTTAGGAATACTGTACACATGGAAAATTTATCTCACTTAGTCCTCTCCTACATAAAGGGATTTCTGTTTGACAATGCATAACTAGTGAAAGCAAACTTTTGTTACCCCAAAACTCAAATACATTTTCCACCATTTAAACAATTAATTAATACCAAAAATAGAGTGGTTCATATTACCTTGGATCAGTATTTTGATGGGGGCCATGAAATGAACTCCTCCAAATCCTATAGTTTCTAATTATTTGAGAAACATTCACAATATTGTGTCCTCTTGATTATAAATTCCCATGGAAATGGTTTTTATTTCATATATACTACCTAATATGTTATGTACTATGAGTGTTTTTTATTGTAAATTACAATGGTATTGCTGATCATTAAATTTGGGACCATGATAGAACCACATGATTTAAAACTAGAGATGATATTGGAACATTAAAACACTTTCACTCTCTCCAACTCCCCAATTGACTCCACCCTTGTCTCTATGTATGGAAAAAGTAAATGTCACCATAGTTCATCCCTCATGTAGTAACAACTATGTGATTCTTGCATGCAATATTATATACCTTGTCCACTCATGGGAAAAAATTACATAGTATTCCAAATAATCCACTTCATTTTTCTTCTTTGAATGAGAATGAATCACCATGGATTGTATATTAGTAATGATCATGACATATGCATGATCAAACACATATTTAGGGAGGAGAATACCTTTTCATAGAATCATCACACCATCTATAGGGCCTTTTATTTAGTATAATCCCTAACTATACTCACTCAAAATGAACTCATACAAGGTGTATTCCCCAATACAATGTTAAAATACACTCTTATATGAATTTTTGAGGTTAGAAAATACTTCCATTGGCTATTTTACATAATAAATATCATTTGTATTCCTCCATCATTGTGATCACCAACCATTTACTACTACGTGGGATTTGATTCCTTTCCAAATGGGATACATAATAATCCACCCAGATGTTTAAACCTAATAACTAAACACACCATAATCATATATTAGGAATATTACCAATATATTTTCATCCATTATAAGATTATAAATCAAATAAAATCCCAATATCACAACTTTTTGTAAGTCCCACACCATCCCTTGACAATGGGCCATTCCCCATGATGTGTTTGACTCATGGAAATAAAGTGCATGAATTGGTATACATTACATGACCATAAAAGTTATGATGGCTCTAAATTTTTTTTATAAAGCTATGTCCATTCCTATTCCATTCACAAGGATTCAAATTAATCTCATCCCATTGGCCCAATGATAACATTAAAAAAACACATGCCTTCCTATATTATGAATCATTCATGAAAACCACACTGTGTGTCTTAAAACATGAATCATGAGAATAAATTAGTTAAGAATCTCTAATGCCAATAAAAATGGGTTTAATAAATCATGAAACATATAAATATATAGATGTCTCCATCAATGAATAATCTAATATACAAACAAAATAGTTTAATGAAAATGCTTTCTAATAAGTTATTGTCAATTTATGTGTGACCCTATCTATATATTTGATTTAAAAAGGACATATGATCATGTTTTAAATATATAATATAGTATCATAATTTCACATAATTCTTATAAAATTGTGAAATGATCCCTAATAATCATCCTCTAGAATATTGTGATTCCCTATTTATTTGTTAGTGCCACCTCCCAATGACGAAATTGCATAAGAAATAATGCTCACAAAACATCTTGAATAAGGGTATTGTTGGGTATTTTCAGTTCAAAAAATAAAACCCATTTGAAACAACCTATAAAATACATAAAAATATTTTTATGATATGAATGGTCATAAAAACCCCACCACAAAATTCTATTAAAGAAAAAATTTTTTTCAGGGAAAATCAATTACATTCCCTTCTTTTTCATCCTCAGTTTAATATGTGTTTTGGTATCATCCATCAATATATAATGTTGGGTTTCATTATAATATGTTACAATGTTTTTAACCTCAAATAATGATTAAATTATGAATTTATAATTACTATTTTACTCAATTATGACATCCTCTTTGGTACCCTTCTATGATACCTAAACAATTTTTTCATGCCTTTACATATCATGACACACATCTTATAAATCATTATTTACTTCATAAGGATGTTCATATTCCACAATTAGGTATGGTAGTGATAATTATATTATTTTCCCCTTCGATATTCTATTCGATTAGATCAATTTGGTATCATATATCTAACACCTATATAGAATATTCATTGTGCTAAAATAATTTGTATTGTTTTTTTCCATCATAACCAAGGATACCCTATGTGTAAAAAACAGAAAATTAAACACAAGTAAAAGATAAAAATAGATTCTATAGGGAAAATACATGTACTCATTTAACCAACTAAAGGTATCCAAAACCATATCTCATAAAATTTTCTAAGAATAATATTTTCAAATCGGGCTTCCTTATAAATTTTGTGGTAACCAATTAAGAAAATCAAAACCGTAACAAAACAAAACATTAAAAGTACTAGGAAAGAGTTTTCGAATAAAGGTAATATACACATTCCCATAGTGATTATATTGATACCACTCATTGCCAATTTTTAAAGAAATGATTAAATATGAATGATAACTACTATAATAATATAAAAACTAATAATTGTGATTTTGGAATTTTTTGGAATTAAACATATTAAAAAAGTCAATGGAAAATAAAAATTGTAATGAAATGAACACTAATTGATTCCATTTATCATGGTAAAAATACTCCAATTGAAAATAATTCATTCCCTCATGGTCAGATGAATTACATTGATAGATGTTGGTTAACCCAAAAATGATGTTCAAATATAAAATACAATTTACAAAATGATCATGTTTGAATCCAAAACCAATTTACAAAATAAAAATAACATTATAAATAATTGTAAATTTTTATACTCAATGAATTTTATTATATGTTAGAGTGAAATAAATTGAATATTGAAAAAAAAATATCAATGAAAAATATATATAATTCAACAACCCAATACCATTTAATTATAAAATAAAATCACAAATACAACCGTATTATGGTTTTCCCTTAGAGGGATATAAAACTATTAATGGAAAAACTCATATATGAATATACAAATATCTAAAATGAGGATGAAAAAATATTAAATTCAATTTTAATGATTTTATGCATAAACCACTACTTATTTATGGGTCATATTTTCTGTAATTATTTTTACATAACTTTTATATATCTGAGCCATATACCTTCCAAAGATATGGAGCCATAACATGTATTATTACTCCATTGATCGATGTTAAAACCATGTAGAACATTTTCTGTTCTCTCTGAATGATATATCACAACATACCATAGTGAATGACAGAATGTCTAAAACATCATATATACTGATGATATACCCACCACAATTTTGATGAAGACACCATAATAACTTCCACTTTATCATAAATTTATACCATGTTTTAAACTTATTATCGCCTTGGAATAACAATTATCATAAAACTCCATATCGTCCAAAAGTATTTTTAAATGTCATTATAACCATTAATTGTTTAAATTTATCATAAAATATTCCATTTAATCATATCTAATATATACCATGTTGAAACACATTATAATGTAATACAAATTTTGTGTTTGAATATAATCATGGATCATTTCCACTATCAACCACATCCCATCTATTTTGTACTCATATCAACTCCTTCATAGTGTAAAATATGTAAAATGGATTGATGATTCATACATTGATGTTGATTATAAAAAATAATCACTGATTTTGTGACATGGAACTCATCAGTTCAATATTTAGTTCACTACCCAAGCTCATAAATTAACTTCATTCAGACCTATAATTTTTTTGATAATTTTTTTATAATCTATTAAATATTTTTTGAATTCATCTATAAACACTTATTATACAATATTATTGTTTTGTTGTCTTCACTATAAGTCACTATATGTATTAAAAAAAATTAACTCCTCCTATAGGGAACCATGAATAATTGTCATTAAAACCATAAACTCTTAATCAGTTTTTTAATTATATTTTTTGTAGTAAACATGTAAATAACATATTATTTCTATATAAATATTACTGGAAACCTGTTATAACATTATTTTAGGTAACCAATGTTTGTTTGTTTCATTAAAATTATAGTTCTAGAATTTTAATCCATCTTTCAATTATTTTCCAACCACGATGTTATTTATTTATTAACCCATACATGGAAATTTTTAATTAGTAATCTTAATTTATTATTCCAATCCATGTACACAAGATGATCATTTAACCTTGGATGAAATGCCCTAAACTAGAAATCCATAGCTCATGCATTATTTTATTATAATGGTATGATTATAAGGGATCAAATCATGAAGGAACGATTAGTTTTGAAGTCTTTGAATTCTATATTATATATAATATACCCATAATAAATTTTTAAATTGAAAATATAAACACAATACATAATAAATTGAAATACAAATCATCCATGAACACTTATTTAAATATTTCATGATCATAACATTAGGAAGGAACCATAATAAGGGTGAGGTAAAATTCCCAATAAGGTTATGTAAGGTTGAAGAAATAATAAATAAATAGGAATAAGTCATCATGGAATAGTAAATAACACATAACACATCACATTCAAATAAATAGATAAGGGAATATCAATAAAGCATTTTAAGAAACTGAACCACGTGTCATCTAAATCTATAAACTGAGATTTTTTTGTATACATATATATGTGGTTGAAATTTATCATGGATGAATAATATCTAAATTTAAATGAGTTAAATTCCTAATTATTTTATTCCATATTTCCATGGTACATGATTCCTTTACCTTGAATATATCCCACAAAATTATTTCTAACATATCAGGTAAAGAACGATCTTATTATGACAAATGATTCGCCTCGTTAGACTACTGATGCTTTGAGAGGATATTTATAATCAAGACCCTCTCATTCTTTGCTAATCCAATGAGTTCCTTATTTTCATGAACAGTGTTCCTTATTTCAATATATCATAATTGAATTGATGATATGGATTTATCAAAAATTCCCCAGTTAATAAAATAACTGTCAATGTGAAGCCAGTATGTAAACTGATAAATGGTTTAGGAAAAAAAATATATACTGTGTGAGGATATGAATATTAAATGAAATTTATAATTAAAAATTATTACACTAAATTTATTTTTTTTAAGATATGTTAACAATGGAAAACTGAAGTGGGATTTCAAAAATAATCATTAAGGATAATTATAAGGAATATAATTCTTAAATATCACAAAGTATCCCATCCCACAAAAAAATATAAATCATAATTCCCATGATGCAATGTTTTTCATAAAAATAAGAATAGATACTAATGATATAATGTTTGAAAAGTGATGTACTACACAAAATATGTATGTGGTGCATATGGAATATACCTCATGAATAGAAAAGTAAGACAATAGTCCACTGAATTATCCTTTATTTATTTTTTAGGTTTTTATCAAAAATTATAGTGGTTTAAAATATTTCACAAACCTATAAAAGAGCCATAATAATTTTATATTCTTATGTATCATCTTCTCATGACATCTTATTACCTATTTGTTAGCAATCATTCATTATTTTCAGTATTTCTAGTGTAAATTTCACTATTTTCTAAACTATGTTTGGACTTGTTATTTATTAATATTATCACATATACATTGATTTATTCATATCAATAATATAAACCATGACTTTATTATCATATATAATATGATAATATATTTTTTATAGTAGTCGGGAATATCGCCAGAGAAGAAATTAAGGGCACCGTTGATGGATATGGTTGGTTGTATGTACTGACGAACGGTACTTCCTTCCATTTTTGTGTTTGAATGAATAAAAAATAAATGATAAATATGTATATTATAATTAAATTACTATATTTACGTAAAATATTTCATTTAAAAAAATTATCCTTAATCTGATCCATGTATAGTTTTAAATAATCACATCGCTTCAAGGGGTGGAGTCCACACTTCCTCTAATGTTTTTATCATTATAATGAAAAATAGAATGAATTAATGGTATGTGTAATAAAATGGTTTTATAACTGTAATTGCATAAAATATATCATATCTATCATTTATAAACATATATTCCATCATAATTTTCACAATGAGGTGTGCTAAATGAAAAATAAACAATCATCATTTCAAGAGACAGTAGTTTGTCATACCCAGAAACAGTTTGCTCGTTACCCATTATTTGGAGGCTTGTGTATGTGCAGGTAAAAATCATAATATAAAAAAATCCTACTATACATTGTATTCTTTTCTTATCATATAATCATAGAATAATAATTGTATAGGTATTAGAGAAGAAAATGAAACAAAATATACCGTTGGAAAACATTACGTTAAAACTTGTTAACTTCTTTTTGTTTTTACTAAAGGGATTTCATGGAAGGATTTATGCCAAATGGAGGCTCAAAGGGGTAGGGTAGGGATGTTGGAAATATATGTGGTATTTTTTTGTCCTAAACTAAGTGGTTTTAGTGTTTGGATGAATGGGTAGAATTGGTCGCCTTTTATAGTTGTGGTGGAGTAGCACTCTTGTATTATTTTTATAATGTAATTCTTCACACATTTTTCACATTTAAAGTAGAGACAATAATGGATAAAATTAATTAAAATAGAATAATAGGTTGAAATATTTCCATATATTAAATTTTTGACATGTTTATAACACTTTTTTCATTATGGTTATGGTTTTGTCCCTTACTGTGATTAATTTAGTCTTAATATTTTGAATTAATTTTAATTAATTTCTCTAATAATTATTATAAAAACCATATTTTACCATATTAGAAAATAAAAATTATATTTATTCCAAATACGGAATCCATTTTCCCAAATTAAATATACAATATTTCTAGAAATTAATTTAAATTTAATCTCTCATAAGGGATAATAATACATTATGTTAAAGTACAAAAAATTCAATTATTTGGTATGTTGTTATTGTCAATTTAATATTTAAATTGAATCAAATGGAAAAATTTTTATTACTTGATAAAATCATTATCTAATTAAATGATAGACATCATAAAAATTATAAATTTACATTATAAATTTTTTATATGAAAAACAGTTTTGAACTAAAATTTAGTACTTTTAGCTACTCATTAATAATTGAAACATCACAACCAAAATACCAAAAGATTACCAATTCCTACTTTTTTATATTTGAGCTCAATAATGAATTTTATTTTTTTATCTTTATATTATATAAGATTTAAAAAATTTATATTTAAAATTTGTTGTCCATTAAAAGTTGGAAATCTACCTTTATAAAAATATATTATTTTATGTGTGATATTGAGACTCTTCTTTTCTTGTTCCTATGAAAACTATTGGATGAATATAATAAATATTTTATTTAATATATAATTTATTTATATTACTTTAATATCACTCACTAATTGTAATTAATTTCATTTATTAGGATAAATCACCCTCGTGATTATAAAAAAAGTTTTCAATAACAATATTTTTTTCATTCAATTAGTTCTTATATCTATCTCTAATTAATTTATAACCAATTAATTCCTTTTATAATTTTTGTAAAAAAAATATTTTTATAGGATATTTAATCCAATTCATATCTAATAATTTAATTTATAGAATAAATATTATTCTATTAAATAATTAAATTTTAGTAATATTATAATTAGTGTGCTTAAATTTCATTCTGTGTGGAACACAATCTATCGAACAATAATGTTATTGCAGGTAAGTAATGATAACTTAGTGTTTAAATTAATTTTATTGTATATAATATAATGATTATTTTTAAAATAGTAACTCTATTTTATATTATTGTGTTATTATATTATCTTATGTACTTAGTGTCGTGTGTCATGCATGCTATCGAATATATGATCCTTAGTTTAGAATATTTGGGAGTAAAAGTATTGTCACCTTATATAAGTTAAATACTAACTATTTAAAAATAATAACAATAATAGAGTTATTGAAAAAAACTATTTTGGAAATACCCACATCATAAAACTGTTAATTTCAAATCATATTAATAAGAGAAAAAGGAATGTAAAATGATCACATCACTGGGATTCATAGTAAGAGAAGATAGGTGGGAAATGGAAACATGGATATAAAGGAAAAATATATAAAAATCTTGTTATGATGTAGAGTTATAGAGAATATTTTTTGGTGAAGGATACAAATCATAATTAAATAAATCTATGATGATCAAAGGGCCATTTGATGAATTATAAAAGAAGGTAATTTAAATAATTTTTTGATTTAACATCATTTTTCCTAGATTTGATTATTTATTATAATATCTATGAATATAAGTAAATATAAATACATAGTGTGTTTCTATAAGCACACTCATATCTTTTTTTCTTTCCTCAAATGATTTCTACATCATCTCTTAGTGCTAGATTCACCGTATTGTTGTGTAAGATATAAATCACTAAAACCAGATCCAATGTTATATTTAATCCATCTCATATATGGTTAACTGTTTGAAACCAATATGATTTAAAAAATTATAAGTAAGGCCACTGAATTAAAAAAACATATCATTTTCCTTTAATCAATATGATGTGTCTCTTTAATCATTAGGAATGGAATATGTGAACACCATTTGTCTTGTATCCTCTTGAAATATGGGAATAACAAGAATTAGTATAAAAATATTGGAAAAATGAATTCAAATATATTATATATGTAAAAAACATGTAATTGGATATATTACATAAATATGAAAGTGTTATAAACTACATCAATTATAGAATAGACATGTTTTTGATACATTACTAGTAAATAAAAAGGTATTAAGCCCTTATCAAAGAAAATCATTGCTTCATCATTATATCATCATCGAGAACAAAATAGGGGTTCTTATTCCTGAATTGTTTTCCAAAAAATTATCATTCTTCCAAATAAAGTTTTTTGGTACCATTCAATATAGGATCTAAATCCATTATTTAGAATGTAATATTTTAAAATCATTATGAATTTTGATAATTTATATGATGATAACATCATTCATGAAATATATTTACAATATATTTCATAGATCAAAATACATATGTCTATTAATCATTACACTTTTTTGTGTCAATAACATAAGAATATCCTTTCTCTCTTAGAATATTCGGAGGTATATTTCCTTTAAGCAAAGTAAAATAATTGCAATATGACACAATATCTATGAATTTTTGAAATGTATCTTTAGTGTTTTCGTTATTTTCATTTTATTCTTATTCCTGCTAAATTTTTCTACGGATTTATAATAAACTCACATTCATTTCCGTAATTCACATGGATGATTCTGTCCAAAGTTATCCCAAGATGGAAAAGTGTTATTTTCCTTCATATTCATTGACTAATTATATTTTTCATTGTGTTCAAAAGACATATTATTCTCTTGGATTCAATTGAATTCATTGGGAATGGATAAATCATTCTCTATCTTGATGGAACATAAAACAATCTCTTCATATGATGTCAAAGTCTAAGAAACCAATTCCCTTCAAAGATTTGGCATAAGTCTTTAAAATAACTGGTTAATCATGAACTTCATGTTACTTTTGTAATCTATAACACAACTAGATGGCCTTGTAATGTTATCATAATAATCTACAATACACCCTTCTTCTATGTTAATTAATCTAAGAAACCTACTATTCATTTCAATTCTATGATCACAACGGAATTCTTTATCAATGAATGTATCCATAAAATTCATCCACTACATGAACTCAATTTATTATTCCACTCTTGTACATTGGAAGAAAGACCACCAAAAATCAATATCAACATGGAGAAAATATTCCAAAATTTTAACCTTCTCTATTTCATTACATATGATGGTCGTAAATATCTTCTCCAAAGAATTAATCTGTTTCTCAACTTCCAATAGAAGAGTAGTCCCAATAAATTATGGGGGAATATATTGTATGACATGATCCAATATAGTATATCAAATCTACAAAATAGGTTTCTCTATTTTGGAGAATTAATTTTTAAAACCTGACAATGATTCCCTAATATATCCAATAATCTATTAGTTCTAATACTAGCTATATTGAATTTATTAGTAGGGAGACCTATACATTGGCAACGAGTATTGATACCATTCTTCCTTTAGAGTTATATTTCAAATAAATGGAATATAATATATTAGATTATAATTTTTTTTATAATTCCAATATGTTGGATCACAAGACATAAATTTATGTGTTGTGATTTCTTTAATTATAATCTTTCGTTACATTTTATGATCTTTAATATTAAATCTTTTATATTGGTAGGTAAATAAAATGTGATTTATCTTATTTATATCCCATGGTTTTATAAATAAAAGTTGTCTATAATGCCTATGGTTGTGTAATAGGTTACCAAATGTTAGGCACGAAATACTTTTTTTGAGTTGATTCACCAAGGAATATCTATCTGAGAACCACACCCACGTGTATTATACATACTAGATGTAATTCATTAAATAAACCACTAATAACTAAATTACAAAAATTATAAGTTGTTTTTGAATTCATATCCAAACTTTAAATTCTAAGTTTGTTCTCCCTAATCTAATTTATCTAGATATAGTTTTCAAGGTTGTTTTTAAACTTAATTTGGTACCAACTATAACGACCTGACCTAGAAACCCGGAGCTGGTGCATTATTTTATTACATTGGCATGATTTCATTGGATCAAATCTGAAAAGAATGATCTATTTATCTATATTATAAATCTTTATTATATAAATGATTCCCACAATTCGTTGTGAAAAATAAACTTAAAACATGACAAATAATAAATTAAAATAATATTCATCCTTGAATTTTTATTCAATGATATATTCTTATTAACCTGTGGAAAATATACATAATTAGTCTGAGCCCAAATGATTAGTAATCATAAGTAATGAAGAATATATTTTGAATCAATAATTCTAAATTAACCTGTTAGGGTAAATAACTCATAACACATGACATTCAAATAACAATGTAAGGCAATATCTACATGGAACGTTATGAAAATAAATCACATGACAAAAAAATAAAAAAACTATGAATAAAAATTATATGTAGATATATCATTGGGAAATATAAATAGTAAATAATAACTATATATAAACATGGATAATTCTCAATTACTATATTCTAACATTCCTAGGTACATGGAACATTTACCTTCAATACATTTCACAAGATGAATTAAAACATATTAGTTACAAACCCATCTGATTTGGCCAAATGACTCTTATCAAGAGAATATAAATTCATCAAGGGGATATATATAATTATATCCCACCAATTTCTTACAAGTCCAAAGAAATCCTTATTTTCACGAACAATGGGCCCTATGAAAAAGTATCTATATTTAATAGAATATACAAATTTTTTAATAATTCTTCAATTAATAAAATAACTCTCAAAATGAACACAATATGTAAAATGGTATATTCTTTAGGAAAAAATAATATCTATTGATAGCAGATATATATATCCAAGGTGTTTTATAATAAAAAAATTTAACTAAAATGTGATTTTGTCCTGGAGAATACTAAAAATCACTAAAGGAAGTGAGATTTCAAAGATACTCATTATGAACATTTTTTAAGAAATTAATATTTAAAGATACCAAAGTGTATCATACCACATGATACTTTTAAAATTTAATTCCCATGAAAGAAGTTTTTTTATATCATGAGGAAATTAATACATTTTTTAATTTATCAAAATCGAAATTACTACATATAAATACTATGCAGAGTATATGGATTATTCCTCACAAAAAGGAAAGATAAAAATCTCTTACCATAACCTTCCATTTTGATTGTGGTATATACCCTTTTTTGTAGGATTTAAATTATTATTATTTACTAATAATAAGTCCATAATATTATTTATAATAATATATATCATCTTCTTATAACAACTTATTACAAGTTTGTTAGTAATCATTCATTATTTTCAATATTTCATTGTTAATTCCCAATTTTTCTCATGTTCGTGTTAACATGGTATTTTTTGTTCCTATAATATAGATCATGATTTTATTATATAAGTAATTTAATAAATTTTTTTATTATATTATATTTGGTACATATGTATTTTATAATAGTCTATAATATATGGTGATATGAAATTAAGTGTGATGTGCATGGAAATGGTATGCCTTACGCACGCCGAACCCCTAGTTTCATTTCATGGATTTATTTAAAATAATGAAAAGTTATTGAAAATAGTTTATATTATAATTATAGTACCATATTTAGGTATGATATTTAAATATTATTATTAAAATTACCCTTAATATGATCCACTTATAGTGTGAACGAATAACATAGCATCGAGGGGTGGTATTTGAAACATCCTCAAACAATGTTATATAATTAAAAATATTCAATTTATTGAATGTATGAATTAAATTTCTTTTAAATAGTTATAAATATATAATAAATATACTATTTATCATATATAAACATTGTGTCCATAAGAATGTCTATGATGAGAGCTTGTAAAGAAAACATTAATAATCATTTTTTCTTATGGTAGTAGTTTGTTGTACAAAAAAACAAAATGTTTGTTACCCATTATATAGAAGAATTCATAAGTTTAGTTATATATCATAACATAAAAACATAAATTAATATTTAGGATAATATTTTTGTTATGTAAGGATGAATATTAGGAGTATAGGGAGTGTAAAATCAAATGAATGAAAGTAAATCCCAAGAAAATGATAAATTAAAATCCGGTAACTCATTTTGGTTTATACCAAAGGAATTTTTTGGAATAAATTATCAATATTGGGATGACTAAATAAATATTGGAGGTATTTTTTCATATATTTTGGGAATATTTTGGAAAAACCAATGTGGTTTGAGAGGTGTTAGAAATTGGTACAAGTTGTGGACTTTTATTATGGGGGAGGAGTGGAACTCTTGTTATATCTGAACAAAAGAATTTTACCTATGTTTTTAATGGTGAATTTGAATCCATTAATAGAAATATTTATATAAAATTTATTATATGGACTAAATATATCCATAAAATAGAATTGGGACATGTTTATAGGTCATTTAGGTTCTTATGTTTAATATTTAGTCCCTTATTATGCTAAATTAAACCTAAATAGTTATGATTAATTATAGTCATTTGAAATTATTGTTTTTGTAAAAATACTAATATGACCATATTATAAATTATATATAATGATGATAAAAATTTTAATCTCTTTCCCAAATTCCAATTACATATGTATCAAAAATTAATTTAAATTTAATCCCATATAATGTATGAAAATTCGAGGTTTTAAGATAAAATACCCGAAAGTTTCCTATATTTTTATACTTAATTTAAATTTTAAATTTAATTCATTGACAAAAATTAGGATAAATTATATAAATATTACCTAATTATACTTTAAAACCAATTAAAAATTTCATTTACTCTTATCAATAAATTAGATGAAAACGGTTTTGATGTATAATTAAGTATTTTTAATAATTCATTAATAAATAGAACTTCACAGATAAAATACAATAACATTATCGAAACCAATTTTTTATGTTTTTAATAAAATATTTTTCTTTTATTGACATAGATATTCTAAAATATTTAAAAAAAATTGGATTTGAAATCGGTTCTCATTTAAAAGGTTGAAAAACTACCTTTATAAAAATATAGTTTTTTACATGTAATATTCTTTTTTATTTGATCTTGTGGACATCCAATCTATTGGATGAATATGAAAATTATTTTATCGAATATATAATATATTTATGTATATTACATAAATATCACCCAATAATTATAATTAATTTATTTGATATTAATAAAAAAAAATTGTGACCATAAAAATAGTTTTTTAATAAATATATTCTATTTATATTCATTTGGTTCTTATATCCATCTCCAATTAATTTTTAACCAATGAATTAATTTTATATATTTTCCAAGACATATATTTTTAAATGATTGTATATACTATTCAGATATATGAATTTAATAGGGATGTTAAATATTTTTATATTAAATAATAATAATTTATTAATAAAGTATTGTTCTGTTATAACTAGATCTTGAATGGATGAAAACTATCAAACAAGGTCGTTTTTATGTGTAAGGGAATATAAATTATTTTTGTCATTTATTTCATGATAAATAATATATATAATTTAATAAAATATATATATATATTAATTTATCAGGGTACTATATTCCTGTATTCCTTCTATGTCTTCTGTCATGCACGATATGGAATATAAGGTTCTTAAATCAGAATTTTTGGGTGTTACAGTAGAGTGGTTCTTCTTGTACTTATTTGTTCCATATTTTGGGAGCTAACTTTTTTTCACACTAATTCATTTTATTTTTGACCTCATCACCGTTCTATTTATGTTTCTTATGATTTCTAGTGTTTCATAGTATTATTAAGATACTTGTTATGAATTAATCTATCAAGATACATTGAATAAAATATCCACTTATTAATGAAAATATTATTTAAAAAAAGTTAAAATTCATTTTCACCCATAATTAAACATAATGAAAAAAAAAGATGAAAAATATTATTTCATTAATTTAATGAATAAAATAAGGAATTAATTATTTAATATTATCATATCAATAATTTTTAGAATACTAGTGGTGTTGGATTTAAAAATATAAATTTAAAATAAGATAAAAATAATTGATGGTAGACAACCACATGTTATTACAATTTTATTAATTACACTATGATATCAGTTTCAAGTAGTATAAAGACATATAAGACAAAGAGGTCTATGTCTTGGAAGAAATAATGGTATGTAATGAACCAAGGGATAATTACAAACATTTCAAATATTTAGGGAAATATTATTTTAGGCTATATCTATACTGGTTCTAATAATTGGTGGATATAGTTTAAAGGGGGATGATAATTTTTGGGAGAATATTTATCAAGGGAGACAGAATATTTCCAATCCATTAACGATTCTAGTATTGTGTTCTTTTGAATATTATTATGGTTATATTCTAATAATAGTGAGAGAGAATAATAATGTAATGCCCCGACACCAGTTACCCAGAGTCGGGGCATTATTACATTACATTGGCATGATCACAAAAGATCATGTCTCGAAAGACTGATTAGTTTAGTAGCCTTGGAAACACTAGATATATTCATAAAGTTTTACATTGCATCATAAAAATGATAAATTCAAAAACATTGTCTCCATAGTCCACACTCATATCCCCTCATACTATCCATGCAGGTCATTCATAAAATACTTCTTCATATCCTGGGAAAAATAAAACATATAAAGGGGTGAGCTCAAATGCCAAGTAAGGATAACAATATAGCAAAAACATTCACAAATAAGAATAGACATTTAAGGTAATGTATAACTAAAACAAAGGTCTTTTAACCTTGAACATTAGCATAATATGGAAAAAATAAAATGAAATAATGCCATTTACTTATTCACATGGATATTCTACTAGTTGAATAATCAAATGCAATATCAATAACCACTTTCATAATGATGGAATGCATAATGCAAGACTATCATAACCACATAGTCAAGGTCTCGTGCAAAGACTAAAAATAAGATTTTCTCATGGCCTTGTTCCAAGACACTAGTTTGTCTCATGAGACCAACCGATGCATTGAGGAGCAATAGCGGGCTCCACCCGTCACTTATTATGTCCAATACATTTTTCATATGAACAGGTTTAAACATAACATAAACATTCGTATTAAAACTAGTATATAAAATTTCAATACATTCTCCATAAACCATGAATGGTATAAAAATAACACATCCACAGTCAAAAATATCACAAAACCTTCAATACAATATGGATGTTTTGTATCATAATAAATCAACTTAAAATAAGTTTAAAATCCATCAAGGGATGTTGACATAGATGAAATCAAAACTATTTGTGAGATATATCTCTTTTTTTGAAATCATTTAAAAGTCACATAAATATAAAATAAAACATTTAATTTTAAATATTTCTTATATGCTTGTAATGGAAGATTCAAAGATTTTATAACAGCGGAGAATATCCACACACTCCGAATAAGTTAAAAAATACATTCTTACATTAATTCTGTCGAAAAGGTTAAAATGGACCTTGTTTGGAAAATGATAGAAACATTTTATTATAAAAATATTATAAAAAGTCAAACAATGTGAATAAATGACTTTAACCCATATTCTAGTAAATATTAAAAATGTTTTGAAATACATTTTCATGAAACATGGATGTTGATGATAAAGAAGTCCCAGTAGATTATTACGTATAAACTACCTCGGATAATGAAGAGATCGAAAAATAAACCCTTACCTTGTACTTTACTTTGGATGAGGTTAGTTTATCCTCCTTTATAATGGTGAAATAATTGTTATTAAATTATACAAGAATCATATAAATTAATATGATATGATATATGATCTTTTAACATTGATTTGTTAATAATATCTCAGTATTATCGTTGTTCGAGTGTTAACTTACTCGTTTTCTTTTATATGATTTGTTACGTAAGCCATGTTTCTTATGGATAGGTTATATATTATTAATATCCATAATGATATGAAATCCTTAAACATTATTTATAATCATAAAATGAGAATATACTTGAATGGGTACGATGAAGAATGAATCTCATCGCGTTCATGGAGACGGTAGTCCGTACGTACGCACGAGCGACAATATAATTCTTTTGATATTAAAATAATATATAATTGGATGGTATATAATATATACAGAATCATAATGATGTTATATTTATTATTTACATGAATTATACATCATTATTATACTCATCCAAATAATAATTTATTGAATTACAATTACACCATGACATGGAGACGGTAAGTCGTACGTACACACGTATGGTGACATGTCATTCAAAGGATGGATAGAATACTGAATATGGTTGTATGACATTTATAATAACATCAGAGTACATATAGGATACTAGGGTTATTTTTTTTAGAATGGTAATAACAATGAAAGAATAAGTTGAAGAAGAATGGAATTTGAAAGAGGGTGGTGAAAACATTACCTCTTCTTCGGGTTCTTCCTTTTGATTTGATCAAAAGGTCTCATAGGGTAGATTTAAGATCAAACTAAGGCCTCTATATTGATGGGAGGGATGTTGAGAGAGTATTTGGATAGGTGTTGACCTAGACAAAAGGCTTTGAATGTGTGAATTAGTGAGAAGGGGAGTGCCTTTTTATAAGAGGGGTGAGGGGAAACTTTGGAAAAGATAGAAATATTATTTTATAATAAATTAATATTCGTTTTCTATTGGATCAAAAGTGGATTATTTAAAGTTTAAGGTGGTGATAGGTCGAAAACCGCACAAACAATAGGTTTTATATAGGTTTGGGTCAGTATATTAACCTTATCTTTTAGTTTTAACTCTTAATTAATTAGTTTAACATTTACCATGTCACTTTGTATTTTTATATTATATAGTTAATAAACATACTATATACATCCAATAGACCCCCAAGTGGTCCATTAATGATACACATATCATTATATATGCCTCTTGTCTGAACCTTAGTTTTTTAGAAATATAATATCAATGAATAATATAAAATTTGTTTTAAAAACTCTTTTCTGTCAATTTTGACACTATTCAATAATTGATTTTTTCAAAGTCATAACAACTTTATTAATTTAAAAATAAATTCATTTAAGCTATCTTATAGTGCGATATTAAGCAATAAAAATCATGTATGACATCAAAACATTCAAATTTTATTAATTTTAACATTTATAATACCAATTATTTCATTCATTCATTAATAAGGATAATACTACATCATTATTGTATCATAAATAATATTAATTATTAAATGTATAAAAATTATAAATAAAATGAAATTATGTAGGAAATATATTTATATTTCTACTGAATATTTATAGTCGAATATAAAACATATATAACCCTATGTAAATATTGTTTTTCTAAAAGATATATGCTTGTGTCATTTTTGTATTTATTTTAACTTAATTAATATAAAGTGTCATTATCACTTACAAGTGGATCCATGGGGTCCCAAAATCGACCCAAAGATGACAATGGTCAGACATGTATCAACCAATATGGCTAGAACACGTTTTAGGGTAATTTATTATTATTACAGTATTGTTTTTTACCCTTATTTACCAGATTTACCTATTAACCGTGGTAAATAAAATATTTCCCGAAGTAATTATTCAAAATGTCTAAAAATAAAAGTTACCTATTTACAAAATTTGGACATACTGATTCCAAATATGGAATCATTTTTTAAAAATTCAAAACACAGAAGTGGCAGATATTAATTTAAAATTAATTCTCATCGTTAAAACAAAAAGTGTGTTTTTAAGAGATAATATCTATCAAAAGATTGACACTTGTTTATGTCAGGTTTAATTATGAAATTATGTCCAATGAATTTTTTTTATTAAATGGTAAAAATATATTCTAAATATATTTTTAAAAAAATCAGATACATAATTTCTCACTATTAATTATTTTTATTAAAAAAATTTAATTAAAATTTAGTAATTTTCACTATTCATTAAAATATAAAAGTTATCCGAAAAGTACCAAAATATCATGCTAAGCTAATTTCGATATTCCGAATCCAAAAATGAAGTCCATTTTGAGATTTAAAATTCATAAAATTTCAAAAAGTGGGTATTACTATTCATAATAGCTAGTTTGATTGGTTGTGGTGTGTGTTAGAACTCAAAGTTGTGTACAACACATGCTACTGTATTATTCAAAGAGAAGCGTACCGTGGAAGATTTGGGGGCTACATTCTCCCATACTTCAAATAATTTCATCCCCTAAATTTCTATAATATTATTGCATAAAAAGACTTGGGTGGTTCTTTATCATAAGTTCCTCGGGTTCCCACGTTGCCTCTTCCATCTTATAGTTTTTCCATAGAACTTTTACTAGAGGAGTCGTCTAGTTTCTCATCACTTGTTCTCTTGTATCATGAATCCTAATGGGATATTTGCAATAAGAAAGATCAGGTTCCATTTCTAATTCCTCGTAGGTGAATACATGTGTTGAGTCAGGCATGTATTTCCTTAATAGTGATACATGGAACACATCGTGAACATTGGAGAGACTTGGCGGCATTGCCAAACGATAAGAAACAGCCCCAATTCGTTCTAGAATTTCGAAAGGTCTGATGTACTTGGGACTCAATTTACACTTCTTACCGAAATGTATAACTCCCTTCCATGGAGATACCTTCAAGAAAACATGTTCTCCTACATGAAATTTCAAATCCTTCCTTCAGTTATCTGCATATCTCTTCTGCCTACTTTGTGATGCTTTAATGTCGTTTTGGATCACCGTTAATGTTTCCATTGTTTCCTCCACCATTTCTAGGCCTACAAGTTTTTTTTCACCAACGTCAACCCAAAAGGTTGTTGTGTGACATCTCTTTCCATATAACGATTCATATGGTGCCATGTGAATACTTCAATGGAAGCTATTGTTATAGGAAAATTCTACCAGAGGTAAATATTGATCCCACATACCCTAAAAGTCAATTTAGCATGATCTCAACATGTCTTATATGGTTTGAATAGTCCATTATAAGTGTCCATCTATTTGAGGGTGGTTAACAGTGCTCAAATGAAGTTCAGTATCCAAGGGATTTTGAAGACACTTCCAGAATCTTGAAGTAAAACAGGGATCATGATCTCAAAAAATCGATAGGGGTACTCCATGAAGTCTCACAACATCATTAATATATAGTATTGATAGACGTTACAGTGTTAGATCTTCTCTTATAGAAAGAAAATTATCTAACTTGGTAAGATTATCAATAATAACCTATATTGGGTGTTTCCTTCTTGGAGTCTTTCGTAGACCCATGACAAAGTCCATCGTGATATTATCCCATTTCCACTCAGGTATGGGAGGAGGTTGCATGAATCCTCCTGGATGTTGCCTTCCAGCTTTCACTTATTGACAAACCATATATCTTGATACAAAATCAGCAATCTCCCTCTTCATGTTATCCCACCAAAAATGTTCCTTCAAATCCCTATATATTTTGGTGCTCCCAAGTTGTATAGAGAAATGGGAACTATGAGTGTCATCTAGAAATTCCCTTTTTAGATCAGTTATATTGGGAACACAAAGTCTCTTCCCAAATTATAAATTTATGTGTTCATGCACAAAGTATCTCAATCTCCCATCATTCACAACTTTAATCTTCTTTTGAAACTCTTCATCATTGGTCTAAGAACACTTTATCCTTTCTAGTAATGATGGTTTGGAAACCATTTGAAAAAGCATTGATGTTTCACCTTCCATGGTTATTCCATGTCCATTTTTACTAGATCCATGACAATAAGATCCCTTTCAATTCTCATCATGTTCATAACTCCCTGACCATTTCTGCTCAAAGCATATGCTACCTTATTTTCCTTTCATGGGTGGTATTGTATCGTGCAATCATAATCCTTGAGTAATTCAAGCCATCTCATTTTCCTCGTGTTGAGTTCTTTTTATAAGAAAATATACTTCAAACTCTTTTGATCAGTATAAATCTCACAATTTTCACCATAGAGCTAGTTTCTCCATATCTTCAAGGCAACGATAAAAGCTTCTAACTCGAGATCATGAGTAGGATAGTTTTGTTCATAAATTTTCAACTATCGTGATGCATAGGAAATAACCCTATAATCCTCCATAAGGCCCCAACCAAGTCATTTCTTTGATGCATCACTATAAATAATGAACCCATCATTCCCCGATAATAGAGTCAATATAAGAGCATTGAAAAATCCTCTCTTCAGTTCTTCAAATTATTCTTCACAGTCTTTTGTCCAAAAAAAAAATTAACACCTTTGTGTGTGATCTTTGTTAATGGGTTAGCCAACCAGGCCAAATTCTGGATGAAACGTCATTAAAAAAATGCTAAACCAGTAAAACTGCATACCTCAGTTATAATAGTCGGTGCAGGACATTCATTGATTGCCTTGGTATTAGAAGGATCAATAGAGATTCCATATTTAGAGACAATATGTCCAAGAAAAGAAATCTCATGAAGCCAGAATTCAAACATGCTAAACTTCCCATATAATTGATGTCTTCTCAGTGTCTTCAGGATAATGCGCAAGTGATTTTCATGATCTACATAGCTTTTGGAGTATACCATGATATCCTCAATAAATACCACCACAAATTCATTGAGATATTCCTTGAAAACACTATTCATCAGATCCATGAATACAAAGGGATCATTAGTCAATCCAAAAGGCATTACTGTAAACTCGTAATGCATGTACTTGGTTAAAAATGCTGTCTTTGGAATGTCTTCCTTCTTCACACACAACTGATGGTATCCAGATCTATGTTCAAACTTTGAAAATTATTGAGCTCCATGAAGTTAGTCAAATAAATCATCAATGCGAGGTAGGGGATACTTGTTCTATATTGTTATAGCATTCATCTCCATGTAGTCGATACATAACCTCATAGATCCATCTTTATTCTTAACAAAAAGGACATGGGCTCCCCATGGATAAACACTAGGGTGAATAAATCCCTTAATACTCAATTCATCTAGTTTTTTCTTTAGTTCAACTAATTCCACAGTGGCTATTCTATAAGAGGTCTTCGATAGAGGCCTTGATCTAGGAATTAAATAAATAGAAAACTAAACTTCTCGTTCAGAAGGATGTCAAGGTAAATCTTCCGGAAACACATCTACATATTCATTCACAATAGGTACATCCTCTATTTCAACATTCCTTTCCTCACCCACTGTCATTTCATTCTCTTCCTCCCCAATAATTGAATTTAGTTGAGCTACTGGGGGTGGATCTAGATATGAATTAGGTGGTGGGGATTCAGATCTAAAGATAAGGTGTTCTTTATCATCATCATCAAAAATCGTAACCTCCTTATTCTTAAAATAAATCATTCCATCATGGTCTGAAATCCAATCCATACCAAAGATTATATCAAACTCAATAACAGGTATGACAAAAATATTAGCAGATAAAGAACATTTATGTTCTCTAATGGGGACTGGTTCATGAAACTTTGTTGCAATGATACTTCCCTCAGATGTTTTAACTAACAACTCCCTTGTTAAATCAAATTGGAAATATCTCATTTTCTTAGCAAACTGGGATGATTTGAAACAATGTGATGATCCCGAATCAAATAATGCATTTGCTAAACCTGAGAAAACTATTAAATTACCCGCCACCATGTCTTTCAGAGTTTCTACCTTAGCAGTAGTGATAGCATAAGATAGGCCTTGATCCCATGGCCTTTTCTGAGGTACGTTCCTCTGACGGTTAGGACATTCATTTTCATAGTGTCCCATCTCCCTACAATTGTATCATTGGACTTCAGTAGCTTTCTTCATCCCCTTGCAATCACGAGCTTGGTGGCATTTTTCACCACAAATGTAACAGACTCCCATTCCTTTTAAGAATGTACCTGGGTGTTTCTTCCCACATTTACTGTAGGATGGATATTTAACCTTTCCCTTCTTACCCTTATGTCCATTCCAATATTGATCAGTAGATCTCTTCTTCTCTTTCTTTGCTTTAAAGTCATAACACTTAAGGAATTCCTTCTCTGTCTTGATAGCACATGAGAAAATGTAATCATACGACGAGAAGGATTATGATGCTAATGCTCAATGAAGAAATGGTTTAACCCATCAAAGAAATGATCAATCTTACTTGTTGGGTTACGTCTAAAATCTCCGTCATTCCTTTCTAGCCTTTTAATGTTAGCCTCATACTTTGCGACATTTCATCCTCCTTTTGTCTCAGACTTAGAAATTGTCTTTCCATATAAACTTGATGGTCACAAGGAAAGTATTTTTCTAAAAACAGATCTCTAAACCCTATCCATTCCATATTTGATACTTCATCATATTCCTTCATGTTTTAAATAAATGACCACCATTGATCAGCATCTCTAGTGAGGTGGTATACTTCCATGATAACTTTTTCCCTTTCATTACTCCCCAAAGCCTGAAATATTTTCTCTAGGGAATTTTTCCATTACTCAACTATTAAGGGATATGTTCTCCAATTGAATGTTGGTGGTTGTTGCCTCATGAAGCAGTCTAACATTGAACCTCCATGTTGCAGATCAGGGTTCTCCATATGAAAAAGTTTATTATACATAACCTGAGTTAGTTTTCCCAGTATGGTGATAAGCTTATCGGAACCAGTTGTATCACCAACTCCATTATAATTATCTTGACCAGGAGGGAAATCTCTACATGGAGTGCGTGCATTGATACAGTTTTCATTTCTTCCACTATGCACCATTTTTAAAAAATGTAATAAACTATATTAGTTTATGAATCAAAATACATTATTCCATACTTGTAAAACACTTAACATAAATTGAACAGTGTATGGATATAATCCATAATCATAAAAATGTTTTCATTGAGGAAGTATATACTCATAAACCCTTCATAATGGTTAGTAACGAAAATGGGAATTATCCTAATCATATCCCCCAGGAGTGTCGTAACCAAGAGTGCAGCAAGGCCTGTTGTCATGCACCAGTTCCTGTTTGAGTCTTGCTCAAAGTTGTGTTTTCAGGTTTTACCCCTGGGTACAACTGTACCAGAGCCGCCTCTACCTTCTCGTATCCATAAATGCATGTACTTCTCGGAAAAATCAAAAAATATTTATAATACCAAAATTCTAGGATGTTCTTCTATACTAATCCTAAAAGTCTATCTTAGGGTATGTTCTCTAATCAGAGTTTATCTAAATCTAGATTCCAAGTTTAGTACTAAACTGACTCTGATACCAACTGTAATTCCCCAACCCCAGTTACCCAGAGTCGGTACATTATTACATAAAATTTTCATGATCACAAAAGATAAAGTCTCGAAAGATCGATTAGTTTATTAGCCTTAGAAACACTAGATATATTAATAAAGTTTTACATTACATCATAAAAATTAAAACTGTAACAACATAGTCTCCATATTCCACACTCATATCCCCTAATACTATCCCTATAGGCCATTCATAAAATACATCTTCACATCCTGGGAAAAATAAAACATAGAAAGGGGTGAGCTCAAATTCCTAGTAAGGATAACAATCTAGAAGAAACTTTCACAAATAAGAATAAACAATTAAGGCAATGTATAACTTAAACAAAGTCTTTTTAAACATGAAATCAGCATAATATGGATAAAATAAAATGAAATAATTCCATTTACTTATACACATTGATATTCCACTAGTCAAATAATCACATGAAATATCAATAACCACTTTCATAATGATGGAATGCATAATTCCAGACTATCATAACCACAAAGTCAAAGCCTCGTGCCAGGACTACAAATAATATTTTTTCAGGGCCTTGTGTAAAGACACTAGTTTATCTCATGAGACCTACTGATGCATCGAGGAGCTATAGTGGGATCCACCCATCACCTATTAAGTCCAATGCATTCCTCATATGAACATGTTTAAACATAACATAAACATTCGTATTAAAACTACCAAACAAAATGCCAATACATTCTCCATAAACCATGAATGGTATAAAAATAACACATCTAAAGTCAAAAATATCACAAAACATTCAATACAATATGGAATTTTTTTATCATAATAAATCAACATCAAATAATCTTAAAATCCATCAAAGGATGTTGACATAGATCAAATCAAAACTATTTGAGAGAAATATCTCTTTTTTTAAAATCATTTAAAAGTAACATAATTATAAAATAAAAAATTTACTCTGAAAAATTTCTTATAATATTTCAAGTGAAGCATCAAAAATTTTATAATGGTAGAAAATAGCCGCACCCTCTGTATAAGTTAAAAAAGACATTCTTACCTTAATTCTATTGAAAAGGTTAAAAATGACATTGTTTGGAAAACAACAGAATGATTCCATTATAAACCTCTTATAAAAATTCAAAAAAGGGTATAAATGAATTTAACCCATATTATAGTAAATAGTAAAAATGTTTTGAAATAAATTTTTAAGAAACATCGATGTGGATGATAAAGAAGTCCCAGTTGATTATTACGTATAAATAACCTCGAATAATGAAGAGATTGCGAAATAAACCCGTACCTTGTAATTTTCATTGGTTGAGGGTAGTTTTACCTTCCTGTATAATGGTTAAATAATTGTTATTAAATTATAAATGAATCATATACATTAATATGATATCATATATGATCTTTTAACATTGAATTGTTAATAATATCTTAGTATTATCATTGTTTCTGGTGTTAACTTACTCATTTTCTTTTATATATTTTGTTATGTAAGTCGTATTTTTTTGGATAGGTTGTATCTTATTAATATCCAAAATGATATCAAGTCCTTATTCATTATTTTTAATCATTAAATGATAATTATACTTGAATGGATACGATGGAGAATGAATCTCATCGCGTTCGTGGAGATGGTAGTCTGTACGTACGCACAAGTGACAATATCATTTTTTTGATATTAAAATAATATATAATTGGATGTTATATCATATATACATATTCGTTATCATGTTATATTTATTATTTACATGAATTACACATCATTATTATACCCATAAAAATAATAATTTATTGAATAACAATTACACCACGACGTAGAGACGGTAAGTCGTACGTACGCACGTATGTTGACATGTCATTCAAAGGATTGGTAGAATAATGAATATGGTTGTTACATATTTATAATAACATCACAGTATATATAATATACTGGATTTATTTTTTTAGAATGGGAATAAAAAAGAAAGAAGAAGGTGAAGAATAAAGAAACTTGAAAGAGGGTGGTGAAAACATTACCTCTTCTTCGGGATCTTCCTTTTGATTTGATCAAAACGAATCCTTAGGTTGGCGTTCTGATCAAAATAAGGCCTCGAGGTTTAACTGAGGGAAGTTGATTGAGTATTTTGGTAGGGGTTGGTCGAGCCAAATGGCTTTGAATGTGTGAATTATTGAGAAGGGGGAGTCCCTTTTTATAAGAGGGGTGAGGGGAACCTTTGGAAAAGCTAGAAATATTATTTTATAATAAATTAATAATCGGTTTCTAATGTCTCAAAAGAGGATTATTTAAAGGTTAAGGTGGGTATAGGTTAAAATCCACTCAACCAAGAGGTTTTAGACAGGTTTGGGTCTCTATATTAACGTTATACTTTAGTTTTAACTCTTAGTTAATTAGTTTAACATTTACCACGTTACATTGTATTTTTATATTATATAGTTAATATACTTACTATATACATCCAATAGACCCCCAAGTGGTCCATTAATGATACACATATCATGATATAATCCTCGTTTCCGAAGCATATATTTTTAGGAATTTAATATCATTTAATAATATTATATATGTTTTATAAACTCTTTTATGTCAATTTTGACACTATTCAATAATTGATTTTTGTTAAAGACATAAAGACTTTATTAATTCAAAAAAAATTAATTTAAGCTATCTTATAATGTCATATTAATCAATTAAATTCATATATGTCATCAAAACTTTAAAATTATTTTAATTTTAACATCTATAATACATATTATTTGATTCATTCATTAATAAGGAAAATACCACATCATTATTGTGTCATAAATAATATTAATTATTAAATGTATATAAATTATAAATAAAATTCCATTATGTAGGAAATCATTATCTATATCTAATGAATATTTATAGTCAAAAATCTAACATATATAACCCTATGTAGAAATTGTTTTGCTAAAAGATATATGCGTATGTAATTTTTGTATTTATTTTAACTTGATTAATATAAAGTGTCATTATCACTTACAAGTAGATCCATGGGGTCCAAATATCAACAAAAAGTTTCTCATGGTTGGAAATGTATCAACCAATAGGGTTAGGACTCATTTTAGGGTAATTTATTATTATTATAATATTATTTTTTACCCTTATTTACCGGATTTATCCTTTAACCATGGTAAATAAAATACTTACCGAAGTAATTATTCAAAATGTATAAAAATAATAGTTACCTATTTACTCAATTTTTAAATCCTGATCCCAAATATGGAATACCTTTTCCAAATTCAAAACACAGAAGTCGCAGAAATTAATTTAAAATTAATTCCTGTTGTTAAAACAAAAAAGCATGTTTTTAAGAGATAATAACTATCAAATGATTGACATTTGTTTATGTCCGGATTAATTGTGAAATTATGTCCAATGAACAAAATTGTATTAAATGGTAAAAATATATTCTAAATATATTTTAAAACTACTAAAATTCATAATTTATCAGTATTAATTATTTCAATTAAAAATTTGTTTTTAATTAACATTTAGTAATTTTCACTATTCATCAAAATATAAAAGTTATCCGTAAAGTACCAAAATTTTACCCTAGGCTAATTTCGACATTATGAATACAAAAATGAACTCCATTTTGAGAGATAAAATTTATAAAATTTCAAAAAGTGGGTATTAATATTCATAACGGCTAGTTTAATTGGTTGTGGTGTGTGTTAGAACTCAATGTTTTATACAACACACGCTACTGTATTATTCAAAGAGAAGCGTACCATGGATGATTGCGGTGTTATATTTTACCCTCCTTCAAATAATTTCATCCTCAAAATTTAAAGAATAGTATTTCATAAAAATACTCGGGTGGTTCTTCATCATAAGTTCCTCTAGTTTCCACGTTGCCTCTTCCATTTTATGGTTTCTTCATAGAACTTTTATCAGACGAGTCGTCTGGTTTCTCAGCACTTGTTCTCTTGTATCAAGAATCCTAATGGTCTCTCTGCAATAAGAAAGATCGGGTTCCAGTTCTAATTCCTCATAGATGACTACATGCATTGGGTTAGAAATGTATTTACTCAATAGTGATACGTGTAACACATAATGAACTTTGGAGAGACTTGGCAGCATTGCCAAACGGTAGCTACAACCCCAATTCGATCTATAATTTCGAAAGGTCCGATGTACCTGGGACTCAATTTTCCTTTTTTCCAAAACATATAACTACCTTCCATGGAGATACCTTCAAGAAAACATGTTCTCCTACCTAAAATTCCAAATCCTTCCTTCGGTTATCGGCATAGATCTTCTGCCTACATTGAGCTGCTTTGATGTGGTTTGGGATGAACTTCAACATTTCCATTGTTTACTCCACCATTTCTGGACCTCCAAGTTTTCTTTCACCAACGTCATCCCAAAAGGTTGGTGTGCTACATCTCTTTCCATACAACGCTTCATATGGTACCACCCGAATACTCGAATGGAAGCTATTGTTATGGAAAAATTCTACCAGAGGTAAATATTGATCCCACATACACTGAGAGTCAAGTGAGAACGATCTCAACATGTCTTCTATGGTTTGAATAATCTATTTTGATTGTCCATCTATTTGAGGGTGGTAGGCAGTGCTATAATGAGGTTTAATATCCAAGGCCTTCTGAACAATCTTCCAGAATCATGATGTAAAACGGGGATCACGATCCGAATAAAACAATAGGGGTACTCCATAAACTCTCACAACTACATTAATATATAGTATTTCTAGATGTTCCAGTGTTAGATCTTCTCCTACATCAAAAAAATGTGCTGACTTGGAAAGACGATCAACAATAATTCATATTGCATCGTTCCTTCTAGGAGTCTTTGGTATCCCCTTGAAAAAGTCCATTGTGATATGATCCCATTTACACTCAGATATGGGAATAGGTTTCATGACTCCTCCAGGATGTTGCATTCCATCTTTCACATGATGCAAAACCATACATCTTGACACAAAATCAACAATCTCCCTTTTCATGTTGTCCCACCGAAAATGATCCTTCAAATCTCTATAAATTTTGGTGCTCCCAGGGTGTATTGAAAAATTGGAACTATGAGCATCGTCCAACAATTCCTTTTTTAAATCAGGTATATTGGGAACACAATGTCTCTTCCCAAATTTTAAAATTCCATCTTCATACACAAAGTCTCTCAATCACCCATCATTCACAACTTTAATCTTCTTTTTAAACTCTTTATCATCGGTCGGAGAACTCTTTATCATTTCTAGTAAAAATGTTTTCGCAACCATTTAAAAAATCATTGATGTTTCATCTTCCATGGTTATTCCCATGTTCATTTTCACTAGATAAATTTAAATATGATCCATTTCAATTCTCATCACGTTCAAAACTCCATTATCCTTTCTCCTCAAAGCATCTGCAACATTATTTTCCATTCCTCGGTCGTAGTGTATCATGCAATTATAATCCTTGAGTAGTTCAGGCCATCTCCTTTTCCTCAAGTTGAGTTCTTTTTGTGAGAAAATATACTTCAAACTCTTGTGATTAGTATAAATATCACATTTTTCACCATAAAGGTAGTGTCTCCCTATCTTCAAAGAAAAGATCACAGCTGCTAAATCGAGATCATGAGTAGGATATTTTTGTTTATGAATTTTCAACTGTCGTGATGCATAGGCAATAACCCTATCATTATACATAAGGACACAACCAAGTCCTTTCTTTGATGCATCACTATAAATAACGAACCCATCATTCCCTGATTGTAGAGTCAATATAGGAGCACTGAATAATCTTCTCTTCAGTTCATTAAATCATTATTCACACTATTTTTTCCAAACAAATTAAACCACTTTGCGTGTGATCTTGGTTAATGGGTTAGCCAACCGGGCAAAATTATAGAGGAAATGTCGATAACATCATGCTAAACCAATAAAACTGCGTACCTCAGTTAAACTTGTCGGTTTAGGCTATTCTTTGATTGGCTTGGTCATAGATGTATCAACAGAGATTCCATCTTTAGAGACAATATGTCCAAGAAAAGAAATCTCCGGAATCCAGAATTCACACTTGCTAAACATCCCATATAATTCATGTCTTCTCAGTGTCTTCAGGATAATACACAAGTGATTTTCATGATCTTCATAACTTCTGGAGTATACCAAGATATCATCAATAAATATCACCAAAAATTCATCAAGATATTCCATGAAAAATCTATTCATCAGATCCATGAATACAGAGGGATCATTAGTCAATCCAAAAGGCATTACTGTAAACTCATAATGCCCATACCTAGTTCAAAATGCTGTCTTCAGAATGTCTTCCTTCTTCACACACAATTGATGGTATCCAAATCGAAGGTCAATCTTTGAAAATTATTGATCTCCATGAAGTTGGTCAAATAAATCATCAATGCGAGGTAGGGGATACTTGTTCTTTATTGTTATAGCATTGATCTCCCTGTAGTCGATACATAACCTCATAGATCCATCTTTATTTTTAACAAAAAGAACCGGGGCTCCCCTTGGAGAAACACTAGGGCGAATAAGTCCCTCAATACTCAATTCCTCTAGTTGTTTCATTAGTTCATCTAATTCCATAGTGGCCATTCTATAAGGGGTCTATGATATAGGCCTTGATCTAGGATTTAAATCAATGAAAAACTCAACTTCTTGTTCTAAAGGATGTCCATGTAAATATTCCGGAAACACATCTAAATATTCTTTCACAATAGGTACATCATCTATTTGAACATTCCTTTCCTCACCCACTATCATTTCATTCTCTTCCTCCCCCTTAATTGAATATAGTTGAGCAACTAGGGGTGGATCTAGATAAGAATTAGGTGGTGAAGATTCAGCTCTAAAGATAAGGTGTTCCTTATCATCATCATCAAAAAATGTAACCTCCTTCTTCTTACAATAAATATTCGCATCATGGTCTGAATGCCAATCCATACTGAGGATTATATCAAACTCAATCATAGGTATGATGATGATATCAGCAGATAAAGAACATTTATGTGCTCTAATGGGGAATAATTCACAAAACATTGTTGCAATGATACTTCCCTTAGGAGTTTTAACTGAAAAATCCCTTGTTAAATAAAATTCGAAATATCTAATTTTTTAGAAAACTGGGTAGATTTGAAACAATGCGATGATCCAGAATCAAATAATGCATTTTCTAAACATGAGGAAACCATTAAATTACCTACCACCACGTCTTTCAATGCTTCTACCTCATCTTTAGTGATGGAATAAGTTAGGCCTTGATCCCTTGGCCTTTTCTTTGGTAAGTTCCCCTAATGCTTAGGACATTCATTTGCATAGTGTCCCATCTCTCAATAATTATAGCATTGGACATCGGTAGCTTCCTTCTTCCCCTTCCAATCACGAGCTTGGTGTCCTTTTTCGCCACACTTGTAAAAGACTCACATTACTTTTAAGCAAGTACATGGGTTTTTCTTCCCACATTTACTAGAGGATGGATATTCAAATTTTCCCTTCTTCCCCTTATTTCCATTCCCAGATTGATCAGCAGATCTCTTCTTCACTTGCATTGTTTTAAAGTCATAAGACTTAGAGAATTCCTTCTCTTTCTTGATAGCACCTGAGACAATGTCTTCATACGATGAGAAGGATTCTGAGACTAATTCTCGATAGAGAAATGGTTTTAACCCATCAAAGAAACGACCAATCTTACTTCTTGGGTTACGTATATAATCTCCAGCGTACCTTGATAACCTTCTAAAGTTATCCTTATACATTGCGATATTCTCATCCTCCTTTTGTTTCAGACTCAGAAATTGTCTTTCCATATCTGCTCGATGGTCATGAGGAATGTATTTTTCTCAAAACAGATATTTGAACCCCCTACATTTCATATTTGATAAATCATCATCTTCCTTCGTGTTTTTAATAATGACCACCATTGATCATCAGCTCCAGTGAGGTAGTAAACTGCCATGATAAATTTTTCCCTTTCACTACTCCCCAAAGCCGGAAATATTTTCTCTAGGGAATTTATCAAATTCTTAGCTACTAAGGTATATGTACTCCCATTTAATGTTGGTGTTTTTTTCCTCATGAATCAGTATAACATTGATCCTCCACGTTGTGGATCAGAGTGCTCCATACGAGTAAGGTTATTAATCATTACATAAGTTATTTGTCCCAGTTTGGTGATAATCTTATCAGCACCAGTTGTATAACTAGCTTCATTATAATTATCTTGAGTGGGAGGGAAATCCTTACATGGAGTCCGTACATTGATACAGTTTCCATTCCTTCCACTAGGCACCATTTCTAAAAAATTTCATAAACTAGATTAGTTTATGAATTGAAATACATAATTCCATACTTGTAAAACACATAACATAAATTGAACAGTTTATGGATATAATCCATAATCATAAAAATGTTTTAATTTAGGAAGTATATACTCATAAACCCTTCATAATGGTTTGTAATGAAAATGGGAATTATCAAAAGCATGTCCCCCAGGAGTGTCATAACCAAGAGTGTAGCAAGGCCTATTGTTGTTCGCCAGTTCCCGTTCAAGTCTAGCACAAAGTGGAGTTTTATGGTTTTACCCCTAGGTACATATGTGACAGAGCTGCCTCTACCGTCTCATATCGAGATGTGGTTGTATTTCTCATAAAACTCGAAAAGTCACTATAATACCAAAATTCTAGGATGTTCTTCTATACTATTCCTTAAATTCTATCTTAGGGATATCTGCTCTAATCAAAGTTTATCTAAATCTTGCTTCCAAGGTTAGTACTAAACTGCCTCGGATACCAACTATAACACCCCAACCCCCATTACCCAAATTCAGTGCATTATTACATAACATTGGCATGATCACAAAAGATCAAGTCTCAAATGACCAATTAGTTTAGTAGCCTTTGAAACACTAGATATATTCATAAAGTTTTACATTACATCATAAAAATGAAAACTACAACAACATATTCTCCATAGTCCACACTCATATCCCCTCATACTATCCATTCAAGTCATTCATAAAATACTTCTTCACATCCTGGGAAAAATAAAACATAGCAAGGGGTGAGCTCAAATGCCCAGTAAGGATAACAATATAGCGGAAACTTTCACAAATTAGAATAAACATTTAAGGCAATGTATAACTAAAACAAATGCATTTTAAACTTGAACTTCAGCATAATATGGAAAAACTAAAATGAAATAATTCCATGTATTATTCACATTGATATTCTACTAGTATAATAATCAAATGAAATATCAATAACCACTTTCATAATGATGGAATGCATAATGCCAGACTATCATAACCACATAGTCAAGGCCTCGTGCCAAGACTACAAATAAGATTTCGTCAAGTCCTTGTGCCAAGACACTAGTTTGTCTCATGAGACATACCGATGCATAGAGGATCTAGAGCGGGCTCCACCCATCACTTATTATGTTTAATGCATTCCTCATATAAACAGGTTTAAACATAACATAAACATTCATATTTAAACTTGCGTAAAAAATGTCAATACATTCTCCATAAACCATGAATGGTATAAAAATAACACATCCATAGTCAAACATATCACAAAACCTCCCATAAAATATTGAAGTTTTGTATCATAATAAATCAACATCAAATAACCTTAAAATCCATCAAAGGATGTTGACATAAATGAAATCAAAACTATCTGAGTGAAATATCTCTTTTTTTGAAATCATTTAAAAGTCACATAATTATAAAATAAAACATTTACTTTGAAATTTTTCTTATAACCTTGTAAGGGAAGCTTCAATGATTTTATATTGGTGGAAAATAGCCGCACCCACCATATATGTTAAAAAAGACATTCTTACCTTAATTCTGTCGAAAAGGTTAAAAAGGACATTGTTTGGAAAATGACAGAATGATTCAGTTATAAACCTCTTATAAAAATTCAAACATGGGTTTAAATGACTTTAACCCATATTCTAGTAAATAGTAAAAATGTTTTGAAATATATTTTTAAGAAACATGGATGTGGATGATAAAGAAGTCCCAGTTGATTATTATGTATAAACAACCTCGGATAATGAAGAGATTGTGAAATAAACCATTACCTTGTACATTCCTTTGGTTGAGGGTAGTTTAACCTCCTGTATAATGGTGAAAAAAATTTTATTAAATTATACAAGAATCATATTCATAAATATGATATCATATATGATCTTTTAACATTGATTTGTTAATAATATCTTAGTATTATCGTTGTTTCAGGTGTTAACTTACTCGTTTTCTTTTATATGTTTTGTTACGTAAGTCGTGTTTGTTATTGATAGGTTGTATCTTATTAATATCCAGAATGATATCAATTCCTTAAAAATTATTTTTAATCATTAAATGTGAATTATACTTGAATGGGTACGATGGAGAATTAATCTCATCACGTTCATGGAGACGGTAGTCGGTACATACGCATGAGCGACAATATCATTATTTTGATTTTAAAATAATATATAATTGGATGGTATATCATATATAAATAATCATTATCATGTTATATTTATTATTTACAAAAATTACACATCATTATTATACCCATCCAAATAATAATTTATTGAATAACAATTACACCACGACGTGGAGACGGTAAGCCGTACATACGCATGTATGGTGACATGTCATTAAAAGGATGGATAGAATACTGAATATGGATGTACCATATTTATAAAAAATCACAGTATATTTAATATACAATAGTTATTTTTTAGAATGGGAATAACAAAGAATGAAGAAGTTGAAGAATAAAGGAACTTGAAAGAGGGCGGTGAAAACATTACCACTTCTTCTGGTTCTTCCTTTTGATTTGATCAAAAGGGCTACATGGGATGGATTTTTGATCAAAATAAGGTCTCTAGGTTGAATTGAGAAAAGTTGAGAGAGTTTTTGGGTAGGGTTTGGCTGAGACAAAAGGCTTTTAATGTGTGAATTAGTGAGATGGGGGAGTGCCTTTTTATAAGAGGGGTGAGAGGCACCTTTGGAAAAGCTAGAAATATTATTTTATATTAAATTCATATTCAGTTACTAATTTCTCAAAAGTGGATTATTTAAATTTTAAGTTGGGTATATGTCTAAAACCACTCAACCAATAGATTTTAGACAGTTTTGGGTCACTATATTAACCTTATCATTTAGTTTTAACTCTTAGTTATTTTTTTTAACATTTACCATGCTACTTTGTATTTTTATATTATATATTTAATAAACATACTATATACATCCAAGAGACCCCCAAGGGGTCCATTAATGATACACCTATCATGATATAAGTCTCTTGGACGAACATTAGATTTTTAGAAATTTAATATCAATAAATAATATAATATTTGTTTTAAATACTCTTTTAGGTCAATTTTGACACTATTCAATAATTGATTTTTGTTAAAGTCTTAAAAACATTATTAATTCGAAAAAAAAATTTAATCTATCTTATAATGTCATATTAAGAAATAAATTTTATTTATGTCATTACAATGTTCAAATTATATTAATTTTAACATTTATAATACCAATTATTTGATACTTTCATTAATAAGGAAAATAATGCATCATTACCATGTCTTAAATTATATTAATTATTAAATGTCTAAAAATTATAAATAAAACTCCATTATTTAGGAATTCGTTTTATCTTTATAATGAATATTTATAGTCTAATATCCAACACATATAACCCAATGTAAAAATTATTTTTCCAAAAGATATATGCTTATGTCATTTTTGTATTTATTTTAACTTAATTGATATAAAGTGTCATTATCACTTACAAGTGGATCCATGGGGTCCTGAAATCAACCCAAAGATTCCCATGGTCGGACATGTATTAACCAATAAGTTTAAAACACGTTTTAGGATAATTTATTATTATTATAATATTATTTTTTTACCCTTATTTACCGGATTTACCCTTTAACCATGGTAAATAAAATATTTACCGAAACAATTATTCAAAATGTCTAAAAATAAAAGATACCTATTTACACAATTTGGAAATACTGATTCCAAATATGGATTCCATTTTTCCAATTTCAAAACATAGAAGTGCAGAAATTAATTTAAAATTAATTCCCATTGTTAAAACAAAAATCATGTTTTTAAGAGATAATAACTATCAAAAGATTGACACTTTTTTATATTCGGTTTAATTGTGAAATTATGTCCAATGAACAAAATTGTATTAAATGGTACAATTATATTCTAAAAACATTTTAAAACTACTAAAATTCATAATTTATCACTATTAATTATTTCAATTAAAAAAATTGTTTCTAATTAAAATTTAATAATTTTCACTATTCATCAAAATATAAAAGATATCCGAAAAGTACCAAAATTTTACCCTAGGATAATTTAGATATTCCGAATCCAAAAATGAAGTCCATTTTGAGAGATATAATTTATAAAATTTCAAAAAGTGGGTATTACTATTCATAACAGCTAGTTTGATTGGTTGTGGTGTGTGTTAGAACTCGAAGTTGCGTATAACACATGCTACTATATTATTCAAAAAGAATTGTACCATGGAATCTTGGGGTGTTACAAATAATATATTTCTTTTATTTGTCGATGGTATTTAGCTATTACCATGGGTCCTCATTTTTATTAAATTTATATTTATAAGGGTGTTAATAGTGTGACATAAATTTTGCTTTATAAGACAAGGGTACAACAAAATGGTTTTTCTTAGAAGATATTTATACTACATATTGTTTCACAATTTATAATATAATTAACTATATGATGTATTTTTTTTATAATTATATATAATTAATTAAATAAGAAATAATATAAAGTAAAACTAAACATATCTAAGTCAATATTAAATTAGAGAGAAGTGGGATGAAATGATAAAGTGTAATATTTCGGTTATCACATGGTATCTAGTTGAGGGGCACTATGTATATGGTTTTCAGGGATATCTATAGACAGGTTTGTTTAAAAAATGGGAAAATTGTGTTCTTGTACCATGTATTCAATATGTTCCATGATATTTATATATATTTTTTAATTTCATCATTTACAATGAAAATAAATATCCTTTAAGAACGTTTACATTGTGTTTTCCCCATGCATATGAAATTATAACTTCATCTAATGAATTCATTTTCCCTCCATGGTATCAGTTTGGTCTAAGTATATGTGTTGGTCTTTGAAATTACTTAGTCAGGATCAACGTATCACTCAGTGGGGGAGGGGTGAATTAGTGATTTATTTTTCATTTATTTTTCCCCATTTGGAAACAACCTTCACCTCATATTATAGAGTTGTTTCCCTTATTAACACAAACAAACATAGGAACACTGGATTTGCAAGTATCACTACTCAACAAGAGTAACAACATGCTTTGTATGGTATTGAAATAATCCAGTACCACACAATCCATTTGAAAACAATCCTTTGATGCAGAATACAATGAGTAAGATATTCCTTTTCACTCTGGTAGAACATGGGAGATAATCATAAATTATGTGTTCATCAAGTTAGCACAAATAAGGTAAGGCAATATCTATGTGCTTCTTGACAAACAATATCAAATCTGATCGTTGATAATAACTCTTCTCTTTCCTATCTAGAAATAGATGTGAACTAATTAGACTCTGTAATAATATTGTTTCCTATAACCCAGTCATATCATTATCCACTTTAATGTAATTCTAACTTAATACGAGTATTCAAATCATCATATCATAGAGATCCTTCACGATTCTCCTTCGTGGAGCTCTCAGCTTCAGATAACACTCTTTCCCACAAAGCCCAGAAGTTTTAAATTCTTACTAGATCTTAAAGCTCACTATTTTGTGGATCACTGAATGGTATTTATGAAGTTCACTTCTTTTTCAAAGCTCAATGGCTCACCGCGGAGCACCTTTACTCTGTCAAGCTCACTCCCTTTTCCAAGCACGCTTTCTCCGTGAACCATCTCCACAATTCAAGAGCACTTAAATTATCATTATGATTCTCTATATGCATGAGGTGGTAGGGGAATATTTAGAGGTTTTTCCCACAGTATCCATAACCATCCAACTACCTCAGTGAAACATGTACATCAAAACATGGAGCTCCATAATTTCAACCGAAATTCACCCCGTTTTATAAAGGAACATGGCTATTTTCTGGATTAGTGAAGCTCATTGTAATTGCAAAGTGTTCCATAAAATCCATTGTGTCAATACAATTACCCCTCTTCATGTGCGCCATCATAGTTATCCTTCTTCATTTTTTCCTCCACAATTATTCTTCTACCATTACACCAAAAAGATTACCTGCAATGCTCTTCTCCACATCCATTCGCGAAGATCATCATAACCTCAAATAACACCATCAATATTCTTTACGTCATCGAAAAATATACTTCAGAAGCCATATCTTTTTGAAATCCATACATGTTCTCCCCCTTTCCTTCATAATTCTTTCATAATAAGTCTCCAACCAACTAATTATCATTGTGAAATATAGACCTGAAAATAATCATTAGATTTACCTTGGAAAGTATTGACTTTCCTTTCATTCCTCACCCAATTATACAAAGTGATGTGATAAAACATTCTTCTCAAATATCATTGACAACAAAAGACAATAATTTGTGCATCCATAAACATATTTATCCATCTTGGTCACAAAAAATGTATAATTACTTCTATATTTATTTGTATAATGGTTCGTAGTGACATTAATCAAATTTCGCCATCTAATATTTTTCCCATTATTAATTTCTTACATGAACTAAATTTACCATATTCATATGATAATTAATTAATTTATTAATAATTTCAATAAATTAAAATTACTAACTAGGGTTAATATTATGATAATTTTATTAGTGTTGACCAATAAATATTGTTTTTTTGGTTGTATATTCTTAACATTATGTGGTGATATACACCTTATTATATAGGTTATTAGGATAATTTGTTCCCTTTTTAGTGTGGATGAAATTAGACTAAAAATGTATCAAAATGGAACAATTACAGTAATGAGATATTGTAAATTTGAAATCAATAATGATAGATGATTTTGTGTTTTTATCATACAATGAATGTGTTTCTTCTATGACATATGGGGAAAATGATACATCATAATATCAGTTTCTGTCAGAATATATTTCTTTATCTCTCCAATATTTAATCAATCATTCTCTAACTATCATTTAATGGTGGGATCCCAAACCAGCTCATATCTCAATCAAGAATTGTATGCATTCTTATACCCAAAAGGTGTAGGATAGAAAAAACATAAAATTGAAATAACAAGTTAGAAATATGATGGCTACATATTTTATAATTAAAGTGAATTATAATTTTGATTTATATACTTTACTTTTCTACTAAGATCATTCCATAGGCATATGTACAATTTTATACTACAAAGGACATGGTATTAATTTTTTAAACATCCCTGAGTGCACACCATTAAACACTCCCTTTAATGCATTATTTTTTATAATTTTAAAATTAGAGTGTTTATTTTAAAAAAAATTACTTTTTCATCATTTTCATTAGTATAGTATGTTAAAATATATTTTTCTATATTGATTTTTTTGAAAACTTTCATTTGGATCCATATATTCCTCTATCAATCATGTAATTTTTTTCATTAGTTATTATATGTTACCCCTTATCTTTTGTAATTACACTAATATAAAAATGATTACTTCGAAATAAATAGAAAGGGATAATTCATAACAATAAATGTTTTATGTATTATAGTTAAGGTAAATATTTTTTCTTTTTTATGTAATTATATGATTAAATATTAAATATAGATAACTATTCATTAATATGTACATTATATATAAGGTCATATAAATTTTTATTCCATTATTATTTCCTTGGTAGATTACATGACAAGATTTTCCTTAATTAATATACTCTTAAATATTAGGAATAGAGTACTAATAATAAATTTTGATGCTTGTTGTATGTATATTCAATGATGATCTTGATTTCATTTGGTTTGTGAAGAATATTTTTTAGGTGAAATTGAATTTTTAAAAAGATATATGTTTATTTGAAGCATTATGGTGGACAAAGAAATAAATTTCTATTTTCCAAATTTAGTCATTTATAGTGAGTCTATTACTATATTCCATTATGGGAGTTTTGAGTTTATCTATAGTCTTATTTTACAATGTAGTGTACATAATTGGGAATAAATATATTCCTAGAAATGGAATTAACACTAAGATGAACATAATAAAGGTCATTCTGATTGAATTGGATTTTTATTTACTAAAATTTATTTCCACAACTAGGTTTAAAAAATATATAAAATTCATTGAGATCATGAAATTATAGATTTCATATATATTTTTGTGTTACTTTAGATCTTATGTGGTTCAAATTCACATGGTAAATCATAATTTAAGGTTTAATATAACCGTTTTAAATCCATTGATTTCTACTAATTATATGGATTTCTATTCAAATAGAGACATATGAATTGATGAATAAATGGATGAAGTTTTATATTTTTTGGGTATAAGAAAGGATACCTATCCAGAAATTATTTCATTATATATTTTTTTATAAATTTTCAATAACATGATTCAATAGATGATTCAAGATAATTTTAATGATAGTTAAAAAGATATAAAAATAGAGGACATCAGGGTGATTTTCTTATATTAAAAATTGAAATGTTTTATATTTTTTATGTGGTCAAATGTATTATTTTCTTATATTATTACATATCAAATGATAAGAATAATTTTCAATTATTATATATATATGTTACATTCATGAACCATTTTATGTATAAAATTGTTATATTAAGATGAATATGTTTGATTAAGTGTTCATAACATGAGAGTATTACACTCCATATAATGATGATAATCTATACTAAAGAGAGATATAGAGAAAGAATAATTAATATGAAATTACTTGTGCTGAATCTATGATTCTTGATGAGGTCACAGGTGACTGATTTCTATGTTATATATCTAGATTCTCTCTACTGTGGAAGAAGATTATAATATCAGGAATCCTTTCTCTCATGCATGAAAATATTATTAAGCATATCTTAGAATATAGGTTGACATTTACTCGACACCATTTATATATTTTTTATATTCATTGAATTTTTACACAATGATCATACTTCAAGGATATGATTTATAGAGGCACAAATAAGTTCATTTTCAAAAATAAGAGCACAAGAATAAAGATAGAAAATATTTATTAAAATATAAAGAACACCACTACTAGTTTTCATCAACTATCTATAAAATCACATCAATTTCCCAATGAATTTTTTTTGTTACTCTCATAGTGTTTACATTTAAATTTTAATTCATGTCATTGAACTTGATGTAGATATGTAATGTAGTGGGATTTCATATTGAGGGAAAACATATAGAATCCATTTGGGTCTTTTATTATAATATATCTATACCTAATTCAATTATTGGTATAGTGTACATAGAGTTGATCAAAACATTAATCCTTCATTGTGGTTTACATTGAATTATTTATAAAAACATTAACACTTATTAACCCTAACTAGTTTTCCAACTAACCTTGTAAATTTGGTTGGAATCAATGAAAACTAAGTACCCTATAAATTCAGAAAATTTTAAATTATTGATAATATAAATTCATTAAATATTAGAAGATTCATTTATTTTCTTGAATTAACCATGTTTTGGGGATGAATATTATTTTTCATCATCTTCTATGAAAATATATACAGGTTAGTAATATAGTTACCATATGTTTTCCACCCCTTATGAGATATTCCAGAAGGATATTGATATGAAAATGAAAAATGTATGGATATAAGAGTACTAGATAAAAAATTCTATATACATATTGTAAAAAAATTTAACCTAATGATACAATGATCAATAATGGTAAAAAGATACGAAAAAGTTATAAATCATTTATAAATGATATTTTCTGATCATTGAAGAAAAAATAAGGAGATGTGGGATAAATTTTACGATTTTATAATGGATGAATATCAGGATGTTGATGAATATTTGATATATGAAAATTAGATAGTCAATCACATATATAGGATTCGAATCACAAAAGGATATTTTATTTATTTGGAAATGTTACGGATAATCTTTTTGGAATGATATAAACCAAATATTTCAACTCAAAATGATTAGTATATTAATTATATTAATAGGTGAAACAATAAAGGTATACAAAATGTGATTAAAAAATATAATGATTGATATTAATATTAAAAATTAGATTGAATTACAACGATTTTAAACATTTAAGATCAAGAAAATGAATATTGATACACCAAATGTTACTTTAAATGATATTGAACATGATTTTAATCATAAAATATTTTGATTTTATCAATAAAAGGCTTGACATAGTAAATGGAAAGTATAAGGAAAAAATCACACTCATGGGATTTAAATATTAATGTGTTGGAATGTTTCATCCTTCTTTTCAAAATATGTAGTATTTTGTAGTTTAAAAATAAGTGGTGTAAGAAGAAGATACTTAAAAAAATATATAAATACCAAAGAATAAATGAATTTTTATGATGGAAGAATTCCTATTTAGATAAATATTAGGGATACATGTATTACAAGAAACAATCAACATGAAAAATTAATTAAATATATTATGAAATAACCTATAGCACCAAATAAATAAAATAATAACATCATGGGAGATATAATAATGTCACCCATAAAATGAAACTACACTACATGAAACTAGATGTAAAATACAGAATGATGTAAATGAATGAGGAGAAAATTGTAAATTAATAAGAAATAATTATCATGTCTTAATTGTAGTTTCTTATGGAATGTAAAAATCATGTAATATTGATTCAATAATATAACAATGTTACTGATGTAAACGAAATTTCATAAATAATTAATAAGAAATGTTTCTCAAAATTTGATGAAAATTATAAACCTATTACACTAGAAAAATTTAATGTTGTTACATATAATAGTACATGTTCTAATGAATCAGTCTTTAGACATAATATAAATGGGAATAAATAAAATATAACTGAAAATATCGAATTATACAAAGCTAATGAATTATATGGTTCAATAAAACCTCATTTGATATGATTGTGAATATATTAAAATTACTAGAATACTATGATATTTTTCAAATTTTTCTATTTTCTTAAAATGAACAACATTGAAAGGATGATGTTATAATAATGGAGTGGTGGATTATAATATAAATATGAAACTATAAAAAAAAATTATCCATCATGACATTTTTTTTCTAAACCAAATTAAAAAAATGATACTACAAACATGGTCGTTCTAAGAATTAAATAAATATCATAGTTAAAGTCGCATGTAAAAACTTCCAATTTTTTTTTACAATGTTATAATTAGATTTAGAGGGATATTTTAAATAAAATTTATCACCAAATTCATGGTTAGAAGCAATAATTATATTTCCTGATTTTCTAGATCATGTGAAAAATAAAAGCTTTTAGATTGATGTCAGATATTCTTTTATGAAACATGATATTGGAGAAACAAAAATTATTGAAAAAACTAAAGGTATTTTTCGAAACAATATATAGTTTTTTTTGGTTTTTTATTGATTATATATATTTTATTTACATGTCTATGATGGTATTATAGTATGTCAATCTTCTTGAATAGAATGAAATTCAGAAAATTTCATGATGACTAAAATCTAGATATAAAATAAATGAAAAAATATGCTTCATAGTGATTATATATATATATATATTTATTATTTTTATCATGTTTTAATGTGTTCAACATAATTATATAAATTAATTTAATAATATCAAGAAAAACAAATATGAGATGTACGTGTTTGGAGTAATGTGATATTTCATTGGACTCTATGTGATATTTGATGAAATTTTTATATTATTTTTGTCTAAATAGAATTATTGAACAAAGTTGATAGTAACCCTTGAGATTAAAGAATCAATAACACTATCCACACATATTCATGTTATATTGAAACATTCTATGAATTATAAAGTTGATAGTTTAAATGAAAAGTAATTAATTTTCAAGATGATAAGTATTTTTTAACCCTCTTAATTTGTATTATATATTAAATGATTTTTTTTATTCCATAAATATAAGTAATCCCAATGAATCATATCATTTTTGTATCAATGTAGCCCTAAAATATATCACAGTGGTATTTTTCTATGATATCTGGATGGTTGAAACATCAACAATGTTTCCCAAGTGACCACTATATGAAATTAAAAATCAATTTAATCTCATTAAATAATTATATAGAGTTGAATTAAAAATAAATGAATTATTTTTATATTTTTTTATAACAATTTTCTCCTATATCAACTATTGACTATCTCAATGTGACTATATGTGTAACACCCCATGGTTTTGAAGATAAATATAGAATGAAATTTTATAATCTACCCATTAAACACAACTTTTCCTCTTTTATTTTTTGAATTTCAAGAAATGGTCATCTAGAGTTGTGTTCAGTAAGTCATTTGGAGTCTGATAGAACAAACATTATTTTTTCTGAATAGTAACATACCCTTATGAATAATAATATTAATAGTAATATGAACATTGAATAGTAAATAATGTTATTATTTTATTTTCTTAAGGTAATAAGGTAATGAGATCTTAATTAATTTTTCAATGACACGTAAACTAATTGCACTTCAAAATTGTTATTTTTTCAATTAACTATGACCTTATTTAAAAATTTAATTAATAATATCAATAAAATTATAGTTGAAAATTTTATTTCAATTTTGAATTCTACACATCGAAAAAATGGTAGGGGTGAAATTTTGGGGATTTTCTGAATTTCTTGAATTTTTTATGAATAAGGAAATACGGTAAAATAACTTATATTCAAGTTATTAGTTAAATACACTATCTATGAAATCATAAGTGATGTAAGGACACTTTATTCGAACAAAAATGATTCTATTACTATTAGGGGTCACATGAAACAATGATATTGGTTGTCTTGATAGAAATAATAAAATAATGAAATTAAATATTCAAAATTTACCCCTCTCCTCCACTATAAAAAATCACCACCACTACCTCTTCTCTTCACTCCTATAATCCTTGAATATCATCAATTTTCTTCCCAATTACCCTTACCTAGTCACTAACTATGAACAGGAAGATATTAGTCTTTCCAAAAGTTCAAAATTCCTTCCCTTAAGGTGATTCTCAAGGTGGTTATTTCAAGAGGTAAAGCATCCTTCTTTTTCATTTGGATTCATTTCAATTTATCATCCTTTTCTATCCTCACCTCACCTCATCTGTCCAAATGACCATGATGACTCTAGTAACATGTATATACTGAATTTATATCTTGTGAATGTATGAACCATCATAAATATGCTTACTCCCTCCCTTTTATTTTTATAAACGAAATCGACGTCCATGAGATTCCGAATTATAACCTTCGTGGACGACGAAGTTTCATTCTTAAATTTCTTCTTCGTTATAGGTCATGAAACCATATTCATTATTTAACTAGACTATAATATATGTTTTATAACATAATTAATATTCATGAACCAGAATATGTACATATAATTAAGTAATATGACAAAACGTGATCATAATATTCCAAATACCACAGAATAATCGTAGTGGTTATCATCTAATGATTCATCCTCATTCCATGTAAAAAAATGAAAGAAATAACCTTTATCAATTATTTTTGTTCATTATTAATATATAATTCTATTTCTGGATATTTATAACCATTAAACATGAACTTCATTACTTAAATATAAGTGAACCAAATTTGAAAATAAAGGAAACGAACACTCCATAACGACGAAATTCAAATCAATAACTTATCAAAAAATACATAAATGAACTTACCAGAAATATGGTAAACTAAATAAATGTCTAATAGGTTTTTAAATATGTTATTAAAAAGTATAATTTCATATTCCAGGAGCATTAATTAAAGATAGGAACACATTCAGAGTTAAGGTAAGGGTTTTTCCACCCGAATATCTACTTTCATTCGGGATACTTTCATTGTATAATTACCTTGATATAATTCCTATGTATTGTTATTAACTCATCATATGTTCTGTGGGTGTGTATTATATATGTTTAAAAACCTTAATTCTTCCTTATTTTATGGATAGTTACACGTTTTAAAAGGAACATCCTAAATTCATTCAAAAATACGAGCCCAATTCAAGAGAATTTCTGAAATCCTTACCTATTTTCAAGGGCACTCAATAATATGTTTTTGGAAACCATAATCTTTATAAAATCACTCATTTTATTATGAAAATAATATCCTACTTCAATTCTGGTTTGAAACAACTATTTTTCCAAAAGAACTCTTCTTTTCAAAATAAAAGAGTATTTATCTCCAAAGTTCCTTAATAATTTTATAAGAGTTTTTTCATCTAATTAAACACTCTTGTTGATTACATGGTATTATTGGGTTTAATATTCTATGAAGTCATCTACCATATCTTATTTAATGGTTTATGACTAAATTTATTGCAGATGATCTATCCTAAAACAATTCACTACATTATTCCGAATGGTTAGTCTTTCATGTTTAATGATTGGGGAAAGATAGTTACATTTCATATGATAGTTTCAATATGAATATATTTGTTGTTTATGTTTATTCCCGATCATATGAGGAATGAATTGGACTTATTATGTGATGGGTGGGGCCTGCTATATCCCCTTGATGCATCGGTAGGTCTCATGAGACAACTAGACGAGGAATTGGCTGAGGCCTTTCCCAATGTGATATGGATTTTGGCCAAGGATTTAATCATTAGACATCTTGGCCGAGGCCATGAAAAAATGTTTCAGAATGTCTAAAATTATACATTCCATCATTATGAGTTCAACTATTTATATTTCATTGGTTATTCGATTAGTAGAACACTCATGATTATGTTTTATTATGGCATTATTTATTCAGCTCATATTCCTTCCATAATGGGTTCAAGTTTATTATTAAAGGAATGTGTTTTAAATTATTCCCTATGTCTAATGGTTATATAATCTTCTTTTGTATTGTGTACTCTTACTAAGAATTTGAGCTCACCCCTTTATTATGTTTCATTTTCTCAGGGAAAGAATAATTCTATTATGAGTGAAATGCTGAAATAACCTTGAAGTTATGGATGTTTTCTAAGGATTTTATATGTTGTTTTTTATATCAAGTTGTAATGATTAACTTATTTATGTATCTTTTTTCCACTAATAATAAACTAATCAGTCATTCGGGATTTTTATTCCTTGTTTGTATGCCAATGAAATCAAATAAGGCACTAGCTCTGGGCAATTGTGGTCGGGTCCTTATAGTTAGTATCAGAGGATGTTTAGTAGAATACTTGGAAACTAGATTGAAAAAATGTAGAATTGGGGAAAAGTCCCTAAGTTAGTCTTTGAGGATATACATACAATAATGTCTTAGTATTTTGGTAAGGAATAGACTATGTGGATCTTTCAGGAAATACATCCCTATCTGAATACGAGCAGGTAGAGGTGGCTCTGGCACAGATGTATCTAGCGGTAAAACCTAAAAACACCGCTTTGATCTAGACTCGAACGGGAATTGGTGCAGGAAAACGGGCCTTGTTGCACTCTTGGTTACAACACTCTTGGGGGATATGCTTAGGATAATTCACATTTTCAGTACAAGCCATTATGATGGTCTGAAATGTAAAATATTCCACAAAGATACCATATTTGTGAAGATGAGATTAGCCATGTGTAGGATCTCAATTTATTCTAAGTATTTTAAAGATAAGATTATACATTATGATTCATAACCTAATCTTGTTTATGCGATTATCGAGATATGGTGCCTAGTGGACGGAATGGAAATCGCACGAATGTACGTGTCCTGTGAAGGGATTTTCCTCCGACACAAGATAATGATATTGGCACTGGTGTTGTGACTGGTGTTGAGAAACTCAAAACTATACTTGGAAAAGTTACCCAGTTAATGAATAATAACATTACCCATATAGAGCATCTAGATCCACCACGTGGAGGAGCCATTCTAGACTGCTTTATGCGACAACAGCCTCCATCATTCAACGGGACTAAAAACCCGTTTGTAGTAGAGTAGTGGATATATTCCCTGGAGAAGATATTTCTCACTTTGGGATATAATGAAATAGAGAAGGTTGTCATAGTGTTATATCATCTATCGAGAGATGCGGATATTTGGTGGTCATTAATCCAAAACACAATGGAGGAGGAATAGATAGAAGAGATGGAATGGAGGGATTTTATGGACATCTTCATAGAAAAATATTTTCCTCAAGAGCAGCGAGCAGATATGGAGAGACAATTCTTGAATCTGAGGTAGAAGGAAGATGAGAATTTTTCATGGTATGAAGCTAACATCACATGATTAGCAAGATATTTTTTAGACTACTCACGAAATTCAAGGAGAAATAGTGATCGATTCTTTGATGGCCTAAAGCCATTCCTCCAGTGGGCACTAGTCTCCCAATTTTTTTTCATCAAATGAGGATATAATTTCATGTTCCATCAAGACAGAAAACGAATTCTCTACGTCTTATGAATTTAAGGGAAAGAAATAAAAAAAGAGGGTTGCTGAAAACCCTGGGAAATTAAATAAGGAAATTGGGAAGAACGGAAGAGTTGAATTTCCACCATGTGACAATTGTGGATGGAATCACCCCGATGCATGCTTAAATGGAAATGGAGTATTCTACGAATGTGGTCAGAAAGGCCATATTGCTGGTGATTGAAAAGGAATGAAGGAAGCCACCGATGTTCCATGCTATAATTGTCAGAAGATGGGGCACTATGCTAATGATTGTCCAAAACGTCAGGGAAATATGAAATAAAAGAGGCCAAGGGAGAAAGGAAAAGCATCTGTGATCACAATTGCAGAGGTTGAAGTTCAGCATGATGTGATGGAAGGTACTTTGATTGTTTCATCAAACATATCCAATGATTTATTTGATTCTTGATCATCGCATTGTTTCATATCTTCCTAGTTTTCTAAAAAAATCATATATTTCCAATTTGATTTAACAACGGAGTTGTCTGTCAAAAATCCTTAGGGAACTATCATTGATACAATGTTCTGTGAATCAGTTCCTATTAGAGAACATAAATGTTCTTTATCTTCTGATATCATCATCATACCCATGATTGAATTTGATATAATACTCAGAATGGATTAGCCTTTGGACCATGATGAGAAAATTTATTGTAAGAATAAGGATATTATGATTTTTGATGACGATGATAGAGAACACCTTATCTTTAGAGCAGAATCATCATCACTAGATTCTTATCTAGATCCACCCCAAGTAGCTCAACTAAATTCAATAATTGGGGAGGAACAAAATGAAATAATTGTGGTTGAGGAAGGGAATGATCAAATAGAGGATGTACCTATTGTGAGAGAATATGTTTATGTGTTTCTAGAAGATTTACCTGGACATCCTCCAGAACAAGAAATTGATTTTTCCATTGATTTAATTCCTGGTTCAAGGCCCATATCAAAGACCCCTTATAGAATGGCCACTATGGAATTAGAGGAACTAAATAAACAACTAGAGGAATTTAGTAATAATGGATTTATTCTCCCTAGTGTTTCTCCATGGGGAGCCCCTGTCCCTTTTGTAAAGAAGAAAGAAGGATCTATGTGGATATGTGTCAACTAAAGGGAGATTAATGCTATAAAAATAATGAAAAAGTATCCCCTACCTCGCATTGATTATTTATTTGACCATATTCATATATCTCAATACATTTCAAATATCGACCTTCGATCTGGATATCATCAATTTTGTGTGAAGAACTAAGAAATTCAGAAAATAGCATTTCGATCTAGGTACGGGTATTACGAGTTTACAGTGATTCCTTTTGGATTGAATAATTCACCCTATGTCTTCATGGATCTAATGAACAGAGTTTTCGACGAATATCATGATTATTTTTTAGGGGTATTTATTTATGATATCTTGGTATACGCCAAAATATTCAAAGATCATGAAAATCACTTTCACATTATCCTGACGACTCTTAGAAGACATGAATTATATGGGAAGTTTAGCAAGTGTGAATTTTGGCTTCAGGATATTTTTTTTCTTGGCCATATTGTCTCTAAAGATGGAATCCTAATTGATCCTGCAAAGACAAAGTCAATCCATGATTGGCCCACACCAAAAACATAATTGAGGTACACAGTTTTATTGTCTTTGTAGGTTATTATCAGCGTTTTGTGCATAATTTATCCCGACTAGCTAACCTGCTAACGAAGCTCACACGTAAAGGGTAAAATTTGATTGGACAAAAGATTATGAATAATGATTCAATGAACTAAAGAGATGATTAGTCAATGCTCTTATATTGACTCTACCATTAGGGAATGACGTGTTTGTTATTTATAGCGATTCTTCAAAGAAAGGACATGGTTGTGTCCTTATAAAAAATGATAGGTTTATTTATTATGCATCACGATAGCTAAAAATTCATGAGAAAAACAATCCCACTCGTGAAATTGAGTTAGTTGTAGTATTATTTGCTTTGAAGATATGGTGACACTATCTCTATGGTGAAAAATGTGAGATTTATACTGATCACAAGAGTTTGAAGTATATTTTCTCATAGAAATAACTCAACATGAGGCAAAGGAGATGGATTGAACTACTCTATGATTATGATTGCATGATACACTACCACACGAAGAAGGGAAACGAGGTGGAATATGCCTTGAGCAGAAAGTATCATGGATTTTCGAACGAGATGAGATTTGAAAGGGATCCTATTTTCATGGTTCTAGTAAAAATGGATATGGGAATAACCATGGAAGATGAAACATCTATGCTTTTTCAAATGGTTTCCAAACCATCTTTACTAGAAAGGATAAAAATATCTCAGGCTGATGATGAGGAGTTTCAAAAGAAGATTCAAGCAGTGAATAAATGAAGATTGAGTGAATTCGTATATGAAGACAGAATTTTCAAATTTCGAAAGAGTCTTTGTCTTCCCGATATACCTGTTCTAAAACTTGAATTGTTGGATGATGCTCATAGTTCCAATTTCTCTATACACCCTGGATGGACTATGATGTATAGGTATTTGAAGGATCATTTTTGGTGGGACAATATGAAGAGGGATATTGATGATTTTGTGTCACGATGTATGGTTTGTCAACAAGTGAAAGCTGTAAGGAAACAGCCTAGAAGAGTATTGAAACCAATTCCCATACCTGAGTGGAAATGGGATAATATCACAATTGACTTTGTCATGGCACAACCAATGACTCCTAGAAGGAATGAGGCAATATGGGTCATTAATGATAGTCTTTCCAAGTCAATACATTTTATTGATATAAGAGAAGATCTACCACTTAAATGTCTTACAAGATAATATATTAATGTGGTTGTGAGACTTCATGGAGTACCCCTATCGATTGTTTCTGATTGTCATCTGTGTTTTACATCAAGATTCATGAAAAGTCTTCAGAAGGCCCAAGATATTGATCTTTTTTTGAGCACTGACTACCACCCACAAACTGATGGACAATCAGAACGGACGATTCAAACATTGGAAGACATGTTGAGGTCGTGTTCACTTGATATTCAAGGAATGTGGGATCATTATTTACCTCTCATAGAATTTTCCTAGAACAATATCTTCCATTCAGGTTTTCATATGGCACCCAATGAAACATTATATGGGAGGAGATGTTGTACGCCAACTTGCTGGGATGATGTTGGTGAAAGAAAACTCGTGGGCCCAGAACTTGTTGAAGAAACAATGGAAAAGGTGAAGATTATCCAGAACCATATCAAAATAGCTCAAAGTCGGAAAAAGAGCTATGTAGATAACCGAAGGAAGGATTTGGAGTTTCTAGAAGGTGATCATTTTTTCATAAAGGTATCTCTATGGAAGGGTACTATACGATACAGTAAAAAGGGAAAATTAAGTCCCAGGTACAATGGACCTTGTGAAATTCTGGACTGAATTGGAGGTGTAGCTTAACGATTGGAAATTCCGCTAAGTCTCTCCACGGTTCAAAATGTGATCCATGTGTCAATGTTAAGAATGTACATGCCAGAACCTACACATGTACACACTTATAAAGAAGTGGAACTTGTGCCCGATCTATCTTACTGTGAAGAGGCTATCAAAATTCATGATACTAGAGAACAAGTATTTGGAAATCAAAGGACTCTTTTGGGGAAGGTTCTATGGATGTACCGTATGATGGAGGAAGAAACACGGGAGACTATGAAAAATATGTTAAAAAAATACCAGAATCTTTTTAAGTAATATTCTATGAATTTCAAGGATGAATGTTTTTTAAAGAATGGATAATGTAACACCCCATGGTTTTGAAAATAGATATTGAATGCAATTTTATAATATATTCATTAAACACAACTTTGCATCTTCTTTGTTTTTAATTTTAAGAAATGGTCATCTAGAGTTGTGTTCAGTAAGTCATATGGAGTCTGATAGAACAAAGGTGATTTTTGGTGAATAGTAACATACCCTTATGAATAGTAATATGAATAGTAATATGACCCATGAATGGTAAATAATGATATTATTTTATTTTCTTAAGGTAATAAGATAATGAGGTCTTAATTAATTTTTCAATGTCACATAAAACTAATTGCACTTCAAGATTGTTATTTTTGGAATTAACTATAACCTTATTTAATAATTAAATTAATATTATTTGGAAAATTATTATTGAAAAACGGATTTCAATTTTGAATTCAACACGTGAATAAATTGTAGGGGTGAATTTTTGGGATTTTTCTGAAATTCTTGAATTTTTGATGAATAGTGAAATCAGGAAAAATACCATATATTCAATTTATCAGTTAAATACACTATTTATGACATCATAAGCGATGTAAGGCCACTTGATTCGAACTCACATGATCTTATAACTATTAGGGGTCTCATGAAACAATACTATTGATTGTCTTGATATAAATAATAAAACAATGAAATTAAATATTAAAAATTTAACCCACTCCTCCGCTATAGAAATCCCGCACCACTACCTATTCTCTTCACTCCTCTATGCATTGAATCACCTCAATGTTCTTCCCAATTACCCTTCCATAGTCACTCCCAATGACCATGAATCTCTTATTCTTGCCAAAAGTCCAAAATCCCTTCCCTTAAGGAGATTCTCAAGGAGGTTATTTCAAGATGTAAAGCATCATTCTTTTTCATTTGGTTTCATTTCAATTTATCTTCCTTTTCTATCCTCACATCACCTACTTTGTCAAAATTACCATGATAAATATATTAGCATATATATACTGGATTTATATCATGTGAATGGATGAACCATCATAAATATTCTTACTCCCTCCCTTTTATTTTTATAAACGAAATCGACGTCCATGAGATTACGATTTATAACCTTCGTGGACGATGAAGTTTCTTTCTTCAATTTCTTCTTTATTACTAGTCATGAATCTATATTCATGGTTTAATCAGACTATAATATATGTTTTAAAACTTAATTAATATTCAAGAACCGAAATATGTACATATAATTAAGTTATATTACAAAACTAGTTCCTAATATTCAAAATACCATCGAATAATCGTAGTGGTTTTCATCTCATGGTTCATCCTCATTCCATGTAACCAAATGATAGAAATAACCATTATCAATTATTTGTGATCATTAATAATATATAATTCCAATATTTGAGATCTATAACCATTCCACATGAACTTCATTACTTAAAAACAAGTGAACCGAATTTGTAAATAAAGGAAACGAATACTCCAGAATGATGAAATTCAATACAATAACTTATCTATAAAGACATAAATGAACAAACCAGAATAATGGTAAAATAAATACATGTCTAATAAGTTCTTAAATAAGTTTTCAACCATTATAATTTCATATTTCAGGAGCTTAAGTTCAAGATAGGAACACGTTCAGAGTTAAGGTAAGGGTTTTTCCACCCGAGCATCCTTTCATTCAGGATACTTTCATTGCATAATTACATGATTTTAATTATTATTTATTATTATATACTCATCATATGTTCAGTTTTAGTATCATATATATGTTTACTAACCTTAATACTTCCTTATTTTATGGATAGTTACACGTTTTAAAAGTAACTTCCAAAATTGTTTCAAAAATACAAGCCCAATTCACGGGAATTTCTAAAATTTTCACCTATATTCAAGGGCACTCTATAATCTGTTTTTGGAAACCATTATATTTATAATATCAATCATTTTATTATGAAAATACCATCTTAATTCTCTTCTGGTTTTATACAAAGATTTTTCCAAAAGAACTATTCTTTTCAAAATAAAAGAGTATTTATCTCCAAAATTTCTTAATATTTTTATAAGAGTGTTTTCATCTAATTCATCACTCTTTTTTATTCCATGGTATTATTTGGATTAATCATTTATGAAATCATATAACATATTTGATTTAATGGTTTATGACTAACTCTATTGTAGATGATCTATCCTAAAACCATTCACCATATTATTCCGAATGGTCGGTGTTTCATGTTTAATGATTTGGGAAAGATAGTTGCATTTCATATGATAGTCTCGATATGAATGTATTTGTTGTTTATGTTTATCCCCGCTCATATGAAAAATTATGTGGACTTATTATGTTATGGGTGGGGACCTCTATTTCCCCTATATGCATCGGTAGGTCTCATGAGACAACTAAATTAGGAATTGGCCGAGGCCTTTCCCAATGTGATATGGATTTTGGTCGAGGCATTAATCATTAGACATCTTGGATGAGGCCTTGAAAAAAAGTTTTAGAATGTATAACATTATGCATTCCATCATTAGGAGTTCAACTATTTATATTTCATGTGGTTATTTGATTTTTATAATACCCATGATTATATTATATTATGGAATTATTTACTCAGCAAATATTCCTTCCATAACGTGTTCATGTTTATTAATAAAGGAAAGTGTTTTTAATTATTCACCATGTCTAATGTTTATATAATCTTATGCTATATTTCTTACTCTTACTAAGAGTTTGACCTCACCCATTTATTATGTTTCATTTTCTCAGGGCATGAAGAATTATATTATGAATGACATGCTGAAATAACCTAGGAGTTATGGACGTTGTCTAAGGACTTTCTATGTTGTTTTTTATTTCAAGTTGTAATGATGAACATATATATGTACTTTGTTTCCAATAATACTAAACAACTCGGTCCTTTTGGATTCTTATTCCTTGTTTGTATTCCAAGGAAATCAAATAAGGCACCAGCTCTGAGCAACTGGGGTTAGGTCCTTATAGTATGAATCCCACTATATATGTGGCCTAACATTTGATGGGATTCGTAACCCATTTCATTTTTTTCCAATATAGAGTACCAAAACCAAACATAATTTTTTCTCAACGTGGGTCACAACCCGAACCTTAAATTTAAAATATATAATAAATAAACTATACATTTATCTATCACACGGTAAAATTATATTTATTTAACCATGATGTTCTATTGGATTAATGTGTGAGATCACTATATGAGGAGGGATGAATTAGTGAATAATTTTTCAAAAGAATGTTTCATAACATGTTATGGAAAAATTACTAACATCAAAAAAATGATTGAGTAACAATAAAATAAATTAAAATTATCATCCTCAAAATATTTATGAATAAATTATAAATAGATATAAATACGAGACGTTTACAATGATCGATAGAAAGACATACCTTTCAATATCAGTTTTTTTGAAAAAAATGAATTAATTCTCAATAATCACTTTGAAATAAAAATGATAAAGTGAGAAATGGTTATATATCGTAAAAATAACCATATATAAAAATATTATATACCCCCAACAATCATATCACCTTAAATAGTTAGATATAACTTACAATTATTATAAACATAACCACTAATATCATAGCTTGAGGTACCCCAAACCATTAACCCTATTCAGAAACTATTTATACACCATTACTTATTTATGATTTATAATACTATTTAGATTTTTATATAATTACTCCAAATTCAATTTTGATCAACTTGACATGTGTATAATCTTAACAGTCTTCAAACACCCTCTTAAGAGTCTACAGAGATAAAACATCCTCATAATATTTGAAGTACCCAGATATGCTCAACATAAATTCATATAAACATTAATGAAAACTACCACCTCAAAGGCTCATCTTCATTTACTAACATAATTTTAATGTGTCTATATGACTCTCCACAATTCAATTTACCCCATTTCATTGGAATATCATCAAATACACTTAAATATCATCATCCGATGGATTTTTTAATGGATATCAATCTTGGGAATAATTTTTTCTGATATTTTATTCCTTCATTGACTATGTAAAAACATAATGATAAGATCATAGATTATTCTTTGTTTGATATACCTTAGTCTAATAGATATCATATCAATGTTACTTCATTTTAAAGATATTTTTTCTATCTTCTATATTTCAATTTGATTAGTTGAAAACAATGATGTCACAAAATATTCATATATTCATATTATTTCTATCTGTGTTGAGATTATTACATGATTAAAATCACACCATTTATATTATATAATGAAATTAGAATCGGCTAGAACTTATATCCACTCTCCCACTTGACTAAATTTAATATGATATTCCTCAACGCTTTTTGAATATTATCAATTACAATTGATACTTCTTAAAACTATTCGTTCAATTATCATCAATAAATTTCCATTGAATTGATGTTATGGAAAATTCATAAAATTATTAAATAGAAATAATATAATATTAATTTAATGAATATATGTATTACCACAATTATAAGGATTTCATATAGTTTAAGAAAATCCTGTTTAATTTTCTTAGTCTGATGTCTATCTATTAGTATATCATTTTGAAATTGTTCATTTTAAACCTTCTTCATCGGAATAAATCAAATTAATTTGTAATTTGATGCATCTTTGTTTGATTTACCTTGTACATAATCCTTATAACTTTTTTGATCACTATACATCCTTCCAATCGATCATTATTTGTGACCTTCATCTGATGATTGATAATCATATCCCACAGAATTATATCTAAAATTTAATATATCATTTTATTGTTGGAGAACCTATAAATTTATCTATTTACCACTATGTAAAATATACATTCATTATATCATTAATTTGTCCATTTGACGTCATTTAAATAATTATTTACTTTATATAAACTCACTCATCAAACACCTTATTTATTTAATCTCATTCGAAATGTGGTTCCATTGAAATTTTTAGGGTTAATTTGATGTCAGTCCATACGAAGAATCTTGATCCATAGAAATTTATTAACAAAATTACATGGATTAATATTTTCATAGCATAAAAATATAATGTTTGAAGAAATACTAATTTTATTATCACTGTCTAATCAGGTCTATCGAGAAATCTTTATTTGACCATCCTCTCAGTTTTTATTTAGCACTTTTTATCCCCATTTAGATTATAAACTCTCCCCTTGGTTCTTTTTTTCCAAAATTCTACACATTATTATTTGAAAAGATATTAAGGCTCACTCTATGGGACATATAAATCTCATATTATACAATCACAAAAACATAGTTTCCCTAAATAGGGTTCATTAAATGATTCATTTTTTGTATCCATGAGGTAAATTTTAAATGCTGATATAGAATGTCTTCCTAAATTGTTTTCTAATTATTTATCATTGTTGAAAAATGTTTTACCGACGAACCAAATACTAAAAATACTTAATCTAATTACCCTATTTATATATTCAACAAATCTTCTCTAATAGAAATATTTCATTTGAGTACATTATAGAGATCCCACAATCTATAGTGTTGATGCATTTCCTTATTATATTGTCATAAGATATTAGTAATCACATCCTGATGGACCAAAAAAATTAGTGTTTGTAATCTAGATTAATAATTGAGTCTTACATTACATTAAAATACAATAACATGAAATTTGTTTTTCAGAATAACACTACTCTATGTTTTATATCCATATATATGAATCATAGAAACCTCAATGATTATTGGTGATTGTAAAAAAAATAATGATCCTATATGAATTGTAAATGTAAAGTACAATGGAAGAAAACATGTATTTATAAGTATAATCAATATATAAGGGTTAATAATTAAGAGAAAATTACAAAAAATAACAACTATAGAAATATAATATATAAAATAATCAATATGTAATTGTAAATAAAGGAGAATGATAGTCATTTAGTATATAAATTTATAGTGAAATTAATCCATATATATAATATCATAGAGAAAATATCATTAATAATAATATTAATAATTTAAGTGATGGAAAATCATAATATTCAGACATCATGTATTCCATTAACATGAATTACATTCCCTAACTACATTTCAAAAGACATTTTAGATCATAAAATATGAATACCTTTTATAAGATATTATAATACAACTAGTTACAAACACATTGGGTTTGACCAAAATATTTTCTCTGAAGATATTACAATTGACTTGAGGGGATTTCATTAATCGTTTCCCTACACATGGGGTGAAGATCTAAATAATAAATTTTAAATTTAATAATAAATTTAATTCATTAACATCATTACTTACAATTAAATGAACTTATTGATTAAAAAGATATATGATTATCAATATTTTCATTACTAAAAAAATAACTATCAATGTATACACCGTTTGTAAAAAATTATATGGTTTAGAAAATAAAAATATCAAGGATTAATAATATATATATTTAAGGTAAATTTAATTTCATTAGTGAAGTTAAATACCAAAGGATAATTAAATGACTCCAAAAATTAATTAATTAAGTGAACAACAATAGTTTTATTAGTCAAAATGATCATAAACTATCCATAAGATGATTATGTATTGTATTAAGTCAATATATAAAAAGTTTAGTAAGAATAAAGGTTTTATTTCATTGATGAATACAAATAAAATAAAAATTTAATGAAAATTTTAGTTGAAAAAACACTATATTCATTTTTTAAACCGAGTGAATATCTAATTTAATTGAAAAACAGTTTTGTGTTTTTTAATAAGATCCCCAAAAAATTCTAAATAGATGATATTTGAAATGATGTTTGTGATGTAATTTAACACCTGAAATTATATACAATTTTAAAAATAACATTCTTTTTCATTGTAAATTTGTAAGGAATTTTCATTTTTTAGAAAAACAATTACTCTCATATTTTCACTAAAATCAAAAAAAAATTATTATTTGAAATTAACCAATTATTTCTATTATATTTTATAAAATTAATAATAATTGGTTAAAATTATTTTAATAAATAAATTTAAGAGGTTAAAAATAATTTTTAATACTTTTAAAAAACATGAATTTGAAAGAACTTTTATTTTTGATTGAAGATAGAAGTAACGTAATATTTTATTAAAACTATTTCTAAAAAATTTTATCTACAAACGAGTGGAAATTAAATTATTTCTTTGGTATTTTATGAATATTAAAAGGAAAATAAAATTATATGGGTTTATTAGTAATATAATAAATAATTTCCTTCAACTGAAATTCTAGAGTAAACAATCGTGGATAAAATTAGATTGTATAATAACTATTTACAATTGAAATATTATTGACGTGAGAATTATTCAATGAACAAAATATATAATTTTACTATAAATAAAAATATAAATTTTATAACTAAAAAATAATTTTATTCAATATTCATAAAATATAATATATTATAGTGACTAAATTAATGTATTATAAGTTGAACCCAATGAAAAAAATTGAATCATGAAATCATTTAACTCTTAATATATTATTAGTAAATATGAATTAAACTCATGTAGAGTGTTTTTAAACATGGTATTATATTATCCAATAAACCTATTATTATTTATAATTTAATATATAATCCTTTTATAAAATCTTAGGGTTCCCTCATTAATAATCATTCATTATTTTCATTATTGCAGGTGTTAATTATCTTTTTTACTCATGTGTATTTCTACATGAATGATCTAGTGCATGTATATATTATATTACTATATCATATCAAGCATAATATTATTAAATTTTTTATCATATTATAACATAAATTTTAGTTTCCTAAATAATAATGAATGATGGTTATGAAAAATGAGGTCTGTTATGATTATGTAGATTAATGGTCTTATATACATATGAGTAATGTTTTCATTTTCCAACGTTAATTAAGAAAGAGAGTATGTAATAAAAAATTATTCCAAAATTAATATAATGTCATATATATAATATTATATAATTATATATATCATCCACATGGCTTAGTGATGAAAATAGAGTCACATTTTATTTTGAGGGTGGTAGTCCACACATAAACGGACGATGTTATCATCATCATGTGAATGAAAATGAATGAAATAAAATGATATATATATATATAATGATAAATATTTCATTACTATCATAATAATTCCATTTAATTCTCATATAATACATAACTTTAACGTTACCACCTTCCATGTAAGGATTTAATGAAAGATGAATCACATTGCATCACATTGTGGTTGTTAACCAAAAAATGTATCTACCTTATCATAGAGACTAGATAATTGAATATAAAAACAGTTTGATATAGTTACTATATTTTTTTATCTCTTAAATATTATATATTTTATTTATAATCACTAACAAACGCAACATTTAGAGTAAAGAAATAAAAAATGGATGACATTACATCGTGAGGAATTAGTCAACCATACACATGGAATATGATTTAATAACCCATTTAATAAAACTGAAACATGTTTTAGGTCATTCCATTATTATGAAAAGAATATTTAAAATTTTAAGATACACCTGTTTTTAAATCAGAATTGATTAATAAAAATTTAACGAGGTTGGAAAAGAAGTAAAATAAGTACATTCATTTAATCACATTTTCTATTCTTATGATATCATCATTAGGATTACCCAAAATAAAAACAATGACATATTTATTAAAATTTTATGGATTCTAGGATTTTTTATTTAATTTTTGATCTCATTTATGTGGGAATGGACTGAACCAAATTGGGTTTAATGTGTGATTATGTAAGGGGAATGAGTTCAATTTTATCATTGATGAGGAGTGGAATTATTTTAAATACACTATAGTATTCAGTGTTTTGATGTACATATTGCCCCATTTTTTCAAAAAATATATATATATAATGGGTCTTATGAGTTATATGGTTGATGAAAACCACCACCTCACATTGATACCCATGCCTTAATTAATTTTTCTGTAACTATTATGGTTCAAAAATTTTAACATTTTTGTTTTTCAATAAGGTAACTAGTTTTCTAGGCCATGTATATTATCTATCATGAATAAATTAAATTTGATAAATACAAGATAATTTTGAAATATGAGTTTGAAATATTTTTTCTGATTTATAAAATATAAATATTATTTGTGTAGGAAATTATAATGATAAAAATCACATTTAAATTGAAAAAACACAACTATAACCACTATTGTGCTAATAGATTCCTTATTATTTAGGGGTAAATAGATCAATATAAAAGAAAATTTTGTATATTAATAGAAAATATATGATATTTATAATCATTTATTATTATATTTGTGTAATATTATTGCAATGTTCCATATTTTCATAAATGTACAACTAATTGGGGTTTTAATTGGAATCCCTTGTTTAATCATTTCAAAGTTTTACATTGGCATATAAATGGTCCCAAAATAATTTATGTTTTGTTCAAAGCCTGGAGTTCTTGAAAATTTATTAATTAACATGGACATAATTTTTGTATGAAACTGTGTGAAACAAGGAACATGACTATGTACCAATAGATAGTGAACCTTATTGGTCGTAGGGTATTTTTGAAATAGTATAACCTAGGCACTTGGACCTATTGAAATTGCATGTCATCAAATAGGGGGCCACTGCATGGTTTTTTTCATTGTAGGAAAAAATTCCCCTAAACTAGAAAAATTGATATTTTGGGTGAAATTTCCACTCCCCATACACATTTACCATTACTATATTTCTCTCCTACCTTGTTCTCAAGTCGTTGAAATATGGTTTTATTCAAATAATTTTGACCAGAACCCCCTCACCTCAGAATTGATGTTACTTCTGCCTCAAGTTTTAGTTCCTCGATCCATCAAAAGATATGAATTTTTTTCAGTTTGATCCCCTAGTCTCTAAACTCATATCAAAGTTTATCATTACATCCATTTTGCTATTAAGGTGCATGCACATTTTTCCTATTTTAAGGGATTTGGACCATTTCTCATATTTCGATGAACCAACTATAAATTTGGGGCGAATATAGAGTGATTGTTTATCTATCTTATTGAGGTAGGTTGTCACATTGTTTTCTAGTCATGATTATATTGTTTCATAATTATTTATTCGTTCTATATGTCATCCTTTGATGATAATCTACACTATATTGATTCAATCATGTCTAATTTTTACCGAAAACTAGATAAAAATTTCTTTAAATACATTTAGTTGATTATAGGCTACAAATAAATTATATGGACACCCCTCAGGTGATCAATGTGAAATTGCACATTTTTCTTAATTGTCATAAAATCTCGGAACTGCATTGTATATTTATTCGTACCATTTATAAATAATTTCACTTGATACATGGTTAATAAATGAAATAAAAATCACATATTATGTGTTTCATCCTCTTTTAGATTGAATTTACCATGTAGGCTTATACCATGTTGTGCATGATATCATCCCTTGACACTTGAGCATTATGAATTTAATTTTTATGCCTTAGTGAATTGAATGGAATAGTACTTACGTGAATTCATAAACATGATGTTTACCCCTCATTATGTGAGTCAGATTAATGAAATTATATGTCTTAATTAGAAATAAATATAAATGATGATTAAAAAATGCCTTTTGATTATGGTATATTAAAAGCTTATAATGAATTGAATTTCATTTAATGGAATTGAACATGACAAAAGTAAAGAGTGAGAGGAATTTCATCTTCTGTGATGTTATAAATTTATTTACTCCCTACATATATTAAATTTCTTAGCTATAATGGCATATGAGAGGCATTTCCTCATGTAATAAATTGTATATATGAGTATGCCTCTTCTAGGTATATTAGAAATATAAAAGAGGTAGATGTGAGGTAATGCACCAAGATAGTTAAATTTATAATACACATTTTCAGTGGCTATATATGATGGTATGGGGTGTTGACATAAGAGTTAAATCACACTACCTTACAATAGGTGTTGATTTTATAGGCTCCCACACCAGTGATACCATCTGGATTTCAGCCTAAGGCGTGACGTCCCATGATTTCTGTATTGACATGATGGCTCACTGGAAATATCTACTATTGTTTTTTGAAATCAACAACTATATTGTTATGTAGAGAATGTGCATTTTTGTAGGATATTTTTTTCATGTCATACTAGTTATAGATGTATGAGTTATGCCCTAGTCCAGTGCAACTCTAGTTTCCCGATAGATTCCAATTTGACATCCACAAAAACCTGGTTCATATAAGTGGATGAAATATAGAAATAAATGATATATATATATAATATTTATATATATTATGATATTATCAGAAACACCTCTTAGTTATTGTATGATGTAGGTATACCCACCATGTTTCTAATAGGAACCAGAGTGTGATGGCTATTTATTTTAGCAATGTTTTACTATTGTTATTATAAAGTCACACTATTTAGTTAAGATAACTACTCCGATTATGCGTTGACACCATTGCTGGTAGAAAAAAATGATTTTTATCTTGCACCCTACTCGGGCCACCCTTCTCACTAGGGAAGATTGTTTGAAAGGATGTATGGCTATGAGAATCGGCCCTACTTTAAGTTGATAATTTGTAATGCTTTTATATGAATCATATGAGTAGAGGAATGATAATTATATCTAGATGCTTGTTCGGTAGAATTTGATCTATTTTTACCTTTTATATTATTATTTCATTCATATATGTATTAGATACTACGTTATTGGTTTTTTATTATATTATTTATTTTTTTCTGTTTTATTTTTTCTATTTTTCTGTTTACTTATTCAGTTAACTTTTTAAGAATCCATATTGTACTAATTCAGATTGATTATATTATTCTTCCACCATTGAATACTATATGTTTTATTAACTATTCTACTCTGACATGAGTGAATAGTCTCCCCTTTGTAGAACTATTACACCCGTTCTTCTAGTCAGCAACCACTAGTGTATGTGGAAGCATTCATAGGGCCATGTGACCCACCGTTTTCGAGAATGAGTTATGTGGATCTCATGTCAGAACACAATGTTTTATTTGAGGTGTTCCATTATATACACAATAATTGCTGATATTATATTCCATATTTGGAATGATTCGATGTTGGTTATAATACATTTATCTATGTCTCTAAACCTAGTTCATGGTAAAGGTCAAGTTTCCTGAATTATAATTGCTGATATGGATTTTAAAATTATCATTGATATTAGATCACAATTGGGTCAATCAAATGGTTTTTTATGATATTTATATTAATTTTATTGAAATTTTTATCTCTCTATTAGGTATAATGAAATGATGGGGTTTCATTAGGATTTAAATCAATAATAATCACACCAAGATGAATATTAAATGAATTTTGACATGCATGGATTACATTTAACATGAAATTTCTAGTTTCATATTCATAGTTCCTTGATACGTATTGATCGAGGCTAACACCTATTATAGGAATTGGAAATATAACCGATACTTAATGAGCCTACCTAACCCTAACATTTTATTCCTGAATAGGTTAAATCCGACTCCTTAGGCTATTAATTAGAGATGATTGAGCTATGGACCGTCAATCATAGAAACTAGAGTGTGTTTTAATTTAGGTTAATTTGAAGCCATATTTTGTTTATTATGAGTATGGTACATTATCAATTTTAAATGTCCATTTAATTAAACTGTTAGAAGTGACTAAATAATTGGAAATATAAAATTCAGAATGATTATGGCTTTAAATTAAGAAAACCCTCTTTATATTTTTTTAACATAGAGACAGAGATAATAATCCAACCATAGAAGTGGATAATAGGGTATATTTTTCTCTTTATAGCCTTTGATGGTTTGTTCTTCTATCTAAACCTTGAATTATATGATGTAATAATTATTTTATTGGTTCAATATAAAGGATTTACTCCTATCATAGTTTATTATCTACCTTTATTATACATTCTTGAATCTCTTCTGATTTGTTTATTTGTTATTTTAGCTTTTTACTCCCATGACTTCCTCCGGTATCTCACATTGATGTTGGTTTTGATCCCAAACCTGAGGTGGAGGTTCATGAGAAACTAGTGATTTCTCTTGTAGAGACACATGTGTCTCTTCTTTTAGATCATTATATGGGCACATACACCATGTTTTTAGTTAGATTCCTCAATATTCTTCAGTAAATGTGATGCATAGTTCAACCTTCCATGAGTATGGTAGTGTTGGCTCATTAGTTTCATCAACAACATCCTCCCACATATTCAGTGGGATGGATGAACTCATGCTATGGAGTCTTTTCATGATAAAATCTTCTCTATATTCATGAATTTTGAGATGCCTTCAGATAAGAGAGTCAAGATATCATCCCATATGCTTCTTGATTCATCCAATTGATGGAAGGTTGTAATAGCCCAAGATGGATTACATCATGAAATGGTCTGGGAATATTTTAATACCGTATTTTATGAATACATATTTCCCCAGGCCTTGAGGGATGATAGAGCCAGAGTATTCATAATTCAATAGAAAGAGATTATGTTAGTTATAGAAAACTCTTATAATTTCACTATGATTCGGCAGTTCACTCCCACTCTAGTTTTGGATGATCGTATGTCTTCTACGAAATTAAATTATTGTCTAGTTTAAACCATCTGATCATTGGTCATTGTGTTCATGTTGATTACCATTTCTGAAATAATGATCGAGGCCCAAATAACAGATCAGAATTTGAGGGATACTGAAGGTGTGAGTCAAGATGGTTGAATATCTAGAGATTCTATATTATTATTATCCTGTCAAAAGTGGTGTTTTAAGGCTACTATTGGGGGTACCATATGTCTGAATCCAGACATATATAGATTTCTGGTTTTTCCCTATATCAAGACACCAGTTAATGTAAATTCTCAGCGATTTTGATGTCTCTCCAAGTGCAGAGGTTGTCACATGATGGGTAGTCTCTTTCATTTATATAGTAATTTTATGATATTTACCTAAGAGTGGGGATATATACCTACTCCTCATTCTGGAGTAGATTCATTTGGATCATGAAAGGAAGATGTTTGTAAGTCCATAGAATGAACAGTATGAGGTAGAGTTTGAAGAAAAGGTGTCAATATTTATGATTTGTAAGTAATCATAGGAGTATTGATCATCTAATTGACGTAGTGAGGTTGGGTAATGGTATAGGATAGTTACATTCCATCTAACATACACATGTGGAGAATAAAGATGGAACTTCTATAATAAGTGGTACTATTATCGTTTCTTCTATATTAGTGTTTGATTTTTTATATAGGTGTGTCTTAATAATTTATATATGTGAATTATATATTATGTCTAGGCTGAGAGATTGAAAAATATCAGGGAGATTTAATTCTATATAAATTGTAACGTATGGGTTCCAATGGAATTTTCAAATATAGGTAATCCCTCCATTTTGATATAAGTGGTTATATTTTTATATGGAATCAATATGACTTAGACATGACATTCTTTGACGTAATTATAAAGGTTAAATAGATGGTTCCATACTAATCATATATTGGATGTTTTTGTCATAGGGTGAAGAATATATCATTATAGGGTTGTAATAATATGCATAATGGAGAATGTGATGTGAAAGATTCGTAATCGGGTCCCAAATATTAGGGATTGGGTAACAAGATAGTGCAAAGCCCCGGTCATTTCCTAGATGAATAGGGGTTACAACCTGATGTATTTCCTACCTTAGAGGAAATTTTAGAGTCATCTTTATTGAATTCTTATATGGTCTAAATCTAGGGAAAGTGGAAGAGTTTACAATTGATATTATACATGGACCAACAATAATGACCATTCCATCTTATAGGATGGAACCAAAGGACCTTCTTGGGCTTAATATGAATGTTGAGGATCTGGAGGATAAAGGGATTATAGACCCTAGTACTTTTTATTGGGTTTTGCAGTTCATTTCTCCCTAAAAGAATATGTAACCCTTTGGCTCTGTGTGTATTATCATTATTTGAATTATCTCCCAATAAATAATTGATGTCAACATCCTATAATATATGACCTCTTTGATCAGCTCTAAGGTGTAATGTTATTTTCAAATATTTTCTTGAGAATGGGATTTCATTAGTTGTGTGTTAGTTCATCAGAATACTACACATTACATTTAAGAGAGTTTATTGTCTATTTGAGAACATATATATGTCTTTTGGACACCCATACCCCCTACGGTCTTCAATTATTTTATAAATATATGTTTTCACCATTATCAGGAATCATTTTTGATAATATATTTTAAATATATATTAGGGTATTGATGCTCTAATCATGACCAGGAAACCCATCTTGATATCATTCTGAATACGCAGTGATAGTATAAGCTCAATGCAATGATCGGTAAATTCCACAGATGGATCACAATAGTAGACTTATTTGGTCACATTATATCAGTGCTAGGAGATTAAATGAATAGAAAGAATGTGAGAGATATTGTTTCAAGGGATAATTCAAATAATGTATTTGACATTAGATTTTCCTTGTGGATTGTAGTATATTAATTATTCCTCATCTTGGATTTATCATTCCTTGTAGTAAATCTTTCTGGACTAACATCAAAGGGTGTAAAATTTGTATTATTAGAAGCTTGTGAAGAATCATTTTCAGAGATGAAATGATGTCTCACTTCAGTGCCAATAAAAATTCTACTAGAGCTAGGTAAAAGATAATATATATACATTGATGCATCATCTATCAATATTGGAGTTTTTATGATTTAGGATGATTGCCTCATCGTGTATTGGTCTCACTAGTTGTGTCCCAATGAGAGGAAATACCACACACACTTTCTCGATATTTCTATTATTCTTCATGAAATACACTATTGGAGACACTGTTTTAATAGATATAGTTTTTGGTATTCATTGAACAGAAGATCACATGTTACATATTTTCCTAGATTATATCACCTTATGAAACATTGGAGGGTGGAGTACCCACTGTTGGTAGATTTCAACCTTTCCTATATTTTCAGTAAAGTCAATTTTATAGATGATGATCGGAGATGGAATATACAGACATTAGTGGTTCTAGAATCTAATAGTGAATTGTAGATTATGAACATATTAATAGATATTCACATTGAGGTTCCAAGGGACAATGGATAGACTGCCCTCTCATCCTTAGTAGTGAAATATTCTCTTATGTAACTTGGGTATATGAGGAAAATATTTTATCAAGGGTCCTTATCCAAATAGAATCTATCACTGAGGATATAACATCTTATTGATGGACTATGGATGGGGAGGATCCTAAATTTTTAATGGGAATGTATTTGTACTATCTTTTCTTAGATAGAATATGATGTGGGAATTCCATGAATCAATGTATGTAGTTCACCCTAGGGGTACCAATATGTATCAAGATCTAGATACCAGTTTTGGTTTCAAGTTTGAATTTCATGGTCACTATCTTAATCACTCAATATACTACTAGAAAGTAGATAAAGGAAGAAAATCAACATCGAGAAGGGCTTCTACAATAGTCTCACATTCCAAAGTTAAAATGGGATGTTGTTTTAATGGATTTCATGAAATTTAAACCCTGATTACCTCAAATGAATGACACAATTTGGGTTATCATTGGTCACTTTACAAATGTTTTACACTTTTTTCTTATGTGAGATAAATTCTCAATAGATGTTAAAAAATTGTACACATAGAGAGATTGTACATCTTCATGGATCTTTGCGGTATATCATTTCAGGTAGTGACAATCATTTCATTTCATGATTATAGAAGGGGTTGCAGATGGCCTTGGGTATGCAAGAACTTTTAGAAAGTCCAATCACCCCTAGACGAATGGACATACAGAGAATATTGTTTAGGTTCTAGAAGACATGCTCTAAGAATTCAACATTCACATTGCGGGTTTCTTGAATTAACACATTCGCCTTTTCAATTTTCAATATAATAACATCTTTCAGGATAACATTAGGAAGGATCCTTTTGGTGCATTATGTGGTATGCCACACAAATCACCTATGTGCTAGAGAGAGTTATGGGTGGAAACATTGGTCAGACAACATCATGGTTAGGAGAATACATTGTAGGTCTAGCTTATCTTATCATTCGTGTTCACAAGTCAGTATAGGTAGCATTCATATACCAATAAACACAGATGAACTCCTGATTTCAAGGAAAGAGACCATTTTTTCAGTGTGAGTCTCACCCCAGATACGGTATATATGTATTTGTAATCATGTTATGCTCTCCATTGTGTTATTTGTACCATTTGAGGTTGTAAAACAGATCAGACCAATGGATTAATAGTTAGAACTTCCTCATATGTACTTGTCCACTCAAGATATCATTCACATATCTTAGCTTCACTGATACAATCAAGAGCCAAATCAATTCAATCATCCTCATGAAATTGAATTTGATATTGATACTTCCATCAAGGAATATTCAAAGCATTTTGTATCTGAAAGTGTAAAGTCACTCAGAGAAAGGTGTATTCTTCCGATATAGGTTCTATGGGAGCACAAAAATGTACAAGATGCGACCTTTGAATGAGAATATGATATACGAGCTCATTGGAATGATCTATTTTCTAAAAACTCTTCTTTTTCCCCAAAATTCCAACTCAGGCACACATTTATTTAATGTGGGGAGGTTGTAATGACACATATCTTCACAATGGTACGTATTAAAGGGTCATATATTTCTAAGAAATTTTCAATCACTCTAATAGTGTAGTATGGCCTATGGAATGACCAATAGGTGTATGACTCTTGTTCATAGGTAAGATTTCCTGAAAATGGTCTCAGTAACTGGGGATATTTGTTTTTCTAAAACTATATGACCTACTGAACAAGGATATGAGACTATAGATTGTGGATCCTATAGTCGTAGGGATTGTCTAGAATAGTGTGACCTGAGGTGAATGATCATGTGGTAATTGTAGGTTGTTAAAAAACACGTTATCACACAATTTGTGCAAGGATTGAAAAATGTGATCCTAAATAGTGTGGCTTGGTATTTTGGGTGAAATTTATTTTTTCCCCAACTTATACCTTAACCTTATTTATATTCTACCGTGATATCTAGTGTTTGAAGCATGGTTTTCTCATCCAAATTGAGATTCAGAACATTTTCACCATGGTATTGATGTAACAATCACCAAGAGTATCTATTCCGCAATCCGTTTGAAGCTATGGATACATCACAGAAATCACCCCTAGTTTCTCAAATCTAATAAAACATTATCATGTCATCCATTTTTTATTACCGTCTATTCTCATTTTTCACTATTTTCTTGGAACTGGTTGTTTCTTATATTTATCATTGCCAACTTCAAATATGAGGTTTATATAAAGTGAGTCATGTATGACCTTATGGTAGGCGGTCACAATAATTTCCTGTCATGTTTTTTTGTTTCATAATTATGACATCATTTCAAATATCATCTTTGGTTGGTAATATCTCTAATCTTTATTACATCATTTATAATTGTCCATTATACCATGGTAATTTTTTTTATTCACTATTTGTTGTTTAGATGCTAAATTTAACTTATATGGTCACTCCTCAGGGGATAAAATTGAAATTTGGAATTTTGGATAATTTTCATAAATTGTCAAAACTCTATTGTATCTTTGAGAATTTATTATAAATTTAATTTCCCACAAGACATGGTTTCTAATGGAAATACAAACAACCACTTAGGTGTTTGGTCTTATTTTATATAGAATTTGAAAAAAAGGCATATCCCATGTCTCCCATTACATCTTCTACTCGAACATGAGCTTTATGAATTTAATTTTAATGCCTTAGAAAATATAATTGATTTTATTATAGGATAGAATAATATTGTTATTTTCAATAGATTAAATAAATTTTCTTAGTCCAATGAAATGGATTCATTGGAATGCTATATGAATGATGATGAAAACATTCCTTTTGATAATTACATATTAAATTCTTATAATTAATTGGATTCCATTTAATGGAATTGAAGGTGACAAAAGATATAGGTAATATGTATTTCTCAGTGTGTGATGTTATAAATATGAATATTACTTATCTATAATTGATTGCATGGATTTTATGAAACATGAGAAGTAATTCCTCATGTATTATTTTGTAAATATTATTATTCCTCATCAATATATATATGTGATATGAAAGGGATTCATGTGATGTAATTCCCAAGGCCCGTTATATTTATAATATGCCTTTATAGAGGATAAGTGTTATGGTAAGGGTTGTTGATCAGGGAGGGAAATCATACTCCCTTATATTGGGTGTTGAGTTTATGGTGTCTCAAACTAATGAAACTATATGAACCTTGGGAGAGGTTCGACATTCCATGATTATAGTTTTGACATGATGGCTCACTCGCAATCCCGAGTGTTGTTGCATGATGTCACACACTCTATTGGGATGTAGTTAATGCACCATAAGGCACGATCTTATGAGATCATTAAATCCGCTATGGATTTCTGAGTAAGGTCATGATCTAGTACAACACTAGTATTCTAGTTATATGACCATTTGGCATACTCACACACATGGTTCATTTAGGTGGATGAAATATAAAACTAATAAATATATATATTACTAATTATATATATATATAGTGACATGATCAGACATTCCTCAGGGATATAGTCCAAAGCTGGTAGACACTCATGGTGTCCCATATGCACTTTAGTGGGATGACTATTTATTTCATCATTTTTAATATTCATCTAATACCATCACATTGAAAAGTTATGAGAACAAATATAATTTCATGTAGAGTCTTTTGGTGTTAGAAAACTAAAATTTTAATATCACACCTTACTTTGGCCACCCTTAGCACATGAATTTTTTTTTGACTTCTTGTACAGATAAGGGAAAGCACCATACTACATGTTTTGTAGTTGAATTTATTTTTAAGGTTGATTCATAGCATATGAATGATAAATCTAAAGAGATTATTTTGAATAAGGTTTTTTGTAATTATTAAATTAGCATACCATGGATCTGAGTTTTAGATACTACCTTATAGGATTGCGAATATGTTATTTAATTGTTAAGTTATATTTATTTCATCAATTATATATTTCGTTATGTAATCAGTTTATGGCTCTACAATTCATTGATTATGATTGTTTTAGTATTCTTCTATTGTTGAATATTATATGTTGTATCTATTGTGCTACATTGATATGAGGGTACAGTCTTCCCACCTAACCACCTATACACACTTACGGTTATTTAGCATTCTATAATGTACAAGGAGGCACAAATGAGGACATTTGAGCCATTATATTGGGGTTCGAGTTTAGTGGATCTATGGGTAGGACGTTACATTAGTATTTATTTATAATTTTTCATAATTTAATGAAATTTATTTTATCATAAAATATAATTAATGCCAATTTTGACATTATTCATATAAATTAAATATTTATATATCAATACAACGATTTAATTCTAATATATTATATTCAATCATGTATAACATGACATATTAATTTTTAAAAACAATGGAACTCAATAATTCATTAAAATATCATCCCTTTATTAATATTTTATTATCATTTATTTATTTTTATTATCTAAAAAAATTAATTAGTTATCATTTCATAATATCTTTATGTTCTTAATTAATTTTGAAAAATTAAAAATATTTTATAATGAAAAAACTAATTAATATTTCAAATTATAATGTATAATATTTCAATGATTCTTGTGTCCCTATCTCAAAGGAACATAGATACTAAAAGGAAAAAGTTTATTTTTTGTCATTTTCATTACATAAATATGTTATATCAGTACATAGATAGTAAAAGTGTCCCATAACTAATAAAAATATACCTAAATTACATAAAAGTAGATATATTTCTTGGAAATGGGTTTTTGAAAAAATTGGTAGGTCATTTGAACCCTCATATTTTAATGTATTCCCACTATAAACTAACTGTTATCCTAAGAATGATAATTTATTTTTTTCATTTTCAAAATAATTTTTTCAATAAAATTATGTTTAAAACTTATGAAATCATAAATAATCATTATTTAAAATATTGAATCTATTTTTTCAAATTAAAATCACATATGTGGAAAAATTTATATTGAAATCATTTCCATTGACGTGATGGGATGTAGGGTTTTAAAGATAACATTATCAAATGTTTACAATGTTTTGATATTTAAATTAATTATATGAATGATTGAATGATTGAAAATTGCCTTTTTATTTGATTTTTGAAATCCATATTTTAGTTGAACTATAACCAAGCCATCAACGAGTTAATAGATTCAGATTTAAAAATTCATTGAAATAAAAAATTCATAATCACGACCACCTCTATCTCAAACCATCATCCCACCAACATCATCATGAATCATCAGACATCATGATGAACCTTCAGGTTACATATCAAGAGCCGAGCCTCTTCGATTAATCATCTGTAACATTTTTCTGTGAGAACTAATCAGACCTCGTCACACTGCCGATACAAACCACAATAACACATTCAATCACCATGAACCGCTACATATCATCATGAAAAAAAACATCCCCATCACCTTCTTTTCTCTAGAAACGTAGGTGAAAAAAATATCAACTTCACCAAAATGATGCATAGCACCATCACATACCACCATAATAGAAGAAAAGTTTCATATACTCCTTAATCTCAAGTATCACCATTGAACACCACCTGTGTCAACAACATCACTAAATCCATTCCACCATCACCACTATCATGGAAATGAAAACGTCGCAAAAGAATGTCGGAGCCCATAATCAAAATCCACAATAACTACTTCTTTCCACAATCATCCATTACAAGAAATAGAGACCTCCATCAAAAATTAAAAATCCTCAATGAGAAAGAAAACAAAAATGGCAACAAAAAAACTGAGGAAAATCAGTAAAGAATGAAGATAATGATATCTTGAATAAGGACAAGGATACATCCCAAAATGGACCCTTGATAACCAAAAAGTGTATGGAACAACACCCTATTTACACATCGCTCCAACTTCGACATGAAGAGAAGCGGTGGAACCCAAGTTCAGATCAAGTTTGGGTGGTAGAGGATGAAAGACCATCTCTTGTTGTGGCAGGAAACCCATCAGCCATTAAACCTCAATACCAATGTCTCTAGTATTACCCCATACAATCTCCAACCCGGAGAGTAACACAAAATCCTAAGTCCATAGTAGGTTAAACTGATGCAGGGTATCCAAATCACAAACGAATGATGGAATAACCAAGAGAACCGCTGTTAACATCCCAAATCAGAAAGCCCCAGAAAAGATGAACAACTAAGAGAGAATTGGAGAATTGGATATGTGAGAGACTGTGGGTGGATCCAAAGGCAAACACTAAAACCCTAAATAAAATGAGAAGATATAGCGCTCTTTGTAGAGAGCTTAGAGACCACACCACCTTTGCTGAAAACTCCCAATGAATGATTAAAATGAAATAAATTAGATTAAATTATATAATATTTAACTAATAATGCATTATTATATATTTAATATATACTATATCATTTTCAATTATTTAAATGACAATGAATTCATTAATTATAATTTTGTGTTATCAATATTATTCAAATAAATTATACAATTTAAAAACTTTCGTTGAAATTTAGTTATATATAATTTTGATATTTTTATTACCAAAAATATGATTATTATTTCATAAATTTTTTCTAAAATAGTTACTAATTAAAAAAATTTACGTCTCTATGTCATAACTAAACAATCTCTTAGAAAAATTACCATTTAAAAAAAACCAAAATAGTTTTCTTTCAAATGCATATTAAATTACTTTTTCTAAATAGATTACAAATAATGAAGTTAAAATTTATATATTAATAGTTTAGATAATCTTATTTTTCCCCCATTCTCACATATTTGTGATATGTTAGGTGATAATTTTAATATTTGTCTATTGGTAAAACTCAGTTTTTCATGTAATGAAAAAAAACATATTGGTTCATATAACACATTATGAAATCTCCATTGAATATAATAAAAGTTCTAAAAAAATTTTAATTCATCATATGATTTCACCTAAAATGATATATTTTATAATTTATGGTGTTATATTTGTTAATTCATAATAATAAAAACACACAATGAAGTAAAGTGTTTCATTTAAAAATTATAGACAGATTCAAAAATTTATCCATATATATTAGTCATGATTAATTGAAGAATTATATTAATTATATAAATTGTATAGTAAAAAAGAAGCCAAAAAAATAGATTTACATGCTGGTTCGTGGCATGATCATTTCCTAGTCAACTCCAACAACCATCTCCCATTGAGTTGGATGATTTTTATTAGATAGATCACCTTTTAAAAATACTATAACAAAAAATAGAAAGAAGTTCACATCCATAAAATAAGTATTTTATTGGGCCTTTTTTAATTTACATGGATCAAATAAATATCCATAGTTTTATTTTTTAGCTTATACACTACCACAAATATGTTTTCAGAATTTAATAGTTCAATAAATCAAAAGTGACTAATATGAATCAGAAAAAATATTAATAGTCCAAATTTAAATATAAATTAATAGTAAATAGTTATTCCTCTCCAGTAATATATCTTTAAGAAGGAACAAAATAATGAGGTCTATTTTTTAAATTATCTTCTATATAATTATCAACAAACAAATAGATAGAGTAATAGTTAATTGATACTTGACACAACACAATATTGAAGCATGTATGTCAACAAATTGTATCATTTTCATAATTAAATTTACATTTTTTGTTCAATTAAGAATTATTTTTTTATTTTAAAATATTTCAAGAATACATAATTATACAAAAAATAACTCTTTTTATATTTTATGTGAAAAAATTCTCGCATTCAGTTAAACTGATTCATGAATATAATCAGAATAATTTTGATAAATTGAATTCAATACAATTCAAATTGAGTTGTATGATTCCCTTTGAAATATTAATCATATAATACATTGAATATGATCCTCTGAATCATTTATTAAATAGAATTATAGAGATATTTAATTCCAATGAGACCATTTTAAAAAACTAATAAAATATATTAAATTTAAAACTCTATTATTGATCAAGTAAAATGTAGTATTTCATAGAATAGTAATATAATCTAAAAGTAAGACTAAAAATTCATGGTTGGTAACCAATATAGGGTTAATAACCCAAATTTTTTCTCCTCAATACTAGGGTCACTTATAAAAATAGGGTATTTGATCCATAATCTTCCAAAAAGATATGGTTCATGATCCATAATTTTTTTTCAATCATAGGGTTATTGAACCTTATGTACCACTTAAAAATGTATGGAATGAACATTTTTCCATAATAAAACAAAAAAATAAATAATACCAAATAAAATATTTTTACTAGTATTATGATAAGTTCATAAAAAATCATATTCCATAAAGAATACTTAATGAGTTTTCCTTACTTAAAAATACGATATTTGTGAACATAGATATCAATAAGATTCATATATTACTTATATAACACTAAATTCCTATCAACATCCCATTTTTGATGACCACAAATCTAATATAACATAAATTATAGAAAATATAGTTAATGGAACACAAATTTCATAGAGTCTTTAAGGAGATATAACCAAATTTTATAATTTCTATTTAAAGTTTTATAAACCATGATTAAATCAAGAAATACAATGTAATATAAATAATTTTATTTTCCAAAAATATATAAGTACATTAGTAATTATTACGAATGTTTTGTTTAAACAATTTTATCCCCCTTTTTGTGATTTTAAAATTAATTTAATATACCAATTTTTATTCCACAACAGTAACGGCACATGAATGTAATTTAATGTTATAAAATTTTTAGAAAAATTTTATATGGTATTACACAATTGAGAAGATAGAAATAATATAAAATTGATAGACAAAAATATATATAAATAAAAATTTCACTAAATATATGAATCTTGATTAAAAAAATAATATAGATAATAATGTATAAATGGAAGGAATGGTTGGGGGTTATGGATCATGTTTATATGAGGGGTCTTAAACATTAGTGGATCTAACTACCCAATAAACGTTCATTAATACCACCATTATTACTCAGAATTTTTGATAAAACATATCATCCCACTATTTCATAATAAACATTGAATTCTGACTCACATTCAAACTTTTAACCAAATTAACATTCAAAAAACAAGAAAAATTTTCATCATACTGAACAATCTTTTATAGACCCCACAAAATGTATTAGGATATTGAAATATACCACAGTAAACATATTTTAACATTTCAATCTATTGTTTTTAATTTTCCAATATCAAATTTAGATGAGTGATATCACACATAGAATTGTAATGTCAATCATTCAAATTATGTAAAACTAAGGTAATCCATTAAAATATTCTTATTAAATATTGATAAGTGGAATGAGAATAAGTTGACACTCTGGATTGATTAGATATACACCTTATCAATTCAAAATATCATCCCAATTAATTATTTTAATCACCAAAACCATCTTTTTAAACATGAATTTTCATTCATGTTCCCACTATAATCAGTCATTTCTATTTGAAAGGTACTAAAATCTTATCTTGATATTGAATTTTGTCTAAGATTTTGTAGATGAAATTTTAATTATTCAATAAATTCTCTTGGAACAGTTTATTATTAAAAATCTTCCAATGATTTCTAAGTATACTTCAGCAGACATTCAATGTATTGATTTTCTTCTATCATATTGTTCAACATAAATAATAACTCTTAAATATAAACAATAAGAGATTTAAAATATTCTTATTACTTATTTCATGATGCTTTTACTATTACAATTATTTCAATAGATAGAGCACTATATTAATCTTTGGTAAAATATGATTTCTAGTGAGGAAAATCTATCTTCTTAACAGATTCATAATGAGTAGTTTCCAAATATTCTGCATTACTGAAAACTATTTGGAATTCAATAAATAATTTTTTTTGATATAATTATGGTTTCTCATTTTAATTACTATGAAAAAATTTCTCAGTGTTTTCCTCTTTATTATCTTCTTTCAGTTCTCTAGTTTCATCATGTTATTCCAAAGGATTAGTTGACACACCTAAAAATATTATATGATCAACTTTTATCATTACAACAACTGTTTCTTATGGGGACTGTACATTATGTTCTCCTCATTTTATTGGTCATGAGACAAGGTCCCCAATTATTTATTCTAATTATTATTATTCAATTGATTGATGAATATATCATGCATCATCATGATGAGATACATCATTCATAAGTTAATATCACATTTTTCAACAAAATTTTATATAAATGATTCTAAAACTAATTCTACAATAATATATACAAAACCCATGCATTTTAAATTTTCTTTCTCCCCCAGATAATTAACACAAGATTATTCCTAATCATCATCACCAACATCTAGCATTTTTCATTTTATTTCACTAAAAAACATTTTTTTCATAACGTCACATATTTATGAATATTATATGATTATATCTAATTCATCACTGGATATATTGAATATTTTACTTTTTATTCAAAATCCAATTAACAAGCCTTCCATATGAATAAAAAATTCTTCTCATCATTCTGAAAAAAATGATGCATAGAGAATAGAATAAATCTACAAAATTTCAACATTATAAGACTCGTCATCAGAAACATTTTATATACTTTTGGATAGTGAGTTTCTTATAACTCAAAAATTATATAAAGTATCATTTTATTAATGATTTTTAATAAAAAAATTTGTTTTCCTAAAGATCCTTTCGAACTTCATTCTAATGAGAGCTGATCTAAAAATAAAATATATAATGTAATTATATTCTATACTCAATCTATAATGAATCTTCTATAAAATTAAAAAAAATCATTGGGATATGTAAAATTATTTTATATCCCTAGTAATGACATATAAAATTAATTTTCATTTATTTTGAAATGATGACTACCATAGAGTTTTCAAAACTAAAGTACGAATTTTAATAAAAATCTCTTGCTTTACTTTTGAATATGAACTTAGTGCTTTCATTGTTGAAAATATATGTTATCCCTAGAAATGTCCGGTATTACTTCAAAAAAATATTTGTATTACATATCCATTATAAATAAAAATATTTTCATTAGAGAACATTTCTAAAAGAACATATAGTGTGTTGACACATCAAATTATTCAGTCTCCTAACATCAGTCCTTGTAAGAAATACCGTTAATGAAAATATGATGGATTACGGTTTATAGTCTAATGATTTAAGGAGAAAAATGATATAACTAAAAGTCATAAGGGATCGAAAATGAGTGAATTAGTGGGAGAGATAATTTTTTGTATTTTTAGTGATGTTGGTTTGGTTCATGGTGTCAAATGATCAGAGTATGTACTATTTATTTTAATATTGAAATGTTTACTTTTCAAAAAAGAATTGTAAATCAATAATTACCAATAAAAAAAATAAAAAAATTAATACTAAATTAATGAATCAAAGTAACATAATTACAATAAAAATAAAATATACACAACTCACCATTAATAAATAAAAAACTAGTATAGGAAGATGGTTTGTTCAAAATATCATCAAGATGATATTTAGTTTTATAAAATCTAAAGGCATTTACCTTTTTATACTATGATATATTACAAAATAATTACTTATATCAATATTATAACATCTCAATCGACTCATTGTATTTTTGGAAATATGTATTATCACGTATTATTGGAATATTATTTGAATTATGTCAAAATATTAGTAATGTGTGGTTCAACCCCAACACATGTGGATAGAAACATCCAGAAGTTATATATTCTTCCATATCTACTAACAGAGAAAGTAAATGTTATATCATAGATTATCATGATAATAAATACATTCCTATAATGTTATAGGTTTTTGATATACTCTTTCTATAAAATCAAAAAACTCAAAAATCATCATATGAAAACGAGGCTAAATGAAAATAAGAGAATTTTGGGCAATATAATGATTGAAATATAATTACATTTAGAAATTTTTTAATTTATTTAATAGAATTAATATGTGATTCATTTTGTTTTTTTGGAAATATAAACCATATAAAATTAGAAAAAAAGTATCGTCTAATAGAATATTGATATAGAAAACATCGACTCATTCCCCTATATATGTTTTTCTCAACTCGGTTTCTAGCATCATCCAAATAAATTTTCACATTAGAACAAATGGGAGTTTCCGAAGTCTTATTATTTTCAAGTCCATACCATTTTAATAAATCAATTATATAATTACTCTAATTTAAATACTTTCCAAAATATTTTTGATGTATTTAAAATCGAATAATGGTATTAAATTCTCCCATTATAATAAATTAATTTTTTTTATAAGATTTAGCAAATCATTATTAATGTTTTAATTTTTGGAGATAGTAAAAAACATATGTACATAAACCAAAACTAATAATATATCTTTTTTAACTATTTTAATAAAGACATTAGGATAATAAAATACAATAAAAAATAATTATCTCTATAGAAATGATATTAATATTTCATTCAATTATCTAGATGATTATTTCAGGCCATAAATTTATATAGTATGTTTGGAAAAAAAATTATAGATAAAGAATTTAGAAAAAGTTTTAAGTGTTTGATATAGACATCTTCTATTATATATATATTTATAAAATCAATTTTTATATCTTTTTGTCATAATTTAAAATTTTTATGATAATAATGACAAAATTGGAATCCATTTGATTCTAATATAGAAGTAGTTATGATGGTTTCTTCATAATCTATAATATATTCCTGATCATATCCTTTTGATACTAATATTGATTTATTTTGTTGTAATTAATACTTCATCATATTTTTTCTTTCTTTAAACCCATTTTATTCTTATAGTAATTTATTAGATGGCTTTTAAACTAATTCCTCAATTTTTTAATAATATTAGTTAGTTCTTATTACATATCTAGTATCCAATATTCATCTTCTAATTCATCCTTGCTAGACTTAGTTTATAATTCTGATAAAAATAATGTAAATTTATTTTGTTCTCCAGTATGTAATCTAGATTATAATATTTGATCTAAATATCTAATTACAATTTCTACAGGAAGATCCTTTATGTTTCTTCATTGTCTAGGAAAGAAACATTAAGATTCATCAGTTTCATGTTGTTTAGAATTAGACATATTTTTTATAGATTATTTATAATTTCAATTTTAATATTTGAATGTCTGATGTTTTCAATGGAATCTTTAACATCATCTCTTTGATTTTTCTTATGATAAAAAAAATTACAATTACCAAAATTCATAGGAATAGTTTCTTCATTAATCCCTGAATTTTTATTGTGAACTCTATACGATTTAGAGGTAACTGAATATACTATAATGGTCTCTTATTTATCATTTTGATCATATTTACAATGTTTTTAAATATAATTCAATATATTAACCATGCATATAAACACTATATGGTGTCTAAATAGGGGTTTTTTGTTACATAATTCAAAGGGTGTATTTTTAAAAAGCAGTCATATTTAAACAATACCCATAATTTGACTATCCATGTCTTTATATTCTTCCCAAATTTTTTATGTAATACCACATTCATTTAACAAAGTTACTTCCTTTTTTAGAATATTTATATTTATTATTTCAATGAGAATTTTTTTGAGGATTCTGTTTTTTTTATGAAAATTTATGTTTAATAAATAAATATGCTCTAAAATATTAAAAATTATCATTATAAAATTCCCAACCATAAATTATTAATAATGAAATTATATTAAAATATTTTTTAAATGTTGTAAATTTTATAAAATAATTCCAAAATAGTCAAAACAAACAAAAAAATATTTTGAAAATAAACCCTTGTGAATATGGATATTTAAAAAAATAAATGATCTTCCTCACAAGAATTTTGAAGGTGATGGTCCCAAAAATTAAAATGGATATGATCATATTGTTTGAATGTAGGTACATTGTGAATATATTTTATTGATGTCTTGTATTTATTTTCAATTTGGAATGCATCACAATATCATTCATTATAAAACTAAAAACTATAAAATTCAATAATTATGTGTTTCTTAATTAATTTATGAAAATTAATCACTTTTTCAATGATTCCTATTCATGTTCTAGGATTAATTTTTATTATAACTTAAATATTTAAATTTTATTACAAATGGAATTATTACCAATTGTATAGACATTTCTTATTTAAGGTGATATAAATTTTAGTAATTTATCTTTAAAATAATGTCGTTTTTTTAGAAATAAAAATAAGAAAAATCAAAAAAAAAAACGTGAGAGAAAATTAAAATATTCTTCTTCACTGGATTAACATATAGTAATTTTCATATCGAAGTCATTTTTTGATCTCTAACAAATCCAACTCTAAATATTTTCCATTTCGAATTATCTCTAATGTTAACCATCTCACTATCTAATTTTGTTACATTATGAAAACTATATGTTTACCAACTAATGTGTCTTAAGAAGATCTTATCCATATACCATAAGGAAATTATATTACATGTTACATTTACTATTTAATAAAATTTGATCACTGGTTTTATGGTACCAATATTTTCTTAGATCCAGTTTGGTCTACAAATAATAATCATTGTAAACAAATATTCCTTATTTATCAAAAATATGTTATACATGCTTTAGAAATATTTATAGAAATAAAATACCTTTTAGTCCACCAAAATAAAGATTTAATAAGTAGTATCAATTAGAATAATTTATCGTAATTACATAATTAATGAAAGCCAATATTGGATTGTTTATTATTTTTAGAACGCACTATAATGTAATTTATATTTAATTTTTATGTTTTTCAATTAGTATATACTTTATTTTTAATCATTTTTATAATGATTTCCTTAGAATATGATATAAATATTCTACGTAATTATTTAATTTTATTACAGTAATTTCTAATGTATCTACATTATCATTTGACAATTTTATTCTTATTTCGTGAATAATAATGTTTATAGTGGATTAATTAAATTTTAATTTTAAATATTGATTTTGTTTTAATATAACATATTTTTCTTTTAAAAAAAATTATGAATAATTTTTAGTGAGTTTTTATTTCTTAGTGAATACATATATATTTATTATATAATGGAGTAATAATAAGATAATTTCATGTTAGAGAATATTTAATAATCTATTCCATAAAAGTATTTGGGTTGTGCCTCATCTTCATAAATACTAAACCATATATTCCCTTATATTTTTGTCTCCTTTTCAGATTCAGATTAGGAATAACTATTGGAGTCATTAAATACAAACAGATTATCCTTCATACCATTCTTTTCTTTTTCATTTCTAATCAATTATTTTATGATATTTCCATTATTTAATTTCAATACTTCTATATTCATCATTTGTGTATTATAAATATTGTCACGTATGATCCATCTATATAAAATCATATCATTCGATATTTTTATATCATCATTTAACATCATTATTTTAAATCATGAATCCTTTTTTCTTCTTATAATACATGATGAATCATATGTTTGGATGAGTTAGTTCCATTTCATAATATGAAAACTAAAAATTGTATGAAAATACAATATCTTAATTGTATTTCTTTTCATACTTCTAAAAAAATAACATTAAGACCAGTATTTCCTATTATTATCATATTTTTTATTTTTATTCATCATTCATCTCTTCTTTATGAGTAAGACCCAATAATTTCATTTGTTATCAAAATTTTAATCTATGTGGATCTACCAATAACAACATATCTTCCATTACACATTGAGTGTAACAATATATGTACTTTTAATATCATATTTTCTGGTGAAATTTATGTTCCTAATGAAACAAAACCACTAAATATTTCATTAAACCATTAATTAATTTTTGTTATTGTTTCACCATTGTACATTATTAATATATTGATTTTTTTTCATAGAAATATTATAATGTAATTTTCTAGCATTTTGAATTAATTTATTGGAATAAAAAATAGTTTTTCATAATCCATAGGTTTTAGAACATTGATATACTTTATTGAATTCATTGGGATGAAGTTCAAATATTTATATAATTATTTTTTCATGGATTCATATCATACTAATTTATTTTTGGAGTTCCATATGTTTTTGTTTTTTCGGGATTTTATATGGAGTGTTACTCTATATATTTACATGAAGCAATGATTTTAAAAATAAATAATTATTAAATCATTCCATTAAAAATAGTTATCCCCGTATTGGTAAGGAGTAAAAATAATTTTCATATCATTATTTAGTTCAGTCATTGACAGATTACTTTTTATAGGATGTTTACTTGATCTTAATATAGATTATATGTCATATTCAAAAAGAACTCAAATGAAACCAATTTTATAGTCCGAATAATACAACAATACACAAGATGGGTGTGAGAGAATTATGTTTTACATAAATATAGAAATGTAAATTTTTTATTTTTCTTAATTATTCATTTTCAAATAAAAGGTTATCATCGTTATATAAATTTATATGTGAATAAATAATTAAGAATAGTATATAAATTTTTTATTGTTTTGGGGCACAAATATCCCCAATTAAACTCCACTAACAGTCTATCAGTGATACATATGATTTTCACAGGATAAATTACTTTTATAAAATAACCATATCAACATATTTTATTAGTTTAAACCTTTAAAATAAGAATTTCTAAGGGAATCATGTTCATTTTATAATGAAATTCAAATATCGATAGCTTATTATGAGAATATTACACTCTACCAAGAATGTGTCATAGTATACAATACTATAATATATATAGGGATTTATTTGATTAAGGAAACATATTTTTTTATTTTTTCAATATAAAGTGATGTAAAATAGATCATATTCATTAAATATAATTGAATTTTAGAAAGAACATATCCAATGGGATCCAGTATTTAAATTATCTTTTAAAAAATGTTAACATAAATAGAAAGAATAACTGTTTGTATGAATCTTACACAACCCAATATTTTAACATGTATGTCTGTAAATTTTATCATTTCATGAATAAAAAATCCATTCATTAATTTTCCATCAACATAAATACTATATTACATACAATATAACACAACCACACAATCACTAAAAATCACTCTTGGTATATTACAAGAGATACCAATTTTTCATTTAGTTTAAATAGTCCATGAATATCGCTAGTCCAATAATGAGAAATTGAGTTCGAAAAAATTTCAATATAGTTGTAACATACCTTAGAAATATGAATGATTTAATCTATTGATTATGAGTGTCACACCAGGGTTTTTAGTTTTCACATCATTCTTGTTCTTGGTCATTTTCCTCAAAGCAGGGTGTGGTATGTTTTTAATTTTTGGGAATTATATACTCTATTCCCTCGCATATATTTCCTCCCTATGATTCCCTTGTATTACTAAAATTGGTTCCCCTTGAATTTGGATAAATGGGACAATTTATTGGTGGCCAAAACAGGCCTCCCGGTTTGGCCACACGGTTTTCAAAACCTTGTAGCCAACCCGTGCAGCCCTGTCCAGCTCATTTAAATAATTTGTTAGTTCCCATTTTTACCTTCTATAATAAACCCATATATACTTATTTTATCCACATTTTTACCATAGCATCAATGGGAGGACTCCAAGATCCCCAAACATCCCATGGAACGTTTTAAGGGGTTATTGTTAGGGAAACCTCAGGATGTTTCAAGTAAGTGAATTCTTTCTTAGAATCTACATTTCCAATGGGTTTTTACTTTACATGATGTTACCAATTTTACAACAACAATGTTTGGTACCCAGTGATTTAATTTTTGTTTCTTGGTTTATATCTTGTGGTTTAAGGTTTGTTTCTATCCCATTATGGTGAAATGGTGGTACAGTTGAAGTTTTTCACTACAATTTGGGGTTTTGGCACAAATGGTAGTTGATTCCCAGTGTAAGAATATTGTTGATGTGTTATATTGCTTGATTTAATTATTTAATAGGTTCCTTGTATATTTTTTTGTCGTGCTAAATCTAGTTTTGATGTAATTTAATGAGAATTTATTTTTAATGTTTCATTAATTTTTGAAATAATGTGTTTTTCTTATATAACACTTGTGGTATCATTGGGTGTAATTTTATAACATATTAATATGGTTTATTAAATGTTTCTTGGGCTTCCATTTCTTTTTTTTAGTATTTTAGTTTTATTTTTTACTCTAAAGTTGGTTTTTAATGGGTTTTATGTGAAAGACATTGTAATACATCTTTGAAGTGTTTTATGAAAACTATAAATGGTTAATTGAGTTCTAAAAACTGTGAAAAGGATGTTTATGTACATTTTTTGTGGTTTTATTCTATAAAAAGTTTTTTGAATGATAAAATTATTATCGGTGATATCAAACATTTCGAGAACATTTTATGAATTTTTGAAATTATTTATTAAATTGTATGAAACATGTGAAACATGTTTGTGAGCTGTTTTGTGTGAGATTGATGTCAAAATGAATTTTAATGTGAATTGAGTACTATGTGAAAATCTTGGGGGTTATCCGGTGTGTGTTATTTGGAAATATAATTTTCATATGCAAATGGTACTTTATATTATGTGGAACTTGTTTGAGAAAAACATAGAAAACTCAAGTATCTAAGTTGGCAGACGTGTACTAGAATGCTCATGATCTAGAGTGGTTTCACCCATTTTTCACGTAGAAAGTTTGTTGATGAAAAAACTAACTATACTATGGTGATAATTATGTTGGGGATCAATAGTTTATTAATGATATTCCTACTAGTGGATCAAGTCTATGATAATATAGATAATTTTATGGTTACTTTTCATAAAGATATGTTGTACATGGGGAGCATATCAAGCATGTGCCTAGGGTTATTTTCCCTTGACTAGTGATCATTGTTTATTTTATACATACTTTCTGTATACAGTGTGTTTTTCTTGAAAATTCATTAGTATATTCATTTTATTTAAAAATGTTATTTCATTAAATAAATCATTTGCAAAAATATTTTCATATTGATGTGGAATATATTGAAATTTTTACTAGTAATATTTTTTGTTAAAACATCCAAGATTTTTTCCATAAAATATATATCAAATGGGATATTTTTGGGTGTAATCCTACTGGGCTTAGGCTCACACCATACTTACAAATTATGGTATTAGTAGACTTGGTAATGTTTGTTTCAGGTTTGGCTAATGTTCTAATAACCGATGATCTGGGTTTGTAGCCATCCTTCATGATGTTGTGTCATAAATATGGCTTGATGGAAATTCCCACTTGCAAGGAGGATGTTCTTAGTCTACTGTTTTTGGATTCCTTTCATTGGGGTTGTCTTTGGGCATTGTTTAAACCTATTTATCTTCATTATTAATTTTGTTAAGGATATCTTGGTTTGAAAAATTACAATTCATTTTATTAGTGTTTATTTGTTTACATCTATTTATAAATTTGGGTAAATCAGTACCATTTTTTATTTTATAATACCCAAGAACATGTTCTAGCCGGTGGGAATCGAGAATGCCCTTCTAGTCTTACCACAGACCAGGTCGGGCACTAGTTTGGAAAGCTACTGGATATGGTTCGTGAGAAAATGGTATCAATGGAGAAACCATTCATTACATGCAATACACAACTTGGGTTGAGATTTAAGGCACCAGTAAATATTTTTCTCCCTAAAGGGGGTTGAATGTAATACCCTCGATTGATAAAGTATTAAATTACAAAGCTAAATGAATCAGGTCAACAAGGTTCACCTTCCTTATTAGGACCCTACCAGATCTAAACACCACAGTTATGTATTATTGGCCCAGATTAGTGATTTTGATGAATGAAATTTGGAGATGTTTCCCAAGGAGTGTGTGATTGAGGAAAAACCACATTAAAATGACATGTTTTGGCATGTGGGGGTTTTCATTAGTCAGATGAACCGTTCAGGCACATGGGTGAGCCCTAGGGTGGGGACCACCTATCTGTAGGGGTTACAGGTGGTTCCTAGCAGGACAGGTTCGGCTGACCATGTCAAGGTGTGGTCTTTGTGCTGTCACCTGGGCCTAGTTGTTAAATTTGGTATCAGATGATGTTTGTTATTTTTTTATCATTTTTTGGAAAAGGTTCTGGGTAGACCAAAGCTATGATTTTCAGGGAATGACATTATGATTATGAGTAGAGTGCTAATCATCCTCACTTTGAGATTAGATTCATGTCTCTTGGGTAACTTGGGTTTTATCTATGCTTTTTTGTTCTCAAGGTTTGTCTATGAATGGGGAAATAACAAGAGAGTTGGGTAATTGGTCTCAAAGCTCATTGATCCTGGAATGAAACATAGAGACCGAGATATTTTCCTAGAAAACACTCTATGATGGTGAATTGATTAGTGTATAGCTACTAATAATATGTCCAAGATACCCACCAGTACTAATTTCCCCTCATATTGTCCTGTGTCTTTTTATTTTGGTATTTTTGAAACATCTTTTTAATGAAAAAAATTTTGACACTATTTTAAGAAGTATTAATTTTTGTGAAATAATTTTCCAGTAAAGAAGGTATGGTTTTATTTCTGAAAGGGTTATAAATGAAATTCTATAATGGTTTTGAATGAGTAAAGGGTGTGTTTATATCTCTTTTGAATGTGTGATTTTTTTATGTTCGGATATTAAAAATATGTTTCAACTAGAATTTCATAAGATATTGAATTGTTTTTAATGGAATGAATTGTTTTGGAATTTATGTATGGATTTTAAAGATTATTTTTTATTTTTTAATTATTGGTATTTGGAAAATTTTCATGAATTTATGGTAACTTGTTTTAAATGAGGATAAATGAGATTCAAAATGAATGGCTTTTGATGAAATAGAGTTTTTCATTAAACATGATGTGCTTTGAAATTGAATGAGTAGTTTTGAATGTAATGACTATTACTTTAATGTCAGTTTTAATTATTGTTTGGTGTTTTATGAAAATGTATTATAAGATTTGAATTGGGTTATTAATTTTTAGTTAGCGGTTTTTAGAAGTAGGATGTGTCAGTTGAATATCTTGGTTTTAAAAAGTGGAACGATTTTTTGTTTTAGAATATGTTATTTATATGAGCAACCACATCAAATGATTTAAATGGAATTTTGGATGGTTAAGGGAAAAGATGTATGATTGTTGTTATGGATATAAGGAGGGTGCCCGGTGTTGCATGAAAACATGCATTTGTGAGGCCCTTGGTGTACCATTAGTGGATTCCCCAACTGCTAACAATTTTATTTTCAGAGATATGATTTTGAAGGAAACATTTGTGTATTGATGATAGGTTTGGGTGTGTTGTTTATGAATTTTTTTGGGAATGTTGTGGTAGGGTATATTTTTTTTGAGAACCCCTCTTGTTTGAAATATTTTTTGAGGTTTTTGTTTTTGTTGTAAGTTGGGTTGAAGTGTTGATTGGTGGTCCACTATTATTAATGTCTCAAGATAACCTTTTGGATGCTCTTCTCATGTGTTCAAACCTTGTTTGGGGTATTTTTTAACCAAAATATGAGCTTGGTTGGGTCCTTTTAATATCTTGTTAGCTTGGGAACAACCCCATAAATAATTAATGAATTATTGATGTGTAACAACGAGTCATTAACCATTGGAAGGTCCTTCATTCGATCAATGTATGGACTATGTTCCTGGGTTTTAGCATTGACTATACACCTCTTCATTTTTGATATGGTGGATCCTTGTGTTCTAGGATAGTGGTTATGGATGGTTGATATACACCTCAGTTCCTTATGTTTCCAGAGATTCTTAAATCGTCAATGGTGTAGGTTGACACCATGGGTACTAATAATTTTATTTGGATGTGGTGGAGGGGGATTCTGGTGAAGAAGGTGAGGAAAATAATTAAATGTTAGTGAAGAATGATGTTCCTGAAAGGCCTTTTGGTCTTTTTTCAATCTCGTTTAGGAAAGGGTTCATGTTGGGTGACCAGTGTTGAAAAATAGGGTCATTGGAGGATGTTATGGTTTCTTCCAGTAATCTCATGCTATGTGGAACTCTGTTTAAGGATCGACTACTGGTAATAATTTTGTCACATGAAAGGGTCATTCTTGGTGATGGCGTGTTCTGGTTTGGATTCTTTTTTGGGAAAATGTGTATGTTTCATAATCTTTGGATGGATTCTTTTTATGTGAATGTTTGTTTCTATTCTAAAAATTTTGAATTTCTTTTTCTAACTGATGATTTCTTTTGTGTGTTTTCCTTATGCTATTTCATGTCTTAGGAGAAAGATGTGATGCATGTGCATCAACTAATTCACTATTTGGGTAATGATGTTTTGTTTGAGAAAGTATTTTTTTCATGGGGGTTTTTGATCATTATCTCTTAACTATGTTGCAACAGATGCTTCAAACACTAGGGCTCTAGCCACAGGCCACGAAGTGAAGCTTTTCACACCGTCAAGAAATATCTTTGGTTTTATGCGATCACGGTTTGACCTATCTCACTATTTTAGTATGTGAATAATGTTTTAGTATTGATGGGGTGGTTTCATTCCACGTGGTCTGGTGTGGTGGAATGGGATGTGAGAGTGGTTTTTTCTTCCTCATGAACATCGATTGAACCATTGTGAGTGAATCTCGTTGTATGTTTGTTCATGTATGAATAACCTAGTAGGCTATTTTGATCTCAGTCATTGTTGGGTACTTTGTGGATGATAATTCCCATGGGAGTGGGGAACCGTGTTGTGTCTCTACTTGTTGGGTGTTTCATTTAACGACCACCTATATAGTTGCATCTTTTTCATGTCGGGTTGTGTGAGATGGTTAAGATGGTTAGTTTTTATAGTGGGTAGTCCATTTGGGCAACCCCCCATTTTTGTCCCAATTTTTTCTCTGGAGATTAAGTTGTCTCTTAGGGTGGGGAGTACATTCGGAGTCCCCATGTTAGTGGTCTGGTTTAGTCTCAGCTGTTATTCTAGCTTTTCCCCTTGAGTTTCCCGGGTTTTTTTGGAGGAAAATGAAATTTTATGGAGGGTTGGTTCATGTGAAAGGTTTTCATATTGTTAGTAAAAAATATAAACCCAACTATGAATTTTTTTGGTCGGAGAAAAGACCTACCTCATGGCCTTTTCCTGGATGTCCCCCCACCCTAGGTAATCGTGCGAGTTTTCTTCTTCAGACTGAATAGTCCACACAGTTACTGTACGGTTTCCCCAAACCTGCAGAATAACAAATAGGTTCCTCTAGAACATAAAAAAATTATTCTTGGTGCTTTCTTGGTTATAAATAGCATTTTTCAGAGCAATCTAACAACAATAATTTTTTGTGGGTAATATTTGGGATATGATCACACCCTTTGGTTTTGATGAAGATTGGATGTGGTAACATTGTTCAAGTATATTGTTCATTTCTAATAATCTGCTTGATTTTCATCTCGGAGTGCATAAATTGTTTTTTTATTTGGATTTAGTTTAATTATGTTATACTATTTTAGGAAAGTGGTGTAAATTTTGGTTATTGAGGGTATCATATCCTTCGTTTCATCAACTATAAGAGATTTTGGCCTTTTAAGGGGTCAGAAAAAACATTGTAAGGGACTCCATTTGGGTCTACATATTGGGTTATGTTTTTTGAATCTAGCATTTCTGTGTATTTCCAAGTGGGGAAATATTTATGGTGGGGAGAATATTAACAGCCGTGTTTTTATTTTTCAATTCATTCCCATTATTGGTTTGTTTCCTCAAATACGGGTTTGATATGTCTTTAATTTTGGGGAATTATTTCCACTTTTAAATGGAATATATTTTCTCCCCATGTTACTATTAAATACAAGATAAGCATTCTGTGAATTTCCACCTATGTTTCCCTTTGAATTTGGTGGTAATGGACATGTTTTTGGTGGCCAGAACATGCCACACAGTTTGGCAGCACAGTTTTCCAAACTGCCCATCCAAACTGTAGGGCCATCTCTAGATCATTTACAAAAATTAATTTCCATTTTTCCCAACCAAAATATTTCCAAATCCGCACATTTATTCCACATTTGGACCCTATCAACTTTGAGAGGTCTCCACTCTCCCAAAAACTCCATTGGAACTCATTTAAAATAGAATTTGGGTAGAAAAACCTAATGATCATTCTAGTAAGTTAATTCCTTCTTGGTATCTTCTATCTCCATTTGTTTTTTCTTTTTGTTAATTTCCATTTTCTCAAAAAATCTAGGTTTCATACCTATGGTTTTATTTTGTTTTTTTTGGTTCAAATGTTTTGGTTTATGGTTTGCACCTTTCCAATCGTGGAGAGATGTGGGTCTGATTGATGTTTCACCCCATCATTTGGGGTTTTTGGCACAAATGGTAGATGATAAAATTTATAAGCATTATTTGATGATTTATCATTGTTAATTTATGTATTTATCATTTTACTCATGTGTTTTTGTTGTTCAAAATATGTTTTTGATTGAATATGATGAGGATTTAATTTTAATGTTTTATTTTTTCTTGAAAAGAGTTGTTTTTCTTATGTAACTCAAGTGGTATCATTTGTTGAAATTTTAAAACATATGAAAATAATTTTATAAATGCGTCTTGGGGTACCAATTCTGGTTTGGTAGTGTTTTAGTGTTCTTTTTGGCCTCGAAAGGTAGATTTTTAATGGGTTTTAATTGAAAAACATTTTTATACTTATTGGAAGTGATTTATAAAAACTGTAAATCATTTTTTGAGTTATACAATGTGTGAAAAGGATGTTTTTTACTGTTTGGGTGGGTGTATGCTATTAATATGGGGTTTTGAAAAAAAAATCTGATTGGCGATGTCAAATGTTCTGAGAACATTTTGTGAATTGTTGAAATGATTTAATAAATTGTGAGAATGGTGGCAAACATGTCTGTGAGTTGTTTTTTGTGAGTATGATGTTAATATGCAATTTAATGTGAAATGAGTAATATTTTATATTCTTGTGAGAATTTGGTGGATTTTTTTATATAAATGGAATTTTCATGTTAAAATGGTATATCATAATATGTGGAACTTTCATGATCACAAAAAAGGAAAACTTGAGAATCAAGGTGGGTAGATGTGTACTATTATGCTAGTGATCTAGAGTGGTATCGTCCTTGTTTTACGTATGATGTGTGATGATGAAAAAACTATCCAAACTATGATAGTGATTTTTTTGGGGACCACAAGATAATGGATGATTCTCTTACTAGTGGTTTGTGTGCATGAGAACAAATATTATTTTGTGGTTACTTTTCACCGAGATACGATGTACCAGGGGCCCATATCTAGCTAGTTCCTATGCTTATTTTCCCAGGACAAGTGCATATTGGATTTCTTATACTAACTATCAGATAATATTGTGTTTTTCAAGAAATGTTAGTCACATGTTCATTTAATTTGAAAAAATTTCTTTCATTAAGAAAATACTCTTGAATTTGTTTACATTTTGAAGTTACATCACCTGAAATTTTTTCTATAATTCCTGTTTATTATAACATGCATGATTTTTTTCATACAATATTTATCACTGGGAATCATTTTTCAGTGGAATCCTAATGGGATTAGGCTCACACCCTACTTACACCTTTGGGTGTATGTATTCATGGTAATATTTTTTGTAGGTTTGGGTAAATATCTTAGAACTAGTGGTCATAGATTCTAATTGTACTTCATGTTGTGGTGTCATGGTGATGGATAGAGGTAATTTCCCCATAACATGTGGTTGTTTGTGGACTATTATTTTTGGCATTCGTTCATTATGTTAGTCTATGGTATTTTTGTAAACCAATCTATCTCAATTCTGAATTTTGTAAAGGATGTTTTGTTTTGAAAAATTCTGATTCCTCTTATTAATGTTTATTAGATATTTATGTTTCTAAATTCAGGTAAATCATTTCAAATTTTTATTTTATGATTCCTATAAACTTTATACAGACCATGGGGATTAATAATGCATATCGGTTCTGGGCACAGACTGGTTTATGCACTAGTTTTGAATGCAACCCGATCTGGTTCGTGACAATGATCTTTTGAATCGGTCCTAAAATAGATTTATACAAAAATATTTACATTGAGTGAGAACAATGTAAAAAATACATAAAATATATCAAATATAAAACTATTTTTTTGATAGAGGCTGATTAATGGTTTATTTTTATAGTGAAAACACCTAATTTAGGGTTGAAAAGACATCCATTAATACAATATTGAGGTTAATGAAGCCTTTTTTTATTCATCAAAGGTAGGACTTCTTCCAAACATAGGTTTCCTTATCAATACTTTTCCAATATAAAAGGGTTCATGATCCATATATTTTATTCAAAACATATGGATCAAAAACCATACATTCCACATACAAACATATAGTATGGAAAATGATTCCAAATTAATTAAAAACACATCTAGAATACATAATCAAATATTCCAATGAATAATAAAGGAAATTTATTAAGAAATATATCCATAAAAAAATATTCATTTAAAAAAAATATGGCTACATTTTTAGAATAAAAATCATCCCTATTCATGAGAAATTTTTCAGACAATACTCTCCTAACAACATTCTCTCAACCTTAAAATAATTTTATCTTCACAATTTAATCATGATATTAGTAATAATGTATTTTATATTCCTAAAGTAACATTATTGAAATTGTTACCTAGTAAAAATAGATAATAAAATATCCTCCTACTAAGATTATAAGGGATGTATAAGGATTATATGTAATAACACATAACAAGGTTTAAAAGTAGGTAATCATTATGGGAAAGTGATTATAAAGACATTGAGGAAGTGTTTAAATAATTATAGAGAATGATTGATGTCATTAACGATTAGAATTAATGTGATCAATGAAATTTAATGACCTCAAAAACATAAATCTGTAATGATTTAAAAGAGAATATGTTCAATATAAATGATGGTATTAGAATATAATTTACTTCCAATATTGTAATTTCTTATCTAAAGAATTATTTTCCTGTTAAAAAATATAAGGACACCTAATTATATCAAATATTTCTATTTCATAAGAAAAAATTCATCCTTTGTTTGTGATTTGATTAATTTTTTATTTATCACATAATATAAAAAATAAATACCATGACGTAAAATATTTATACCAGAAGCACTGAAATTCACTTTTAATAGATCATATGATACATAAAAGAGGGAATAATCTTTCCTTCTATATCTAACTACTTTCTGATGCCAATATCGACAGTAGAAGTTATCAAAGATAGTTTATTAATCATTATATATAAAAACTAACTACCATTTTCTATTAAAAAATGTATTTTTCAAAACATTTAACTAAAATCATTTAAATTTCATTTGGGAATCATGTAGTTCAATGGTTTAAATGAAATATTTATCATCCTTAGGTTATGGATCCAAGACCCACCTCATTTCCAGATGTGATGGGTTTTCACCCAGCATTTGGGTTGTCCATTTTCTAAATCCATGTATATATAACACCCCTAATTCCAGAAAATTAATATAAAAACATCCATGTAAAAAATAAATCATCAAATATCCATTTAATATGGATTTTAATGAGATTAATTTTTTAGAAAGACTAATAATCTTATTTTTCTATTATTATAATCTCCATATTTATCATATTAACCCTAAATGAGATAAATTCAATTAATAACAGTTCGGTAAAATTTAATTTAATTCTTCATCTATTAATTATTTCATTAAAACATATAATTGGAATTAATTTACCCAAAATGAACATAATCACCGTAGAATATCATCAAAAAAAATCTAAGAATAGGATTTTAATACATTCAATATATGATCAATCATAAACACATTAATCCATTATGATATCCATAAATAATAGTTAAATGAAAAACTATATTACTCTCACATAATGAAATGGTGTTTAGTGATTTTTAAAATAAAAATACCATTAGTAAAAATACTTAAAATTTTTTTAATCATAATAAAAAAATCTTCATATCTTTCACTACATCATAGGTCCCTCTATAGTCTTGGTTTTATCCAAAATAATTAATTACCATTATCAATTGAATTTTCTTTATATTGGTATGTTTACAAAATTTGAATTGTTCAATGCATATTCCTAGAGAGTATTGAATCATGTGCATAGTAAGGTCCATTTTCACACAATATGTGACGATCAGGTCAAGAATAATGTTCCATATTTGGATTTATTACCTATAGGTACATCATTTCATGAACAAATTCCACTTCTAGTATCCAGACATGAATGTACATTAAAAACACATAATCTCTACCATACCAAAAAATAGGTTGTTCCTCTATACTTATCTTAAAATTCAATCACATTGTTTTAGTACATAATAAATTATTTCCAAAATATTTTCTCAATGGATTAAAATAAAATATTATATAATATGAACTATAGGGACCCTAACCCCATTAGCCTACAGGCATAGTAAAATTATATTATCATAATATACAAAGAATCATATCCCAAATGACATAAAAGTTTTATAGTCTTGGTTAACTAAATACATACTTGAATCATATATATCATTTGAAAAAAATATGTCATAGTATTTTTCTTTGGATGATAAATTTATTCTATCTAGAATATACATCCTAATCAATCATGGTAAACCTCATTTAATAATGGGAAAATGAATAAATCTTTTGGTGGATTAAATGCTCAATAATGTTTATTTATAACAAAATATACCCTGACTTAATAAGAATAATCAATATGGAATTTTAAATAATTGAAAAAAATCCATTTAAATAACTGAACTATTAAGAAAACACAAGGATGATTGTATATAGATTGTTAAAAAACTGGGAACATATTCCATTTAATGAATATCATGAGAATTAAATGTAAACATAGATAATGTCATAAAAAATATGGGAAAATAATAATAACATAAATTAAGGAAACTCATACTATTTAGATTTCATGTTTTTCATGAGCATGATACCATGTCGATCAACACATTTCACAATAAGGTTTAGAACATTATGCTTTCAATCCATTTCACAATACTATTTATGACTACTGATTTCAAATGTATTGTGTTTGGGAAACAATCTTTTTATCATGACTCTATAGATGCAACAAGGTGATTACATTAACTGGTCCACTACCCATGTATTACATGTACTCATAATTCCTTATATATTTAATAATAAATTAACTTCAAAAAATATTTTCATTTTCCTAAATATCTATATTTAGTAATGAATACAATTTTTTCAATATTTCTTATGTTAATTAAATAAATTCAAAAGTATACACTATATGTGAAAATGCTTTAGGGTTTAGGAAGTAGAAATTTTCCAGATAAATAATATTTAGATTTAATGGAAACTTATTATATAAATTTAAAATGTAATGACTATCAAAATTAATCAAGGATGTGAACATTATTAATTTTCGTGGTCAAAATGAGAATATACCATCCAATGAAACATTTATGATTGTATCAATAAAATATATAATTATTGAAGTAAGAATAAATCTTATTTAATCGATGAATAGAAATAAATAAAGAATATGTATAAAAATATTTGTGAGGAAAATATGTTTTTATTTTAAAAAAATATAATGCCATTAGTCATTGAAAATAGTTTTTCAAAACATAATCAATAAAAATCCTCATTAACATGAAATGGATTCTTAAACTAAATTAATTTCCATATGATAGGAAATTCCCATTATTCTATAATTGGTAAAAAGAAAATTCCTTTTGAACTATAAAATTTTTAGGATGTTTCTATTTCCAAAAAACAATAATAAGATTCCATTCACATTTTCAATAAAATACAAACATGCAATTTTTTAAACAAAATAATACTAATTTGAAAACATTATTTAATGTTTAAAAAAAATATAAAATTAACAGTAAAAATAATTATTAAATGGATAATGAAATTTAAAAAAACTAGAAAAAAGGATTTTGGAATAAAATTGATTTCTGACCGAAGAGAGGAATGATGGAAAATATTCCTAAAATATTTTGTTAAAACATTTATGCACTGAAGAGTTGTAAATGGTAACATTTCAATGGATTTTTAATAATAAGTAGAATATATTTATATTAAATCTTATTATTTAGACATTGAAAATTAAATTCATTTAACTTAAATCCAATAATAAAAAAAATTATAATGTGATTGTGAAATAAGCCTTCACAATGGTTATAAATATGAAGTGACGATGAATTAATGAATCAAATATTTCATTCAGAATTAAAATGAAAAATTAAAAGTATAAATAAAAAACATTTTAATAAAAAATTAATTATTAACGTAATCTTATAATGAAATAATAAAATAAGTAGAAGGTAAACCCAATGAACAGAAGTTGAGTTAAGAAATACCTTACCTTATGCTTCACTTTCATTGAAAATTACATAACCTTCTATAAAGTTGTTTTAAACATTATCAAATAAATGACCCATATTATTGTACATAATATCATATATTATTCTTTTATAACATCTTTTTTACATTTTCATTATAAATCATTCATTATATTCATAATTTCATGTGTTAATTGTGTTTTTTGTTATGGATTTTTCAACATTAATGATTAGGTTCTTTTTATATAATGTCATAATATCATAACCAAAATAATATTACTCGCATAATTATCATATTTTGGTATAAATGTAACTTTTAAAACTGATCATGATGGATTGTTATGAAAAACAAAGTATATTATGTTCAGAGAGAAGTTATGTCGTATATACACATGAATTTTGTTTTTATTTTCAAATAAACATTATGGAAAAAATGTATGTAATATTTACTAAATAAATATTGTTAATGATGTAATTTTAAAAATATTACAAATTTTTATGAATATTTTATGTGTTCTAGTGATTAAAATTGCATCACATCACTTCATGAATGTGGTAGTCCAAACGTACACGAACGTTGTTTTCATATTTATGTAAATGAAAAGGAGGGAATGAAAATAATATATATTATCATTAAAAATGATAAATAATAATTAATATAATAGTAATTTCATTTATATCTCATATAACCATTTTTATTATCTTTGAAAACTTCCATGTCAGTCTTTATTGAAGGACGAATCATGTCACTTCGTGAGGCATTAGTCTTTTGAACACATGAGTGACGTTATCATATCTCCTACAGAATAGAAGGTGAATATGTTGATATGTATATATTATATAATTACTCCAAAGGTATTAATTTTTTATCAATATCTTATATTTACTTTAAATACATTATAATATCTGAAATCTAGATGTGGAAATTGAAAAATGAACAACTATGGTTCTTGGGGTGGTTGTCATTCATACACACCAATGAAGAATTCATAACCCATTTTATAGAAGTGGAGGTGGATTTAGGTCTGTATTTAATTATTAAAACAAATTTATATTTGTAATATAGTGAGTTTATTATATCATAAATGTATAATAAATTTTGAGGAAGTGGAAAAGGAATTAAAATAAGTATTCTCATTGAAGAGTATTACCTATTATTTAGGTATCCTAATTGGGTTTGAATTAAATAATTTATAGGATATAATTATACAATAAATGATGCTTCTTGGATTATGTGTTGGATTTTGGGATGTCAATTGGTTAGGGATATTCCATTTGAACTTATGTTTAATTTATTAATAAGAGAGGAGTATGAATTACCTTCTATAGTTTAGGAGTGACATTTCTGTAAATCCATTAAAGAAGTCAATTTTGGTATGTAAATATTATTAAAAACATATCAAAAATATATTATTACTAGTTTTAGGTGATTATATATTCATTAAAACCCTCCAACAACCATTGAAACAAGTTTTTTAAACAGCATGTTCTTTATCATTTATGTTTCACTAAATTTACTATTTTGGTTTTCCACTACAGGAACATATTTTCTATCAAGGAAAATTTTTATATTAATTATCAATTAAAGGAATAAATATTACATTGATTTTAAATACCAATTATAAACCTGATATAGATTTCATAATATATAAATCCAATTTTTTATGGAAATTATCTTTAAAACAAGTGCATGTAATTTTAAAAAACACAACTTCAACATTAACCATGATTACAATGTTTTATACTATTTAGGTGTCAATATAGTTATTATAAATTATTATTATTTTAATTGACCATGTTTTATAGTAATTATTATTTTAAAAATCAGATTTTAGAATGTTTTATTTTTATTTATTTTAAATAAATTCATAAGATATAATTTATCTTAAAATAAAATTGATGTCTATTTTGACATTATACATTTAAATCAAATTTATCAATATCATCATAATGATGGAATTATAAATATAATGATTAAAACTGTATAGAATGATATATTTATCTATGAAAATAAATGAAATAATTAACTCCTTCAACTTACATTACTTTTATAATTTTTAGTAGCAGAGGTTTTAATTTGAAATTTCAAAATAATTACAACATTATAATTTCATAATCCTTTTAATTTTCAAAATAATCTATAAAAATAAATAAAAAATTACAATGATAAAAAACATTAATCACTAAATAATATGTATAATGATACTAATGTCATTTTTTTCGTATCTCAAATTATTATATACATCAAAAGGAAGAATTTTATATTCTAGTTATTGTATTTACAATAATTTAATTTATTAGTAATATTCCAGAAAAATTGTCCCATAAAAAAGATCATATTTTCATAAGGATCTAAATAGTTCCATTAATTGGGTATTAGAAAAATTTCAAGTTCATTTTAACCCATATATTCATAACAATACATCATGGTAAACACATTTTTACCAAAACGATGTTAATTGTTATTTACCATTTACATAATTCATTTTGGTCAAAACAATTTTTGTAATTATTTTTAATTATACATTATGGGGATTAAAAATATAGAAACAAATTTTTTAAATTCATTTGAAAATTTCTATAAAAATTTAATTCAAATATATTCCAACATACATGGCGATAAACCTGATTTTTATAATAAAATTTGTCAATGGTTTATAATATATTTACAAATTATTCTTTATAAACATGATTTTAATGATCTAAATTAGATTAATTGATATAAAATTAAACTAATTTTACATTATAATGAATAGAAGAAATAATTTTACTTTATAAATCATTTATATTTGAGAGGATTTATTTAATTAATATTAATCAATTTTCATTATTCATCAATCAAAGAAATATTTTTTAAAAAATAATACAAATTTACACTAAGATAATATCATTATAATTAATTTAAAAATTATTTTTATATTTTTATATAATATTTATAATTTAGTTAGAATTAGTTTTAAATTATGTTCTCAAGGTGAGACTAACGTGTATTTTAAAAAAACCTCAGTTTTCAGAAAACAATTCAATTTTTATCTTTAAATAATATTAATTAGTTTTTATTCAATAGATAAAAAACAAACATGCTTAAACTATATATTTTAATCACATTGATAATACAATTTATAGTAATAATTTTAATGTATAGAATATATTAAAAATAATTATGTTAATAGTATTTTTTAGGTTTACTAAAACATTGTCTTGTATGTAATGAAGCCTCAACTCATAGTTTGTATATATTGAATGAAAGTATACATTTTTCGTGTCACATATTCTATCAAATGAATTATTTTTTTATAATTTTTTGTTGGTATATAATATCTCTCGGATTTTTTTCTAGTTATGTTCTCCTACAATGTCAGTTCCAAATCATCTATATTGAACTCTTACAACATTGTATATATGTGTAAATTCACAATAACTCAAGATCTAGATAGAATCCTTATTTTAAAAATATTGTTTGAAATGTTTGTTTAGTAATGTGTTTCTAAAAAACATATAATTATTTATTCATCTTGGACAAGGATATACATCATGATGTTAGAATCTTTCAGTGAATCATTGAATCATTTTATTTAATTAGGAAGAATCCTTATATTCCTTTATAAGGAAAGGACCAAAACATCCTTATGAAGTGAATTTAGGAATTCACATAAGTCAAATTCATAGAACAATATAATTTACTTATTTTGTAACCCATATTTTTATGTTTAAATAAATACAACAAAAAAACACATAAGCATGATAATATCCAACATTTTTTTTCCATCCAAACTATGATAACACATGAAACCTCTACAACATTAATATCTGAACTCATCACATTATTTCCATATTTTGTTTTCATCTTATTTATCCTCATATTAAATGTCTTTGGGTAATTAAAAATAAAATTGAATCCAGTCACTCATGATTTCCGTTTGTAATTTTATATGTTTTTAATTTTTCATTAATAATAATATCACATGAGTTTCATTGCAAATATCCCTTATAAAAAAGTTATCCTGGGAGAACCTAGTGTCAAACAAATAAACAATAATAAAGGTGGTAAATTTCATCCATAACAGTTCATATATTTTATTCATATATCTTTCAAATTATAACAACATTTATCTTTCGAAATATGAGAAATGTTTTAAGATAAACGTTACCCCCATCTCAAAGAAAATATCAATTTTTTGATGTACAAAAATAAATTTCCCCCAACATGTAATATTCATTACAATTAGAACATTATTTTTTATGTAGGGCATGATACTAATACATCGATATCATATTTTCACCAACTAATTGGTAGATTTCCATTTTTCATCATGATTGTGAAAAATAAATGATGGAAATAATTCATTTTTTAAAGAATATTTTATAACTCAACCTCATTTCTTCTTATCCTTTAATTCCATAAATGTTATTAGAAGTATTATTTTTTTGGAATAAGGAGGAAAAAAGTTTTTCCTTTAATATAGCTTTATGAATTAGAATAATATATCAATATTGAAACATTCTTCAACTTGTTGAATTTTAACTTGGTTCATTTCATACTTCTATTTACCCTTCATCGATTTAATAAGTTATTTCTTATCATATTTAAAATATTTATATGAAGCTGTGAACCTTACATTAGCATTCGTAAAATTGGTGAAATTTTGATTTTGTAAAGAAATATAAATTTATTATTAGGTATGTATGATAGTTATACATCTTTTTCAAAATCCAAACTTTCTCAAATATCATTGATATTTTTCATACATTTCAACAACCATATATTCATAAATTTTTATTATCATATTTTTCATCTTCATAAACCCACTTCTTACCATTATCATCATAATATTTTTTTCCCTCATCATAATGCTTATAATTGTTAATTATCTCTATGAAAATAGCGTAAAAACATTATTTCCTGGTTATCTTTATTACCTTCTCATCTTTAGTATGTTATTCAAATTTATTAAATGACACATTTTTCACCTTTTATGATTTTGAAATATTCAACTAATATATAAATTTAATATTTTGAATATTTGTTATTATATGATCACTGTATCTCCCACATGAATAATAAATGTTCTAGGGAATAGATACGTTGTTCTAGAATGAATATGATTTGTTCTTGAAAACACCAAAACACAACCCCTAACCTATGAATCTTGATCATTCATACTCTATGTAATAGTAAAGTATTTTTTAATATTATTACTATATTGAAATCAATTTCATACACTATCAATAGAGATATATTCTTCTTGAATTCACCTCTTTAAAAATTGAATATAATTTCAAAAAAATCAGCACATTTTATCATATATTTTATTTATAAGAATTTGTACATTTCTATTGTTTGGTAATACAAAGAATATTCTCTTATAAAACCTTTTCCCAATCATTCTATTTTTCACACTTATTCTCAAATTCTATAGTAAATACTTCACTTTTCATTCAATTATAATATGGCATTGTATGAACCAATAGTTTTGTCTCTATCAACTACTCTTATTTTTCTAAAAATCTATCATTAATAACAAATTGAATCTTCACTAGTTTTACTATCATCTATATGAAATATTTTCTTCCAAAAAATAGTTTTCAATATTTTGATACTATCATCACTTTATTTTATTCAATGAAAACTATCTCTTTCAATTCTAGATCACAATAATTATACATCCATTATCTAATCACATTTAGGTCTATTTCTACCATTATATAGTTCTTACTATTATCAATTAGAATTTCCTTAACTTTATTCACCATCCACTTTCATACCATCTTAATTTGAGTATTAACCTGAAGTGACTATTACAAATTTTTTATTGTATTCCTCTCACCCTTTTTCTCTCATAACCATAACCACCACCACTAGATGTAGAATATTATATTCAAACATAATAATTGACATTTAAATGATTTCCATACACTTTTTATAAAATTCATCCATCTCATTTTTTATCAATTTTCTAATTTTCCATTAATAATAAATTTACTTATTTTTAAACAAATCTTATTTCCTGTAAATCTAATAATAATATTATGATTTAGATTAATTTTAAATTTTAAAATGAAATCATTATAAAAAATGTCATTGGTCATCACAATTCCATCATTGGAGAGAAATTTTATCTTTTCCAATCTGATTTACCTTATTGATTCTTTTGGATAGAAGATTAGTGAATATATTAAAATATTATTCCTATTCATATCCCATTAACTAATTTGGTTATTCATTATCATCATTATCTATAATCTACCCTTTTAAGAATTCATTGAATGAAATTTTAGTAATATCCATTTTCATAAAGACTGATGATTTATTGAATTTACATGCCTCACAAATATCTTTATTTTCATCTTGAAATATATATTTTAATCATAAAAATCTGATTCATTGGAATCAAATTTATAATGAATGATTCTCATTATGAACATTAAAATATTTTAATCTCCCAACTTCTCCCAAAAACGAAAGATTTTGTTGGTGATCTCATTTATACCTATAATTTCATCTTGAGTACTCCCAATAGTGTCCACGTTGATATCACCATATCCTATTTTCAAAATTTACATCTTAACTTACCTAATATTATCATTATCATCACATCTAATTATTTTATTAATAAATATTTTCTAAGATATTAGTAACCCATAATCTTTGAATAATAATTTTCTATAAGAGCCATCGACATTAAATATTGATCATTTCCATAAACATAATGATTTATATTATCATATAATGTATTAAAAAAATTATTAATTAGATAAAAACAAATTACTATAGAATTTATATAATCAAGGGTAAGATCTAAAGAAGATATGGTAACATTCTTTTTTGAACAGTGAAAATTTCTTCTTCCAAAAATAAGAAAACTCATTTCATTCCATAAATTGATATTCTCAATGTTCATAGCTATATATTTCATTGGATGCCTTCTATATGATACCATTTGATTCTATACAGGATGAATGTATTATAACACTGAGTGAGCGGGGGAGAAATTAATGTAATATTTTCTATTTATATTAAATTTTAAAAAACTATTAAGGAAAACATCATAAAATCTAAAAACAATTACAGTTATGATCCAAATAAACATGAATATTTAAATCACTATACATATGAGAAAATATATAAAGAAGGAGAAGAAAAAAATATTTATAATGTTTAGAGAAATGTCATACTCCATTACATGCGGTATATCTCAAACAACCAGTATTATTTTTCTAACATGTATCTTTAATAAAAAGTCACAAGGAGAAACCAGTTCAACTGATAGTAATAATCCTTGAATTAATCATGGTTCAACCCTATTGAATCATATATTCGTCTATAGTTTGATACACCATGAAAATATCCTGTCAATATCCCCAAATCTCTCTTTTTGTTATGCCGCCATCCATAAAACATATTCACCAAATAGTTATACTCGTGGTTATAATCTCTGCTTTTTTTTCACCACAAAATAATTATCTCCACCTCATCCAAACTAATGATGAATCAACATCACCGATACACAATAATCTTGATCAACAAAAACCCTTTTAAGAGGTAGTTTGTCTTGAGACATCAACATGAACATTAGTAGAACTGGATATAATTAATTTCAATTATTATAACTTCACATAAATAATACATAAATAAATGTTTTTTAATTAACTACATCTAATTTCTTATTTTTAATGGATTTATCCAATTTTACACTAATTTATTCTCTTTAGTGAACATCATTATTGACTAATATGTTTGAAGATATTCATCTGAGGGATACTTGTTATGAATCTATATCCAATAATAAAATTTATGTTAGATTCACATCCTATTTAGATATTGTATAAACATAACAATAACCTCCCAAATACTTTAACAACCAACAGATCTCTTATTTATGTTCCTTCATGAGAAGGTAATCCATATATTATTCTAAAATTAATCATGACTAGTTAAAAATCTAGGCTATCAAAATATCATCACTGTGTATACTTTTGATAATCATGTAGAATGTTAATTAATTGATTACATTCATCCTTTTATATTGATGATACCAAAATAGAATTATCTGCATCTCTATTCAATATTCTATATCATATAAATATCTATAGACGGTTCTTAACACATTTACAATAATCTAGAAGACTCATGTAGCTTAATTAAACTCTACCATCTATCATCTTAATAAAAAAAAATTTAAACCCAATGTTGACGAACATTCAAAAGCATCCCCATCCTCATAAATTTATAATATTCTGACTTACCATCTCTAGAATCGACATATTTAAATACTTCAGAAATATTGGTTTATGATCCCACTAAAATTAGAACTTCTCCACCATAGATCTTATCCCACAGATATATCTATATTGGAATATTATTAAAAATTAGGCTTGTGCTATGTTACTTGGACCTCTTATATTGCACAGTTATACATTCTTAGGTTCATGTGATAGGGTTCATCCAATATTCTATGTTTTGGTAAATCTGATGGAAATATGAACAAATTTTTATAGAATCAATTTTTGATCTTTTTGTTGATTTCTTTATCCATAATCCAAAACCATTTAAAAACTACTTGGCTTTTGGAAACATATGAACTACATTTTCCATTTTATAAAATTTATTCAATATGAACTATTGTAAAAGTTTCCTTCAAGTACTCCATAAAAAATATTTTTCCTATGAATTATTTTTTTATTTTAATTTTCACTTATTCTCTTTTTTACCTTTCTTAAATTGTACATATGTGCACTTACCAAAATAAAGGACCATCAGACAAAATCTATCTCTATAAAATAAATTAAAAAATATTTCTTCATTTAATATGTATATAAAAAATACCACATTATTTCTTTATTGTGGACCATGATAAATTAATGATATTAGTATACTTGAAAATAATAGAGCATAGTCTAATATATTTATTTATAATTCATAAATTTTGTCATAACAGAACTTATGAAAAAATCCTTATACTCCATTCTTATTAATCACACATCAGAGACAAAAATATGGAACATTATTATCATCTTCATCCTTTAATAAATTGTTTTATATTGAATTTTTGTAATAAAAGTCCACTTGGAACTAAAAAATAATGGCAGATCTAAAAAAATACCCTTTCTACTTACACTTAGCCACATATATTTAATTAGGGAAAAAAACTAAAAAAAAATTTCATATGGTGAAGGAAAATAATAAAACAAAAATTACATAACAATAAAATATAGAATGAATTCAGCTTAACAGAAATAATTTATACAATGATATCTTGTGTTTGAGGATATTATATAAATTTGGATGTATTGGATTATAATGATGATGTTCTACACAATATATCCTACAAATATATCATCTTAAAAATATAATTAAAAGTATTATAAATTTCATCAACCTCTACTCCCTAATATGGTGATATAAGACATGACGTATAGAGTTTCTAAAAAACCAACCCTAACAATGACAGTTATTCATTTATTATTCTCCCACCAAACCATACTCCCTCTTATAAAAATTAATTACTTATTTAGATGTATGAGAATAACCTTAAATCTATATTACTAAACATAAAATTTTGAAAAAATACATTAAATTTTTTAATACATATGATATAATTTTGATAATAATCAATATTAATGTTCATGAAATAACACCTAATAAAATTTGAGGAAAACTAATAATATTTCATATAATTATAAATAGAATCTCTAAATATTCATGAAAAATGCAGAAATTTTAAAGAATTATTTATTCCATATGGTTCTAATTAAATTCTACATAAACACTTATAAAATTATTTTCATTAGATAATTTTATTTAATAATTAATTTTAAAAAATTAATAATAGATACACATCCATATATATTTGTAGATTGAAATAAATTAAATAATAAACAAAATTTATTTTGAGACTTTTCATGAAATTTCATGTCATATGAATCACATATAGATTTTTGAAATTTAATTAACACATTGATATCTGTTTCAGACATATTATTTCATTGGTATTCATACTGTTTAAGAAATCATATTCATTAATGTTTTCAGTCAATGTCAAAAGAAAATCATATATCATATATGACATCATAGTTTCTGAATGACATTAAATTCATCTATATAAGACATTATAAAGAAAGTGTTATAATTTTTATTATCTATAAGACATGTTTTTTAAATCATTTAGTTAACTCATTGCATATTTTTATTACATTGTCAGGATTTATAGAAAAGCACGTCAAACCTCAGTTCAGTGTATGAATTTAATATCTATCATAAAAATAAGTTTTCCTATATAAAATAATCCAAAATATATGATTTATTATTTGAACTATGTTTTTTTTAATATCATTATACATTTATATCACAATCACATGTCATTTAATATAGCTTATGAATAAAATAGATAATCTATGAAATTATAGAGTGATCCAAAATCATTTTACAAGATAGATAAGGCTTGTTCATTGGATATTAATCATTAAAAAATTCACAACCCATAGATAACAACATGTCAATCCAAAATAACAAAAATTTAAAATTGAATCATTAATATTTATTAAATAAAATAATTAAATAAATATTAAAGGAAGAAATAATGAATTATTAACTTCAATATATCACAATTCTTCTATATATGGTAAAAAAATCATAAACAAAATAATAATTAAAAATTAATTTAAAAATGTGCAGGGAATCAATAATTACCCAGTTATATATTCATAAAACATTGATAATTTGATGAAATTTAATAAACAAGTAATAATATTTCACGGTGAAAATTAATAATATTAGCTATTTTCTGATCATTAAAAATCTAATAAAATTTTAAAAATATGCATACTTCTTTAAAATATAGATGAGATCAAATTATATAAAAAATATCTCCCTCTTATAATACAATGATTTTCGTCTGAAAATGATATCCCCAATAAACCCAATGCTAAATAAACTAATTTTAATCATAAATAAATATGAATAAAATTTGTTAACTAGTCTAATTTTTTTTATCTCTCACATAGTTTCAACCTATATAAAATAATATTTTATAGAATTTTATAAATTTTCTCCAAATAATTTTAGGTAAGGAAGAAATACATATCAATTGGGTAAAATATTTAATATTCAACAACATAAGTTAATAATAAATAATATTTTAAGATACTCCCCCTTAAATACATCTTATATTTCATTTTAAAAACTTAATAAAAACCAAATAATGTGAATCTATTTTATGATAATTAAATTAAAATAAATAAAGACCCCACCAATATAATACAACTATAAATGTCACAGATACATTAAAATAGATCAAAGATATGGATATAATTTATTAAAAAATTCTAGTAAATACAAATAATATTTTTAGACTATATTCCATTAAATAATATAATTCGTTTTGTTTTATAATTTTACTATCAAAAAAATATATTAATCTATTTATCTCCAATCTCCTTAAATACATAATCATTTTATAATACTGAGGAATTTCAAAAAGTGTAGTTAATATTGAGAGGGAATTTATGGTGGAATTTTTTCATCCTTCATTAGGACCTGAAACACTCTTTAGAAATATAAAAACCCAAAAATATTTTACAATATATTTCTTCCTAATATAAATTTTATACATTCATAATGATGTAATAAATATTTATATTCTCTAACATTGAAAAATATAATGTTTTTGTAAACATAACATATTGTAAGTGGTCATTTGGAAAATAATGTAATCTTATTAATTAGTTTTTATAATATATTATAATAAATTAAATCATTATTTTAAATGATTTTCTATGAGTTATCTACCTGATTCATAAATATAAAAAAATTACAACAGGAAATTGTTTTTTAATCAAAATAAACAAATAAACAAATAAATGTTTATATAATCTATTAAGATTGATAAAAAAACCAACAAAAATATATACTCTTTCTCTATTGATCATAACTCAACAAAAATATGTTTCATATATGTTTATAAATATGGATTTTCCATGAAATTGGAACATAAACGTGTACAATTTCAATACATTTAATATCCATAAAATATTGAATTTGGAGGAAAAAATTTATATCAATTATTTTTCATCATATGGAAATAAAACTATTGATGAACAATTATTATATATTATTATTATTTAATAGGATTAAGGTGACATTCCTAAGTTTTTATATGAAAATTAGAACAAATACAAACTAAAAAAAATACATTTTTTTCCTAGAAGTAGTTATAGATAATAAAATACCTATCATAATACTATGACATTTATTATCTATGGATTTTTCAAATTCTTCAACCTCTTGTGAATATGAAATAATAATAGAAATTGTTAATATTTTACAACAATTAACACAAATAATTTAAAATTCCCTTAAATTTCATTGATTGATTTTAAAATATTCCACCATTTCATGGAATAATGTTATTTTAATTGAATGATTTTAATTATTTCATAAGAGTAATATCAAATTGACTTGTTATAAATGATGAAAAGTCATGTGAAAAATAATAATTTGAAGTTACATGTAATATAACATTAACATAAAATTAAAATTATAACTTTTTCGGATTTTATTTATAATTATGTTTAGGTTAGAAAGAACATTTATAAATCCAGTTTTCAAAATAAAATCATATAAACATTATTATCAGAATTATATATCATTTTTAATCTAATTTCGTGATTTTTAGTTTTATGAAACGTATTTGAGATACTTTTTTTAAAAAAACTCTTTATATATCACAAAAATTGATCATTAATGATTAAAAATTATTAGAGTTTTAAATTATATTTCTATTTGAAATTATTTAAATCCCCAAAATGTTGCATAGTTAAAAAATAATCTTATATGAAAAAAATATTTCAACCAATGAAGGTAATTCACCATAAACTATCCCTTTTTATGTGATTAAAATATTTCTACTAATATATCAATATTTATTATAATATTACATGATCCATCAGGTTGGGTTTAGAAAATCGATTTGCTTTGAAATAAATGATAATAATAAGTTAATTCCATCCAGTCACAAATTTTATTTCATAAAAACATGTTTAACTATTATATAATTGTAAAAATATATTTTTAACCAAGAAAATATTTTTCCTTAATTTTATACATCAATTCCAAAATTTTTAATGAATGAGGAGAAAATTTCATTATTGAAATTCTAATTTTAATACTTGAAACAAAATTAACACTCAATTTTTCAAAATGGTGATTTATATATGATATCAATGTCCATTAATTAGTGTTACACTCTCCTAATACATGATAATTTTTAATTTGTTGTTCAACCTCTCCAGTATTGCAATCCATAAATTCTTAATCAACCTAATCAATATCTACATTCATTTATTATGAAATATTTTAATCAATGATTACTTGTATATATTCAAAACCCATAATTGTTATCTTATTTTAAACTATGTTATCATTAATATAATTTTAATAACAATTAATGATACATTATTTATATTTTGTATCAAATTTATCTATGGATTCTTTTGGATAATAAATAATATTTAAAAATTATGAATACAATGTTCATAAGGTTTCATCCCCAAAATAATAATCAACAGTATTGTATTTGAAAATAAAAATAAATATTATGATCATTATTTTTATATTATTGAGTTTTTAACTCAATATTCATGGTTCAATTTATGTATTACAATGTTTTATTTATAAAACCATTTTGTTTTGATGTCTTAGGATATTGATTGTTATGATAAAAACAATTATCATAAAATAAATTTTTAAATTCAATTTGTATGATATTATCTACTTTAAAAATTCTAATAATTTTTTTGATATCAAAAATAAATAACATCTTTCTTAAAATAAGAAAAAAATCAAAAAAATAAAATTTATGAGTGAAAATTTAAATAATTATGTGTCATCAAAAATCATTCAAAAAGAAAACAAATTCATATCCCATATTACCGAGATTAGAAATTTAAATATATACAAATAAATAAATTTTTATTATATATAAATATATTATTTTTTTCACTTCAACAATATATCATAATGACTCTTAATGGTGTATGCCATTATTACATGATACAAAAAAAACCGCATACCTAGAAATAATTTTAAAAAATTAATAACCTTTTGATGTTTGGAAATTTTATTAATAGACTTATAATGATTTTATGGTAATGTATCATAATCCATGAGTTAATATATCCGCATATTAAACTTAATCCCAAAATATTTTTTTCCTATTAACATGGATAATGTGACAGATTAAATAAGTTCTTTATTTTTTTATTAAATATGATAGATTCATCACTATAAACTATGAACATATTCTTTTTGAAATTTTTCTGCTTGTCATCACTACATAATTTGGTGGTAATACATAAATTATGAATAAAAACCTCCATATATTTTAAATTTTAAATAATAATATATTTAGAAACCGATGGTAATCTAAAATAATTTTACTTTTTGAATTATATATTAATATAAATTTTCCATCTTCGTATTTGTGTAATTTCCTATTGAAAAAATATAGTTAACATATCAAATATTATAGAGTTTATTAATTTATTTATACATATGAAAATTTTAATAAATTGTCTTATAAAATGAATTATATGTACCCTAAACTAATTTCCATAAACTATTTATAGTGGAAGTTGAAAAAATATATTTACATATAATGGAATTTGTGTGACCATGATATTTTTTAAATCTCCTTAAAATAAATATTTTGTAATATATATAGTACATATGTGAAATTTTTTTTTTATCAAAAAGAATCCAATTAATTAATTTTAAAAATATTCTTTTTTTCAAATTTAATACCATATTAATAAAATGTTTTACAATTAAAAACTTTTTACATTGTTTTAATTTTATAAAAACAGTACATTATCTGAAAAAATCAACATATATCTAATTTTAACATTCCATTTTCATTTGTAAAATTTATTTCTCATTTAGAAAACTATATAGAAATAATATCACTATGGTAGAGTATTTTAGAAATTTTTTCCTCATTTAAAGGTTTTACATCTGAAAATAATTCCATCTAATATAGAATTATTCATTATTACTACAATATACATTCTAATGTTTTCATAAATTATATATATTTTTAACATAGTATAGTCAACAAATTTATTAAACTAATGATATATTTCTTTGGTTATATATAAAATTTTTATGATTTGGTTTTTTAACCATTCTATTTAATTATATATGTTAGAAACTGTTTTTGTTTTCTATGAATTAGAATCCACAGAAGAAAAATATTAATCTTATTTCAAATTAAAAAATAAAAATACTACTTATAAAAATAATTATTAAAATAAAAATCATCTATTAAATTTGATTCATCAGTATTGGTACATCTAAAAACGGTTGCACGTATATCCTTTTTTGGACTTCATTTAATTATTTGTTTATATTTTCAAATTTTTTTCATACTGGATTAATTTTCCTAACTATCTAATATTTAAATATAGTTACCCAAATAACATTATTTAAAATATAGTTATATTTATTCCCCTTTAATATTCATAAATTGGATAACCCCTTCTACATTTTTTTATAATATCCCACATTAATTTTTACACCCTCTTTGATGATTGGGAAAACGTGCATGTCTCAATTCACACTAACTCAAAATATGGATAGTATGATGAATAAATTGATTATTTGAATATAATTACCCTCTTTTAGTTTATTATTATATATAAATATTTTTATATTCAAATTAAATTTTTTGTAAATGAATATTAAATTCATTTGATGTATAATAATTAATTTTATTTCATTTTCAATAGAAAGATTAATATCATACAATAATTTAGGTGATGATCTAAGAAATATATTTATAAAAATTATATAATTTATTTATCTTAAGGATAAAATTTAATTATCATTGCTAGTAAATGGGTTAATCATTTCATTAAATGTATATTGTAAAATCAATCTCATTTCTTTGTACTCATCTATAATTATTCCATTTTTCATTCCTTATAAATTTTCAACTCTAATTTAAGTTACATGAGATATTCTCCAAATATTATGTGATGTTTTATATAATTATATATGACTAAAAATATTTCGTTAAATTTCATAATTTAATATATTCATCACCATATAAGATATGAAATTCAAAAGAACTTAATCATTAGTCTTGTTATCAAGATTGGTCTCTGGAAATTCATATGTTTTTTTGTAATAGTAAAGTGTTATAAAATCAAAATATAAAGGAAATAATACATCCAATCTGGGTAATTTCTATTATTTGTCCCATAATTAATAGAATTTTTTTAGGATTCCAACTATAATTCAATATTGGACCATGCATCTATATTTATTCTTTGACATAGATGGAAACATTAGGGATTTTGTTTATAGTGTGTGTATATATATATATATATACTAAAAACAAAAGTTCATTATGGTAAATACTATTATATTAATTCTTTGGTTATGATATAATAGAGGACAAATAGTCAATAAATGAATTTAATTGACCTTTTTTTAAAATTTTAAACATTTTTAAGATTTAATAGAATTATATATCAAAAAATAAATATTATAAATATTTATTTTTTAATAGATCAATTCAATGTTACCCCACACATAATCATGAACCCCTAAAAATAGAATATGACACCCACTATATAATGTATTGTCTTTTATTGGAGAAGCCAGATATTACATTATATTTGTCACACAATGATCATGATCAATATCATGAGCCTTACTATCCCAGATTCATGAAATTTAATTTCCCATTACATGTGGGGGATGACCCTAACCTCATGTTATCTATATCAAGAAACTATAATAACCATATAATTTTAATTAAAAAATACACAACAAAGAATATAGATTTTTATACATAGAGACACAAAACAAACATACATTTTTTAGGGGTACCATAACCCAAAACATAGGTCGATATTTTTAATGAAAATCATAATAATATAATAATTCCCATAAAAATGTTATAAATAATTTATTACTATTGAATCATAGTGAAATTAACATCTTGAATATCGAGGCAGAAATGATTGTTTTGTTTTTAGATGATCAATACAATAATGATATCTAAGTTGATTCCTGATATTATATATTTTAAAATGTACTTCACAAGGTATACTGAAAATATCCTTCATCCATAATCTAAAAATTTTATATTTATAACTCTCTTTATAGAGGTTATAATTGAAAACAAAATCCAACATTGATAACCATTTGATAGTTTTCATTCCCATACCTCTTCATTATGCCTTTTAGGGAAGACTACATTATTTAATGTGGAGAGAAGCATTGATAAAATAAAAAAATAAAACATTTTTTTTGGAAAATAAAACTAAAAAATAGATAATATAGTTTACATTCATATAATAAAAAATAAAAAACACCATAGAATACTCCCTAAAGAAAGTGTGACAGAATCGTCAAATTTCAAATAATTTAAAAATCAATATCCCTATTTTCAATGAAAATTCCTTAAATACATAATAAATTTTTATCCCATATGAATTTAATTTTATTCTATTTTAAATTTATTATACATAATTGTTATTTTTTGGAAATTAATCATTTTAATATATTAAAATAATAATTCTTTTTTAAAAAATTATTGATTTTATCTTTTAATTTGTTAATCTATATCAATATGTAAATCTATTTATGGATTTCAATATATTCAATATGAACCTGATTTAAATAAAAATGTTGGATGTTGAAGTATCATTATTATGACCTATTGAAGAATATATTATTTTTTTACATGGTTGAGGTAAACAATTTGTAAACTAGTGTATACTGAAAAATTTTCATGGAATTGGAGACCAAGGTGGAAACCAGAATACTTAGGTAGAGACCAATGAAGAATATTTGTAACATTTCATGTAAATGATAGAGAATTGGTGATTACACGTAAACATATTATGCAAACAATATACATATTTAATTAGGCACGAGTACAGGAAATAGTCTCCATCAACTAACACTATAAAGTGTGTTAACAATCCACTAGGGAGAGATGATCAATGGTACATATGATATATGTAACTTGATAATATATATATATATTATAAATGAGGTATATTCCCTTTGTAATATATTTCACAATAAAATATTTCCTTGGATTGGATTTTGATGGCCATGAATAATCCAAAACATCTTTGTCACATTGATGCTCCACTACAATATTTTTAGAAATTTGAATTATTGTTGATCGTATAGAATTGGGGTTATCCATCATGCATCTCACGGTCCCCACAATAATAAGTAAAATGATGAGTACCACAATGTATATGTATCCATATTACTAAATATTTTCTAATGATATTAAAAAAAATTAGTTTTATTTATAAGCACAAACTAAAATAGGGGTGTTTACAGAATAGATGATTATATATGGGTGTTTTTATTATTATTTGAAATACATGTTCGTAAATAGAATCATTTATTTGATTTAGTGGGATTTAAAGTGTTTCCATCACCCATTATGAATTTAATAGTGAATATTTGTTGGGAGAGATCGACTTTTTTATGATTATCATAATTAAAGATTAAAAATTTATTTTAAAATAAAATCTTAATTTCAAACTCGATGAAGTATATGTATTTTATTAAATATATTTTTTGATATGAGTTTGTATTATGATGAAATATAAATATGTGAGAGCTATAAGAAATCTGAGTATAACACATGTTTTAAAAAGATGAATGTGCGAGGAGTTAAAAATTGTTTTTGAAACTTAAGGAATATTTATTGTTTGAGAATGTCTATATAAATTCTATTAAAAAGATTGAGGATGCACATAATTTTTAATCTAGGTGATGATTTCAAATAAAGAAGTTAAGAATCGTTATTTTCTATTAATGGATTCAATAAACGTGTATACATATCTGTTATACTTATCAATATTTTTATATGAATATTGCATTATTATCAAGTGAATGGAAAGCTAAGGTGAACATAAATACCATTATTCATCAGATAATAATTTTTAAAATATTTGAATCTTACACTAGATTTTGGTAGTGGTGAAAAAAAGTGGATTCATTATTTGAAAATATTGATTAGAGATAGTAATGTTTATATATTTTTGTGAAAAACAACATATTAAAGATTCAGATTTGGAAACAAGCATTTCAAAATTTTAGGTGTTTCCCACTATCACATTTTCATCACATATTGTGGATAAGATTATATATTGAGAGAATCGATAAAAATCCAAAAAAATTGATCAAAACTCATATGGACACACAACAATGTGGTTTAAAAAAAACTGTTAATGGAAATATAAATATGTATTAAAGAAATCACTACCTCTAATAATCCTAAATATTTTTTTGAAGACATGCTTAATCTTTATTATTCTGAAAATAAACATGTTATATAAAATTAATATAAAAACTATCATAGATCGAGGATATATATGATACCCCTACCTGTCAATTGGTCATGATTTCAAAGATAATTATATATACATATTTAAAATCATTCCCCAAAAATATCAAATAATATTTTAATATGAAATAAATTTTGAGATATATAGGGATAAAGAAAATAACATTTTTCTTCCTTTATCAAAACAAATTTTAACCAAGTTAATGTTTCTTGAAGCTACTAGATATAGTAATAAATTGAAAAAACACAATTATGGAAAAATAAGAGTGAATAAATATTTGATATAATATTACAGATTAATTTTTAATGATAACAAAATGGTTTACTCTGACAATACAGAGTATTATTTCTCTAGGGTTAAATTTATTATGAAAAATAATCCTTATTTGGGGAAAAATATTAAGGAAAATACAATTGTAACATTTTTTATGAGGATTTTTTATTAGATATGACCCCAATGATTTATAGTTAGTAGATAAAAATAATTTTTAAATTTATGGTCTCAAACAAGTTTTAATATCATACTAATAATTGAAATTTCAAATTTTTATAGAAAACATAAAATGAGGAGACGGATATTGATGAAATTTGGAAAATAAAAATTTATTAATATAAGGTTTCAGAATTCAATGATTTAGATATTGATATTAATGAATTCTAAAACCTACATATCTCTAATTTATAAAAGTGTTTATTAAAGGTATAATCAATGGTAATGTGTAATAAATTAAATAGTTTTTTAATTATTTATTATATTGGTTTTGTTGAAAAATATTTTCCAAATAATATTGATGAAGATTTTTAATTATACAATGATTATTTTAAATCCCAAACACATAAAAAAATAAAACAGTGATTAGAAAACATCAATTATAATAAGGTAAACATTAAGTCCAGTAACAAGAATGATTTATTATTATGCACTTATGTTTAATGTGATGTTGGATTCATTTATCATCTGAATAAGAATAAATTATGTAAAGGTGTATTGATAATGAAGAATAGGGGACATGGAATTTTTGGTAATTTATATGAAAATTATAATCTTGCCTTTGATAGAGTAGATAATTAAAAAACTGACTAAAAAGTAGATAAAGGATAATTGAAAAGTTGTTGATGAAATGGTAAATATTGTAAAGAAAATAATAATAATTAGATTAATAAATCATGAATTATAAATTAAATAGGTCTAAATTGGAAATGATTGTATATTATCTCAAGGAGAATATATCTTCTAAAAATAATTATTTTTAATATAACATTTATTTTAATCAATACAAACTGTGTTGAATATGGATAGAGAATATATTAGAAGTTCAATAATGGTTAATAGTTAATCATCAGATGTATGTGTGATGAAATTTTTTTAGCAATGTGATATAATAAATTACATATAAATATCAAATAGATTTGTAAAAATTGACATTATTGGTCAAATGTTTTTCCAAATATTAGTCCATGAAGAATATTAGGAGTCACCCTTTCCTATATTCAAAATTGATAAATCCAATAAGACTATATATATCTGTAAAAAATACTTATAATTCATGAAAATATAAATACCTCATTTATATATATATATATATGATATAAATATCGATGACCAAAATTTAGAGGATTTAGTTATTTTATTAGAAGGTATAGACATAAATTGTATTCATGTTAGTTGAATATGTAATTCACTCAATGTACGAAATTGAAAAAGGGTGATTATAATGAGAAAAATATTAAGCTAATATCTGGAATAGATCTACACAAAATATATCAATAAAAGATTTATGTTTATATTTATAATATCTACAGAGGCGAAGAGAACAACAGGGTAAATCAGATTACGTTCTTATTAGTAAGATTCATTGAGAAACCTCCAGTATTTGCATTCTAAAAGATAATGAAAATACAAATAAATTTCATATATGTAATGATATGTATAATGATAAAAAATGTGAGAGATCTAAAGAAACAATGAAATATATGAAATAATAATTTGATATTTTTCCAAATACATTTATATCATCTAAAAAATAAGATGAATCTGTGAAATTTTCTTGTATGTCAAGTAGGTACAGTTCATGAATAATATCAAAAATACAAATAATTTTATATGAATGGGATGATATTTCTCAACACATGAATTTACTATCAAATTTAAAATTAATTAAATATACTTTAGGAATAGTTGTTAGAAAAAATGATTAGATGGGAAGAAAATAGTTGCTAAGGGTAGGAGGAATCTATTGGCTTGAAATATAGATCTATGGAATTAATATGGAATATCATTAATCCATATTAATCTTCTTTATTTGGATTCATATACATTTAATTAATTGATATTCCATCATCTATTATTTATAAATATAAAAATTATGAATTTAATATAGAGTAATAATCGATGACGTCAATGAATGAGTCTTCCCTTTGAGGTGGACAAATATTTGAGAAGAATATATCATGATAGTGTTCTATATAATCTATAAATCTGTATGAAATATATAATTTTATAATTAGTGTTCAAATTATACAATACTGTTCTAAATATCTTTAATAGATTAATTGGGGAAGATCTTTTGTTGAACAGTGGATGAAAACAATGAGAGTTTATGAATTATACATGAATTGTTTTGATGAATTCAGTAATGTGTATACAATATCATTATTTTATGTATACATATCCTCCATAATAATATTTTTTAAAATATATTTAATCTTATCTCATTGTTTTTTATTATGATCGTCATTGATAAAATTGATTGAATCTATATTTTTTTATACGATGGATAACAACCCATATAAATAGAGGGAATCAATAAAAGTATTTTTCTATGGAAATATGTTATATCATCCCTCCCTTTGAAATATAAAATGGTTGGACGGAATTATAAGGTAAAAAATAACGCCAAGTTTTAATTTTTAATTTATTTTAAATAAGTGGAAGAAGAACATATCATTGAGGCACACATGTTGACATATCATTAATATGGTTAATTCAAATATATATATATAATTATATATATTAGGAAAATATTGATATAATACAGTGAGATGTAATATTATTTTCACCAAGAGAAGGATTTTACTAATGAAATATGATAAAGAAGAAGATGATGTGAATAAAATAATAGGATATGGAATAATAATGGTGATTGTAATATTACATGATAGTGAATTGAGGAAAAATCCTAAATTTTTTGTTTTAGGGTTTATTTTATCAATTCATGACCCATTTTGTAGTGATAATATATCATTAAATAATAGAAAATGAAGAAATCTTGTTGATTCAGGGAGACACCAAACCAATATATATATATATATCATTATTTAGAAATCAAATAGAAATATTGATCACACTGAAAAATATTTTCATTTCCCTTGATATGACGAATTAGCTAGTGTGATAGTAAATGGTTGGCATGACGTAACACTGTAGACTAAGGTATCGGTCCAGAAGGGTGACATGATCAATGGTCTATATGCTTAAGTGAAACTGATTGTCCCATGAGAATATTATAAAAATGTATATTCACTGTGGATGTAGGATCACTTAATAAAGTTCCTCAAAGCAATATGATATGGGTCTGTGTAAATCTAGGACCACCATACTATTATAAATGCCTACAATATAATGTAATAAATATTGGATTTCCTAATTATTATAGTTGGTTTCCTTAGAACCAACTATTTTTACTTTGATTACATGAATGTACACTTATTATATTTTGTTCATTGTTCTACATGACTGTAATATAATAATATCTTAGAATATTTGTTGCAATAATAAGGTCATGGAAGATCCTAGCTATAATGAGAACCATTAAATGATATAACAATATTCATAATGTAATTTCTATGGTAGGATGACATAATATGATAGGACGCATAGTATACCGACCGTCATGTGCAAGTACTCGTAAGAAGATGAGACTCTCTCTCAGGGATTTCGTACATGGTAATCTCCAATATGAGAGATAATGAGAGCAGATCCACCAGTAGAAATTCCGCATGTCTTGGTGTCATCATATATTTATATATGAGAGCATTTGTAATGGTACTTAGACAATTAGATTATCATTAAATCACGTCATGACTCACGAACATTGATTGAATGATGAAAACTGTCACTTAGATAGTTGGCGGGAAGAATGTTACATTGGTTGTGTCACAAATGACATGTTGTTAATGGATAATTCGAAGAAGGATTTGTCCCTTACAAATTTATGGAAGTAGATATCTCGAGCCCTTTTATTGAAATATATTTATCACCCAAATTCCATATCCATGGTGTAACGATGAGTTTATTTCTGGTAGTCAAAGAATGACAGATCCAACATATAGGTTTATGACACTTCCATGAAACCTTATTGATAAGATATTGAGAAAAATGGATTAAATTACACAGTAACCATTCGTATGAGGTGACACATCAATTCGGCATTATCTTCTTTCCCTTGGGTTCCTTGACCTATTGCTAGACTGTAATCTTGGAATTTAGGCAAGCCCACCTAATGCCCACGAGGAAAAGGCATAGAGGGAAACACACTAAGTGTATCCTAGTATCTCAAGTAGAATAAAGATTATTCCCTTACTCAGTTTAATATTTATTCAAGGAAGCCTAAATCTTTTTAATGTTGTAGGATGAATAAAATTAAATCAAGTACATGTTTTGTATTAATGATTACACATCATGTTGTTTTTAATTTGAAGAACAAGTAAACACAATTTATTAATGATTACATGCCATGTAGTTTTTATTATGGAAAGGAAATGTAAAAAATGTACATGTCATGTATTAATGATTAAACACCGTGTAGTTTTATGAAAAACAAGTACATGTCATGTATTAATAAGAACACACTATGTATTTACAAATACAAGAAGTGTAGTTTTTTTAGTCAGGATTTTGAGGATATAATATTATTTTTTTAAATGATATTTATTATAAACAATGTGGGCGCATGTCACAGAATTAATAATTCAACTGGTTATTTTCAATAAGAGTTAATGAAATAAATAAATCGTGTAACTTGTTTATTTATTTTCATATATCTATATCCTCAAAACCTATTATAAATATCCTCACAACCCCAACACTTTTCCCTAATGGTTGTGAACAATAATTCTGGAGAATAATTTCAAGGCTGAAAGAACCTCTTCCTCCAAGAATGCTCTAAAAAATGAGAGATATCCTCTTCTATCAGATCAAGATGATCTAAGGTGGACAATGAAAGCAAAGGATTCTCCACTTTAGCACCCAGATACTCTTTTAGAGATTTCCAGAGATACGAGGTGCATGTGTGGATCACCGCTAGAGGAAGTATATACTTGTATTTTGTGACACAATGAAGAATCACATCACAATGTGATCAAGAATATCAATGAAGAAAGAACAACCAAAAGATAATTCTTTTCCATTAATTAAATTAATTACAATCAACCTGTGACGATCCACTATTGTGGTTCTAGGACTTTTCTTCTTCTTTGTTTATTTCTGTGAATCAATCCATGGAGACTGGCGTTTATTGTTGTATTGATCCCAGATTGATCATTGATAATGAAAAAAATCCAAGTTGAGACATCCACCCATGAGCTTCCACTATGCCTGAAGCCTTCAATAAGTATTAGAGCAAGGTTACAACATTTATTATAGTAATTTAATTTTCATTGATAATTTACACATTTATATTTGATTCAATTCAAGATAAATCATTCTACAAAAACTGAATGAAAGATATATGTTCTTCCTTTTTTGTTTATTGATTCACATCACTGAAACGACCATTTAATTTTAATTTTTATTGAAGTAAAAATGAGGAACTCATCCAGAGGAGATGCTCTTTCTGTCCATACAACACAAGAATATATGGAATGTAGTGAAAACTACAGGCTGTGTACTTAGGTTCAACGAACCAGTACTGGTTCGCCAAACCATGTCGTGTGAATTGAGTATCCCTGAGTTTTATTACACCATGTTGACCAGAATTGAACAGTGCGTGGAAACCAAAGTGCACAACGTGTATGTTGAATCAACACGTTGTGTAGTCTGATCTGGTCCAGGTGAAACCATGTAAAAGGAGAAGTCATTATCCATGTACAAAATATTTCCAAGCTGGTAACCACATAAAAAAGAAGTACATATCATGTTAGATTAATCTACATGTCATGTACTCCATAATTTCTAAAGTACATAAAACACACCAAAGCCCCTGGAAAGTACTTTGGATAAAGGGTGAAAAATACACATCATGTAATATATCCTACACACCGTGTACCTTCCAGATATTGGATTTCACCTGGTTTCCTCCAAATGTAAAAAGACTTGTATAAGGAATATGTATGAGAATAATCTCCAGGAATTGTAGAAAAAAATTTATAAAATAGAATTGATTAATTATAAGATCATAGTTAATTAAATTCAAGCACGATTTATCTAGAATAAATAAAACAATTAAAAAAATTTGAATGCTAAATATGTGTAAATGTCATTGAATGCAATGGATGATCATGAGATAGACCAAAGACCCTTTTTATGTGTGTATGGTTTCATTTAAATTTGATTAATTTATATTCATTGTCCTACAAGACTTATTTTAATAAAATGTAGGGCATGTGTGCCCATGGTTTCATTAATGTAAACCTCATGTAATAGAGGATATCCCATGCTAGAGGAGACAGTTTGAAACCCGAAGGTGAGGCGAATCCAACCCAAGAAGATACAAAGGTTGATAGGTGGGAGCTACAAAACACAAACCATCTGCTCATGGTGTTTTTCCCTAGGTCAGGGTTATCTTATCAAACCGCTAGATAAGCTAAAAAATAGAAGCTCATGAACATGCCATCTTATTTTATTTATGTCTGATTGCATGTTTTATTTATTATGCATGTGTTGTCGCGATCACATAATTAATGAAATAAACCAGCATGCAAAGATGGAATAAAATAAAATCCAGACTATGCGTAAACATTATTAGAACATGGTTAATCACTTAAGTAAGAATCACTTAATATTAACAAGCATGCGATAATGAAAAACTATGTATAATGAAAAAAATCCCTCAAATACCATATTATGTCATACCAAACCTTCCGTTAATTGATTGAGGGAAACACTCAATAAAAATATTTGTTTGACCAACCCTTGTTGGGAAACATACTTTTATAATGGTAGATCTTATGAATGTTTCAGGTTGACTTAAACATTTTACATCAAGAGGGGTAGCCCTTGATGGACTTGTTATAAAATGGAGGCAAGTTTTGAGGAAATCCATGTCAGGATTTAAGGATTTGGGAGTACACTCAATAGATTGAGGAGCTGTAAGCTCAGTGTTTGCAAAGACCTGCCTACCTATACACCTTCAAATAGCATGACTAACCCTTGTTGAGGTTATCTGATGGGGAATATGGATCCTTCCCACATGAATTTCTATAAAAATAGACATTCTGTGTTCAATGGTGAGGCCCATTGGGACATGATAAAATAGTGGGAGGCTTAATAAATTTTATTATTTCTCATTAAATTTAATCATGAAAGTACTAATAAGTCTGCTCTTTTAATTTGTAGAATCAATATGAAAAACTCTTCAACCACATTTTCTCTATGATCAATTCTGGATAAAGATAATATCCTCGCTATCCGTAACATTCACGGATGTTTTGGCACATTCGGGTTATCCTACGCCATGAACGAAAGTATTACATGATGGAGTCATCACTTCCTGATTCGCCTGCCCATGGGGTGAGTGATAATGATTCTCTAATCTATGATCAACATTTGAGCGATGCACATGACATTCAATGATCGATTCTATCATAAATATCAAGTGATCTCATGAATTCTCATGAGGACATGAATGACTATAGCATGCTAGATCACCATCGTGGTCTATACTAGAAGAGAGTTTGAAAGAAAAGGATTGAGATCTCTAAGGCTTTATTATAGAGCATTCATAGAGAGGGTGCCCCTGCTAGGCCTCATGTAGTCAAGATCGTTGGCTACATTGAGCAATTGGAGGTTCTAGGGTTTAAACTCCCTAAATAAATAGGTATCGATCTCATTCTTGCATCACTCCCCTAGATCATCTCTATCTTTGTTGTAAATTTGAACATGAACAACATTGAGAAGTCTCTATCTAATCATTGTATCACCATTCACCAAGTGGAAAATGATATGAAGCATGAAAAGACTTATGTACTTATGGTGAATTAAATGAGTATGAAGGTGAAGAGCTTTAAGTCCAGAGCTTCTTCAAGGCCATCCAAGAAAAGGACGATCAAAGGCTTGGCAAGAGAACATGAGGCTGTTTGTTTCGCATGTGGAAAGAGGGGCCACTGGAAGAAAAATTGTACCCAGCCAAGGAAGCAAGGGGATTATCTTGGTGAATTTTTTATCAAATGCAATCTAACTGTTTTTACTAATTGTTCATTAGATACTACTTTTGGTGCTCACATCTGTATCCAAATAAAAGAACCAAGTATATTTAAAAAGATTGACCAAGGGGAGGTGGATATGCGAGCATCCAACGGATCCAGACTCACTGTTGTAGCTGTCGGAGACTACCACCTCACACGACCTTCTTAGATGGTCTTGGAATTGGAAGGATGTTATTATGTACCCTCTGTAACTAAAAACATTATTTCAGTATCCAGATTAGATACTGATGTATTCATATTTATGTTTGGAAATGAATGTTACGAATTTTAATAAGATATCATTTGTTTTGGTAGGTCACATTTATATAATGGCCTTTATGTGTTAGACTACACAAAACAAGTAATGGAAATGGATAACAAATTTAATTCTCATGAATCATAACACACACAACTTTGGCATCACTGGGTAGGTCATTCCAATGAGAAACCTTTGAAAAAATTACATCAAGATGGGTATTTAGATTCTTTCAAACTAAAACCACTTGGTGTATGTCATGCATGTCTAAAATGAAAATGATCAAAGCCCCATTTAGTGGGAATGGAGAAAGGGATAATGAGATTCTAGAATTAGTTCACACAGATGTGTGTGGACCATTTCTAGTTGAAGCAAGTGGTGCATTCTTGTACTTCATAACTTTTACTAATTATTTTAGTAGATATGGATATATTTACATAATGTGGTATAAGTGAGATTCCTTTGGTCGGTTCAAAGAATAAAATAATGATGTTGAGAACCAGCTTGGTAAGAAGATTTAGAAACTCCGATAAGACAGATGAGGAGAATATCTTAATCAGGACTTCAATGATTTCTTACAGGAGTTCAGGATTATCTAAACACACTCCTCCTTTCATGCCTCAGTGGAATGGTGTGAGTGAAAGGAAGAACCACACCCTGTTGGGCATAGTGAGATCAATGATGATTCATGAGATTCTTCCATTATCCTTTTGGGGATATGAATTACAAACAGCAGCACACATACTAAACAAAGTACCAACTAAATCAATAAATGTTATTCCATACGAGTTATAGAGTGGACAAAAATCCATGTTATCAAATTTCCATGTGTGGGGTTAAGAAGAATTTTTAAGGCCTCTTCATGTAACAAACATGCACCCTGAGGAAAAAGGTGTATCTTTATAGGATATCCCAGGGAAACAAGGGGATTTTACCTAGACAACCCCTCAGATAAAAAAGGTTACAGTTGCAAGACACGCCATATTCTATAAGATGGAGAATATTTACAAAATAGATAGTGGGATCGAGATAGACGTTGATGAAGTTGAGGATCAAGATACACAGGAGTTGGTACAAGAACATATTCCACAAAGCCCCGTGGAAGGACAATCTTTTCTATAGACACAAGAACATCATAGGGGAATGAGAGAGGTAACCAAACTAGAACGATATGGTTTTATTTTCCCCAATGATGGTAACTCATTATTGGTTGACAATGATGATCCTCTTACCTACAAGGAAGCAGTTGAAGGCACAAACCCTACCGGGTGGCAAGAAGCCATGAATTATGAAAGGGATTCCATGTACCAAAATAAAGTTTGGATTTTGGTAGATCCTCCAGGTGATGTAAAGATTTTTTGTAATAAATGGGAATTCAAGAAGAAACTAGACATGGAGGGGAATGTCAGCACCTATAAGGCATGACTGGTTGAAAAAGGTTTTAGACAGCATCATAGAATTGACTATGATGAAACCTTTTCACTGGTTGCGATGTTGAAATCCATCAGAATACTATTGGCCATTGCCTCTTACCATGACTATGAAATTTGGAAAATGGATTTCAAAACATTATTCTTTAATGGGAAACTTCAGGAAGATGTCTACATGATACAACCTAAAGGGTCTATGAATCTAAAGGATTCCAACAAGGTATACAAGCTGCATAAATCAATTTATAGATTAAAGAAAGCATAAAGGTCATGGAAAATTATTTTTGATGATGCCGTAATGGAATTTTGATTTGTTAAGAATGAATGTGAGCCTGGTGTCTACAAAAATTTTAGTGGAAGTACAGTTGTTTTCCTAATTGTATATGTTGATGACATATTACTAATTGGAAATGAAGTACCTGTCTTACAGTCAGTTAAGGCATGGTTAGATAAATGATTCTCTATGAAACACTTGGGTGAAGCAGCATATATTCTTGGGATCAAGATCCATCATGATAAATCCAAGAGCATTCTGGGCCTGATTCAAAGTAAATACATGGAAATGACACTGAAGATATTTAGTATGGAAAAATCCAAGAGGGGATTGTTTCTAGTGTCACATGGAATTCATCATTCCAAGAAAAAGTGTACTTAGATAAGTGAGGAAAGAATGTAAATGGAAAGGATCCCTTACACATCTGAGATTGGGTCAATCATGTATGTTATTCTATATACAAGGATAGATGTTGCATATGCATTATGTGTGGTAAGAAGGTATCAAGCTGATACAGGAGACCACCATTGGAGGGAATTCAAGACTATCCTTAAGTATTTGAGGTGTACTAAGGATATTTTCTTGATTTATGGAGGGGATGAGGAACTTGTCATAATAGGATATATAGATTCTAGTTTCCAGATGGATCAAGATGACATGAAGTCACATACTAGATACATCTTCAGTTTTAATGGAGGTGCAGTGAGTTGGAAGAACTCAAAGCAAAGTGGAGTCGTAGATCCTATAGTAGTGTCCGATTATATCATTGCTTCTGAGGTAGCTAAAGAAGCAGTATGGATGTGAAGCTTCATCCAAGATCTGGATTTAGTACCTCACAGTAAAGATCCTATCACAATGTATTGTGATAATACTACAATGGTGGGACTTGGAAAAGATCCAATGTCACATTAGTGGACAAGGCACATACTTCGGAAGTATCATCTCTTGAGGGATTTTTCTCAGAGAGGTGATGTTGCAGTGAGAAGTATTTCCAAAAAAGACAATGTGGCTAACCCCTTGACTAAATCCTTGACTCAGAATATACATGATAATCATGTAAGGTCTAGCAGACTAAAAGTCGTAGGAATTTGGTTCTAGTCCAAGTTAGAGTTTGTTATAGTTGGTATCCTGAGAACAAACTATTTGTATTTTAATTACATGAATGTACACTTATTATATATTGTTCATTGTTCTGCATGACTATAATATAATAATATCCTAGAATATTTTTTTCATTAATACGGTCATGGAATATTCCCACTATGATGAGAACCATAAAATTCTATAAAAAATTCTTAAATTAATTTTTTCTGTGGGATGGCATACTATGATAGGACACATAGTATATAGACCATCATGTGTTAGTACTCATAGGAAGTTGAGACTCTCTCTCGTGGAGTTCACACTTGTAAATCTCCAAGATGGTAGATTATGAGAACAGACCTGCCTGTAGTAATTCTTCATGTCTTGGTGTCATTGGATATTTCTATATGTAGGTGTGTGTAATGGTCCTTAGACTGAAATATTATCATTAACTCATGTCATTACTCGCGCACTTAGATTTTTTTATGAAAAACATCTTGTAGACAGTTTGTGGGAATTAGGGTATGTTGGGTGCGTCACAAATAACATGTTCTTAATGGATATGTTGAGTATGGATTTTCCCTTCAATATTTATGGATGTAGATATCTCAGGCCCTTTGATTGAAAAAAAAACTATCACCCAAATTCTATGGCCATGGTGTAATGACGAGTTAATTTCTGGAAGTCAAAGAATAACAGATCAAGAATTTAGGGTTTTTGACACTATCATGAAACCTTCTTGATAAGATATTGAGACAAAGGGATTAAATTACACTATAAGAGTTCTTATGAGGTGGAATGTCAATGCGGTGTCAATTTATTTCTCTTGGTTTCCTTGACCCGTTGCTAGACAGTAATCTTGGACTTTAGTAAAGCCCACCTAATGCCAATGAGTAAAAGTTCTAAAGGGTCCCACAGTATGTGTATCCATGTATCTCAAGTAGAATAATGATTATTCTCGTATTTGGTTTAATAATTATTCAATGAATCCTAAATCGTTTTACTTTTGGAGGAAGAATAAAATGAAAACAAGTACAAGCTCTGTATTAATGATTACACGTCGTGATGTTTTTATTTTGAAAAACACGTACACTCCGTGTATTAATGATTACACATCGTGTAGTTTTAATTTTGGAAAGGAAATGTAAAACAAGTAAATTTTCTATATTAATGAATACATGTCATGTAGTTTTATGAACAAAAAATACATGTCGCGTATTAGTAAATATACGATGTGTAGATTTTCCAGTTAGGATTTTGAGGATATAATATTTTATTATTAAAAGATATTTATTATAATCAGCATGGGCGCATGTCAAAGAATTAATAATTCGACATGGGGGTTTTCAATAAGATTTAATGAAATACATAAAATTCATAAATCATTTATTTAATATCATAACTCTATAGCCTCAAACCTGATTATAAATATCCTCTAAACACCCACACTTTTCCTAAATTGTTGAGCACAAAAATTCTGGAGAATTATTTCAAGGATGAAAGAACCTCTTCCACCAAGAACACTCTCAAGAAAGAGATTTATCCTCTTCCATCGGATCAAGATGATCTAAGGTGGACAACACAACCAAAGGATTCTCTATGCCAATACCCAGAGACTCCTTTGGTGACATCTAGAGATACGAGGTGTACGTGTGGATCACTATGAGAAAAAGTCTACACATGGATTATATGACGCAACGACAAATCACATCATAATGTGATCAAGAATATAAATGAAGAAATAAAACCCAAAAGGTACTTCTTTTCAATTAATTAAATTAATTATAATAAACCTGTGACAATCCACTTTTTTGGTTCTGGGAACTTTCTTCTTCTTTTTTTATTCCTGTGAATTGATCCATGGAGACTATTGTTTATTGTCATGTTGATCCTAGAATGATCATTTCTAATGAAAAAAATCCAAGTGGGCACATCCACCCATGAGCATCTACTGCACCTAGAACATTCACTAATCCCCTACATAATTATAGTCATCAATGAAAAAACAATATATTCCACACCAATGATATAGGAATATATAGAGAGTATAGCTATAGATTTATCCCTACTATATAATATATTCATGAATAGAAAATAATATAATCATTGAAGTATTACAATTACACCAAATTGGGGGAGGATTTTGAGAATAAGATAGTTTTTGTGTATATTTTATATATTATGATGATCTATGCTTCTTTTGATTTATTTATGTTGTTTTGTGGTCATTATAGATTTTTATCATCCATTCTGAATTGGATAGTTACCATCATTTGAGATATTATACTAGGGATATAAAATAATTTATAATTTTATGATGTATATTTGATGATGAATTTAAAATTTCAATTAAAAATAGTAATATATATGTAATCTAATATGTATACATATTGATATGAGACAATATTGAGTGGAAAAATCAATGTGATAGGTGTATGGAATGTGAGGATAATAGAAGTAATAACTAGAAGTTATTCTGAGGAGGAGAGCGTTGATTGTGAATCCCGGAGATCATTGATTAACAGGGTAGAAATACTATATATTTATTGAAAAGTTTGAGGTTCCATATCATTTGGAATTTGGTTTTTAATTCATGACGGGTAGGTAGATCATCATCATCAACTATTGATTATCATGAAGATGGATTACACATATTTTTTTAAGATCTATATTTCTATTCATGAATTCTATATTATCATATATTGAAAGGAAATCCTAGGAGAATAAGAATGTATTTCACTATTGGATTATAATTTTAAGAGGTATTTGTATCTACCATTGTATTTTGGACGCTGTATAACTTAGTGGAATCTATGTATTAATTTGTTTTAGAGATAAGGGCCATTCCATGGTGGGTGAAATGAACAACACGTCATGTCTTCGGCTCTAGAGTAGAATGCCATATATTTTATGAATTTATTTATTAACAATATTTCATCTAATGATGAGGATGAAAGGCAATGTTGAGAGTTTCATGACCACTAACATTATTAATAGGAAGGATTATAAAAGAAAAATTCATAAAAATTATTTACCAATAATTCAACCAAACCATAATTTTTTTCCAAAACAAGCTCTAGGAAGCATCTAATAATCCATATATATATATATATATATATATATGTTTCCATGTGTGTGTTTTATATATTAAAAAAAATGAATAATTTAATAAATATTTTTTTTGGGATTTTCAAAATCAAATAGATGATTTGTTTGAAACATATATGACTTATCAATGATTTATTTGACATTGATATATTTTTAGAACATAATATTTCATATGAAGTAATATTATATAAATCATTATAGTTTTAACATCATTTATTATATTTTACATGCCTTTATTTATATTACGTATAACAAATAAGTTTGTGTATGACTTTTATATTATCTTTGTAGGAGTTTATAAATATCATATAACTATTTTCATTGAACATAATATATATGGACTATTACTTATATACCATACAATGTATTCTATTCTTATTACATTAATCATCAAAAACATGCGTGAAATACTTCAATTCAACATATGAATTTAATACATAGCTAATATGTCATTTCATAATACATTAGATATAAGAAATATTACATTTTTTTTAACATATTACTCTTTAACAATTTCATAATACATTCAATTTTTATTCATATTATATTTAAACTAGTGCATATTATTAAATATAAAATGTTCGGCATCATATTTTAAAAAAAGAATTCATAAATTCATAAATTATGCCCACATGACATTAATCGTACATAATTTTTATAACGTTGGGAAAAATTATTCTTTCTATATGTAATAGAATAATAGACCTAAAAAAGTTTTTAATAATAAATTATTAGTTGATATATAGAAAATAAATTTATAAATAAAATATGTTCAACATGATTATTTTATTTTAAAATCTGTTAACGATACCTAAAAATGATAATAATGAACAAAGTATTTATAAATGCTATGAAAATTATAATTTCTCTATTATAAAATAGTTAAACTAAGAGACAATAAAATATTTTAATTATCTAATAAAAAATTTATATTTTCAATGATCAATTCATTTATTAATATATTATATAGTTTGTAATAATGGAACGAGAATACATTAATTGAGTTATATTAATTTTGGTTTGGAATAAAATTTTGATAATAAATGTTCCATATTTTTTGTAATTTTAATACTAAAAAAATATATATTAGTTGGAAATATAAAAATATATATATATTAGTTTATGAAATAATGAAATTCAATATGTGGTTGTTAGTGAATCCTACACCCATATAATAAAGATAATGGATTGTCTTGAATACTTGATAGTAAATAGAAAAATACCAATTCAAATTTAATGTGACAATCAATTTTCAATTTCTATATATAAAAATTTTCAACATCACTGATTTTCAAAAAACAAATATATTATATTTGACATAATAAAAGGGATGGTATCCATTTGTGATATAAAATTCGCAATCATTCCAAAAAGAGGACAAAATATTATATTTTATATAAGAAAATTCTGAATAATACTTTGAGACTTTAATGATGGAAAATATTTTTCATCCTTTCAACATATATAGAATAACAGTATATGTACACCCACCCAACATAATATTATATTTTTTATTCAATTTTAGTGATTATTGGAATAATACATTCTCAAATTGAAATATTTGAACTAAATCTATTCTTTGTTAATATTTTCTCTAAATGATATGCTGTTATTTTGAAAAGTGGGAGGAATCGTTCCCTTAGTTTATGTAGAGATAATTAAAATTACATAGAAAAAATAATTCTTATCACTGATGGAGAGAATTATCAGAAAATATACATTCTTTAATATTGGGATTTAATGATGTATCTCATTTGAGATATATTATTTTTTAATAACACTAATAGGTTTTCTTATTTTTTTAACATAGTTCACACTAATTTACATCATATCTAATAGTGATATTGACAAACCATTTTAATTTTTAATGAATGTTATATATTTTCTCAACTTTGATCAATAATTAATTAGACATTTTAAGAAAACATATTATATTCTTTTAATAGATTTAGATGTCTCTATGATTATATGTTGTTTTATTAATTGATGATGGAATAATACTGTGTTTATATATTTATGTAATTAGTGGTCTATCATGAACACTATTCACTTATAATAGGTGGACGAATTCATAAATATCTTATTAACATAGATTAACTTTTTTATTAGATAGATATATATTATTAGAAATTTATGGAACTCTATATTTATCATTGCAAGGATAATTTATAAAACGATTATTCATTATATGAAAAATTATTATTCATTTTAAGATATAGTATAGTTGAATAATGTTTTATATTAAATACATTTCAGTTCATATACTATTTTTTATAGAATCATAGGGACATCCATTATAGGAAATAGGACACATTATAGGGTTCAATAAAAATTATGAAGACCCTATAGTTAAAATGATACAATGAATAACTAATCAAAATGAATCCTTTTGAAATTATGAATAAATAGAATATTTTTTTGAAAAATGTAGATAAATGTAAGATCAGGTTTTTATATGATTTTTGTACCCTATAATTTATGCTTCATGTACCTATTTGTTCTATATGGATGTTGATAGGAGACCATGGTGTTATTCAGGATCATCTGATGCTCATTCGTAGCACGATGCTCTAGATTTGACAAAAGTGAAATGAGTCACACATTTAGCCCATGGTTAGGAAAAAAACATTCAACTCAACATTGTGGGTGTTTTGGTAAAATAAATACGGATGCATGGTGAGTTTTAACAACCCCCTATGGTTGCATGTCCAACCATGGTTCTCCTAAGAATTATAGAGATCGACACATTTTTTCCCAAACCATATATCCAGGGCCCTATCCTTAGTAGAATACAGGTTGTAAGGGTACACCATTAGATCATGGTTTGGCCAAACCATGAGACAAACCATTCCCCATTGAAAAATGGATGAAATAATAATTTAACAGTACTTCATTGTCTATTCTTTGATTCATTTTCTATAAGTTGTGTTGGAAACCAAATGTTATGCACTCATTTCCTATAACTTTATTCGTTAATTTACAATTACAAGATTATATAAATTTCAATGTGATCTGATATTTAAAATTAGCCGAATGACTGTCTATTTTACTTGTTTAATCAATTATAACTCAAATTAAACTACACAACAACAGACACGGAGATAACTACCAACTATGGTAAGCGCTCTAGTATTCTTTCTGTAACTAAAAGTCACTATATATCATGAACCTCCCTCCCACATTCTATAATTTCTTTTTATATCCATAGACTGGTAACTTTAATTAAAAATTTGTAGTCCTAATAAAATTGACTTGTATAACAATAATTATAGATTTGGGGTGGACCCTCCTGAAATGTGAGACCCCATGAGGTGTTGTCATGAATTTACTTTAATTTATGGAACCATTAAATTTCAAAATATAATATATGATTCATTTTATTAATTACAAAATGAATTTAATATTGTGAATTCTATGAATGATATTCAAAAGTCCACGTAATATATCCCCTATGAAATTATTGGAGTAATAACATGACAAAATTATATTTTAAGACCTGTAATTATTCTGTTATATGGTATTAAATCATGACGAACCATTATTTTTAAGGGTGATTTATAGGGATGGTTTAACTTGTATAATTTATAACTGGTTATTGGTTCATACATATTACTAGAACATGGGAATTTAATCCCATATAATTCTGATAGATAGGAAAATAATCTAAATTGAAATGGGATATATAGGCATAGAGTCCATAAATCAATGTGATAACCAGAAATTTCATCCCCAATGAAATATAATATATAGATATGTAATCCATAATTAAATTTAAAAAATGAGAATGGAATCACATATTGTGTTACACCGACTTTGTGACCAATATTTTCCAATACACCAACTCAAGGAATCCCTACACATTTTCTGAGACTCTTATGAAAATCTAGGAATGACTCATTCCCATAATATATTGTGGATATTTCTAGTATCTATACATATGGGTTAACACATAATTACATATGTCGAATATATATATATATATATATATATAAGTGTAATTTTTTTCAGAGATATCCCTACACATGATAAAGCAAGTAGTGTCATACTAATGTTATTTTGCAAAAAAATCCAACCTATTTATAATTATATTTCATATTAAATTGTAAAACATGCACACGTATATTTTTATCTTCATTGGGGGAATTATACTTGAATTTTTTTTGGTGTTCTACTATGTATAACTTACACACCTATTAGTCCACCGGCTTATACCCAGATATATATTATTGTTTCCTATAGGGATAAAGGGAAGTGTATAGCTATGAATGCCTAAATTAGTTTATAGGTTTTATTAGAGGAAAAGTGAAGTAATATTAAGATGATTGTTCTAGTGGAGACAAATTTTGGAATTTTGGAATTTTTAAATATATGGTTCTATTTTTATGCACCTCTAAATCCCATATATATATGTATCCTTTTGTTGTAGAATCATAAAATGAGAATCGTATTACATATGACATTTACTCTAATTTTACCTATTTATTATATACATACATATATATATATATATATGATTACTCTTCTAATAATAATGAATAAATCTATTTTGTAGGCTACATAACATTTATAAGAATTTCTCACTCTAATAAATAGTGTATAACATCTCTATCAAACCATCATAGACTCTTGTTGCTAGTCGGTAGCCTCTTTCATATGTATTGAAATTCTCCTGTCCGTATTTCCAACTATGTCTAGTTAATAAATTATTAAATGAGTATAGGATACAGAATGTGCTATCAGATATATTTCTCATTCAATTGTATTATTTTTGTATTAGTCAAGAGAATAAAAATAGGACATAATTTGGTAATAAGACTATTCTTGGGAGTATATTACCCACGTAAATGGGGAATTAAAATTATCTATGTTGGGATATTTATATTTATATTTATTTCCATTATAGTTGTATTGATTTCACTATTTTGTGAGCCACATGATTTGCACCATTTTTATTGTTATTTTTGTTGTGAATTTATTTTTTTCTTATCTTAGTATGAAAAGAGGGTATTGACCATTCATCATCATAGGCAGCTCAGTATTCATATGAAATTCAATGAAATTTAGGAATATCCTTTTCAGTAGTTTTTCTATATTAATTTTATTTGTTGTAATTTCATTGACTATTTTATATTAAAATGATCCAATGTTTGCTTCATATACATAATAACTGTATTATTTTAGGTTTTTACTTCTAAATAAATTGTTATTTTCCATATTCATTTATAGTGGAACCTTAATAAACAAATTATAAAACATTTGAGTAATAAATCCTTGGTCACATGTGTTGAAATGTAAGTTTATTTGGTTACATGAATACCAATTTTAATTTATGAACTATTCACTTCTATAAAATTTCAATAGTTATTCATCTGAATAAATCGATTAATTTGAACATTTACTTATTGATGTCATGCATAAGGGACAATTTTCAATTATATGACATTCAGATGATATTTATAGTGTATAATACATTATAAATTGGGAATGTTATCTCATGTAACTGGACAATGATATATATATATATACACCAAAATAGTTGCAAACAGAAATAATGTTAAATAATTAAGCAAAATAGTTTCCAAATATGAAGAATTAACTTGTAATGTAAATGGTGTATTCCACTCTACCTTGAAAATAACAAACTATATATCAGTGACCCTACTATCTGATGTGAGTAATCAACCGATTTCCAACCACAATAGTGGTTATATAGTAAAATAGGATTTTTATATGTAGATATTATATATTTTTTATAAATAATCATTAAATATAAAAACTAATTATCATGGTTGAAAATTTTTAGTGATTTTTTAGGATAGACTCAAAATCTTCTAATTTAGTGAAATGTCTTTATTGAATCCCACAAAAATCATAATATTTAATACTTTGAAATGATAGGACCTACATAAAAATACTATTCATCACCATTAGAAAGGGAAACATAGAATGGGTGAGATCACATTATTTTTAGGTATACATAAAAAAATAAATAATCACAATTTTAGTATAGGGTTATGATAATGTTAAATTAATATAGAAAAACAATAACTTAGAAACTAAATATTAAAATATTAAATCATTGAATAATAATTGGGAGTTTATGAGACATGAATCAAAATAAAATTAACTAACATAATCCAAGTTATCATATAAATGAAAAATGAAATTTAATTTTGGTATTAACATATGAATATAAAATCACATCTATAGTAGTCAAGGATCACTACCAATGATACCTGAGAGGAATGGTATCACTCCTAAATCCTTCAAAATAGTTATTGTTTACTCCCAAGACCATCATGGTGGAAATGGTTCCCTATTGAATTATCTACACACCCCATTCTAGTCCACTCTTCCACATGTGATATAGAACTACACTGAGTGAATTAGAGAGATATATAGCACCCATCCACAACACAATGAATATCAGATGCCTATGAGCCAAAATACCCAAAAAAATCTTCAAATCGTTACACATTATTATGAAATGGGTTCCATAAAAATATTATAATATCATTACCAATAGATATATATAATGGTTTAACAATAATTTAATAACATCATCTTATAATAACTAATGAGATGGTGTAGCTTTCATAATCATTTTATATTTGTATAACCATTGGAAGGAAATCCTATTTCATAAATATATAACTAGAATTAAGATTTAATATATATATATATATATAATATAAATAGAATCATTGAATTGTATTCCTATTTATGATTATGTATCAATAATGGATATCTAAATATATGGAAAATTAATTCCAAATATCAAATGGAACATTTTTTAAGGAAAATAACATTTTATTAAAAATCTTATTTCAAAATTAAAAATCATAAAATATTTTGGAATTCATTTTCAACAAAATTTACCATGAAAATATATCAAAGAATCATTAAGTGTCCTTGAAAAAAAATCATGATAAAATAAAATAATGTGTGAAATAAAATTTCAATGAGTAATCCATCTTGAAAATCATTTTATTTGAAAATAAATATGAAAACATATAATGGAATAATTTAACAGAATTATGTTCTTGTAAATTTATATTTCTATTCAAGGAATAGTTGTTAAAACAAATAATCATCCTGAATTGTTGACAAAGATGAACAATCACTATTTGGAAAATGATATTATGATTCCTTCCAAATATTTATCAAATATAAAACATGGATTCTATTTTCTTTAATAATTCATTTTATTATTTATAAATAACATTGATAATTTTTTTATCAAATAAATATGAAAAAGAATAATGGATTTCTATCAAATATAGAAATAATGACAATTTTTAGAATCATAATAATTTTCAAGTGTTATAGATATAATGAAATGAAAATTAAGGGAAATATGTTTTCTTATAAAATAAGTATTTTAGTATAAAAGTTTTATGTTTAATGATACATAGATAATAATATTTCATTATTGGATTCATAATCATGATAAATTCTTATAAATGATGATATTTAAATATTAAACTATAACTGCTTTGGTAACATTGAATCATATTACTTATCAAGGAATAATATTAATTGAAAATTATAATATCTTGAAAATAATTAGTTTAATTTTATAAAAGAAAAATGGTACTATATACCCTTCAAAACAGTATATAGGTGTATAACATAATGTATGTCCTAATGAGTAATTAATTATAAAAAACTTCATTATAGCTTTAGTAACTTACGAACCATAAACACTATAAAAGTGGGATAAAAAATGGTAATGAAATCCCTTATTATTTAAAGATAATAATAATATAATAAATTAATTATAAATATATACACCACATAAAATAAACATGTGGGTAATATGGAATGAGACTCAGAAAATAAAAGTAAGGCCTAAATACATTCCCATAAGCCTCTACTCCAAAGATACATGTTAGAACATTATTTAAAAATAAATATTACATTATTATAATGATATTATAAAAACATATATATATATATATATAATATCATATATTAATTACATAAGACCTTTAACTACCCATTTCTTAAAAAATTTATTTTAAAGTCGTGTCTGGGAAATAACAGCGTTGCTTTTTATGTATGCATTGATTTGTAATTTGTTGGAATCATATAATGACCATGGTTAAATAATATAGATAACGTAGAAAATGAATTAAATATATTTTATATTAATTTTACATTTATTTAATATAATCCATAAGAGTTAGATATAGAAAATGATGTTCCTTATGATTGAAATCTTAGATCATATATACAATTTATTATTTTTTCCATTTTTTCAAATAGAATGTGTGAATGAATAATAAATAATATAAAACCATTAAAAAATATTTTTTATTTATTACATATCACTTACATTAATTAATAATTTCCTTCTTATTTTCAATGTAATTTCTGAATATATCACACCACATTTTGATGTGGTATTCCTTCATACAAAAACACGTCGTGGTTAAATTCCCCAAAAATCAAAAATAAAAAGAAACATTTGATTTCATTATTCAAGTAGAATAATATTATTATATATATCATATATGAACAAAAAATTAATAATTATTTTCACCTTTTAATGATGGTGATGGAGAAAATAATTTGAACAGTTCATAATGTTGTAGTCCATTGTTGACATGAATGTGGATTTTTAAACCCACTTGATAGATGAAGAGATGTAATTAATTCATTACATTATCATAATAACATATAAATATATATATGATACTTATTTTATTATTTCATTATATTTAATAATAATTTATGTAACCATAGGAAGAAATAAAATAAAACTCTTAGTTAGGTATCATAACTCTAACTCCAAAAACTGCATTTAATTTTCACCAAAAAATGTCTTTTGAATTTTTTTCCACTAATATATTGTTTCATGTATTATATTACATAATTATAGATTTAATTTAGGGATTTATTGGATGAAGAAATGGTTTTTTGGATGTGTGGATAGGAGTTAGGAGGGAGTGACCTTTTATAATTGAGGTGAGTGGAAAACTTGTAATATTTTAAAAGATAAGGGTGTACCTAGGTTTATCAAAAAAATTTATCCAAAGTGGGATATTATAAAACCTAACAGATATAGGTTCTAAATATATTATTAATATGTGTTTTAATCTTATTTTTTTTGGGATAATATTAATCTTGTTTAACTCCATGTAATGAATTTTTTTCCTTATCTATGGTAAAAGTTTCTTAGGTTTTTATTATTCATTATTGTAAAATATTAAATTTTATTAATTAGGTATTATAAATAATTTTGATTCAAAATATTTAATACATTTTTCAAAATTCCATTCAGTTTAGTTGAAATTTTAATTTAATATTAATCCCACTAACATGACGATAAAACACTATTCGAAAAAGAAAATTTTTAAAAATTTAAAATTTATTTATATAAAAATGAAATATAAAATTTACAATACTAAATTCAATTAGATTAATATATTTTTAAATTTACTAATATTACCTTTACAAACATAATAAGAAAATTTCATGTGTTTTAATTTATTTAGAAGAAATGAAAATTCTTAATAAAACTCTGTTTTTTTCATTATTCATTAAAATGCTTATCTTTATAGATTGTATTTAAAAACTCATCCTAGGATAATTATGTAATTATGGATTATCTATTAATTTATATTTTTTCAAATATTTTTTCTAAAAATGGAAACAGTAAATATTAATATAAGTTGGAAAAACGAGACAATACTGATTTTTAGGGAAAAAAATATTTTAACTACAAAATTTCATTTATTATTATGCAGTCTATAAAAAATAATATGAATGTTAAAATTTTAATTTAATATATTTTATATAAATTTCAGTTAAATTATTCACCAAAATTTATTTTTTAATTTTATTGAGATTAGTAACTTTTTTGTGAATCAAATAGTTTTACAAAATAGAGTTATCATTTATTTAAAAATGGATAATATTTTAATTTATAATTAATTGGACACAAAGTAATTTCATTTTATATACATGTGTAAAAAAATATTTTCATAATTTAGTTACCCATATTCAATCCTTTATTTTCAATGTCCAGGTGAGAACAATCATTTAAATAATGATATTTTAATAGTATATCAGGTTTCATTTATTCATGTCATTATGTGTCACAAAATCTATAATAAATGTTGAATTTAATTCAGGATAAACTATCCATTGAGTGGAATGGAGGCTAATAATGGTGTTGTGTTTAACAAAAAATATAAATTAGATTAAATTTATTTGAAAAAAATAAATAACCAAATATTGTGGTGTTATATTCTATTCCTATTAAATAAATTTGTTTTTCACAATTTGAACTTGTGATCAGTAAAAAATGGTTTCACATTTGAAAATACCGTTGTGGGAAACCGTCAATTAAAAATATAGTAATATAAATTTCATATCAAAAGATAAAAATGGATGTTTTAATTTCATTAAAAATAACATATAACGTGGTTTCCTAGTGGGGTAACATCAGTGGGAAGTGGAAATAAGGGAATAAAAGAGAAAAGTATCACCAAAATACTGAAGGAATAGTGATAGAGAACATGGTTATGAGATATATATTGACCAAAAAGCAATAAATATATGATTAATGAAATTAAAATTCATTCATTCCAAATAAATTGAAATATAGAAAATTTTCATGCAATATCATTTTTCTAATGATTAATAAATTCCATGACACAACATTTTTATTGACCAATATCCATTTCATTTGAAAAATCTACTTCATTGGTTATGCTTTAATAAATACCCATTTCTTCCCTTAGTAATATAGTTGATTTTTTTCCTACATGTAGCATTACTGGGGACTTAAATCCAAAAAATAATTATATTTAATTCATTCTATATGTAGTTATCAACATAATATAATGGTTATCACATGTTAGAAAATGTTCATAACTATTTATAAGTGGAATTATTTCTTTTATAAGTTAATTCACAACCAAAGATCAGAAGAAACTGTACCATAAATTGATAACCTTATAACCCTTCTACAATTAAAAAATATAAAAAAAATTTAATTAATAAACCCAAATCAACCTAACAATTATCCCTTAAATATCTATAGATTAACATATTGGTCTCATATTGAATATATGAGTACCTCAAACATTAACTATATTGAACCATGGTAATAAAAAAATTAGCATAAAAAGTAATAAAAACATAAATAAATTTTCAATTGAATCTATACTCAAATTTCATTTATTTTAAAAAACAATCAATATATCCACAAAATATAAAATCTCTATCAGTGATAACATAAATGAATATGTCAAAAAATCCTCCATTTTTTAGGGGTCATAAATACAATCCACTTTACTATATCATTATCAATCATCTCCTAATCCAAAAAAGTCATCAATTTCTAAAATATGGGAATATATTTATTGGTATATTCTATTAATAATGTTTTTTAAATAAAATATCACATTTTAATTAAATTTCTTTCTTGGTTATCATAACTATTTATCATATTCATCAAAATCCATTATAAAGAATTATCTAAGGAATAATTATTATATTTTACAAATATACATATATATATATATCCTAATTCTACAATTCCAAAGAAAAAAACATTAGTCATTCCACTATCATTATTCACCATTATCCATGCTTCTTCTTCATATTACAGAAAACTCTCTTCTATCAATATTTCATTTTATATCCCTTCATGATCAAGAATATAAGCACTACATGTACTATCTTTCTTTTTATAATCATGTAATTTCTATTTAATATATTGATTTTAATAATTTTATTAAATTATAAATTTGAATCATTCAAATATTTTGGATATCATAGGGAGAATATTATTCTCATCCATTAAGATTACAAAATTTTTCATTTTTAATCTATAATTATTTGTGTTGGGTCTTGATTCTCCACACTTAAATCATCTTTTCATTCATTTGGGACATTCACTATAGTGTTTTCCCATATACATGAAATATTTAAAATTGAATCATATTTACTACATGGTATCGCATAAGAGAACAATCAATGAACTATATCAGTCTCTTCTTTGTGAGTCCAATAGATGGTTAAGGTACATGTTATTTATCATATATCAAGATAACTCATTTGAAATAGTCACAATATCATTCAATATTATAAACATCCTATTTTTTATCATTAATTAATTTCTTATCACCTTAAATATTGATTAAATTCCTTTTTGTTACCTCTTTTTACTAAAACAAAAGAACATTGTGTGACAAACAGTAATCATATTTTGAAACAATGTAATAATGTAAATCACTTATAAGATTTATATGTCATGAAATATTATTTTTATCTATTAAAACGTATTATTATCCATACTCATTCAATTTCATCATCTATTTAAATTATTCATGATGGTTTTTAAATAGATTCATAATTTATAATTAATTTACACTAGGACTATAAAATAATCTGTCAAGTGAGGCCCTTTTCAAAAATAATTTGATGATCTTATCTGGAATAATGATTTTTTCTGATTTATTACAACTAAGTACTTCTATTATAGAAATGTATATACTTATTAAATCTATAATTCGTTTTAATTTATTTAAGAATAATAATTATACCCTTTACCAAAATTCTAGGTAAAGTTATTATATATTGACTGATCCTTCAGCTAATCCTCAAAAATATCTTTAGGGTTTTCTCTAATGTTTCTCATAGAGGTTTCAAAGGATAAATAAACCTATCCTATGATTCCAACTATATAAACCCAATAATTTCATAAATAGATGTTAACTATTTTTTAAGGAATGTAAATTAAAATATTGAAATACATTCTTATTGATTTTAATGGTTTAGTTCTTTGGAAAATTGGTACCCGATCATCATTTATTTTGAGAGATCTTAAAAATTTCCCAAAAATATATCCCCACTTAATAATATTACTATATATACCCTTATCATAACCATTATTCATTACCTTGTGAATGGAAATATTATAAATAATTAATATAGATCCTCAATATGGGAAAAAATGGAAAATATTGGAACATAACACGAGCATTAAATCTTGAAAATATGATCACAACATGTGAAAAATATACCCTTAATTAATAGTGTAAAAAACAAGAGTCATTGAATAATGATTAAAAGTTCATTAGACAAGAATCATAAAAAAAATAATGAACATGATCCATATGTTCATAATATTAACCTATTGCTCTAAATTACAGAATACATATAAGAATATAAATTCATTTCTATATTAGTAGAGAATTAGATTCATAGATATCATAGTGGACTGTGTTTAATCCCCTAACTATAATACTATTCATGGATAACTCCCAAGATCACCATAGTGCAAAAATTTCCATAAATGACCACATTCACTCCCCATTCCCATTAAAACTTGACCTTATTGAAGTTTTCTCTGATCATTTTTTGAATGTTTTTTATCTTATTGAGTATATCATGGTTGGGATTCTATTAGGGGTTGTTTCTTGTGAATTTGATAAAATATATGGATGTTTTGGGAAAAAAATGATAGTGCATGTGTGACATCCCTTGAAATTACATTATATTCCACATAGAATAAAAATAAATATTTTGACATGAATTTATATTCATTGTTATACATAGGTTTCAAACGACATTGAATTAAATTGTGTTTCACGCATGACTGAGTTATACCACATTTTAATGAATAAGCTATAGTCAAACTATATTTTGACACTTATATGAATTTCATATTAAAAAATAATCATCATGTTTGAATTCAGAATGTCGAAATTATCATAGGTTGAATTTTTGATATTTTTCTGTAAAACATCATTTTATTGATGAATAATGAAAATTACTACAATTTAGCTAAAACTTGCATTTTTTTTAAAATATTATCAGTGATTAATTGTGTTACAGAGTTATTTTATAGTGAAATATGATAAATTTTAAATTTATTTATACATTTATGTTCATTAAATTTAATTTTAATTATAAATTGAACATAAAAACATAAAAATATTTTGATTGTTTTTCTCCCTTAAAACCCTGTTATTTTTTCCCCTTTGCAGGATTTCTGTTAATATTATTTTTCCATATTCTTTGATTAGAATTTTAAAAATTATAAATACGAGGACGTAATTAGTATGAAATTTTTGGTCTAATAAAATCAAATTGTTTATTTGACCTAAATGAATAGTTAATTTGATTAAAAATAATTACGGTGATTAAGGTATGATTAAGCTTAATAAGGGAATGAACTATAATATTAGATAACCAAATGACCTGAGAACTTGTCTAAAATCCATTCAATTACAATAATTTGACCATTTCACCACTTGGATTGAAATATATGGGTTACTGTGATATTATTAATTGGTGTTTCCCTATATAAAATGTTAAGTAATGGAAAAAGCAAAAAGAGAACATTCTGTAACAATAACATTTATAAAACATTGAGTTATGTGAAAAATGACAGATTTCAGGTAATTGATATCCTTTTCATTTATATATTCTTTATTTTTATCATAATAAATTATCAATTATTTTTTAGAGATGGTTTATGTGCAAAAAAGTTTTATAAGAAGCCCATGTATTGATTATTTAGTTAATAATTAATTAAAATAAATGATACAATAAATTTTAAAATTGATGTTAATTGATTTCATTGTTGTCATTATTTTTTGGAATATTGATATATAATGTTATACACATGTAAACATAATACATTTTAATTCCAAAATAAGGTGTATATTTCAAAATTAACGTTACATAAATAATGTTATAATTGACATTATTATTATTTTACAATAAAATAAACATATTAAAATAATAACATTTAATAAAATTAATAAATTTTTCCATTTGATTTATATGTGTTCATAAATATTTTATAATTTTTATTAATTAACAAATTAAGCTTTTATAAATAACATATTAACTTATATTCAGTAAAAATGTAGTTAACAGGGTCCCGGTTTAAGTAGTGTTTTAGTGCATCTCAAGTTCTTGTTTTAAAAAAAATTCCAAAAAACAACAGAATATCATTTTATAAATTATATTTAATATTAATAATTTAGAGTTGATATAGTTTCTAAAAAATATATCTTTAATTTTGTCTTACTGTTTATGTTACTATGATTAGAAATCTACATGCGGTAACAAAAACCGAAATGATAAAATTGGGGAGTCCACGAAGTAAAAAAACAAATTATTAAAAACCACATTTTTTTGTATTGGGTTTGTCTCTACCATGGTTCCCCATTATTCCATTATTTCTCCATTTTGGAGGTATTTTAGGTAATATTGACCCCCCCAATATTTAATACCTTTTTGTATTTACAAAAGTCTCACTCCCCCTACACTATAAAAAGAAAGGTACTCTACTCATTCCTCACACCTATAAAGCCAAATTGCATTTCAAAAATCTATATAAATATTATTCCAACATTACTAACCTAATCCTAACAACATAATCTATGGAATAAATATGTTTAATGATGATTTAGGTACAGACCAAAAGAGGTTACCCTTTTAAGAGGTAACACCTTCTCTCATGCTTTCAGATTTCATTTACATCCTCAACTCCCTATATTATTCTTGTTATATTATTTAATATTAAAAAGTGTATCCTAAATATAATAGTGTATTTCATTGATAATATTTATTCCTTTACATACACACACCTCAATCTAATGGTTGATGTCCATACTATTTTGTTGTTTGGAGAACTACAAGCTCACGAAAAGATGATAGTTCAATTTTCTTCTATCACCAGTCGTGGTAGGCATTATGATAGAATTACTATATACATGTAATAAATATGTTATTTATAATGTTTAATTATTATTCAGTGTCTATTTTTAACATTCCTTTATGTTACCCATGTTGTGTAAATATAATAATTTCTTTTGAGATAGTGTGAACTATCGCCCCTCAAAGTGATATGATTCGTTCATTCCATTCATGGAACGTAGACGTGATATTTTTAATAAACTTATATAACATATATAGCATAATTATGAAACTAGAATTATAATATACATCTATATCATTTATTTTAATTATTCTAATGGAACAATTATTTGAAAGTAGTGTAAATGCATACGTAAGGCCTACTGCCTCTATAAACTCTACACTTTAGGTCTAATATCCAAAAATTATGGACCATTATAAAAATATATGTACTTAATATATTAGATAATTTAGTCATTTATTACATTATATAGATTATGAAAACATGATACAACTTTTAATAACAACAATTACCATGTTAAAACATACTCGACAAACTAGCCAATTAACACCTGAAATAGTCAAAATAATGGATGATTTTTAACAAATGGGTAATAAAATATCATATGTAGATAATATATTATATTATATACATTTGGATGGTTTTTTATTTATACGAAACATATTTTGATCTATTATACATGAGTATAACGACCACAAAACAAATATAAGTTTATGGTAAGGGATTTCGTCTCACTTTACTTTCCATTAAGACATGATTTTTGGTATGAAGCAGTTCACATTACTGTTGGGTATATATTTACATTTTAAATGTTGTACCATGAATATAAATAATATTATTAAGTTCAATGTTTCATTTAATTCTTAGGAATTTTGATTTAATGGTTTCAATATGATATGAGACACATTGATCTTTTCAAAAATTATTTTTCCCCAAGAATGATTTAATGTCTACAAGACCTATTACTACTTATAATACTCTATGGTATTATTGATAATTCCATATTCTGTATTTAATATGGGTATTTATTAAGGAATATTATTTATTTGATTATTCAATATGTTTAATTCTTTGGATAGGTGGACATGGGTTGGGGACCATTTGAGAAAATCCTTATGGGTTGGGGACTAGTGAATAAAATCCCCTCAATGCATCATTAGACTCGTGAGATGAAATAGTTATCTAGCCACTACGAAAGGGTTTTTACTCTATATCTAAACTATAATCTGAATGTGTAACATAGTAATGTTTCCATGTACCTCAGAATAATGGCTCCCAATAATTAATCACTTCCTTCATTTAGACTCTATTATTTTCTACAAAAAAGATTTTGAATTGAAATACATATGGATTTATTTTATTTTCAGTTAATTGATTAATGGAATGTGTTTCATTATATTTTCTTTCCATTTTTATTTTTACGTATCGAATTTTATGGATAAAAATTTTATTCAGTTATTTAAATTTTCATATAGATTTATTCATTATTAATTCCATTGTATTTACCCTTACTGGGATTTTTAGCTCACCTGTATAATGCTTCATTCATTAGGTTATCAAGAAGAGAATTTTGATTAATCTTTCAAAGATGTAATTTATTTTGTTTTTATATATATCATGTTTTTATATATTATTTCCCAGTTTATTATTTGAATAATTTATATAATCTAAATTCCCAAGACTGATAAAAACAATAGTAATTCAGGATTATATTCCTTATAATAATTCCAACATATTATAATAATGAACAGTCTCCCAGATTCTAGGGTTGGAGCATTACATTTAGTATTAAATGATGTTCAAGGACAACCTTGGAAACTTGATATTGACAACATATATTAGGGAGATCAATTCTATGATATACATTGACGATAAGTGTAGAATAATATACATGAATTTTGATAATTTAACGATTATGTATTAATTCCTAGCAACATATCCCTTTTTGGATAAGAAAAGTCGGTGTGGTTATAACACAAATGTACCTAAGAGTTAAAACACTAAAAAACTATTCTAGTCCTGACTTGGGGTAACCTGGTATACAATAAAGGGACAAACTTGAACCTAGTTTAACTATCCATGGGGATATTCTTAGTATACTTTTCATTTTTTACTAATAATTTTTAAGGATTTAGAAGTAAATTTTCCCCAAAAAAGGAAATGTTTATGATTATAGTATTCATGATTCATAAATTTATGTCATGTAATATACCAAATTTAGAGTTATAGAATGTTCATAATTTTATGATCTAATCAAGTTTATGGACATGTACAGATATGCCTCCAAGTAGAATAAAATAGAACTCCACCAAATAATATGACATAAAGAGTGAGAAGGATCATTTATTTCTTGGGCATAAGCCCATATTTATGTGGGGAATATTATCCCTTGTTTTCTCATCATATGTGGAAATAGTATGATGTGTTAACAAGATAAGAAAATAATACTCTTAATCCATAGGCATTGAAGTGGATATGATGATTGTCGGAAAAAACATAGATAAATGGATATAGGTTAAGACAAAATTCCCCACATCTAATTACTATAGAATGAATCACCTCAGTTAATAATTGAAGGTAATGAGGGGTTTTTTATATGTGTACATATAAAATACATCAAGTGCATGCTTGAAGGGTTATGAAAAAAGTTTCTAATTTTTAATGGTTACACTACAAGTATATGAGACACTATAGAGATCAATGTCCCAAGAGTTAATGGAATATAAACCAAATGATTCCATTGGATAGTCATGAAGTTATGATAAAACCATAGATGAAGAGGAAAGATTAATATTCTTGTTAAATAATTATTTTATTTGAATGTTTTATCAGTAGTGTATTGGTTATATGAATAACAAAATATGTGAGTAGTGTTCTCCAGTACTTTTTTGCTATGTGATTTGAGATAATATATTGAATGATACCAAGATAATTAATTCTGTAAAAAAGTTACAGTTTTTGGAAAAAAATTGATTGAGGTTAATAAAACCCTTTATATATTATTTATTTTATGAAAAATATGAATTAATGACTTATTGTAAGAGTGATAACGACTGTGTAACTGATTAATGATTTATAGAAATGTGGTCTATGATAACATTGATGGAGTTTACAACACTTCTAGATTTATATAATATATCCAAAAATATATTTCTTACATAAGAAATAACAAAGAAAAAAAAATTCAATTTTTATTTAGGTTGATTATAGTTATACCCACATTTGAAAAGGATACATGATTAATTTATTCACATGATTGGATTGTTAAAATTAAAATCTACATCATGTTGGTAAAGGGTAATGATATGTTTAATTTAGAAGTTCAGTGACTTTAATTCAGCAATAATTGGAACATAATATGATAGAACAATTAAATATATAAAAAAGGGGTTATGATTATCATTGGATGTGATTTCATATGGTATTTAATTACTTCACTATATGTTTTATCATGTGTTTAGAGATGAAGTAGAATTATCACCAGGCTTAATCAAAGGAAAAGATTATAATTATTTAAATGTATATTTTCTAATATTCTTATATAGTTAAATAATTTCTTATAAATAAAAAAATGATCTTAATCCCAATATGTGTTCTTAGTAAATTCATTTATGATGAACCAAATGGTCTCTTAGATCATCATGGATTTATGGACTTCTGATTTTTAACTTTATCATAACTATGTTCTGTAACAATATCCATCAAAACATGAGGGTTATATTTTTATTATCTATGAATATTTACATTTCCCACTTATTATCTCATAATAGTGAACCAAGATATGTGACCATTTTAATTTTTTTTCACTTTTATTAAAAAAATGTGATATTTAACCATTTAATGATGTGGGTCTTTCAAAAATATGTTTTTTCAATCCAAAAATTACTGAGTTCACATTTAAATTTTGAGGACACAATTTTATTAAAGTGTAGACAATTTCACAACACCAGTATATACAGTATTTTAATTTTAGAATAAATATAATTTTTTCGTTGGAATTCTTCATACCAAATGTTAAACATACACTACATATGACACAAAATTAACATGCATTACACACAAGACCGAGTTTTAAAAGCATTAACTGGAGAACCTATTTTATAAACAACATTTTACAATTCCATTAGTTTTATTTTTAAAATTTAACATCATTTTTGAATTCATAATATAGAAATTATATTTAAAAAAATTGTGTTTTTTCAAATAAACATCATTTTTAATGTATAGTGAAAATTACTACAATTTAGTTAAGAACAGCCTTTTCATTAAATTAATTATTAATGTTGAATTATTTTTTAGATTTTATTTTAGAGTAAAATTAGATCAGTTATACATCCATTTAGGAAATTAATTTCATTATAATATATTTTAATTGTTAATTGGACATAAAAACATAACAAACTTTTAATTGTTTTTCAACATTAAAAACCTGTCATTTTACCCCATCTGTAGGATTAGAATTAATATTAATATTCCCAATTATATGATTTTAATTTTAAAAATCTTACATAAATATATATAATTATTATTATATTTGTGTTAAAATAAAATGAACTTATTTATTTCGAGAAATGATTAGTGGATTTGAAGGTATGATTAAGCATAATAAGGGACAAAACATTAATAATTTGGAACAAAATATCCTGGAAACATTTAAAAAATCAAATATATATAAATTAGTTGATCATGTACCTACTAGTTTTGAAATATATGTGTTATTTCTATATTATTAATAGTATGTTCCATATATAAAATGATAAGTAAGGAAAGAGACAAGAAGAAAACATTCCTTACCTTTAACATTTATAATACATTGAGATATGTAATAAACATAATATTTTGGGTTATAGATATAATTTTGAAATATATATTGGTTATTTTTATCATAATAAATTATCAAAAAATGTTATATATGGTTTAGGTTCTTAAAATTCTTAAGAAATTCCAATGTATTGATTACATAATTAAAAAGTATCTATAATAAATGATACTATAAATATTAAAAGTGAAGTCGGTTGATTTAATTATTTTCACTATTTATAAGTTAATATGATTATATAAATTTAAACACGTTTAATCCTAACATATTTTAATTCTAATATATGATTTATTCTTTATAAATAAAATTAAATAACAAATGTCAAAATCGACATTATAATAATTTTACAATAAATGAAGCTTATTAAATGAATTAAAATTAATAAAAATTATTTATAATTACGTGTCATTTTTATGTGTTAATAAATATTAAATATGTTCTATTAATATAAAAATTATTATTTTATAATTATCATATTGACCCATATATTGTGAAAAAATTGTTAACTCGGACTGGGATCAAGCTGCGTTTTAGCGTATCACATGCAGTGGTTGTAAAATTAATTTCTAAAACACATTGGAATATTATTTTATAGATTAAAACAAATATTTATAATATATTGTATCTGTATTTTCTAATAAATGTGACTTTAATCTATTTTATAGGTTAAATTAATCATATTATAAAACAAGAATATTTAATAAAAAAACATAATGATAAAATTGGGGAATCTTCGAAGTTAAAAAAATATATATAACAAATAAACATATTATTCAGTGGATGAGGTGTTTATATACCAATATTCAAATATAATCCATTATTTTTTAATTTTTTTAGGCACTTTAGGTAACATTTAACCCCTAATAGTGAATATATTTTGGTATTTAAAAAAGTGAAACTCACCATCTAATATAAAAATGCAAGCACTCTACTCCTTACACACACCAATAAATCCAAATTCTCTCATCCAAACTCTTTAAAAAAATATAATTCTAACATACCTCCACTCTACCTATAATCATCCTCTTTGGAGTGAATCATATCAAGGATACTTTTTATACAAACCAAAAGTGGTTACCCGATTAATAGGAAATGCCTTCCTTCATTCTTTGTAATTTCATTTTCTTTTCTCCAATCCATATATTCTTATTATTCTATTATTTCATAAAAAAAATATAATCCTCAACATACTAGTATATTTATATTATATGTGTTAGACCTACACATACACACACCTCAATCAAATGTGTAATATACATTCTTTTTCTGTATTTGACTAACTATTGCCTCACGAAACGATGATTGTTCAATTTTACCCTACCACCTATCATGGTTGCCATTATGATTGAAAATATATTTATATATGATATATATGTAATTTATTATTAGTACTCCTTCTGTAATTTTAATTTATAATATACCACTAGGCTATCCAAGTTGTGTAAATATGATAATTTCTTCTGAGGAAGTGTGGACAACCTCTCCCTCAAAGAGATATGATTCGTTAATGCCATACATGTAACATATAATGGCTATTTTTAATAAACATATATAAAAAATATATCATAGATATTATAGTGTAATTATAATATACATTTTTATTATTCAGTTTTAATTATTTTAATACAACAAAGAAATGTAATTAGCGTTCATGGGAATGTATGCTCATCGTCTCCATGAATGATGATATTAATTTTTAATCTCAAAATATTATAAACCATTATAAATAAATATGTACTGAAAATATAAAATAATGTAGTCATTTTTATATGGAGATGATTAATACATGATATATTTTACAAGAAAATTAAATAACAAGTTAAAAGATATTCGAAAAACTAGGTAATTAACACCTGAAATAGTCAAAATAACAGGTGACGGTTAACAAATGAGTAATAGAATATTATAAGAAGATAAAATTATCATATTATATAAAATTTTATTGTTATTTTCTAATTATGTAACATATTTTAAACCATTATAATAGATTCTAAATACCAATGAACAAAAGTAAGGTTAAGGTATGGTATTTAATCCCAATTTACGTTGCATTGAGACATAATTTTTGTTATGAACCAATTCACTTATGTTTGGTGTATTTATTTCCCTTTTACTTTTTTTATTGGGAATATAATTACATTAATTATGTTATATGATTTATTTAATTAATGTGGAATTTTTATTTAAAGTTCTTAATGTGTTATACGACACATTGTAATCTTTAAAAAAATTTCTCAAGAATGATTTAATGTCAACAACCCTAATGATTACTTATACTTCTATATGGAAATATTGTTTAACCATTATTCATTATCCGATATTTATATTTGTTATATTTATGTTATTATTAAATATGAGTAATTTTTTGGACTGTTGGGCATGGGTTAGGGACTACTTATGGAATTCTCTACAGGTTGGGGACCAGTGAATGAAATCCCATTGATGCATGAGTAGTCTCATGAGACGAAATAGTTGGATATAAACCATAAATGTGTTTTTAACCTAAAGTTAAACTGTATTTTGAATGTTCTTGATGGTACTATTTCCATGTAGATAGGAGACATGGTTTCCAATAATTAATAATTTCCCTCATTTAGACTAAATTATTATTAATCGATGAGATTTAGCATCGACATATATACAATATCATTTATTTTTAGTTTACTGATTAATTGGATGTTTTTTAGTTTCTTACCTTTCCATATTGATTTTTCATTATATAATTCTATGAATGGAATGTTTATTCATTTATTTACCATTCTATATAGATTAATTCATTATATCTTTTGTGGTATTTACCCTTACATTGAATTTGTGCCCAACCTTATTACGCTTTATACCCCATGATATGAAAAAGATAATTTTAATTAATCTCTGAAGGATTTATTTATTCTCTTTAAATATATATCAGGTTTATATTTATTATTTCCCAATATATTATGAGTATCTTTTCAAGACTACTAATGTAATTGTACATTCAAGAGTATATTACTTGTAATAATGCCAATGTAATATAATAATGCACTAGCTCCAAGCTTACGGGGCTAAGGAGTTACAACATGGTTTTAATAGGTTTTTCACAAACCCTATAACAACCCACTATAACCAATACCTCTCAAAAAGATGGAAATCATCTGGTTGGTGTATTTACTTTCAAAAAATTATCCCTTATGAAGAGGAGCATAGTTATGGTGCACAGTTCAGAGAAATTTAGGTTATTCCAAGAGAACTATGAGTGCATGACATAATTCCCATCAAAAGTTATACAATATTTTCAATCCCCCTGAATTATGTCTAATCTATATAAACCCTTATTTTTCATACATTATTATTTCATCATTTTAAAAATAAAGTATCATAAAATAGTTACACAAAAAAGATACAATATATAAGTGTCTTGTAAAACATAATACCATAAATATCATTTATATAATAAATCACTAAAATTTATATAATTATTTCATCTCTTGCTTCTTTGAGGTTTTTTTATTCTCCTTAGTACAAGTAGTCACCAGAGTATATAAATAAAAATGGTGTGTGATAAAGTCTAAGTTAGTGGTTAGATAAGAACATTAAACAATATAGAATGGGATGAGAAGAATTATCATCATCATAACATATTCACATGATCATAGTCATGATAGGAAGCATTTAGAAAACTCATGAAGTGTAGAAATGTATAAAAATGAAAAATCATGTATTAGTGGTCAACTACCACATATTATTGTGAACAAATATACAAAACCTTTCATTCATATTTCACATTATTAATTATATACATAAAATTAATAAATGCAAAGGGGATCTATATAATTGTCGGTTCACCCATAACATCACAACAATTACATTGTGCTATATAATTCAGGGTGCACCCAATGTGTCAGAACATTTGCATTATAATATATTCCACGTAGAAAATTTATCAATAATGGATATAAAATTTCCCATGGAAAGGACTGGGTTTGATTTAATAAATCTTACATTCATAAAAAATGGGTTCCCAAATTAATTTTTTGATAACATACTTTAAATAAGAATCATCAATCTTGAGTGAAGAAGAAAAATCGTGAAAAGTAAAAAAGTTTGTCTTTTTGAATGATTATTACATTCAGAATGTTTTATTTCCATAAAAACAAGTACAAAATATGTATATACTATAAAAGTTAATATAATGATGAATAAATGATATATAATGAATATCCATTATTAAAATGGGGGTAAAATAGGGATAATAAAAAGAATGATTGTTGGGTTCTAGAAATCCCTTTACCATGTGTCTGAATAAAATATTCACATAATATCATATATAATAAAAAGAGATTCATGATTTCACAAATATAAAACATTTTATATTAGAAATATATTTTGTATGGTTCCATTTAGTTCATTTATTTTCTTTTTATGAGTAATAGTGTTTAATTTCATCATTCCGGAGAATTCGTTTTTGCGGTTTTCATGATCGGTTTACTTGTATACATGAATGGAATGTCAAGTAAGACTTAGATAAATATCCATAATTATTATTATATGTTCTGAATATTCATGAAAAAGTTTAAATGTTATTTTAATTTATTTCTTTTGTGTCTTGACGATGAAACATTAGATATTAGTGAATGATGATAGCTTAAGGTTATTTTTGGATGTTCATCAATAACAATAAACACGTTCTATTTTATCATATTGTATTATGAAGAAATTCTAATTCACGAACATAAATATGGTTTTAACAATCATATTAAAAAAATTAACTATTTATTGGATTTATTAACATAAATTATGGTGTAAATGGGAATCTAACATGCATCTCTCGTGATGTCGGTAAATTGACACATCATAGGTGATATTTTAATTTTTTTGAAACAAAAAGAGAGAAAGAATGTAGTTTTATGATGATATTACACTATCATAGTATATTACTAGTATATAAAAAAATACAAGAGTTATAATTAAATTACGATAATATAAAGATTTGAGAATAGACGAAAATAAATGAAATTGAAAATAAATTAAAAGAAAAAGGAAGAGGATTTTACCACTTAAATGTATTCTCTTTGAGAACCTCAATATAGAAATGGTGTTTGTATTTCTGATAAGAATAATATCATAAAGATGTGGGAGAATGGATTGTGGAGATATTTTTGTGGACTTTGGGAAATGATAATTGATTGAGATATTTGAGGAGAAGAGGGGGTAAGTGTGGTATTTATAGTAGAGGATATATGTATTTTCGTAGTATTTAATTCATTTGATCATAATTTTTCTCATGAATGGTAATAGTGATGACTGGTGGGACTAAATAATGTAATAATACCATGTGTGTTCTAACCAATGTTTCTTACATCATCCATGACTCTTGGAATTGTGTATTTAATTTATAGCATATTTATACTATATATTTTCACATTTTACTATTCCCTGAAAATTTAGGCATCATAAAAAAATACATGAAAATATCCCTAACCAGTTTTCTTTGAGTATAATTAAAAAATAAAATCCATTTTATGAGAATAATTTTCTAAATATGAGTAATTCATGTTTTTAATTAAAATCCACATTCACTCGTAAAATAATGATTTTAAAATTATAATAGATTTTATAATACTTTTTCAAATATAAATTACATCTCATAAAAATATATTGAATTAATAAGTAATAAAAATATTAATTAATGTATACATTTTATCAAAATAATTTTTATTTTAAAATATTAAAGTAACTATAATATTTTAATTATATATTTATAACTTATAAAAATAAAACCTCTTAATTCGTAATTTTGAAAATATTTTTTTACTTATACTATGATGTCATTGTATTATATTGTCACTTATATGATGGATATATTTTATTTATAATTTCATTTGGCAGGTTACTTTTCAATTATATGGTTTACTATTAATAATGGTGACTTAACTATTCCAAAGTTCACATTACTATTTCATTGTATAGGTTTTTAACTTATAGAAATACATTTTATTTCATTCATTAAACATTTATAATGTTTTTGTTGTGTTATTAATGAGATTTTATGTGATAATAACATATTTTATAATTATAATAAGGGATTTTCATTGATAAAAGTTTTGGGTCATTAGATTCTGCACCCCATTTATAATTTATCCCTCAAAATTAGGTTTTACAAACAAAAGGTTAGTGTACTTATCCTTCATTACCTCCTCTGGTCCCTAATATTCATCTTTATACTTATCATTTGTCTATACCGCATTTACAAGGTGTGTTTTCTTGTTTCATAGAACCGTATCTCTCTAGTTCAGAATATTTACTGTCGTATCATCATTTGAGAGATCATTTTTCAACTATACCACCTCTAAGTTCATTATATGCGAGAGATCTGGTATGTACTTTTTCAGGAGTGTTACATGGAACACGTCATTAACGCTGGAAAATGTCGTTGGAAGTGAAAGATTATAGTTCTCAACACCAATACGATAAAGATCTCAAAGGATCCAATGTACTTTGGGCTTAGCATCTCATTTTTCGACTACATGACTCTTTTCCATGGTGATATTAAATTGAAGAATTTATCTCAAAAATCAAACTCCAAGTCCATTTGAAGGTTTTTAGCATATATCTTTTACCGACTCTGAGAAACTATGATATGTTATTGGATGGATTGAAACATCACGGGCATCTATTGCACAAGATCATGTCCACGTAGCTTTCATTGGCCAAATTCATCCCAATAGGTTAGTGTTCTACATCACATTCCATACAGAGCATCAAATGGGGCCATCTGAATAAATGAGTGGAAGCTATTGATTTATGATATTTCAACCAATGGAAGATGAGGATCCCATGTTAAATTTAATTCTAAAGTCCATAATCTTACTATATATAAGAGAATTTGAATATTCAAATTTGAGTTTTCCATCAGTTTATGGTTTATAGGCCCTGCTAAAATTTAACTAAGTACTCAATGAATGATGTAGACTTCACAAAAATTTGGTTTTGAACATAGGATATTTATTAGAGAAAATCAAGAGTGAAACCATGTATATTCTCACCACTTACTTTAAATATATCATTTCATGTTTTTCTAGTGATAGTTATTTTTGAATAGCAATAAATTCGAAAATCTTGGTGAGTTGTTCCACCATAACCCATATCGTATTTTTTCCAATGGTTGTACTCTTGTGATTGGTTACAATGTCCATAGTGAAATTCTACCATTTATACATTGGTTTAGTCAATGGATACATCATACCTTTTTTCATTTCATCACTTTACTTTAACTCTCAGACATATCAAGAACCTTGAGATATATTCTGAAATAAACTTCTTCCTTTTATCCACCGAAAATATTTACCTGAAGTCATGGTACATCATGGTACTATTGGAATGGATGGAGAATGTTGAACTATATAGATTAAACAATTGCTTCTTATTTATCCGAACTGATAAAGGAACAGAAGTTATTTTTATGAAATGATTCACACCAACATCATTGATGTGGAACTCTTGGATCATATCTTCTTTTTCTGAATTCACATTCGTTTATAACTTTTTATCATCCCATTATGACTCTTTAAAATTATCTTAGATACATGGTTGGGAAATCATTTTGGAAAGGTATCATTTTTTCCCCACTATTATTATTTATGAATACATCCTTTTCGTATCCATGATGATATGTTCTATATCAATCCTCAAAATAGATAGGATGGTATGTTATCTTCTACTAAGAACATCATCTATCTTTTTCACCTTATCAGGATAATAGTGAATAGGGAAATCATAGTCATTGATTATCTCTTACCATCTCATTTGACACATGTTTATAACCTTTTCTGAAAATACAAACTTTAGGCTATCGTGATCGAAATAAATGTCCCACTTTTCACCAAATTGGTAGTTCCATCATATTTTCATTGAAAAAATCACCACTTCTAGCTCCAAATCATTCACCAGTTTGTTCTTCTAATATATCATCAACTAACGTGATTAATAGGATATCACATAATCAATATTTCTATTTAAAAAACCCAACCCATTCTTCGAATCATCACTGTATATCACATATCATTATCTACATATTTTAAATGTGAGTATAAGTACAATAATTAACCTTCTCTTAAGCTTTACTCACATTATTACTTCCAAACATACGTTACTCATTTCCTAGTAAACATAGTTAGAGAGATCGAATATCATGAGAATTTTCCCACAAAACATCATTAGTACGAACCTACGCCAAGAAAAATACTAATTTCCTTGAAACTAAAGGGTCCGAGACATTCCTAAATTTCTTTTTATTTTTAAGGGTCCACATATTTTACCTCAATTTTGATCACATGTCCCAAGAATGTGACTTGATACATCCAAAATTCAAAATTTCATAACATAGCATACAACTTATCATTCTTTAATATCACATTCCAAATACTTATATATTCTTCATATTCCTACTTTCTCTTTGAGTATATGATATTAAAATTGGTAAACACTACCTCAAATTTGGAGAGGTAATGTTTCAATAATCTAATAATCAAATCCATGAATATTTTAGGTGAATTAGTAATTATTAATAGAATCACAAAAAACTCAAAGTTTCCATACCATGTACAAAATGAAGTCTTCTGTATATATTCTCTATTCACTTTTATCTAATGATATCCATAATGGATATACATCACTGAGAAGTACTGACAACCTTGTATCTGATCGAAAAAGTTATCAATCCTTGGAAAATGATACTTTTTCTTTATGATGGTCTTGTTGAGTTTTTGATAATCGATACTCAGCCACATTGATTCATTATTCTTCTTGGACAAGAGAACACGTTCACATAAAGGCAACGCACTAAGGAATATAAAACATCATCCACAATTATCTTGAAGCTACTTCGTAACTCCTCTAATTTGATAGAATCCATCCTATTGGGACACATTGAGATAAAATTAGATCCATGTATGACTTTTGTTTAGAAATCTACCCCAGTATCTGGGGGAAGTCCATGTAACTCTTCAAGAAATACATCATGGTGTTCCATCAAAATGGACATTTATGAAAGGTTGAAACTTTACTTTGACTCAACCCTTTTTGTGTGGTTTGCTTCATTCACAAGGAATCAACACCCTCGACATTGAAGAATTTTCCAAAGGAGAGTCATGATCCTCCTTGAATTTTTAGTGGATATTGGGATAGTTTAGAATCTGAAAATTTATTTATTTTTCTATAATGTTTATATGTTATCTATATAACTAGATCCAATCCATTCCGATTACCATTTAAAATTCCTCCATGGGAAGTATCAGAATATTATATGCATGAATAATCCAACATATTCCAACTAGAGATGATTCCAAGACTCGGTTCATAATGATTGCAACACTATCTTTTTTTAAAAATATATTTAGGAATTGTTTCTAGTAATTTAGTAAATATGTCTAGAAAACCATAAAACTAAAAAAATAATGTTTAGAAAAAAACACTTTTTATATTCTTGAATTTATTGAATTGTACATTGTATGACTTCGGTTTGCTACTCTAATTCACTAGAAATGATGGAATAAGCCTTATATTTCTACATTGGATTTGGTGGTTGGTGACACTGATTTCCCATGAGGACATGAGGTTTGGTGCATTGGCTTTCATAGTTCCCTTTCACCCTATAATTGTAGAAATGGACCATGGTTGGTGCTCTCCTTTTCTCCCCCACATTTTGCTGCTTCCTTTTATCTTTACGATATTGATGATTTCAGTGTCCCTCTCACCCACAAATGAAAAATTTACACGTACCGTTTAGGTAGTTCTGATGATGCTTCTTCACACATTTTGGACATATGGGTTGTTGAGTTTTCATTCCAACATTTTGTTGAGATCATCCATCATAAAACAACATTTTCTATTTCTTATCTACATATGGATTGAAAAACATGAAACTATATCTTTAAACTCTACATTGAGAGATCATAATACAAATTCATTATAACTCTCAAATTCTTATGTTGAACGATCCTTTCAAAGGTGTGGTTTTAAAATAGTAAGAATTCTATGAATTTTCCTATCATTTTTATATCAAATCATGAAGAATACAATAAAAGACAAGTGAAATTTTCCTCATAATCCATGAAAAATTCTCTATCATTTGGATTTAGCTTGATGATTTATCTCTCAATATTTTAAAAAAAATCAAGGAAAATAATTTTTAAATATAAATAACTTAATTCCTTCCCACTCCATCTCATTAATTTCATCAGTCAGCTTGGTGTTCTTAATAAACACCCACCATTGCTTAGCCATTAAATCTAGATGAAAAACAATGAGATTCACCTTCTCTATCTTAGAAAAGGGAAGGAAAAAGATCTTTTCCATGATGTTGTCCCATTATTCCACAACTACTGGATCAGAGGATCCACCAAATATTGGTGGTGGTTATTAGATAAAATATTTGATCGCTTGTTTCTCCATATTAAGTGAAATCATATGTTCTATAGTACTCAACTTATTGTTCATAACCTGATACAACATCGTATGAATCACCATGAAATTCTGAAATCCACCTCCCAAAGAATTGGGGAAGTATTTTTTGAAATTAATGCATTTTCCCCCATATATGTTGTGGGGCTTGTTTTTTATAGATCCCATGATTTTCTAAAATATAAATACATTGAAAAAATATAAGGGACCAAATAGTCAATAATTTATAAATTCATGATAATATTTATAATGTCATATAGTATGGGATACATATGTTTAGTATTTTCTATATCAGGTATTTTTGGGTGATTAATTATACTTGGTATCATAGTAAGGGTTATTACTAAGATTCTCTAATCCTGGTCCCGAATTTACCAACTGTTTTCTGATACAAAATATAGCGAACCTGGTTTTTTTACAATATTATTAAATAATTTTAAATATGATAAAAATAATATATTAACATGACTAGTATTTAAAGGATTGGGTATTATTAAAATTAGGACAATACATATCAATTATTTAATTCTTTCTCTTTTAGCTATTTAGAGGTCTTCACATTCTCCATAGTAAAAGTAAACACTTGAGGATATACAACAAAAAGAGGTGATCTAAAGTCCTATTAATAGGAAAGATAAGAACATGACAAAATATAAAATGGGTTGAGAATAATTATTATCATAATAACATATTAATAATATAATAATCATAAGAGGAAGAATTTATAAATGGCTAAAAATGTAGCAATGTATAAAAATGAAACATCTTGCCCTAGTTTTCTACTATCACCCATAGTTGTGAACAAAAAAAGAATCATTTTCATGAATATTTCACATT